>CM028138.1:135975000-137175000 GCA_016271365.2 Neoceratodus forsteri | reverse complement strand
CTATTCACCCTGGTCAGGAATAATGAGATAGTGCTCCCAGGTTACAATACTTTTAGATGTGATAGGAATGGGAAAAGAGGTGGCAGCTGTCTCATTTATTAACGGAACACACTACAAGGCATTGTGCTCCCCATCACAACCTGCAACGTTGACCGTGAGCTCCTTGCAGTTAGAATCATTTTTGGTGAACATAAAAAATCTTTGGTCATTGCATACATCTACCTCCCACCAAAAATGGCCAAAGACGGTCTAATTAAACTACTAGGGTCCTTGGCTGGCATTGACAACCACTGTGAGCTCATTGTGACTCGGGACTTCAACATTAATTGGCTCAGTAATGAATCGACCAACCAGAAGGATACCATAGCCAGCTCCCTCCTCACGCAATTAGTCACAAAGCCAATTAGAATGAACCATAAGATTGGTAAGCACACGCTCCTGGACTGGCTCCTTACAAGCTCACCTGACAGGATTACTGATGTCTTGGTACTACCAGATTCACTAACTGACCACTCCCCCATCACCTGTCTGTGGTCCAATAAACTCAAAAAAGCACCACCTGTCTTTGTGAACAGCAGAATTCTCAGGAAAGGGCAGCTCTCAGCTTTCAAGGAGGTGCTTTCTCAGCTTGATTGTTCTCCCCTTAAGGTACTGCATGACACTCCAGTACTTTATTGATAACTTCAATAGCGTTTGTGATAGATTTGCTCCATTCCAAAAAAGAAAAACATGTGACCATAACAATGGGTGGATTACTAGTGACCTAGATCACATGAGTGCAAGGGACAACCTCTGGTATCAAGCCAGGGCCTCCAGTAAGCCCAGTGACCTTCAAAGATACAGGGCAGCCAAAAACAAATGCACACATCTCTTCAGGAATGCTAAAGCTAATTTCTACAAGGATCAACTGTAAAGAACCTGGGGTGATGGGAGGCAGTTTTGGGACAATATAAAGGCACTCACAAGGAAGAACAACAAAACACAGCCATCACTGCTAAACATTAATGGCCCAAATGCCATGGACCCCTGCACCATTGCCGAAGAGTTCAACTCCACCTTCACGGATCTTAGCTGTCTTCTACTGGCTGAATACCTCAAGTCTATCAAAGCTGATAATAGACATCCACTGGAAATCAATTCACACCCTCAATTTTACTTCAAGAGAGTCACTATCAAAGAAGGACTGGGTTATGTTAAAATGATCCTGGGGAAAACCAGAATGGGGTCTGACAACATCGATATGAAACTGCTGGTGCTGGCAATCAATAAAGTTATCGCTCCAATCACTATGATTTTCAATAAATCCCTCCAGCTCGCCAAATTCCCTTCTCCTTGGAAACAAGCGCTGGTGAACCCGGTGCATAAGGGAGGTGATAGGTCACTGATCACAAACTACAGGCCCATCTCTATCCTCTCCCCCCCCTCTAAAGCACTGGAAAGGGTTGTGGCAGACCAATTTACTGACTATATTCTTTACAGTTAAATGTTTTATTGTTTTCAAACATAAAGAAAAACATACATACAGTATTACAAATACATGGATATGTATACGGAGTACCTTGGTGTTGACTGCCTGAACATAACCTTGATGTTACACCGGCCTGTCCAAGTATCCATTCAGGCTACACTTATAATTGTATAATTGACAGTGTGTGAAGGATAAATGCCTCTTTTATGGTACCCATATACTAGTATGTTGACTGATGTCACCCACCATAATCACCAAACATACATAACAAAATACTAAGACAAAGAAAAGAAGAAAAATACAGAGGGAATACCCCCTAGGGTATATACTGTGAATACCTATGGAATCTCAAATCTTATAGCATATCGATAAACAGACAAGATAGATGCACCTACCTCACTTTTCCCATTGTATGCAACCATAGGGAGGTATCACCACATATAAGACAAGGTTTCATGGAGTATAATAGTTACACCCTCTTATGGCCACTTCGTACACTGCTTTTGGAGGAGAAAGATCACAGAGTAAACAAAGTGACATCATACATCTGTTCCTACTGTGGAGCATAACTACTATTAATAAACAGTGTTATTCGTTCTATAAGGGTAAAGTGGGTATGTTAGGTACCATTACTCAAACTACACAATGTAACACTTGATAGATATTCACATACCAATCATTGACCTATATTAAACCTATAAAACAGAAATTACCTCAATGCGGGTAAACTATGTACAACTATATCATTCAAATAGAAACAACAATGCAAGTTGCTAACACTCTATACCCTTATAACCATAGATTCATAATGGAGTAGTCATAGGTAACCTTAGTTCAGACAATAAGTGGTATCAGATGGATATGAGGAGACTGATCATCCAATACCGGCTCTGGCTGACAAATATGCCATGAAGGGAGCTCAGCAAGGAGAGAAGTGTTCCACCTTCCCCATAGACATATGTGTCCACCTATCCAGCTCATATATAGAGGAAAGCAATGCTATAATCTCCTTGAGACTGGGCAGAACAGTGCTTTGCCAGTTTTGTAGGATTGCCTGTTTAACCTGCATACTAAGTAGGAGTAGCCACCTAAGTTCTTGGTGTTTAAGGGGGGGAGCAGCGCGCCACAAACCTAGCAGCATAAGGGAAGGGTCAACAGGAACCTGACAATTAAGTATCACGCTGGTCACATGTATCATTTACTCCCATAGATCATGTATTCGAGGGCATTGCCAAAGAATATGAAATAGATCCCCACCGGGCTGGAGACATCGCCAGCACATATCGTGTGTGAGGACTTTCATTTTCTTTAATATAGCAGGTGTCCTGTACCAAGAATGTAAAATTTTATTATGTATAAGTCTACTCCGGGTATCTTTATGAGTTTTTAACCCAACCTGCCAGCACCGTTTCCACTGTACCTCTGATATTTGTATATTTAAGGCTTTTTCCCATTTACTTAGATTTTATGTTGGAGGAAGGTAGCGAGTCCCTCAGTGCAGCATATAGCGTAGCTGCGACTTTATTGGACAGGTGAAGCCACCTTTTTAAGTATGAGTCACAAGGTGGAAGAACTTTACCCTGACTTAGGAGAGGTCTAAGACTGTCATGCAATTGCAGGTATTTCCAGAAATCTGATTTATCCAGGTTCCATCTAGATTGCAGATTCTGGTAAGTATCCACCACAAAGGAATTGGGTCCCACTATATCCTTAAGGAATGTAATCCCTTTTTCTTGCCAGGAGGGCAAGGCCACCATGGAGCCACCAATGGTTATGCTGGGGTTATTCCATAGGGGCACATATGTAAGGGGAAGAGTCGGGGGTTTTATTTTTTTTTGTAGAAGCTTCCAATTTCTGATTGAGGAACCTATAATGGGATGCGATACAAACTCCTGACCAGGGGAGAAGCAGAGAAAAGAGACTGCAGTAGGGCTATTACTGTACGTCTGCTTGAGCCTTAGCCACTGAGGAGAATCAGTATTATAGGGGTGGAACCATTTCAATGTTTGTGCTCCTTGAAAAGCTATCTTATAGCCTTCGATCCATGGAAGGCCCCATCCCCCCTGCAGAGGATGAGCCCGAAGTTGATTTCTGCTGAAACGAGGTCTAACTGAGCCCCATAGGAAGGATCCAATCATCGTGTCAATTTTCCTGGACCAGTGATTTGGGAGAAAAAGGGGAATATGAGCTAGCACGTAAAAAAATCTAGGGATGAGGGACATCTTAAAAGCGGCTATCTTACCTGCCATGGTTAAATGGAGCTTATTTATTCTCTCCATTTCAAGTTTACAATTGGCCAGAAGAGGGCACAGGTTATTATCCCACCACTTCGCTAGGTTGCTCCCAACCTTGATTCCCAAGTATTTGATCGTATGTTGTGACCATTTAAGTCCTAACTGTGCCACCAAGTGAGAATTGCACTGCGGGTTAAGAGGGAGTATTTCAGTTTTGGATTGATTTATTTATAACCCTGAGATAGATGAAAAGGAGTCCAGGATGTCTAGAAGTTGGGGTAAGGACTCATTAACATCGCTTAGCAATACCAGCAGATCATCAGCATACAGCAGGGAGGAGACATAGACCTGCCCCCTACCGATACCAGTGATGTGCTTGTTCTGTCTGATTGCAGCTGCTATTGGTTTGATAGTAATGATGAACAAAAGAGGAGAGAGCAGGCACCCTTGACGTGTACCTCTGTGTAATGGAAATGGTTCAGATAGGACCGAATTAGTGAGGACTTTTGCATTGAGAGATGAGTAAATGGAGGAGACAGCCACTCTAAAGTTCGATCCAAACCCCATGTGGTGTAAAACTTTCTGCAAGTATTCCCACTCCACTGAGTCGAATGCCTTTTCAAAATCAATGGCTACAGCAGCGGACGACCTTAGTGTATCCTGATTTGCTATGTGAATAAGATCGATAAGTGTTCTAATATGGTCAGTGCTATATCTACCTTTTACAAAACCGACCTGTGATGGGTGGATCAGGGATGGCAGGACCAGGGCCAGTCTATCCACAAGCACTTTAGCGCAGACCTTGCTGTCTGAATTTATTAAGGATATGAGGCGATAACTAGCCGGTTCTTCAGGGGGTTTGTCTTTTTTGGGAATCACTGAAATGGTAGCCTCCCTTAGTGTAGGGGGTAGTATACCTTTATCCTTGGTCTCTTTAAAGACCTTACAAGAAATCAGAAATCAGAGGGGATAATAGTTGCAGAAAGTCCACAGGGAACACATCACTACCAGGGGCCTTTCCTGTTTTTAAAGTCATCATGGATGCCGCAACCTCTGCATGGGTTAGGGGTTCCTCCAGAGCTGCGCATTGTTCTGGAGCCACCTTCGGGAGTCTCACCGTATCCAGAAATGATGATATATCCAAACAAGGATTGGTTTTGGTTGACTTGTATAATTGAGAGTAAAATGCCTTCATGATATCATTCACTTCCTGTGGATTCATTTTCACTACTCCTGTGGCTGGATCTTTTAACCCCCCTATGTACCTATTTTCTTGTTGTTTCCGCAGCTGATATGCCAGAATTTTCCCACTTTTTTCCCTACCCTCCCAGTATGTATGCTTTAATCTAATAAGTACCAAGTCAGCCTTCCTGGAGATAAGTTCATTTAACCTAGTCCTTATATCCAGAACCCGTCGACCCCACAATGACTTAGAGGATGGGTGAAATTGAGCCTTAATAGTTTTTTCAGCGTTAAGCAGGTCATCCTCCAATTGTACCCTTTCCCTTTTCCTATTTTTCCTCCTGTAGGAGGCATACTCTATAATTTTCCCACACATGGTAGCTTTGTAGGCCTCCCAGGTACTTTGGGCAGATGTGTCCTCAACAGGGTTTTCCCTAAGAAAGTTTGTAGTCTCTAATTCAGCCCATTTTCTGAAATTAGGATCTAGTAGGAGTAGTGGATCAAGTCTCCAGGAAGGGGACCTTCGAGAGGAAGGACCTCAAGAAATAACTACCTGTACTGGTACATGGTCCGAGATTACCATGAGAAGAATGACTGAATTCCTGACTAAGCCCGTAAGAGTGTGGGAAGTAAGCCAGTAGTCTAATCTACTATAAGTACCATGGACCCCAGAATAATAGGAATAGTCCCAGACAGAGGGGTGCACTAAGCACCATATGTCCACCAGCTGATACTCAGAGCTTAGGTGTTGAACGGCCTGAGCTCCCCTGGTATGAGATTTTTTGCCTAGATCACTCCTGTCCAACACAGAGACAAGTGTAAGATTAAAATCCCCCCTGATAATGGGTATATCTTTTTCTACCATTGTGTCTAGTTTAGAGTTCAATTCTAAAAAGAAAGAAGGCTCCTGAGCATGCGCGGGGTCTTTCTTTATGCCTCTTGTGCGCATGCTCGGGATCTTAGCTGCATACTAAAAGTTTTAACTGTGCTCTTTGCAGTGCTCGTTTTCACATTTTAAATAGCTGCAGCTTTTCCGTATATAACCTGGGACAGAAATAACTTGTTTTTGCAGCTACCTTGTATAAAAGTCGTACTTCGGGACTGCGCGTCGGCCTAACCCTCGTCTCCGATCTCGATGTGCTTCTGGGACACAGCTGATTTTTGATCGTCCCGGGTGAAACAGTATTTCACTCAAAACTGAAGATTAAGGTAATAAATAATACATTTTATATACATGGGGCATTATTCAGCACATGTGTGCTAGGTATGTGCCAGGAGGCACACTTTTCACAATGTGCACACAACAAAGGGCCACAGCTAATAGTGCCCCTTTAACACCTCACATCTGTTTTGCAAAGTTGTAGAAATAGTCTGGAACACAGCAAATATTAACAAACTGAAACTATTTACACGCAATGTGCACCAGTGCACTTTGGCGATAAATGATGTCTCGGGCCGAGGAGTCAGAGTCCTCTCAGGCCTCATCGTTCCACCTACAGTGGGGTGGTGTCTTGGGTGTTAAAAAGGACTTTATTGCCCCTAAGAGCATCTCAATTCTCAGGGATCTAGTACTTTAACATAGCCCCGTGTCCAATTTCTCTAACAGCTAACGGGTAGACATACCGGATAACATGCTGACCCCTTACATAGTTGCGGTGCCCATGGGGGGGGGATTCTCCGTTCCAGCCTTGGCAATACTCTAGTGCAGCCATAAAGATTCGCTGGGTATCGGAGTTTCCCCCATCACAAGTTCTTCATGGGTCCAGGGACTCCCAGTATTTATTACTATAAGGGCCATACCAGAACCATCCAAGTTTAAACCAGCTCTGTATGACACCCTCTGGTGTCATAAAAACATAAGAGGACCAGTTAGTCCACACGGATTGCCTTGCAAAAGGGGTGCACAAACCTCTGGTTTCTCCCTCCCACTTCACAACCTCACCCCTTAACTATACAGAATGAACATAGGCACTTATCTAATAATGGTCCTGTGCATCCTAAGAAGGCAAACTTTCAATACTGAGTACAGGCTGGTGTGCACATTGATCTAAGCTGTTTTCACCACAGTTGTTTATAGGCAGTTCCTGAGTAGAATCCTTAAGTGTGGGCACAGCTGACACAAGACCACAGACAGGGTGTTCAGCCTTTGAAGCCTCCTGCAGCATTTCCTCTTCGGGGTATTCTGGAAATTCGTCCTGTGAGGTGGAGGCAAGTGACGCAAATCTGTTAGGGGAAAGGAATTGAGAGTCAAAATCCTCCATAGAAGCCTTCGAGCTTAGCGATAGTTCAGAAACATTCCCTGCACAATTGATAGGGTGGCTTCTCTTAGGGTGATTCTCGTTCTGTTGACGTTTCCGTGTTTGTGCGGGGAATGGAGTACTCTAGCCCTAAAACTGGAACCCATTTGGGCGAGATGAGGATATGCAGGCGCCATCTAGCGATACATTATTACTGTGACTCTTCACCGGTAAAGTAGAATCCATGGACACATTGTCCAAACTGACACTTCCATGCCTTTTGCTTCTTAGATGTTCAGACAAACTGCTCGGGGTAGTGAATGAGAGAAATGTACCATTCTCTTCTATCCGCATAATCGCAGGGTATCGAAGTGAAAATGTGATGCCCTTTTCATGCATGATACGTCTGGCCTCAGAATATTCCTTCCGGCGAGCTGCCAGGTCCCAGGAGTAGTACTGAAAGATCATTATTTTATGCTCCACCAATAAAGAGCACCAAGCTCCCAAGCTCGAAATGTAACCCATTCCTTATCGGCAAAGTTTAATATTCGTACCATAAGCGGTCTCGGCCTGTCGCCAGGTTTCGGTTTAGGGGCGAGAGTTCTGTGCGCTCGCTCAATCATGAAGCCAGGAGGGAGATTGTGCTTTAGTAGATCAGGAAGGGTGTCGTAAAGAAAATCAACAGGATTACCTTGTTCTGCACCCTCCGGAAACCCTAGCAGACGCAGGTTATTATGCCTACTTCGATTTTTTAAATCAACCTTAACCTGCAGTGCCTGGATTGATCTCTCTTGAGCCCTCATTATAGCAGAGATGTCTTCCAGTGCATCAGTGTCTTCTTTAATTTTATGCTCTGTTATGTCAGGTCGGGATTCCAGCCTGTTAATTGCTGCTGTCGTATTGTTCGCTGCCAGCGTCACCTCAGCCATTTGCTTTAGAAGTGTGGCGAACATCTCCTGGGTCTGCTGCGTACTTGGGCCCGCGGCCTTCCCCGGCCCACTTCGTTTCGACATGACCAGCTGCCTCAGCCGTGTCACCACAATCCAACGTGCGAGCCAAAGTATCTCGATATATCCAGATATCCTAATAGCCAAACCTTTCTGAATGACTTCTAAGCTGCTAGATATTGTAATGCGAGTAAAAACACGGAACTATCGCTCTATTAATGACCCCGAGAAATGGAGCGCTCACATCAGGTGGCCATCACATTGGGAGCCAAGCCACGCCCCCCTTTACTGACTATATTCACAAATACCAACTGCAATGTCCCCAGCAGCACAGCTTTAGGAAACTCCACAGCATGGATACTGCACTGGTGGATTTCACTGAGTATGTCCATAATGCATTAGATGAGGGAAAACTGGTTGGGTCCATCTTCATTGACCTAACAAAGGCATTCAACTCAGTCTGCCACCCACTCCTCTAGTCTCAACTACATGGCCTTGGTATTTCCCCAAATGACTCTCTATGGTTCCAGGACTACCTAACCTCCCAGTCTCAAAGGGTCAAGATAGGTCACTCCGTATCTGCATCCAAGGAAGTCTCACTAGGAGTGCCTCAAGGGTCCATCCTGGGTGTACTGCTCTTCAGCATGTTCCTGAACGACCTACCCGATGCCTGCACTAGCAAAGTCATTCTATGCACCGATGATGCTGTCCTACTTAGCTGTCACTCTTGCATAGAACACCTACAGGCAGAGCTACAATCATCCTTACAGCAACTGGAGACCTGGTTCTACTCCCAAAGGTTGCTACTAAACTACAAAAAAAACAAGATGATGCTCCTCTCTAGCCCCTAACTAAAGAGGAGAAGCCCAGAACTAACAAACACAAATCACCTGACTGCCCCACTGGAACAGGTTCACACCTTCAAGCACCATGGTGTCATTGTGGATGATACCCTCTCATATGTTCAGCACATTGACATGGTGAAAGCTGTGAACACTAAATTAGGGACCCTGTTAAGGCACAAGAAAAGCCTAACTGCTGAAGCCCTCCAGCTCTCAGTCTCCAGCTCTGTCCTCTCCCTGGTCAACTATGAGATGGTGGTTTACGGTGCTGCCACTGATACGGCCCTCAAAAGGGTTGCCACTGCCCTTAACAAGGCTTGCAGACTATTTCTAAATGCTGAGCACTTCACGCACACTTGTACCCTGTATGGTCTGGCCCACATACTACTGCTTCAATCCAGAATCAGATATCAATCTTGCCTGCTAGGGAGAAAGGCCATGCTCTCCCTAACCCCTACCTGCATTGCAGACCTGGTAAAGGAAGCAAGCTCCAAATACAACATGCAAGGAACAGTAACAACACAGCTTGATGTCCCATTTCATAGAACTTCCCTAGGACAAAGATCCTTCATGTACCAAGCTCCACTATGGCTAAATGAGATCTCTGCTGCAGCTCTTAATACAACAAATGTTCGGTCCTTTAAAAGAGAATAGAAGCAATACCTGCTGAACTCAAACACCTGTGACAGCCTTACCTGAATCCATATCTTCAGCCTGGATACCCCCACTTAAATCCTTTGACTCCCTTACCTGAGTCCATATCCTCAACCCAGATACCCCCCTCGTCTGTCTGAGCTTTCCTCCTGTTTTACCTACCCTAGACCCCCACCTGCCATCCCTTGTCACCCACTCCTCTCTTTCTTCCTGCAATTCCCCCTCCATACTCCACAACATGTCCCTTTTCCACCCACTCTCCCCCTAAATATTCTCCTTCTCCCAATCCCTTTCTCTCTCTCTCTCTTTCTCTCTCTCCCTCCCTCTCTCCTCTTCTCATTCTCTCTGTCTCTCTCTCACTCTAATCTACCCCTCATTCACACTCCCCCCCTTTCTTTCTCCTCCCCTTTCCAATACTCTACTTTAACAGGCCCCAGAGCAGCTATGCTGTACACTGCTAATTGGGAAACCTTGTTTGCACTCTCCCTCCTTTCTTTCTCCACCTCTTTCTGATACTTACTCTTGACAGGCTCTGGGTAGCTATATTCCATATGTTGCTAATTGGGAATCTCCTCCTGCTGCTTAATTTCAGTTGTCTAGGTTACTCAAATGTATTATTTATCTATTTTCTGTATTACATTGCAACCTTATGTTTTGTGTTAACTGTCAAGTTTTTTTTATGTCTCTGCTGTTTTACATCCTGATGTGGAACCTTTGTGAAAGAGTGTTTACTCAAAGGTTGTATCCGCATTCCCAAATAAATAAATACATAACTGTTACAATGCATTTTGTCCATTTGAAATCACATTTGAAGCATAGTTATATATGCACTCAAATTGTCAACTTTGCTTTGCAGCTTTGTAGCTTTGCTGCCTAAACTGTTTTATTTACCCAACTGAATATCTTCCTTTTATAGAATAATAATCATCTTAGTATGTATAGGCTTAATTAAAACAAACCTGAAAAGTCGTTAGATATTCACATTTAGGTGAGCAACAGACACCACCGATTTGGTCGACTTAATGCACCCTCTCTACACACATGCACATCCTATATCATTTGAAAGCTTATTAAGTTTACTTTAAGATAAAGTATGATGTGGAGCGGTCAAGTGGCGCTGTTACCATAGAAACTGGGCTAAATAATGACACCCTCAACACATTAGAGTAAGCACTTTAAAATATTTGCATTTGTTCCTGTTAGTTTAATGAGTCTATGTATTATTTCAAGACATAAAATAGGATTTCTTTGTGACTTCAAAGCATCACAACAGCAATCTAAAGGGTAAAACAAAATCTAAAAATAAATTTGTACAGGTATCATTGAAATATAATAGCGCTGGTGACATTTCTAGTCAATGCCATTATCTTGTTCATCATCATGACCTCTGTCGAGAGTGCGTGGGTTACCACAGTCTTCATTGCCTTGGCATGTACACACTTCTGTGAAGGCAGAATTGTTCTGACTACAGACACAGTTGTTTTTGCAGTGAGCCCTACTGGTACAGGCACAAATAAGGTCATGTAGAAGCTCAGATGCCATTGGGCCATCCTTAGCAAGATGCAGAGACGATGTTTTAATGGTAACCATTCTTAGTCACCCAATAGGACTTGTGCCTATGTCACTCTTTCATGCTGATTTAACAATGAGAAAAACAGACAAAGCTGAAGTAGAACATTAGCTGAAAGCTCAAACTAAAAGCATCCATGAGCTATGAGGATGTAACAAAGAAACCAATGCAGAGGCAAGGACTTGTTTGTTGACTTTGTCTTCATTGCTTGTTGATAGGCCCCTTTTTTCTGTCAAAGCTTTGGCATATTTTCTCAGGACATATCTTGTGAGGGTCCATCTGACAAGGGCTGGCTTATTTCATGTCAGTCCTACAACCCAACTGCTGCCCTTTGAGTGTTTTCTCTGTTCCCATGTCACTGCAAATTTCATTGAAAGAACCAGGAGTCTGATGCACAGCAAATTCTCCAAATTCAAATGCACTTTGTGCTTCTTCAGAGAGATTTAGAATATCACTAATGTAGACTAGCATCCACCTGGCATGGTTGGGCCTGTATGCAGCAAAGAAGTATGGAAGCATGGCACACTGAATACTCAGGTGCAGTTTCCAATCACTGTCTCTCTCTGCACAGACATTTAGAAGAAGTATTTGCATAACCTGGAGAAAATGATCCCAGAACTTGAATGTAGGAGACTGGGCATACCCCCATGTCTGAATCCTCCAGTAGTGGTAGCATATGCTGAGTTAGAGCATCATCAAGCTCTTTAATGACATGCTGTAAGGACTCAATGTCTTCAGACTCAAACACCTTTTGAGTGTCAGCCAATATTTACCAGACAAATGCTGGAACTCCATGAGTACCTCCTCTCTGCTCACACCATTTAACAAATGAAGAAAGTTACAGAGCACTCAGGACCTTAAATGCTAGAGTCAAGCCACATAGAATATGGTTGAATTGCTTACCAGCAAGCATTTGATCTGCATTACAAGTTGCATACACATAAGAATCAACAAGAATATCTAGCAATCCTGCGTCTCCCCAAAATTTCCCAATGCAAGCAATAAAACAACACAAGGTGTGAAAACCACCCAGGCGAATCACATTGGTACCAAGTTCATTTGGGAGAGCCAATTTTACTTGCTGAGTAACAGCATATAGCTGCTGATCCATGGTCTGAACAGCATGCTGCTGGCCTAGAGTTGCTGACATTTCCTGACATTTCAGCATTTTATTATAGACTCGCCATGTCAGTTGGTTTGCCATCCACAATAGGTGAATATGCAACTGCTGTGTAGGTGCTTTTCTTTGTGCACACTTGTGGTTGAAACCAGTCCAAAATGGAGTCACCTAAGTGTGAAAAATATCAAAGCTATTTAGTATTGGTAGGACAGCAGGAGCTAATTGTGTTAAAAGACAACAGGAGAGATCTCCACTTGAAGGTGACAGGAGTTTATTTTCTCAAGTACGTTTTCATGGTCAGTTGGTTCTGGACATGTTCTAGGTTTTTCAAATGCTGCACACTGCATAATACACTCTAATTGCCTGGGTGGAGTAAGTGACTTTTCTTTCCCATGCTTCAGTGATACTTCTTGTGATGCTGGACTTTATGCAGCCTGTTCTTGGAATACAACTCTAGCCATTGAATGGAAGGTATTCTTTCCATCAGTGGGATATGCTGATGTCTATATTGTCATCTCCTTCATGGATGAGATTGCCACCAACATGAAGAGGTACAATTCCATTTGGAATGAACTCACATCTTTGGGATCTTTCTACTTCAGGTTTTGCAGCACTAGTCATGAACCGCCTCAGTTCATCATAATTGATGCAGAATCCTTGAATGTGTAGTATACCAATTAAACTGCGAGAGCCAAACTCATAGTGTAGCTGTGCAGCAAGGCTTATGTGTAGTGGAGTGATAATTTTGGAACTGTTAAATACTATGCACTCCACAACTGAGAGGCACCTTCTTTGAATGTCTTCTGAAGGATGATACTCATTGCTGGCTGAATTATATGCCTCTTTATCTATCAAGCAATGGACAGTCTCCTGCACCAATTGGGGCACAAAAGTAGCTGACCTCTGTAAACTACAATCCCCTGGCTTTGGATAATATTCTGAGGGTTTCATTTTTGCTATTTCAGACTGAATAATTAAAGTGGAATTATACCGAACCACTTGTTAATTTGAAGCTGTTCATCAGGCTCACTTGCCAGAAGAACATCCACAAAACATTTGGATGACTTAAGTTCCTGCCTCAGACTACTAGCAGCTTGGACAGCATCAGCTAATGTTATTGCACAGCACAGAACAATGGTAGACTTGCCTTGTCCATGCTGTGCATGGCATGAAATTACAGAGCCATAGTGTTTTTCTAATCTTGCCTGTAATTTGCTACTGGTATAGCTTCCAGTTACTACATCTGAGGGAAGTAGGGCTTTATTTCTTTGCAGCATCTTGGACAGGAGAAGAGCCTTCTTATTGTAGGTAAGATCAGTGTCTATCTCTTCAATCAGCTGATAAAATGCAATGGTCATAAGATGACTGTATTGTTGCAGTGGAACTAGATGGTACTGCTTTCAGATTCATTTTGCTCAAGTAGGAAGAAAGGCATATTGAGTGATAAACTGCATCCTTAGGAATCAAGTCTTCTTCAGATATTCTTCGCAACATGTCATCATCTCTTTGAAGTGCTGCCTCTTTTACATTGGTTGCTCTCACAAATGTTTCAGTTTTATGAAGTTTCTTGTCTTTCTTGTGTATTTTTCTCAAGCAAACCATGCAACAAGACCAATTACTGGAGGACGTGCTTGCTCTGGTGGCTACAGAAGCAGGTGAACATGATGCTGTCTGATCAGATTCAGAATCTGTTTTCTTTTCTGGGTTAAATGCAACTCTAACAAGTGTCAAATTTGACTTGCTTGTGTATTCCTGAAAGCAACCCCTGTGACAGAGTATTGGTGGCGCATCATGTAAAGTAGAACACTCATCCAGTAGCCACCAATACAATTCATCTGTCCTAGATTCTACTGCTAGCATCACAGAATTCTGTCCAGCACTGGTGGCTTTTGACAGTTTTGCATTCTGTTGATTTTTTTGACAAATAACACATTTTTTCAAAGTTTGTGGAGAGCCTTTTTCTCTTTGATGTAAGCTTTAAGGGGCTTGTATCCTGCACATCTTCAGATACTGTAAATTCCCTGTGGATATAAAATTCAGAAAGCATATTGTTAGCATTATCACCACCACTACCACCATTTTTCATTTTGAACAAGTATACAGACTTGTGCTAAATTGGATATGAATTACACCATCATCATGCTCAGTTTATTTATAAACGGCATCCTTCCCAGGCTCAGGGCACCTGAATAATCCGTATACAGATAAAACATCACAATTGTCATGAAACCCAATATAAAACAACTCCTTAAATATAATCAACCATTTCCTTATAAAACTGATAACATTAGTCCCAACTAGGCCCCATTAAAGGCCTGACAAAAGAGGTGGGTTTTAAGGGCAGACTTAAATCCTTCAATGATCAGACTATCTCGTATCCAACAAGGTACAGAATTCCACAGGGTAGGAGCCATAAAGGCAAAAGATTATGCACCAGATGTCTTCAAACATACCCAGGGAATCTCTAGCAATCCCTCATCAGAGGATCGGAGTTGGTGGAAGGGGCAGTAAGACTGCAGAAGATCTTGCAGATAGTGAGGTCCCTGGTCATGTAGGGCTTTATAGATCAACAACGTGACCTTGAAGATGATCCACCACTGTACTGGCGGCCAGTGCAGTTCACGCAGCACAGGTGTTATGTGACTGGATCTAGGAGGTCTAGTTAACAGCTTGGCTGTCGTGTTCTGCACCAATTACAAGTGGAGGATATCCACCCCTGGTATCCCTAGGTAAAAGGCATTACAGTAATCAAGATGGGTGGTGACAAAGGTGTGGACCACTGTAGCAAGATCTTCAAATAGAACCAGTTGCTTCACCCTGGCAATATTTCTTAGATGATAAAAAGAAGATTATACAATGGCAAAAAAAATCTTGGGCTCTGATTCGTCAGTCTGGGACTGGACCCGTGATGTTATCCCAGCACAACATCACGGATCTAGTCCCAGCACAGAAAAGACTGCATCAGATGTTAAAAAAAAAAAAAAAGCAATCACTCCACGACGCGATTGCCTGCCCCACTACCCTCCTCGCTGACAGGACGATCAGTCCGTCAACAGAGGAGACACGACTGAAACCCCTCTCAGTTTAAGTCCCTCCTGGCACAACATTGCACCCCCACCCTGTATTCCCCCACAAAAACATATTTTAGTGAGAAAAAAGCTGTTATATAAAAACGGCATTTTCATCGGATTTGGAGGTCGCGTGAGCACTTTGAAACAGTCACTCGTCACTCAGTGCGCAGACCGCCCAGTTCCTCAAAGAAACAGTCACACTGCTGTGGAAAATTAAAACAATTCAAACTAACCTGATTTGAAATAGCGCGCAATACACAAAGTAGGATCGTGGTTCAAAACTTTCCGGCTTTCACATAAGTAAATAAACAAATATTATACACGGTCACCTTCAGCCCGTCCACGAAGTACAGCAGGACCAGGACCAGCTCAAACAAACACAACTAAGCACTTACATTGTTTTTTTTTGTGAGGTGGGGTTCTCAATAAACAAATCCAGAGAATCACAGCAGAAGGACACACTGAAAAGGGAATACACACAACTATATAACTGCAGCGCCACCTGCTGGACAACACAGATGCTAAGGATTTTGTTGCCAATAGGTACACCTCCACTAGCAAAAAAACTAAGAAAAAAACTATTTTAAACATATTTTTCACATTTTCATATTCTTAAAAACACAATGAGCCATTGTATAATAGCAATAATGCACTCCAGGGTGTGTGTTGTGCTGGGATAACGTCACTTCTGGGGTGATTAGTCGCACTCAGCCTGTGGCCTCGTGCCTAATCACCCCAGGTGTGACGTTATCCCAGCACAACACACACCCTGTTGTGCATTATTGCTTAATTTAACCACTGCTGACACTTGTGATTTCAAGGTCAGGCCCTCATTGAAGATCATGCCTAATTTACACACCTGGCTTGAGGCACTCAATGGGACACCCCCAAGCATCAGCCCGATGGGTTGTCCCATCCCTCCCCCAACTGCTCTACAATCTGGGTTCATCACCAACACCTCCATCTTCCCAGGGTTTAACCACAGACATCTATATGTTAGTATCAAAACTGCCATTTTTGTTTAGCGAGCACTTTGACTGAAGCCCAGTATGGAGCTGTCTATTGTCATCTCTAACACTAATACTGACCTGTGCATAAGTGTCACTGAATTTAAAGGCTAGTTTCTAGAATATTTCAAAGGTTAGTACTGCATGTATAGCAATTACAAATTAAAACCTTTTACCAGGCAGACTAGATGCTACATTGTATATACAAAAGCTTGCAAGTGGAGAAGTATTACATTAGGAATTCACGTACATTTATATGTACTCACTATGCAGTACAAACTATGGGCATGCAGTCTACTGCTATTGGTGCAGAAACTTCAGTGTGAGACTGATCTGGGTACCCAATTTCAACTGAATATATAGAAACTATTATAATCACTTGTGAGACATTTTGACAATTAAGAATCTGTGGTGCGAAAACATTTCATTTTTTTTTTTTTTTTGAAATTTAAATTTTATTGCGACAAAACACATATCATAAACACGGTACATAGTGCAAAGAACATTTTATAACTTCTCAACAGATGACCTAAATTGAATCAAATACCCACCAGCCTCCCCCCTCCCCCACTTCCCCCAAGGAAAATCTCCTTCCCCCCCACTTTACCACCCTATATCATACTACAAACCCTCTAGGAAGATCCGCTCACCCGCCATCCTCTCTACCCTACTTGACCACTATTGCCTATTCTTGGGGAAGGTATAGTGCTTGAAAATGGCTCCAAATCTTCTCATATATATGAAACCGGTTATCCCTTCCCGCTCCTAATTTTTCCATGTTTAAATGAAACATCTCTTGTAACCACTCCGTGTACGTAATAAGGGAGTCTGACATCCAATATCGCAAGACTACCTTTTTAAGCGAGCCGGCGATCAGGGCCATATAAAATCTACGCTCCTTGACTGTGATGTCAGAGTAGTCTCCTATCAAACATATATCCGGAGTGAAATATTGATCAATACCCAGCAATGGGTCTGCCCTCTGTTTAATCTGTGTCCACAACCGCTTTATCGGTGGAGAAAACATTTCATTTTAATATATTGCAAAATATTGACATTTGCCATTTTTGCCACATGCTAATCAGCTTCATTATTTCTGGAAAAAAAGTAGCAGCCAGTGCAAAACCAATAAAAATATTTTAATACATTGTAATTTGGTAGCTTTGACCAATAAACACCACATTAAGGTGTTGAAATTAACTTAAACAGTAAAAACTAGACTCACAGGCATGTTGCAGTGTGTTTACAATGGTGCAAAAAATGACACTTTCTCATTTTGGGTAATATTGTTTAACCTCACCTACAGGCTTATGGCTCCACTTGACAGCTTCACATCATACTTCATCTAAATGTACATAAAATAAACTTTCAAATGATGCATGATGTGGATGTGTATGGTGGGTACATTAAACTCCAAAAATATGGCCCTATTTGGAGAACTGCTGCATGCCTAATTGGCCTCATTTACCAGGTATTTTGTACCTTGTTGTCTGTAGTTTGTTTTTGTTTCATTTTGTTTCTCTTACGGGGTTGGTTCTTTAATTCTTTTTACACTGTCTGTTCTTACAGCTTGTCCATTTTATACATTTGCATTGCGGACTCATTGGGTTTGAAATGGTTCTCTCGTCAAAGGTTTGGTTTGGTCAGTGAGTGGTCACTTAGTACTATTTCATGCTGAGCGATTTCAAGCTGCTCTTCTACAACAATTCAGATGACTCCACTAGTTCAAATGTAAGGCAGTTAAGCAGTTCAGCAGCTAAACCACCACAAAAGACAAAACTGAAAACACACACATAGATATTTCAGTCAAGTTTTCAAGTTGCTCCCCCCCCCTTTGATAAATAAATTGAGCCACAGGCATTCAATATCAGGATGGCAAAGCCACTGCAATAGACAAACCGGTACCTCCGACACTTCTATAGTTGCCTTATAGAGCACTAGTAAACTGAATCAGGCAGTAGTAGAAATGTACAAGAAAATGTTAGGTACAAGGCTATATTTTTCTACTGGTCAGTAGTAAGCGGCAGAGATGCAAGGTATCCAGAAAAATGAAATATTGAACTCTGACCTCCAACTCACAGTACAATCATGTCTTACACAGCCATGCACATCTTTGATTAGAAACCTTTACTCAGTCTCTTCAATGGTGGTGGATTATTTTATTTTATAATAAGTAATGACATGCACTTGAGAAGTTAGATGCTACTGATCACTGAAGAACTAAAATGAAGTGTTTATGTTTTTATTTGCTAGCACTGCTATTCATTGCAGTGACATTCTAACTAATGTGGAATAGTCCCTCCATCTGGTAACTGGTTAAATTTGGAAAGGTGACCCTCATTTATGAATAGCGGCCAGCAACTCTCAATACAAGGGGCAGCAGGCCCGCATTATAAAAGTGTCACCTCTTCGGAACATAAAACATAAAAAAAGTTTGTGTAAAATAAAATTTGTAATGCAACATATTTAAAAGAAAATGATAAATGGCGTAGTTACCAAAAATTCCTGACCACAGGCTGGGAGGGAGGCATGACCTTCCATATTTTTGCATACACCCAACTTTTCAATGTGGTTACTTTGCACTGTTGAAAGTTGGAGGGGCGGTCACTTGTGTGAACATTTACACTTTATACCACCCTTTGATAAAACAGCTGATACAAAAAAATTGCTTAACCTGACAAACTGTGATGTCTTGTTAATGATGGGGAGGCTGGTGTTAAAGAAACAGGAATTGTGCAGTGATCAAGGAAATCCACTCTATTATTTTTTTTTCACGTCATGTAACATTTCATATGAGGAAGGATGACACATATGCTAGTTATGATTGACTTCTGTTCTAACCAATAGGAATTAGGTATACGTGCAGTTATACTGGAGTAACACAAGGACACTGTCACTGGTTCGAGGAAATATGAAAGAAGCATCCAGTATGTTACAAAAACTGAAGTCAGTTCAAGCTAGGTATACTTTCTTGTACACTTCAGGGCTACAACAACAAGAGCAGGAGTATATTCAATTGTTATAGATGAATATGTTTTGAAAAGTGTATCTTTTACTGTAAAGAACTGCAGTTATCCAACACAATTCTATTTACAGTGCTTACCAAAGTAAAAGATTGTAAAACATGTATAACCCCATGTCTTTCTCCAGGAGTTCAGTAGTTCATTTTTCCATCCCTACTGTAGCTAAAAGAATTCATGCTTTTGTCCCTTTTTTGATCCCAAATATTATGGCTTTCACTGATCAAGTTAGTTTCAACTTTATTTCAACAAGTACTGTATGTTAAGACACAATAATTTCAACAGCAGGTAACTACTGAAACAAGTTTAAAACATGTTTTTGGTTTATATGTGCTTGACTTTGACATAATCTAGTACTTGTTTTAGTGGTTGTGTCAGACACAGTGATGAATAGCTGACCTCACATTCACTGTTATATAATGGATTTCATAAAGCCTAACAGGATTTAAATCATACTGAGATACGTAAACAAAGAAATACAGAAAGTGATGATAGTACATAAAGGCCTGGCAGGTCATACAGTCTGCAATAAATGTATACATGCCTACTAGGGTGCACTGGGACCGTGATTAAGGCTGAGTACCATAGCCACAGAGAAGTGCATAAATATCAACAACCACTATGAACTTTTCACCCTGGTGAACCAGTCGCTCGGCAACAGTGTTAAAATGTTTTTCAGCATGTAGCTTTATGATGAAGAGCATTCTGAATGTTGGATTATTTCACAATAAGTAATGTCATGTATCTGGGTGGTTAGATGCTGCTAGCTAGACCATTGAAAAACTGAAATTAAATATTTGTTGGATTTGTTTAGTGACGCTATGTATTCTAGTGACATTATTACCACAGTCGCATACTGTATATTACACCTGGCAACTACCTACAGGTCAGAATAGTGACCCGCTCATTTTAACAGTGGCTGGCTGTTCTCAGTGAAAGGGTCAGCTGCATCAATAAAATACCTTGGAGCAGTAAAGGCTAACTTCAGAATGTTGGGCTCCAGGTTTAAGTGGTGGACTGGCACTGTGATTGTCTTAGAGGTCCTCACTGTGCACAGGAGGTGGAGATAAAGATGCTGAAAGTCTTTAACTTTAATAATTGGTTTAAATGTTTGAACACTGAGAATGGGTTTCACTTTTTGGGAGACTGCTGAGTGCTTTGTGTGGGATAAAGGACTAAGTAAACTGACTGGCCAACATCCTAATAGGGAGGAGGTGAAGGAATTGTGACAGAGGTTTAAAGCATACATTTCCAGGCATTTAAAGTAGTCAATGGTGGCTGGGGCTAGAGTCCTCTGTGAGGAGAACTCAAGTGAAAAAGACCTAGCTACTATTTCTGCAACTAGAGGGGTCCATGCAAAGGAAAAGGATAACATTGGTAGAGGTGGTGAATGGGGACTCCATCAGAGACTGGGGATTACATCAGCAGAGGTGGGGAGGTAAGGAAGGTGAAATATTACAAGGAATGAGTATGGTAGGTCTGGTCAGTGGAAGGAGTAAGGGTAGGAAACAGGGATCCTGGAAGATGGTCTGCTTGAAGGTCAAAAGCCTCAGTAGCAAAAAACAAAATAATAAATTCTAGGCAGTGGCAGCAAAGACTAAGATGGACTTAATAGCCACAAAGGAAAGATTGGTTTGGACTTTGCAGCACCAGACTACTCACACTAGAAGAGGACAGCTAAAATGGCAGGGGAGTGCGAGTGGGGGTAGCGCAGTGCAGTAGGAAAAGTATGGAGGCCACCTAAGATACTACTCTGGGGAGGGGTATGGAATAGAAACAGCATTAGAAAACATTTATTGCATATAGCTTCAAAAAGTGCATAGCAGTGTGTAACTTGCAAGCTTTTAAATGCTGCCCCCCCCAAAGGAAGGCATGTCAATATGTAAAGGAGTTTCTGAAGTCCATTGTTGCACCAAGAAATGCAAACATTTTCAAGCTACACTTTACTAGTGCACTTTTTGAAGCCATATGCTTCTGGGCTGCAATGTTGGCTTTCTCTTGCTGATAGTACACCCTTGCTAGTAATGTAATCTTCTTATGGGCATAATATTCTGTGGTGAATTGCATATGCAGCCCATGGTGCTTTGCATTGTGGGGCATTTGTGATTTTGTATTTCTTATGGGTTGCCTAATGAACCATTGTACTAGTACAATATGTGCCTGTATGCTAATTAATTTGTCAAGTACTGCCTGTATGTATTGTCTGTTCTGTTTTCATGACGTGGAGCCTTTGTAAAAGAGTTTGTATTCAAAGGTTGTTTCGGAAAAAAATAAACAAATACATAAAAAATATGCAATAAATGTTTTCTAAATGCAGCTTTTCTAGTGAGCCCACCTTTTCATGCCTTGGTTTGTATTCAAAATGATACATCTTTAGTAGCTAATGTGCTCTGACTTGTCTCTGCTCAGCATGGAACAGATGTAGTCTTGGTGTAACTGTTTGTGTACATGCCAGGAAAGACATAGACAGAGTAGAGGTTGTCCAGAAGAAGGCTTCCAAGATAATATGGGGTCTGCATCAAAAGCCTAATAAGGAGAGGCTAAAGGAACTAAACATGTACACCTTGGGGTAGAGGAGGGAGAAGGAAGATATAATCAAGACATTTAAATACCTCATGGGAGTGAATAATGTGCAGGTGGGAGGTATTTTTTGAAGGAAAGGGTGCTCTAGAAAATGGGGTCATGATATGCAGCTTTAAGGGAGGATAGGTTCAAGAAAGATGTGAGGGAATACTTCTTCACAGAAAGGGTGGTGAATGCTTGGAATAGTTTTCCACAAGGTAGAGGGAGAAAAACAGTGGTGAGATTCAAAATTGCCTGGGATAGGCAGAAGGGAATCATAAGAATTAGGAAGGGTTGGAAGAGAAAGTGTCATGAGCCTGAAGGGGTCTGCAAAGAAAGCAGCACAACAACAAACTCTGGCAGAGCCACTATGGCTGAAAATGCATTAACTAGATAAGGGTATTTCATGGCCTTAAACATAAACATGAATTGCAGTTGCATGCACTAACTGAATCAAAGTATGGTACATTGAGAAAGGGCAGATATAAAAATAATGCCACCATCTGTATTACAGTTACCTATATGTTTCACATTTTATTCTATGCACTGTTATAGCAATCAACTCAACAGAACTGGGCCATTATATACATGAAGGTACTGTACCTTAACTATAAACACTGCTGAGACAACAATATGTTGTGAGAAGGTGGAAGATAAATACACTGTTGAAACATGTTTAGGAAGACATTTGATGTGTTTGTTTTTTTTAGAGATTGCTATACAGTACACATGCACACACACATAATTAGTATAATATAAAAGTGCATATACACACATGTCAATGTAAAACTTACACATTTCATTACAAGTTATTCTCTTGAAGGAAGATCTTACTGTACAAGGTCTAAAAATGGGTGTTAGGTAAAAGTAAACTTGGGTAGGTGTATTATAGAGGGTACTACATAGTTTATCTTTTATTGCTGCTGCACTGTAGGCACACGCAATATGAAAATCAACAACCCTTTGATATGAAGCAACAGGTATTACTTAGTACAAGGACAGAAACAAGTAGGAACTGAGTAAGTGAGTAGGCAAGCATGAGTGTGGTGTCAAATAACATTTCAAAAAGTCTCACTATTATCATTCATTTTTTACAAATGTGTTCGCACAGTTGACAATTTTTGTAAAAAAATATAACAGTGGGAGTTATTCCACATATGTCCACATGTTCCACACATGCAGGTAGAGGGATTTGAAGTTGGGATGCACCAGCCTTCCCTGCTCCTGAGTCAGAAGATTATGGAGGAGAGGCAGAGGTATGGGAGGTTCCATCATTAGCTG
Organism: Neoceratodus forsteri; assembly: GCA_016271365.2. NCBI lineage: Eukaryota > Metazoa > Chordata > Ceratodontiformes > Ceratodontidae > Neoceratodus > Neoceratodus forsteri. Next base: position 137,151,805 of record CM028138.1, on the reverse strand, counting down.
CTGAAGCAGAGAGAACCAAATCTGATGAGGCCAAAGAGGGCCTATTAGAATCTTGTAAGCCCCTTCTACCTGTAGCTTCAGGAGAACTCCCTGAAACACTAGGAAGGGAGGAAAGGTATACAAGAACCTCCCTGTCCAGCAAAGAGACAATGTGTCTCATCAGAAAACACCACACCCAGGAACAAGTGAGCAAAAATTGGGTAGTTTTGAATTGGATGTGGAGACGAAGAGGTCCATCTCTGGCTAACCCCACAGGTCGAATACGTTTTTGATCACCTCTTGATTTAGCTCCCACTCATGAGCCCTGACAGTAGTATGGCTGAGACTGTCTGCCAAGACATTGCTGACACCTGGCACATGGACAGCAGTCAGGTGGAGGCCATGCTGGACTGCCCAGTACCACACTTACATCACCTCCCAGCATAGAGGGCCCAAGTGAGTGCCTCCCTATTTGTTCAGGTACCAGACCATAGACATATTGTCGGTCTGAATCAGGAGTGCCCCCATACATAGAAGAGGCTAGAAGGCCTGGAGGACATACAGCACTGCCCTCATTTCTAACATATTGATGTGTAGAGATGCTTCCAGCTGAGACCATGTTCCCTGGGTCTATGGTGCATCCATTGTAAGTGTCATGGTAGGCCCTGGTTAGGGCCGAGTTAGTTCAATTGTCTGTTGATTGTTACTGCATTCAAAGGCTAGTTAATTATTGGATCAAGTTTTTCAGGATGCTTCCGGATAGGTTCCCCCATTTATGTTTGGAAGAAGCCATTAATTGCAAACATTCTAATATAATCTTTCCTTGCTTCGGAGTGCTGGAGGATTTCATCAAACCATGTGGTCTTTATCATACTATTCCTGACAGTCTTAGATATCCCTTCATCAGTATCAAAGAGACTGTAAACAACAGAGTTAGAGACATTTTATTCAAAGGGATTTGGAGGCCTGTAGGCTCTTCAAGGCTTGTCCTTGGCTTGCCAAAAACAAGAGAAAACACAAACTTGAGAAATACCTTTCTGTTCTAGTAAACCCAAGACAGAGAATTTTGCTGGCAAGATTTAGATTTGAATCCTTTTTAACTAACAGAAAAAGGGGACAATTTGAAGGGGAAAAGGGTATGGATTTTCTATGTAAATGTGGACTTGGACAAGACAATCTTCAACACCTGGCCTTATTGTGCCCATTGTGTGAAAAATACAGTCGCTTTTTATTAGAAAGCATTTTGGGACAACAGCAATACAAGCCCCAACAACTACTGACTTACTTGTTAAAATCACAAGATTCTAGTTGGCCTGGTGGTGCTGAAGGTTGAGGTGCTGGACTCCACACCTCGCACCATGCTGGAGACCTGGGTTCGGGAACAGACTCTGGTCATTTGGGGACCAGTTGGAGAGGCAAGGATTGAGCGTCACAGCTCTCCTTCCTCAGGGTGGGAGGGGTCTGTGCTGCTAATGGCACAGCTAGGAGAGCTTGCCCACACCGAGGGTGCTTGGTTGCCTCCACAGAGGTGGAGACAGCTGCAACGCCCATTGCACAGTGCGCAGGTGCAACAGGGGCAAAAAAAGGAGGAAAAATCTCCAGCGGTAGGATGACACCCGACTCCCCACAGGCACCGCTCTTGGGTCAGGCATAAGGTAAGCCTTGGTAATTCCGGAGGATTTAGCTGTGGAGATCAGGCAGAAGGGGGCTGTCAGAGGGGAAGGCGTAGAAACAGCAGTTGTGATAAAAAAAAAAATCACAAGATTCAAAAGTGCTGGTCCCCGTGGTCTCCCTTCCTAAAATAATTGACCAAAGAGAGCTGAATTTAAATTCTCAAAATCAGTAAAGTTTTAATACTGGGCTATTGGATTCTATCTGCAGTACCAATGTTGTATTCTCATATTGATATGATTAGAGCATTTCTCGGATTATGTAATTCTGATATCCCGTGGGGGATTACTCCCCAGTCATGTTTTTCCTTTTTTTTTAAACTAATGTATATGTACCACCTGTGAATCTGTACCAAGTTTAAAACTGTAATTATGTTATGTCATTTTAGATACGAATATGTTATAATCTATTTATTTAACATTGCTGGTTATATTTTTGTAATGATTGTAATGGTCTTAGGACCGATCAATAACATTTTACCTACCAAGTATCATGGTAGGAGCAGGGGGTTGAAAGGGGAGCTGCCGTGGAGAGACTGGACAACTCCTGCTACCAAAGATCCTTCTTCATGTACCCAGACACTAGGACCCTGTGGTCCAGGTTGTCCAGCCGCAGATCTCATTTATTTTTATTTATTTATTGTAATCTCAGATTAACACCTGTGAGAATGAGCTCATTACATAGGTTCCACATTAGAGTAAATTCAAAACAAATGTGTTACAGAAATTCAGTAGACAACAATATACATTTACATTACTTACATTACAGTATTTACATCACAGTAAAGCAAAATGCACAAGTAACTGTAGTGATCAGCAAAAACTGACTTAAAACCAACAAGAACAGGGCTAACTAAGGAAAGTAATAGTAAGGGGAGGGTATTTCTACCCAGTAGGTGTCATCAGAAGATAGCAATGAGAGAGGGAAAGATAAACTCAGGGCAAATTTGTAACAATCATATGAAAGGACCCAACCATAGAGGGGGATGGGGAGCTGGTTAAAGGGAAAATGGGGGTTGGGTGATCCCACTGGACACAAAGAGTCCATTGGATCACCCTCATATGCAGTCTGCCCGAGAAGATGGATGATCGACCCGACTGTGGTCCAGCCTAAGTTGGCAACTAACCTGGCCTGCTCCTGCAGGGTCTTTGTTCTGTCTGATAGGAGGAAGGCTCTGCCCTGTACCGTATCCAGAACTGCTCCAAATTAATTGAAGGCACTGGGAGGGGAGAGGTGGGACTTGGGCTAGTTGACTGTTATCCTAAGTCTGGAAAAGAGATCCAGGGTGAAGGAGAGGGATTCCCTCAGACTACACTGTGATGTAGCTGACAGAAGCCAGTCATCCAGATACAGGCACAATTAGATCCCTCTGCAGCATATGGCCACAGCCACCACTGCTTGGTAAAAACCTGAGGTGTACAGGATAGGCCAAAAGGGATAACCTTGAACTGGTAATGTTTCCCCTTGGAGGCAAACTGAAGAAAGCTGTGGTGGGCCTGGAAGACAGGGATGTGCAGGCAAGTATCCTGAACGTCCAGCGCACAAAGTCAATGGCCCTTGTGGAGCAGGGGTAGAAGTCCTTGGATAGTGAGCATTCGGAACCTCTTGTACTCAGCGTACAGGTTGAGCATGCTGAGGTCCAAGATGGGTCTTAGGTCATCTGTCTTTTTGGGCACTAGGAAGAAATGGAAGACGTACCCTCTTTCCATCTGTGCTGAAGCCACAGGCTCCATGGCTGACTTTTGCAGAAGAGCGTGGATCTCATCCCCTATCAGAGACAGGTGCCTTGGAGGATAATGGGAGAGGCCTGAGGGGTTGTTCAGAGGCCTGTCTAGGAACTCTATGGTGTGGCCTCTTGCTATTAACTGAAGCACCCAAGAGTCCATGGTTATGTCCTGCAGCCCCAGAAAATGGAGGGAAAATCCCCCCCCACTTGTTGCCCTAGAGGATCTGGAGGAGGCAAGGAGGTCCCGTATGAGTCAGGAGGCTGAGGGGAGGGAGCTGGCAGCTCCTCTGGGGGGATTCTGGGATTTGGCTGGGGTAGCCAGATGGTCTGGCATCTCTGTTGCCAACAAAAAGGCTGTTTGCCTTTGTAACCCCCTCAGTACATGAATTGAACATCACAGATGGATTTACCATGGTCATGCAATTCAGTGATAATATCCTTGGTGTCACCTCTGAATAACATGGATCCCCTGAAAGGGGCATCCAGGATGGAGGTCTGCACGTCTTGTGCCAGGCCAGCAATCCTGAGCCACGGATGTTACCTAATGCAGACAGCAGTGGCTGTGGTGTGAGCAACTGAGTCTACTGTGTCATAAGTAGCCCAGAGGGCATGACGACAGGAGATTTTAGCCATTCTCACTGTCTTGGCAATCTCGGCCTTAAGCTCCTGATACTGGATAGCTTCCAGCTTGGACTCGAGTGAGGCCAGGGAAGATTTCTGGTAGGAAACCATATGAGCCACATAATTAAGGGACCTGAGGGTGCAAATGGAGGAGGACTGGATCTTGTGACTGAAATTGTCCAGCTGTTTACCTCCTTATCAGGAGGAGACATGGCTCAATGTTTAGGTTTAGAGGACCGGTCGTGGGCAGCCATGATAACAACCAAGGCTGCATTAGGATGGCCAGTAAGGTGTGTGACCCCATCTGGGTGGTGATACAGCCTGTCTGTCTTTTTTGAAACAGACGGAATGGAAGAAGGCTGTTGCCAGATAGTGGACATCAGGTCTTCATGGGGCCCAGTCCAAAGCAACATGGGCATAGGAGTTTGTCAGTCATGTCTCGATGCTCTGCAAGCCTTTTCTGTTTTGAATCCTGTTTCTGAATATGCCAGCCACAGGCATTTTGCATAGTTATGAGGAGTTCTGCAAAGGCAGGGTCTTCTGGAGGGGACTTCGGGGACTCTTTAGGCTGAGGCTCTATTGGTGTATGCGTACTGGAGAGGGAGGATGAATCAGAGTCAGAGTCTAAAAAGTGCCTGCTGGGGGGTCTGAGCCATTTTTAGAGGAGTGTCCTGGGTTTTATCCCTGACCTGGTGTCTAGAGGAGTCTTCTCTGGAAAGGTGGGAATCCACAGGAGAGGCTGATCTAGGAGTTGGAAAGGAGGTGGGAGTACAGGCTGCCACTGGTTTCTGATGGTCAAGCTCTGAGGCTAGTTGAGACCTTGCCTCCTGAATCAAGGTCTGAAACACTGCCTGGATATCAGCCTGTGGCTGCTGTGAAGGAAGAGGCTGAGGCTGAGGAGGAGGTGGTGGAGGAGGAGGCTGGTATAATGGATAGCCTGGTGTCTGATATTGAGGGTATCCATGAGCCTGATAGGAGTAGAAAAAACCAGAAGGAGCATACCCTTGATTAGACATAGCCTGGCATCTGGTAACCCGGTACATAATAGGGTTGATGACCAGGTATTGGATACCCTGGCGAAGGGTACATTGGGTATTGTGGGAGTGGGTAGCCTGGAACATTGCCCATAGGTCCAGTCAGAGCTGGAGCTGAAGGCTCGGCATGAGGTGGGGAAGAAGGCCCAGCAGGAGGTCCAGAAGTACCAGACGTCAGTCCGCAGGCACATTTGAAGGGGTTGGCACTGGGTCAGGCACAGGAATGTCCAGCACTGGAAGATTCAGCACCTGGGGGCCTGATGGAGGGCTGTCCAGCATTTGTGGAATGGCCGGAGTGCCGGACATACCCTGACCAGGTGAAGGGTCACCTGGCAAAGGATCACTTGGCATCAGGGTGTGAGTAGAACCTGATGGAAGACCCGACATCGTCTGGGGGAGCCAGAGTCCAAGATGGTGGAATCTCATTGTCCAAGGGGGCTTCAGTTGAGGAGGTCCCAATGGAAGGTCCCGGAGGGATTAACAATAGGCCTAGTGGGTAAACTAGGAAGAGACTGACCCAGTGAAAGAGGAAGAACCTCCAGATTAGTGCCCACCTCCAGCTCTTGATCTTCAGGGAAGCCTGGAGGGACTGGTTGGGTCAGTGGAAGCAAGGAACCCTCTAAAGGCTGTTGCATGTCTTGCAGCTGGCTCAACTTGATGTCGGGGATATCCTGTGACCTTGATGGGAGAGGCTTAGCTGTGCAGTCCCTACAGGAACTGGGGAGTGACTTATCAGCTGAGGCCATGCAGATGTCAGAAGAGCTAATTGTCTGACTTATCAGCCTGGGCCATGCAGACAACAGCAGAACTGGAGTCCAGCTTATCATCTGTGACTGTGCATTCCTCAGTAGGGCCAGGGAGTGACTTATCGACCTGGCTGCTGGCAATAGACCCTGAAGAAGATATAGGACAAAAGAGCATAATAGGGGTTCCGTCACCCAAGAAAAGCCCTAACTGCACCATGAGTAAAGCATACAGGGAGGCAGTGACCTGATCCACCAGAGTGGTAGGAGACCTCGCAGTAAGGGTACTTACCAAAATGGAGGCCCCTCCAGTGTCAGTGGTGCCCGATGGTTGCTGCCAATTTGATGGAGACCTATCTCGGTCTCGGTGCCTCTCCTTGTCCTTTTTCTTCTTTTTGGGTTCTGGCATTGGAGAAGAAGATTTTTTCCACAGATTCTGCAGCTCCTTTTACATCAAAGCTAGGCACTTCTCCAGCAAGAGGGCTTCAAGCTTTTTCTGGTGCATAATCCATGTGGCCTGGTTGAAGGATTGCAGGGCACACAGTCCTTAACCCGATGTTTGGGACCTAGGCGGATCATGCAGCGGGAATGCTCATCCACATTCAGGATCTGGGTGCCGCAGGACTTGCACTTCTTTTTGACACATCACCTAACTGTTCATGTTCCTGAATTGTACCTCCAACTATATCCCATGTTGTAAATGTGTCACTGTTATTTATTTGCTTCCCCTTTCTTCTGTATATCCCTCAAGATCTCTGTAATAGACCCATTTATGTTAGACCTGTTTATACTGTAATTTACTATGTAATTGTATGACCCAGTGTTCTGTTCTCTTTTTATGCTTAACTGGACGTTTGTGTAAATGGGCATTTTTGCTCACATACCTTTCAGTATAAAATAAAGATTGACGGATTAAAAACTGGACTAACAGACTTGAACCACAGCAGTTCTGTAAAAATCCAAACTTGTCATAATGGGTACAACTTGCACAATACTGCTGGTCCAGTCACTCTGGCTACACTGTTCAGTCTGATTTTTACAAATCTGGTCCGCTCCTGGAAGTCTGTTTTTCAACCCTTCCTTGGCATGGTTGAAAATGGAACCATCAGGACCAGATCAGATAGGTAAAAGCCAGACCAAATAATCTGAAGTGATTGGATCAGCAATATTTGCACATGCTGTGCCTAGTCCAGATGTTATGGCTCTGGTGATCTGTTTTTTTACCCATACCCCACTGCATGTGGCTTAATGACATACTGTACAGATAGATGCAGAGTCTTACCCATTGAAGTTTGAAGTCTCAGAAAACCATTATGCTAAAAATACCAAGACTCACTCAATTCTGGATGATCCCCAACCCCCAAGTCATACTTAGTCCTCTACCAAAGTCATGCTCAAATATTGGTGCCTCTACACCCACACCATTAAACTTTTAATACCATCATGCTTCTTCTGCTGCCATGAGCTCCTCCATCCATGAAGTCCCATTCTGCTTGTGGCAGCCCTTCCCCAAACCAGGTAATTTTCCAGGGAGCAGCTCTTTACATCACATCAACTAAATTACTGCTAAACTCCTTGTTTTGAAACATTTTGTTGAGAAATTTTTGTTTCAGTACATCTATGGTCAGGAAAAATGAATTTTTAAAAGAAACCAAAGCCCCCATGTATCAGGTCATTTAATCACAATACAGCATGTTATGAACTAATCAGATTCTATGTGTAACCTAAGTCAAACAAAAATTATACACACACGCCTACCTATTTGCAAGTGAAGCCAATGTGTTTACTACCATTCAGTTGTAAACACCTATAGTCACAAATTGCAGGTTAAGAACATCCAGCAAACCACCGGCCCAGTGGTGCTGATGGTTGAGGTGCTGGATGCCACACCTCACACAATGCCAGCAACCCAGGTTCGGGAGCAAGCCCAGGTTAATGGGGGTCGGCAGGGGAGGGAGAGGATTGAGCATCTGATGGACAGTTCTCCTCTCCCAGGGGGAGGGCTGTGGATTGTCCGGCATACCAGCAGCTCCCAGTGGGGATCAGGGGTGTTGCAGTATGCAGACAGCACAAGTAGCATGGCTGACACCAGCAGCGTTGCCATGCTCATGGTGTCAGGGGTGCCCACGCAAGGGGGGGTGCAAGGGGAATTCACCAGAAAATGGAAAAACCCAGCTCTGTGGGTTAGGCGATGGCACCTGACCCCAATGCCCACTGCCAGATCCCTCTTGCCCGGCCCCTCACTTCCTCTGCTCTGGCCCTCACTCACAGCCAGGTTCTGACTATGAAAGAGCACCCAAAGAGGAGAGAAGGCCCCACTCTGGAGGGGTTAAGCTGGGGTTACTGGCTGTGGGAGGAGGGGGGAAGAGAGGAGGTTTAGGGTCAAGAGGACCTCAGACAGGGCAGAAACAGGCAGGATGCCCTAGAGAGGCTCTGCAGGGCATGACTGGAGTGAAAAAGAATGGTAAAAAAACAAAACATCCAGCAGAATATAAACAGTAGCCCAGAACTGCCTGCCTGAGAAAATGAAGTTGGTTTATTATTTGGAAACAGTCATCACTGGGACTCTTTGCTATGGAATGTCCTACAAAGTAGCAGAATGACTGCTCTTAGGATGGTGGTGTCAAATGGTTAATGAGGTATTCCTAGGGGTGTGGGCACAGCAGAGCTTAGTTATTTGTTATGCAGAAAGCTCCAGGAAGTGTTTAACCCATTCTACTTCTAATAGCTTTCTATGTTGTCTGTACTATCCATTGGGGATGGCGGCCATGCTGGGCTTGCCACTGTATTGCGTGTCCGTTTGTTAATCCGTGTTTGCTGATCATTCCGTTCTTCATTTACATTTGTTGGAGCTGTGTTCACTTGCTTGTTGAAGCTTGTGGAAGTTCGCTGAACTTTCCGTTCTGCATTTTAAGGCTGTGCCTTTGTTTGTTGTGCTATTTTCGATATCCAGTGAGAAGAAGTGTTTGCTAAATACGCTGGAATCTCTGTGCTGGAGAATTAAGACGGCGACGGCGGTGCTGTGTTTGGTATGCTTCTTATGAACAGGCGAAAAATTGAACAGTTATCTGGATAACTTCATGCGAGGCACGGCTGCTGTCATAAGAATATTTGTTTGCTGTTTTATTGCGAGCTGTGCTGCATTTTACCAGTGAAGAGATTTGGGAAATTTGGCTCTATGACTCTGGAACATTGGAACATTATTCATAAACTGTGAGTTACATTGGAAGTCGGGCTGGATTGTAACAGAGTTATTTAAGTTTAAACCCCTGATATATATTTTTCAAATCCGAGGGGGGAGACCTCTTGGAATATATTGACACTGAATTATATTATATTGGGGTGTTTGAGACTGCTGAAGTTCTGGGAGGAGAGTGTGACTGACCCCAAGAAGGAGACTGTGATTGATCTTCGGTCTCTGTTGTCTTATTATGAGGAAATTTTGGAGACTTTGAACAAGATTTGTTTTGGACTTGGTGATTTGTGATGGTCTTGGCCTGTATATGTGCTATGAGATAGCTGCCTGGGGTGGCTGGTGCAGTGGGCCAGGCGGGTGACTTTAACCCTCGACCTGCTGGTGGGTGGGTGAGATTTGCTGAAGTCTCCTAAACCTACTGGAGTGGTCTACCTGTGGGTGGATATCATTCCGGGGTTATTGCTAAGGGTCCAGAATCGAATTCCACTCTGGGGGGCTATTTCCATCACATGGTAATCTGTGATATCTTCAGCCTTTGGACTAGAATTGTTAAAAATTTATCTTGTTTAATTTAAAAGACAGCCTGACTCTGATGGTCCGAGTTTCAGAGAGCTTGGAATTTTTAGTATTGGATGATCAGCAGACTTTTATATTTTTAAATTTATTTCACTTTCCATGCTTTTTTGATTTTATGATATTATATGACTTGTGTTTGTTATTGAATTAATAGTAATTGTAATATAATTTATAATTTATTTTCTTTATAGGTTAATGATATCATTTGTTAATTAAGATAGGTTGTTAAGCTGAGTTAGTTTTTAGATATTTGTTAATGACGTGTTTGATGGGGCTTAAAACGGTCAGGCGCTATTCTTCCACCCTGCTCCGAGACCTCCGTCCCTTTCACTGTCCCCGGTTGTCTGATGACGTTTTTAATAACTGTTGTAAAGCGGAAATAGTGAGAAGGCGTTTAAGGGAGGGGTGGACTGGACAGAGTGGGAGATTGGAGGGGGGTGGGCAGATAGGGATAGTTGGGTCAAGGAGACGCCCTGGGGTGAAATGGGTTCAGGAGAGGGGTTCTCCTTGCCTGATTCCCATAACCAAGGGCTTCACAGATTGTGGGCAGGTACTGCGATCCTCTCCGAAAACCCGTCCAACTCGGGCGGTAGTATGTAATGCCAGGTCTATTAGGAACAATACTGCTATTATTGCAGATCTCGTTGCAACATCTGACCTGGCATGTATCACCAAGACCTCGCTGGATGAGAATGCAGGTCCTATCTTAGACGCTGCTGCTCCGGCTGGGTTCTCGGTGATGCACCATCCAAGATTGGATCGTAGGGGTGGGGGAGTGGCCATCTTTTTTAGATCAGATCTGAGTCTTGTGGAGGTGCCAGTGGGTAGCACCAGATCCTTTGAGTGTATCCTGGCAGCAGGTGCAGAGTTTAGGATTCTCCTCATCTACCATCACCCGGCGATGGTGGTGAATTCCTGAAGGAGTTCGCAGACTTCATCGTGGACATGGCATTGGAGTCGCCCAGATGGTTAATACTGGGTGACTTCAATGCCTGGGTCGACGATGAACTCTCGCACTTTGGAAAGAACTTCCTCCAACTTATGTCTATGTTGGGCCTGTCACAGGTAGTTACCTGTGCTACCCATATAGGGGGACACTCTCTGGACCTGGTGTTCCTACTGGATTTGGATGTTTCACATCTGGGGGTGGAACCAAATGTGTGGACAGACCATCATACCATAAGATTCAGTTTTGCGGCACCCCCAATAGGCCTGTCCCTACGGAAATGGTCCAGTATCACCCTTTAAGGGGAGTAAACCCAGAGGGTCTATTAGCGGTACTGGACCTATCGGGTGTTTCGGGTGAGAGCATGGGTCCAGGGGACCTTGTTATTGCCTATAATAAGGCAGTGAGCAGGGCCTTGGACCAAATTGCTCCTGTTCATGTTCGCCCACTCACCCAGCGCCCAAAGACTCCATGGTTTGATGAGTCTTTGAAGGAACTGAGGAGAGTGGGGCGAAGGCTAGAGAGGGCCTGGCAGAAATCTTGCCTGGATGCTGACAAACTTAGATTGATGGATCATTATGTTATCTATCAATCGGCAATAACCCGTAAGAAGGCAGAATTCCTGTCCAGGGAGATTGCTGCTGTGCAAAACCGACCAGCTCAACTCTTTCGGACTGTTGACAGATTGTGCAATCCACTCTGTCTACAGTCTGGAAGAGATTTTTCTCAAATAAAGTGTGATGAGCTTGCTCGATTTTTCGCTGATAAGATTGCCAGCATTAGGTCGGATATCGGCCAGGCTCACTCTTTAAGGGTTTGCGGTGATCGGCAAGGGAAACAAACACCTGTGTTACCTGGTTTGCCTTTGGTAGGCTGGAATTCATGGATATTGTGAGGATTGTCCAGACTGTACGTCCAACCAGCTGTAGTTTGGATCCGGGCCCTACGCCTCTATTATTGGGTTGCGTAGATACTATCTGTCTGACCATTGCTGAAATTGTTTGGAAATCTCTGGAGCAGGGGATCTTTCCTGAACCCCTAAAGGAGGCGGTCGTTTGACCACTCCTAAAAAAACCTTCATTGAATCCGAACTTCCCAGCTAACTACAGACCTGTCTCTAACCTGCCCTTTTTGGGCAAGGTTATTGAAAAGGTGGTTGCACTGCAACTGGAGGACCACCTTACAAATCACAATATCTATGATACTCTTCAATTAGGATTTATGAAAAGACATAGTACTGAGACTGCTCTTGTCCGGGTTCTAAATGATCTCCTGATAGCCAGAGATCGAAAGGCTTGTACTATTCTAGTCCTTCTTGATCTCTCTGCAGCATTTGACACTGTGGACCATGGTGTGCTTTTGGAACGCCTGCGGTTCTATTGTGGACTGTCTGGTATGGTTCTGCAATGGTTTCAATCTTTTCTCACGGGCCGGGGACAGAGGGTTATCACTGGAATTTATTCCTTGGACGCTGTATCTTTGCCCTGTGGGGTTCCTCAGGGCTCCATCTTGGCACCCATGTTGTTCGCTGTCTATATGCTGCCATTGGGAGACATTATTAGGCAATACAGCTTGGGTTTTCACTGCTATGCAGATGATACCCAGATGTATTTGTCTTTTAGTCCCGGACAGGAAGATACAGTCTCTATACTTAACAACTGTCTATCAGAGATCAAGGATTGGATGAGTGCCAGCTGGCTAAGGTTAAACTCGGATAAGACTGAGGTGTTGGTGGTGGACCCAGGTCGCCTTGAGGCGGGTTGTAGGGCTGGACTTCCTTCGGGCATATAGATCAATGGTGCCCAGCTCTCAACCTCAGACCGGGTGCGTAACCTGGGCGCTATTATTGACGACAGTTTGACCCTGAAATTTCAGGTGTCATCTGCTGTCAAATCTTCCTTTTACCATCTTAGGAATATCACTCGGGTGAAACACCTTGTTCCTCCAGCTGACCTTCCGACACTGGTCCATGCCTTTTTCACCTCTCGCCTTGATTACTGCAATGCCCTGTACTTAGGGCTACCGGGGGTTAATATCCACTGATTGCAGCTAGTGCAGAATGCAGCAACCAGGCTTTTGACTGGGACATCTATGAGAAGTCATATTACGCCTGTGCTGCGTGAACTGCACTGGCTGCCGGTTCAGTGGCGGATCACCTTTAAGGTCGGGTTACTGACCTATAAAGCCCTACACGAACAGGGACCGCGGTATCTTCAAGATCTCTTTGTTCCCTACTATCCCTCTGACTCGCTCCACTCCGCCAACGAGGGATTGCTAGAGGTTCTCAGGGTTCATTTAAAGACATCTGGAGCACGGGCATTTTCTTATGCTGCCCCTACCCTGTGGAATTCTCTACCTCGTCGGATACGAAACTGCCTGACCATTGAGAGCTTTAAGTTAGAATTGAAAACTTATTTATTTCAAAAGGCATACGGAGAGTGATTTTACTGTGATCATATCGTTATTGTTGTTGTTTGTGTTATTTGTATGTATTTTATTTGTTTTATTTGTACAGCGCTTTGGTATTGAAAAGCGCTTAAAAAATAAATTTTACTTACTTACTTACATTGGTAATCTGACACAGAATGACTGCCAGAAGATAATGAGTTACCTTTCTGTGGGCTCAGTTAACTTGCCAAGAAGGGTTGCCATGTTTGGATAAGGCAAAAAACGGATCCTAAGCTCTGCCCCTAGCACCACCCCTTTTCATGACTCGTCATGCACTGCTCCTCCTATAAAGCCATTTGTTATATCAATAAAACACAACACTTAGAGCAGCAGTTCAACAAAAATGTTCAGATACCGTGCTGTACCTGTTAAAATTACTTTCCCAGGTTCTTCCAAGTTATTTATTTACTTATGTACAGTATGGCCCAGATATTCAAAAGGGTTGCGCACAGCACAACAGTGTTGCACCTTGCGCAACCCACTGATGCACCCCGGCATGATATTCAAACAGGGATTGTGCCTGGCACAAATCCCGATGTGCCGGAGCGCATCAGTAATGTATGCAGTGCAGGTGGGGGGGGGCATGCCTATGCATATCTGGAATATGTAGTGCGGTACGGGCTGCACGCCCATTGGCTCACGCTGCAGACCAATGGGCGTACAGACCTACCTATGGTGTCAGTCGATGGGTGGAGGGGTGGCAGGCGGGGTGCTGCCGCCTGCCGTGACCGGGGAGAGCGGGCAGTGGGGCTCAGTGGGCGGGTGGGGAGGGGTGCGCTGGACCACCAGGGATATTGGATGTCATTTGTTTTTAATACAAATGCCAATGATTGGGCTGCGAGCAGTTCACTGAACCACCAGGGATATTTGACCTTATTTTCTTTATGCTTAAGCCCGCGATTGGGCTGACAGTGGTCCACTGGACCACCAGGGATATAGGACTTTATTTTATTTTACGGATGCCCGTGATTGAGCTGAGAGCAGTCCTCTGGACCACCAGGGATATAGGGATTTATTTTATTTTGCAAATGCCCGCGATTGGGCTGACAGCGGTTCACTGGACCACCAGGGATATTGGACACGATTTACAGTTACTGAAGCCCATGAGCGGTCTGTGGGGCACATTGCCACGCTGTCCAGGGGGTGTCGGTCCCCGACGACTGCTGCCTGGCAGGGTGCCAGGTGCAAGTTGCCAGGGATTGGTGCACCTGCATGCAAATTGGGCCATAATGACATGCAAATGGCCCCATTTGCACCTTGCATACATTATGGCCCCATTTGCATGTGCACTTTTGAATATTGCGGTTGCTGCACATAGCGCAACGGAACTTGCGCTAGCACATCCCCCTGTTCCACTCTGGCCACTTGTGCTGGTGCAGTGCCACTGCACCATGCACACTGTGGGTGACTAGGGTGTGATATTCAATGATGCTGTGCCTTGGTGCAGCTCCATTGAATATTGCCCAGTCAACGCCCTTGCACAGCCAAGTTGCGCTGCGCCCAGGCTTGCACCATAGCCTGGCGCAGTTTGAATATCTGGGCCCATGTGTTTATTTATTGACATTGGTTTACCAGATAAACATACAGAGGTAAAATAAATCTCATTTACAGATATGATCTGGGGGGTGACAAGGAAAATACTGTAAAAGGCATACAACAGTACACATAGTATAGAATAATACATAATAAAAAAGTGGTTTCCTATTATGTATACTTTATATATTTTGCTGGCTCCATCTCCTTTTCATGTCCACTTTACTATTTCAAAGCCAAAGAAGTGATCATACAGTTTTCTTGAGGAAAAAAATAATTTAAAACATTTAAAATGCCTAAATTCTGTTAGAGATGAAAGTGTTTCCCAGCAAATTAAAGTGGAAGAGAACTGGCTGTGTTGCTTTTATAAAAGGTGGAGGCAGCTTTGCTGCTATGCCACTTTAAGATACAGTGGAAAAGATTAGGTTAAGTAAGTGCTAATGGTGTTAATGGCCATAATTTACACCACACAGTTTGACTGCTTCCTCAAGCAAAAGGCTATATTGACAACAGAACTTGTTTGTAAGCTGGACATGCAGATGAAACAATGAATGAGATGACATTTGTTTCAAAAGTATGTGAGCACTCAAAATGACTCAAAAACCTGACCAGTACAGAGCAAACCTGGATTACCTGATAGGGACCCTGAAAACCTGATTACCAGGTAAAAAAACTGACAGGTGGCAACCCTATCCCCAAGCCAGAGGAAAAATAATGCTCTGCAGCTTCCTATACACACACACAGGTAGTGTAGTAATGAAACTTCAGCGCAGGAATCTATTTTTAACACTCTATCAAGTTGCTTGGTAGCAAAACTGACATCAGACCTTTTCTGAATGCAAAACGTCTGCTGGGATACACTTACTGCCATAAGAAAGGGCAGACTGGATGACCAAGCAGCCCTTATCTGCAATCACTTTCTATATTTCTATGACAGTGGAAGGGGTAAAATAATCAGCGTTAGAGTGATTTACAGACCAAGGAACTTGGAGCAGAATGGGGACAGGGAATTGAGGGGAAAGATTTGGAAGGTATTTGGCAAAGTGGGTTAGTGATAGTGGAAAATGTAAACATGCTGGATGTGAACAAGGAAATCCTGGCAGCCTGGCTGCACTGTGGAAAGTCAGGTGCTGGTGGATGGGATGCAAGACTGCACTGTCATGTAGTGGGTGAGGAAACTACTAGAGAGGGAGCCACCCTTGATGCGGTCCTGTCAAACACTGAGCTAGAGAAGTAAAGGTGAGTGAACCATTGGTGTCCAGTAACCAAACCAGTGTGATTCAGCATAATCACAGGGACACATCACTCCAGTTCAAAGACAGTAGTCCTGAACCTCAGAAGGGTGGACTTGGGCAAGATGGGGGAAATGCTGAAAGATAAAATAGTAGGGGTAGAGGGAGTAGAAGGGCAAAACCAAAATGGGATGTCATAAACAGGAATGTAATGGTGGCGATGACAGCATGCAGAGCGGTCTGGAAAACAAAAAGCTGATCTGATTTTCCAGAGTGGTAGGAGAGGCATTGCAGACAAAATGGGTAGCATTCAGTAAATAAAAGGGGGAACTAAGCAGGGTCAGCTGGGAGGATTATCTGAAAAAGGTGAAATACTCCAGAATAATTGTATGAAAAAGTAAAGCAGAGACACAGCTGAGAACAGTGGAGTTAGTCAAGAGGTTCAGAAAACCTTTAGGTACATTAGGTTAGAAAACTGAAAGCAATACAAATGCATGGTGAGTCTCACCACTGTCCCATGAGAGAAGAAAATATGTAAAGGAGTTCATTTTGGAAAGGCAGGAAATTAGACGAAGCAAACAAAGGTCAGAAAGACTTGTTCACTTCAGGAATTAAATGTATTTATTCTTGATTTTTTACACCTAATTTGCTCTTATCCAACATTTCCTGTTGTACACAAGTTTCATAGGAAGCTGTTCAGTTCACTGTCTTAGTAATTCAAATCATATCTTCAAAAATAATATTAGATCCAAATATACAGTATATTATTTATTTATTGAAAACTTCGGAGATTACCTTTGAGCACAGGTGCTCATTTACAAAAGTTCCACATCAAATATATAGTCACGCACACACACAAAAAAAAATACTAGTACAATATGCTTATTCTTTCTTCAAAGTAGAAAAATAGAGTTCATCCTCTTATAATACATGGCTATAATTGCGAATTGGATCATGTGGTAATATTCCCAATAATGAGTTTGAGAGACCCATTTTTCTGTCGAGCTGAATGCAACTCTATAAACTATAGCCCTTAATACCTTGATTACAGGAATGAATAAACATTAAGAGTATGGCCTTCAGTGGCAGGCACTTACAACCGAGGAGGGTCATGAGTGAGGTAACATAGAGACATAGAAATATAGACTTTGATGGCAGATAAGGACTGCTTGGCCCACCTAGTCTGCCCATTTCCCTACCTACAGGTAAAGCTACAGATCCTAGTTAACCAACAGCCTATTTCTTCCTACCCTCTACAAGAATTGCCTTATGTCTGTCCCATGCATTTTTGAATTCTCCCACAGTTTTAGACCCCACAACCTCCTCAGGAAGGCTGTTCCATGCATCTACCACCCTCTCTGTGAAAAAAGTACTTCCTCACATTACCCCTGAGCCATCCCCCCTCTATCTGCAAATTGTCTTCCCATTGATCAGTTCTGGGCCCGCCAGTGCTCTTCAATATCATAATTTGGAAAATGGGCAAGCAAATTCAGAATTTGGTGTATCTTTTGGCCGATTCTTTTTCCCCATTCACCCATGCTGCTGTACTCAACTTGTTCACCTCACAGCCATGTCCTTACTGTCTCAGGATCTTATATCCACCATCCAGAGGGTCCATGGTGCAGCTTTTGCAGCTGTGGTGGATTCCTTGAGGGTGGTAAAAACTCCCCTCAGGTCCTTCACATGTGGATTGGAGGCTGGCCAGTTTAGCCAGGCCTGAGAAGTGGCAGCCCCCTCATGCTTTACTCTGTAAGGTTTTCTCTTAGTTACTCCCTACCCCCTGATCACCAGTAGCAAGGGTGCTATGTGAATGTTCTCACACAAAAGCAGGTCTGCACAGCCAGCTGACATCCTTCCAGTCATGAGCACTCCAACTACACTGCCACATGTGGCCTCACAGGTGGCAGTATCACAGCCTGCTGCCCTCCCTGTGGATGCTCAGTCCTCTTCCCCACAAGTGGCCTGGGATAGTTTCCAAACCTTGTCTCTGGCATTGCAAATTGTAACGCTACCATTGCACCAATAGGCCAGCCAGTTGATGTTGTTTCTGAGGCATTTCTTTGGTATTTCACCTATGCAATAGGGTCATAAACCTCTAATCTTTGAATCAGATTCTTACTCTTCCTTGCTTTGGCAGGATTTGCCTGCAAAAGTGTCAGAACAGAATACAGAATTTAATGAGCAGCCATCATTTTTCTTGACATGAAACACCTTAAAAAGTGCAAAAGACTGGTAGCATCCAAGGATAATACTGTAAAATTACTCAAAGATGAACGACATCTGACATATGTGACAGCTGAAAAATGACAAAAAAAAGGTAAGATCAGATTTCCTATATTTTGCTGCACAGCTGCTTTGTGGGAGATGCCACATTTCCCCCTTTATTAAGTGGAATGTTTCCTGCTATGACCAGTTGTGTTTTTTCTAGAAGGAGTTCAGTAAATATTTATATTGAGCTCGAGAGAGAGAGATCCTTGAATTAACAGGACTTGAATTAAATCTTTACTGAAAGGCTTTTTAAGCACTGTAATACAAGAAAAAAATACAGGATGGTTTCGCATTGTGAATTTCATGAAAGCACTGTTACTGGCCCATATACACTGCATGCGGTTGATCTAAGGACAAACCATTGATCTGGCTTGTATCGTCTTCAAAAACTATCACATAAGATGGCATGAACATCTTAAGATATCAGTCAATGACCTTCTTTAATAAATCCAGCCTGGTCTAAATTAACTAGGGTGAGTATAACAGCAACCTTTCAGTCATTATTTCTGCAAGAATCTTCACTTTTGAATCTGTTAAGGATATCTGATAAAAAGAATGTATAACTGCACTGCACTGACTAAATACACATGTCACAATGAAAGTACACTTAAATTTGAGTTTATCTTTGAAAACTGCAACCAGACCAAAAGACCAGTTTACATTTTGTACAGAACAAGCCCTTCCTCCAGAAGGAAATAGAATTGTTCACACTATTCAATACATATTAGCATATTTGTGAATTAGGGTCTAATATATGCTACAAATGCCTGACATCTAAAATATAACCATACAAGCTAAATAATGCATTACAAAAATTAAAACCATGCATTAAGACAAAACCCCAAATTTATTTCGGTATCCTAATTGTACACCTATACTAAAACCATATTGCACTTTTCATGTGCAGTATTACTAAGGTGCATCTGAAAAACAATAAATTGTTGCATTTTTCTGTTCTTATGTTCATCTGTTCCCACATCCTCATTTTCCTCAAATTTAAACATGGAACATATTTCCTATGCAATAACTGATTCAGGACCAGGCTCACAAATTTGCCTAAAGATGTTTGCTGACATTCTTTTTCTCTCATCTAACCTTTCCAAATCACTGCTTTTGAAAGTCTCGCCTTAAGCAGTCCCCCCCCCCCCATTATAGTGGTGTATACCATATAGTTAGGGTTGGGTAGGCACTTTACTGTTAAACACCAATTTTTATAATGTAATAACTTCGCAACTGTTTAACAGATTTACATGAAATTTTGCATGCACGGTCTCATGGAATAGATCGCTTGATGTGCCAAATTTTGTTCTGGTCAAATGTATGGATTCTCAGTTACAGATAATGCAAAATGTACATTTTTGGGGATTTTTCCCCCATTGGTTTTGATGGGATTTCTGTCAACTTGGCTAGCACCCAAAGGGTTTGGAATTTTGGCCTGGAGTGATGAATTCACACTGCACTTCTTCCTACTGACTACAATGTTTAATACTGTATTGTAATACCTGTTTTTGGTATTGTTGTCTTACAATGTCCCTGTGTTCTGGTCACTTTATATTAACTCTTCACTACTATTTGCCTGATGAAATCTGATGCTTGTAAAGTCCCTGTTCTGCTAATTCTATGTAATGTAATCCTCCACTTCTATTTGCCTGATGTTCATGTATGTACCTTGTAATGTACCTTGTAATCTCCCGGGTCGCACCTGAAAATAGGCACTCGGCTGTCTAGTGTGCTTACTGGGTTAACAAAAACAAATAAATAAATTAAAAATAAATAAATAGGGTAGAAGGGGACTGCCCCCAATTGTGCCTTTTGCTTGTTTGGCAAAAAAAAATATTAATCCATTTCAAAGTTATTTAATTTTGAAATTTTAAAACACTGGTTCTGAGCATGCTCAGTAAGCACTTAAAAATAGCTATATGAAATGAAAAAAATAATAAATTTTTCATATTAGAAACATAGAAACATAGAAATTTGCAAGCAGAAAGGACCTGTTGGCCCTTTCAGTCTGCCCATTACCCCACCTTGTCTGGTTTATCTTACTCCCTCTGCTCTATGCCATTGTTACATCTATTTAGCCCCATGTAGTTGACATCATGTATTGACGTCATCCTTTTTTGTGAGGGGGAAAATCCTTTTTAATTTGCTGCCATCTTGTTTTCTATTTTTTTCACCTAAAAATTCAAATTTAGAAAACCACAAAAATGAGTTTGTGGAGAGGAACCAACATATGTAGCTTGCTTATTGTGACACCCTTACCTGGATTCTGCACTTAAGTACTGGAGAAAGTCCCTTGAATTTCTTTTTTTATTATTATAAACATTTTTTGGGGAGGGTAAAATAATTTCTTCTTTGCTGGCATCTTTTCCCTGGTGTTTAGTGGCACCCCTTACCCTCCAGTGGGTGTCCCAATACTAAAATGATTTTTTTCTGGTGTCTAGTGGCACCCCCCCCTTCAATTGCCCTCCCTGTATTTTTGTTAATATTATTTTATTTATTTATTCATTCATTCATTACTAGGATTACAAGTACCTTTGAACCAGGGATTCTTTTTACAAAGGTTCCATGTCAAGAAAGTAAAACAATAGAAACATATTCAAGGAACAAAAATAATGCAATCAGAATAAACTGCATAGTAGAGAAATCAATGGTCCGGAGATTACAGAAGTGGTCTAACAGTGGAGTACTAAGATTTATCAGAGATGAACAATAACAAAAACAACACAAATATGCAGTCAAATACATGGCAGACATTGTCAATCTAGGAGTTACAATGGAGAGGCAGTAGGGAAAAAGGCTCAGTAAGCTGGAGGCAGGGGAGGTAGAAGAGAGGGAGGGTGGGGGGTGTGAGGGAGGCAGCAGGTGAGTAAGAAGAAATGGGCTGCTAGAGAGGGTAAGTTGGAAGAACAAGGGGCTGGGATAGGCCTATAGGGCACAGTCTCGCTTACTTAGGGTTGCAAAGTGACCCTATAGTTTGGTTTTGAACATGCCAAGTTTGGGTGCTGAGAGGACTTCAGGGGGCGGGTTGTTCAACCAGGATGGAGCTCTACAGCTGAAGGTCCACTGAGTTTGTTAGGTCTGGTAGTATGGGGTGCAGAAAGCAACCCTTGCTGAATTACAAGTATTACGTAGGTTTATTGAGAGGGGTAGTAGTGACTAGGAAACTGAAGGACTCAAGCTGAGGTATATTTATTTTATGAAGAGGCAGGTTTGGTATCTTATTCTACCAAGAAGGGGAAGCCACTCAGTTTGACAATAGAGGTCACAGGTGTGTGTCCATTTGTCTGCACCAGTAATTAATCTGCAGGCCTTATTAAGCGAGATCACCAGCTGCTTGGGTGTGGTATCGGACACAGCACTGTAGATTATCAGACCATAATTTATGACAGACAGTATGGAGCTGGTGACAGCTAGTCTTAGTGCTGCAGGTGTGAGACAGTGACTACATCTGTAGTGGACACCAGTTCTGCTGGTAACAATCTTGGAAATGTGGTTAACATGGAGGGCAAAAGAAAGACAGCTATCCAGTGTAACACCTAGATGTTTGAAGTCATACACCATTTCCAGGGTTTGGTTTATGCTATTACAAATGTTAAGGTGTGCAGATTTGTATTTGTTATGGGTGCTTGCAAAGAGCATTGTTTTTGTGTTTTGTAATTCATTAACAGCTTGCAGTTGGCAAACCAGGATTCAACATTTGAGAAGTTGAGTTGTAGATTGCTAATGAGTGGGAGTAGGTCTGAGTGGCTGGAGAAAAGTACTGCATCACCTGTGTAAAACACAAGGTTGCAGTCACAGGCATTGGGTAGAGTATTCAGGTACAGGCTGAACAGGAGAGGCCCAAGGATGGATTCTTTTGGGACCCCAGAGCGGACTGCCAGACAGCTCAATAGCAAGTCATTTATTTTAACCTCTTGTGTTCTGGAACCAAGGTAGCTCTTGAACCAGTCTGCCACAGAAGGGGAGAGGCCCAGGAAGAGGAAGAAGTTAAGGAGGAGGGAGTGATTCACAGTGTCAAAAACCTTGGTCAGATCAATGTAAATAGACCCAACAATGTGACCACTGTCCAAGGCTTTTCGAATATAATTAGTATATTCCAACAAGGCTGTGGTGGTGCTATGTGCTGGTCAGAAACCATGCTGCTGTAGACACTGGATGTTACATTTAGTGAGAAATTCAGTTAGTTGGTCAGCCACCATTCTTTCTAGAACTTAGGATAGATGTGGGAGAATTAAGATAGGGCAGTAGTTAGAAATTAGTGATCTGTCACCACATTTGTGCACAGGTGTGGGGAATTGCCTAAGCAACAGGGAAAGGTTAAAAATTGTGGTGAGGGGTTTCAGCATGACATCCAATGATTATTGAAGCAATTTCATGTCAAGGGTGTCACTACTGTACCTGGATTTACCTAATACCTTGAGGAGATATTTTCTGGCCACACAAGTGAGATTCTTCTGAAGTAGAAAGGGGGGAAGTGGCCGGGAGGGATAGCAGCAACCGGGGTGACACCAGTGCTGGACGTGTCAAAGAAGTTGGATGGGAGATCATGGCTGAGATTTGTGAAGGTAGTATTGAAGGCTTCAGCTATGGAGATTGGGTCTTGCACTGGGGTGTCATTAACAACTACTATTGATGGTGCAGCCTTATTTGGCTTACCAGTGAGGTGTTTGATTTTTTACCAAAAATTCTGACTATTTCCCCATGAGTTTGTAAGCTCATTTTGATAGTAGGTCTTTTTGGCCCTGCAAATTTCTTGAGTGCAAGCATTTCTGGCTGCTCTATAATGCTGCTTGTAGGCAGGACTGCCTGTGGCCCGCACCAGGTGCCATAGGTTATCTCTGGCTTTCACCTTGCACAGTATGTCCGCAGTGACCCAAGGGTTGGTAGCCCTACCGGAGTTGGATTTATGAGCAAAGGCAAAAATATCACATGCTTTGCTAAACTGCGTGATAAGGAAGCTAAGCATAAGGTTGATATTGAAGAAGAAGCCAAAAGGAGATCAGTCACAATGAACAAGGTATGCCTCAAATTGTTTAAGTTTCCCTTTCTTCAGCATCCACTGGTACGTGATGTTGGGAGGGGGTTTGGTGGTTTTATTTGACCAGAGACTAATAACAGGTGAATGGTCACTCATAGCATCAGGTAGAACCAAGGTGTTTACATGTCTCTGTGGGTGTGTGGTGAATACTAGGACAATAAGGGAGCTGTTGCCTGTTCTTAGGTTACCTCTTGTGGGGGAGGTTACCAATTGGGAGACGTTATGCATGGCAATGGCATCTTTGAACTGGGTGGCTTTGGGGGCCAACAAGTTTATATTACAGTCACCCATGACAACAATCTCAGATTGATTTGGTAGGCTTTCAATTAGTTCAATTACCATATTTATGTCAGTTTTGTTTTCCCTGGGGGGGGGTGATATAAGCAGAGAACACATATAGGGCTTTCCCATGTTGACCAAGAAGAATTTTGATACCGAGAAGGTGGGACTGAGTAGCTAGGGAAGCATGAGGGAGAACATGAACCTTAAAGGAGTCCTTCAGGTAGTTGGCACACCTTCTGCTCCTTTTGCCTACCCTATCATGCCGGAAAAGTGTATAATGTGGGAGAGTTAATGATGAGTCTGGTATTCTGTTTGAGAGCCAGGTTTCTGTCAGCATGAGCACACCAGGGTTGTATTGGGACACCCAGACTTGGAGCTCATCGAGCTTTGGTAAGAGGCTCTGAATATTAAGAGAGGCTAGTTTAAGGGAGTAATTTTTCATGGGACCAGACTAGGGGGCATGCAGAGGACCAGGGTTAGGGTGTACATTACCAGAGATAAGAAGAAGTAGTAGTGTGACCCTGTAAAGGTAGGGTTTGACGTGATTAAGTCTAGCATACTTAGCCCGATGGTCCTGTTTTTTGCATTTGTGTAGGGTCAGTGAGGAACAGAGGGAGAGGAGATAAGAGAGCACAGTAGTAATCAGAGCGGAGGTGGAGGCCCGAGGTAGGGTTAGAACACCCAGCCAGGCTCGAAGTTAAAGGAGCTGTGCCCTTGGTTGGAAGGGTGATGGTGAACTGGTCAGTGTTTACTAAGATAGAGGGTTTTTTTGAGATTAATGAGCATCAGGTATAGGAGTGTGGGGGTAAGAGTAATGGTGGAGTGTAAGGACAGCATGGTGGTAGTACACGGGAGGAGTCTGCTGGGATCCCAGATTAATGGTGCTTGAAAAGGCAGGAGGTCAGGTGACAGGTGGTGAGGGAGGGTGGGGGAGGCTATTAAGTATAGGGCCAGCAAAGGTCCTTGAAAGTAGGGCTGCTGCAACAGCAAAGTGGTTAGGGTGCCAGCCCTTGATGTAGACAGTCACAGGTTCAAAGCTGGCATGGGGTAGAGTGGTAAAAAGAAGGGGGATGGCAGGGGGATATTTCTCCCTGGTGTCTTGTGAGTCCCCCTACCATCAGATCGCCACCCTCTAAGTATTTCTTATTTCCCTGGTTTCTAGTGTCACCTCCCCCCACCCTCCGATCTCCACCCCTATGATTATGTATTTATTTCTCTGGTGTCTAGTGGCACCCATCACCTTTTCATCACAGACCTCATAATTGTTTTTGTTTTGTCCCTGGTGTCCAATGGCACCCTCCAATCGCCAACCCTGTGATATTTTCTTTTGTTCCTTTTGTCCAGTAGAATCCCCATCCTTAGATCCCCGCTGATGTTCTTTTTCCTGTAATATGGAAAACAGTCCCTTTATGTCTATTTTTTAACCCTGAAAAAAAAAGATCCTTCGCCGATATGCCCCACTCAACCTCCCACTGAGTATCCACCACCCCACATCCCTCCACACCCCACATACCCCCTGACTCACCTGTACTGGTCCCGGGATGAAGAACCAGTCTCCAGTGGAAGACACATCTTGCTGCTGGAACCAGTGACTGCAATATGACAAACTAAGTAAGTGCAGTTCAAAGTATTTTAAAGGGGTTTTCAACTCTGTGTCACAGCTTTGCCATTTTTGCATATTTTGAGCCCACATTTTCAGCATGAGCTTTTTGAGACCCCGCCACCTGAACAATGTGGGTGACATTTCACAAATGCAACCTGAAAGGTGATTTCATGGTAATTTGGTAACTGGCTGATTACACTCACCGCCACCAGACCAATGTCTGTCTGTAGCCATGTAATGGTCTAGTACCAGACCATCCTGCCTTTGTGCTCCCTAAGGGGATGGTTGATCATGTCCTCCCCTACCATGTGCTAGGCATAGGCAGGCAGCACTAAAGAATTTTTATTTTATTTATTTATTTAGCTTTTGTTGACCTGGTAAGTGCACTAGACAAATCCTGCCTATTTTCAGGCACGACCCGGGGGAGGGGGATACAGATGAATGCCAACTGACCTTGAACCAGATTAAGCTGAATAGAGGCCCACTGAAGAAACTTCAGCTCCTATCCTACTACTGTGATATCTATGGGTTTCCAGTAGCTCCAGGAAACTGCCTGAAGCATGTCCTAATAGATCAGCACTGAAAGCCCCTACTGTTGATCAGGACCCCCTGCTTGTCTACCCCCTAGCCCTCTAGGGAAAAACTATCTGACTTATGCTACCTAGCGGGTGCCCATTCCCAGAAAACATTTTATACCAAAAACACTGTAGCCCACTTTAGAAACATGCATTTTCCAGTACATTTCCTAAATCTAAGGACTACAAAAACTCTACAGCTGCAAAGCAGAAAAAATGGTTAGCACATTGTACCACACAGTTACACAAAGCCTAGTAACTCTAAAAAGGAAGACTCCGATGACTCTCAAAAATCCTCTTCTTGTCTTCTTTCAGGAACAGCTGCAAAAGAAAACATTGCTAAACATATTCTGCAAACTAATGCAAGATGTAAAACCAAACAGTGACCAAACCTTCCCACTGCAGATACTACACAATCCCAAAAAGCATTTTTCAAAAGGGTTTTTTCCATAAAAGTACAAAAATAGAAAACACAAAAACATTTACAAAACATTTTTTGAGAGGAACCTACAAGTCTGATATTCTTGGGAGGAGTTCAAAGTGTCAAGGCACTACAAATTGAGTCTCTCCTAGGCTGAAGTCTGCTGAAACACAGTTCTGGGACAGGTCCAAGGCCTACTAGCATTGCAGTCCAGTTCGAGAAAGTCTAGAGAGACACAAAGTTTCTGGAACATCCTCAATTGTAGGCAAAACAGTCAAATTAAAATGTAAAATGCATCTTACCAGTTTCTAGGTGACAGATGGATGTCTACATCACCTCTCTGGGCCTGCAGCCGGATGATCTTCAGTTTCCAGACAGATGACATATTCGGATTAGATGCTTCCACGGCCTCCTATTAGACCTGGATGGGAAATCTTCTCCAACTGCTGGCTGACAAGACTGGATGTCATTGCAGATGAAACTGGATGCTGATGGAGCCAAATCTAAATGCTGCTGCAGACAAAGCTGGATACTCCTGGAGCCGAACCTGGAACACCAGAAGAAAGGCACCTCTTCCTGGGTTGCTGCCTCTTTGGTGGCAGATTTCTGGTTTGGCATGACTGCATTTCACACTTGGCAAGTGGGCTCATTGACTGATGAATGGCATCGTTCATGGGTAGTACCATTAGAGATGTGGTGCATTGACTGTCTCTCCATCTGAACGAACCATAGGAACACTGTAAAATGCCTCTTGGCCAGCCTTGTACACAACTTTCACTACATCAATTAACAAAGTCGTGCCACACTTCCAGAACTGAATTCTTTCATGGCATATTTTTAATCCTTCAGATTTGTTCACTTTAGGATGCAGGTTGGCACAAGCTTCCTTCCACAGCCAAGCAGACCTGTTTTCTTCAATTTCTTCCCAAATTCTCCAGGGAAAGAAAGGGTATTGCTATCCATACTTCTCCACAGCCTGTCTTCGAATGATTCATTCCTCTTTACTGCTTTTGACCAGCTCCAAACCCATGGCATGGCTTAAGGGTGGCCATTCCTGGTTGAGCCAGCTTCAAACACACAGTGCAGAGTATAAGCAGTCCACCCCTGCACTCGATGGCACATCTCTAGAGCCCTCTTTCATTTCTGTCTCAGAAGGTTCCACTGAAGCTAATGCTAATGGCAACTCACTGTGTCCTACCATAGCCATCACAGCTTCCTCTTATTCTATGATCTCTGCCCGGGAGCTGACAGTTGCACCAGTTCCTGAAATTGTCCATTCCTCACTACACTTGGAGGCATTGGCCTCCCAACACAATGCTTCTTCTACATCAGACTCTCCCACAAGGCTTTGGCTAAAGTTTTCTACCCAAGGATTCACAGAAGCTGCATCTGTGGCATCCAAATCCACCATCTGTGGAGTGCAGCATTTCATCTCTTCCTGGCCTTGCAAACTATCTGCACAGACATTTTCCCAAAAACTCCATCACAAACTCAATGGGGTCTCTCTGACTGCACCCAGCCTGCTGCTGATCTGATCTGGCAGGATCCCCTACCATTGTCCAAGTTGGGCTAAGTGGATTTTTCTTGCTTTAGCTACCACTGTGCTACCTGTCTCAGTTATTCCAAATTTCTTGCTACAGTCTGTGCAATGGGGAATTAGCAAAACATCTCTTCTAGGCTTCATACACACAATACACACATTAACTAGAAAGTTTGGTAATGCCACATTGGATGATGCTGACTCACAATTATACAGCTGTTCAAAGTGAGCTAATTATTTTTCTTGTTGGGTAACCCATGCCCTGGCATGGAGTGGTTAGTGGGGGTGCTGATGTGCCATTTTCTGTAAATAAACGCATACATCCCAAGTTACTATTTTTGCAATCAGACTGAGATTTGGTTTTAAACACACTTGTAACAGTTCTGTAACAGGCTGCTTAGCGTTTTGCATTTTGGTCCACAACATTTAGCACAACCACTTGAAACTGATTCTGCATCTGAGACACTGTCCAAAATGGTGCTGTGTTGCTTACTTTTGCTGACTACACCACAAAATGGCTGTTGCAACTTTTTTTTTTCCATTACACACAGAGTTAAAACTTGCTAGAACATTTTTCAGATTTTGCATTTAAACTGTTTGACTTAAAGCAGAATTTCAATTTTACTTTTGCACTATCCAGCACATTTATACTATCGCTACATTTCCTTTGGACCTGTTGCATCATTTTTGCCTTAGAGCTCTCTCTTGCTCTTTGAAACGGTCACTTTACACACAGTGCAATTTTAAAAGTTCACAAAACTCTCGCTCAGTTATTTTGGTTACATTTCTCTACTGTTTTCTGACCTTTGGCACTACAGTCCATTTTATTTTTGCACTTGGTACTTACTAGGCAGTAGCTGGTTCCCTCTGCTGATGTAGAATGGCCTGCTGCTGGTTTTGTCGGCCTTTCTGATGATCATGCTGGCAGACCTGTGGATTCAGTTGCAAAACACTGCAATCACTGCAACAGTCAGTCGGAAAATGGGTTGACCCCAGTTTTACTGTAAAAAGTTCAAAAAATGCAGTTTAAGGAATGCTTTCTCTCGCAGTGAATCCTCCTGCTCCTGCACAAACTGCCATCCTGCTAGCACACGGCTGGCTGCTTCTCCTCAACTCAGACTCAGGCAAAGGGAGGGACTTGGGTTCACTGGACCAATCACATGATGCCATGCAAATTAGCTCTATCGCGCTCTCTTTCTAAGCCATACTCCTGCACAGCGATCGATGAAAAAGCAAATTTAAAAAGCAAATTGTCACTTTTTTTTCTCGGCTGGCAATTGCAGTGGGGCAAGTACTTTAATGCATTTTGACACCGTTCTTGGTGCAATTTCCATAAGCAACTCCCCCAATATTTACTCTACACACACAAAACTTTCTGAGCACTTAGAATTGACTGTTATTAAAGTCCACAAATACTTTCCTCTTGGAATTTGCAACTTTTAACAGTTTTCTCAAGCACTTAAAATGGCAAAGCAAAGGCACTCATGGCTCAGCTCAACAGTTCACTTTTCCAGTTTAAGCACACAAGCAGCACATTTTTTCCACTTTCTTTAACAGAACCACATGCAGCAAAAGATTTTCAGGTAGCATTTTCCTTGGCACAGACTTTACTTTTCTTGCAACGATCTTCTGTTTGGGTGCACCACCTCCAGACAGGAGGATCCTAGACATATCCTCAGCATTTTACCTTTCCCCAAAACATATCCCTTTGGACGAGCTCACATTTTTTGTAACCCCCAAACCACTTTTAGCAAGTTGGCACCCCCCACAAAACAGAGCTAGTACCCACATATGGCATACCATTTACTTTTGACAGAAATTACTTAGATTGGTACCACCCCTAGCATTAGGATGTATACCAGGCTCATTATCTAGAGGAAGGGGTGGGGGTACAATAACCAAAAAATGAACCTTTGTAAAAACAACTAGGACCAGGAGAGAGGATGCTAGGCATATGCCAGGTCTAACAGATGAGGGGGCCCCAGTAATTCCACACAGAAGCAAAGACTTGAATGTCCAGAGCAACAGCTGGGATTGTGCAGTATGGCTTTATTACAGATGTTACTAAAGCATCGGGGACCCCCAAGGGTTGGTCATGGCAAACAAGCACATTTTCTTCAACAACTCTTTGCTAGGCAGAACAATTCTCCACAGAAACAATTTTTCTCTTCCCCTTGGTGTAGATCAGTGACACATTGGCCACACACCCAAACACATTTCCATTTTTCGAAGAGGGTATCCTTGTGGACTATCCCCACACGCTCAGAACATCTCCTTTCACAATAGGCATATCTGGTGATTGTTGTTACCCACCTCATCCCACAACAATGGCTCTTGCTCGGGTTAACTGGTGCCCTTCAATGAATCAGTTAGCCTTGCCTCGTAAGCTTCCAGATGGTGTTCTCCCACACTTTGCCCCAACCGACAGTCTTTGCCATTCCTTTAGGGTTACGCCACAGAAGCCTTCATTCCCCACTGAAATATTAAAGACTACTAACGTTACTTTACTTCACTCATTTGGGTGAACAAAGGGGCACTGACAGGTGTGATCTACTCTTATCCATGGGCACACACACCCCAGAACTAACCCCTACATGGAGAACTCGTCTCCCATTACTTTACTTAGAAACTTCACTCACTTGGGTGAACAAAGCGGCACTAACAGGAATGATCCAGCCTTATCCATGGGCACACGTACCCCAGAACAAACCACAACATGGAGAACTCATCTCCCTTTACATAGGAACATAGAAACATAGAAGTTGACAGCAGATAAGGACCGCAAGGCCCATCCAGTCTGCCCATTTCTTTTTCTACCTTATAAATGTGCCATTGGCCTTTGCTCTGTCAGTGACCTATCTATTCATAGTCATTTGTATTGCTCCCTTATGCCTATCCCATGCCTGTTTGAAGCCCTGCACTGTATTCATAGCCACCACTTCTTGTGGTAAGCCATTCCATGCATCCACCACCCTTTCTGTGAAAAGATTTCCTCACATTCCCCTTAATTGGCCTCCCCTAATCTCATGCTGTGTCCTCTTGTCCTGCTATTTTTCTTATATTTAAACATGTTAGACTCCTTCACCTTGTTTATGCCCTTAAGGTGTTTGAATGCCTCGATCATATCACCTCTCTCCTCCTTTGCTCAAGGGTATACATTGAGCTCCGTTAATCTGTCCTCATATGTCTTCTGATGCAGTCCCTGCACCATTTTGGCTGTCTTCTCTGGACTGCCTCAATTTGGTTAATGTCCTTGTGAAGGTGTGGCCTCCAATACTGCACAGTACTCCAGATGGGGCCTAACCAGTGTCTTGTACAGAGGATTATTACCTCCCTCTTACGACTTGTGATACCCTACTAATACACCTCCTAACCCCCCTAGCCTTACTCTACTGCTTTAGAGGTCTGCTTGATGATTTTAGTCATCAGTGATGATGATGCCCAAGTGTCTTTCTTCCTTTGTGACTGCTAGCAACTCCTCCCAGCCTATAGGTGGCTTCAGGGTTTCTCTTCCCTATGTGCATGATTTTGCACTTCTTTGCTTTAATCCCAGTTTCCACTCTTCTGACCATTCTGCTAGTTTATCCAGATCTCTTCTCATTCTGCCCACCCCATCTGGATCATCTACTCTGTTGCAGATCTTGGTGTCATCTGCAAACAGACAAGCCTTACCCTCTAGTCCATCTGCAAGGTCACTAATGAAGATGTTGAAGAGGACAGGCCCCAGGACTGATCCCTGAGGTACCCACTTGTGACTTGCATCTCTTCTGACTGTATACCATTTACCACCACTCTCTGTTTTCTGCCGTCAAACAGTTTGCCACCCAGTTGACCAACTTCTGACCCACCCTAGAGCCTACCCAGCTTATTTATCAATCTTCTATGTGGAACAGTGTCAAAAGCTTTGCTGAAGTCAAAGTAGGCAACATCAACTGCTCCCCTTGGTCCACCACTCTGGTTACCCAGTCAAAGAAATCTATGAGATTAGTTTGACAGGACCTTCCTTTTGTAAACCCATGCTGTCTTGGATCCTGTGCCCCTATGGATTCCAGGTGTTGCACTATCCTTTCCTTAGGAGTTCCTCCATAATCTTGCCCACTACTGAGGTAAGACTGACCGGTCTGTAGTTCCCCGCCTCCTCCCTGCTACCACTCTTGTGGAGCGGGATCACATGAGCCCTTCTCCAGTCTTCTGGGACCTCTCCTGTGCTCAGAGACTCACTAAACAATTCTGCTAATGGCTCTGCTAGTTCCTCCTTTAGATCCTTAAGTACCCTGGGATGTATGCCATCAGGTCCCATTGCCTTATCCACCCTGAGCTTAGCAAGCTCTTGTAGGACCCTTTCTTTTGTGAAGGGAGTAGTGCTCACCTCCCTCCCCCCTGTGTCCATGATGCTGAGCTGTGGGCCCTGCCCTACCTTCTCTTCAGTAAATACTGAGCAAAAGTATCTATTTAGGATAGATGCCTTTACAGGGTCCTCCTCCTCACATGCTCCCTTTTCTCCATTAAGCTTAGCAATACCCCCTCTGGACTTTCTCCTTTCACTAATGTATCTATAGAAAGTCTTGTCACCTTCTTTTACTGTTCGTGCTAGTGTTTCCTCAGTTTGGGACTTTGCCTGCCTTACTGCCTTACCTGCTTCCCTTAGGGCAGTTTGGTATGCCTCCCTATCTTCATCCCGCTGTGTTCCTTTATATTTCCTGAAGGCCAGCCTTCAAAACTTCCCTCAGTTGGGTAAACAGGGGCACTGACAGGTGTGATATAGCCTTATCCATGGACACACACCCCAGAACATACCCCTATATGGAGATCTTGTCTAACATATAGAAACATAGAATTTGACAGCAGATAAGGACCGCTTGGCCTACCCAGTCTGCCCATTTTCCTACCTAATGGATAAGCTGCAGATCCTAGTTAACCAACAGAATACTTCTTCCTAACCCCACCCTGTAGAATTGCCTTATGACTGTCCCAAGCATGCTTGAATTCCACCACTGTTTTTGACTCCACAATCTCCTTTGGAAGCCCGTTCCATGCATCCACAACCCTCTCTGTGAAAAAAGACGTCCTTACATTACCTCTGAGCTGCCCCCCATCTTCAAAGTATGCCCCCTTGTTCTTGCACACCTCTTTTTCTGAAAGATGCTACCATCTTGGACTTTGTTGATCCCCTTAAGGTACTTGAAAGTTTCTATCATGTTCCCCCCCCCCCCCTTTCCTCGGGGCTCTACATATTAAGCTCTTTAAGTCACTTTTCATATGTTTTCTGGTGCAGAATCTGAACCATTTTAGTTGCCCTTTTCCGGACTGCCTCCATCCTGTTTGTCTTTGCGGAGATTGGGTCTCCAGAACTGCATGCAGTACTCCAGATGGGGTTTCACCAGCTGTCTGTGCAGAGGGATAACAACCTCCTTTTTTCTACTGGTGATGCCTCTCCCTATGCATCCCAGTATCCCCCCCAGCCTTCCTTCCTTACTGCCCTTTCACATTGCTTTCCCACCTTTAGGTCATCTGATATGATTACCCCCAGGTCCCTTTCCATTTTTGTTGATGTTAGTATTTCACCACCCATTGTGTACTTTTCCTCTGGGTTTTTTGTTTCCTAGGTGCATTACATTGCACTTCTTAGCACTGAATCTAAGCTGCCATACATTTCACCATTCCTCCAACCTTGCTAAGTCCCTTCTCATCCTTTCCACCCCACCTTTTGTATCAACTCTGTTGCAGATCTTTGTGTCATCTGCAAAGAGACATACTTTTCCTTCCAGTCCCTCTGCAGTGCTGCTTATAAAGACATTGAAGAGGACCGGTCCTAGTACTGAACTCTGCGGTACCCCACTAGTAATCCACCTTTCTTCAGAGTGGACTCCATTTACTATTACCCCTCTGTCTCCTGTTCTCCAGCCAATTCTTTACCCAGGATACCATATTGGGACCCACTCCCAGGCTGGCTAACTTGTATATTAATCTTTTGTGTGGGACTGTGTCAAATGCTTTGCTAAAGTCTAGGTAGGCCATGTCCACAGCCCCTCCCTGATCTACTACTTTGGTCACCCAGTCAAAGAAATTGATTAGATTCATCTGACATGACCTTCCCACTGTGAATCCATGCTGCCTTGGGTCCTGTGCCCCTCTGGCCTCTAGGTACTCAACAATTCTTTCCTTCAGAAGTGATTCCATAATTTTCCCTGTCACTGAGGTTTAACTAAAAGGTCTGTAGTTGCCTGCTTCTGCCCTGCTCCCACTTTTGTGAAGTGGAATAACATCTGCCCTCCTTCAGTCCTCAGGTACCACCCCCTCCTCCCATGATTTGTTAAAGAGGGTAGTCAGTGGTGTTACTAGTTCTACCCTAAGTTCTTTTAGAATTCTGGGATGAATCCCATCAGGCCCCATTGCTTTGTCCACCTTCAGTTTTAAGAGTTCTTTCAGAACCCTTTCTTCTGTAAATGGACTGGTATCAACTTCTGTATCCAGAGTGTTTCTATTGTTTGGTTTAGGTACCTCCTCCTCTTCATTTGTGAATACTGAGCAAAAATATTTGTTTAGTATCTCTGCCTTTTCACAGTCTCCATCTGCCCACCCCTTCCTCTTTATTAAGCCTCACTGTCTCTCCCTTGGTCTTCCTTCACTCCCTGATGTACCTATAAAAAGTTTTATCCCCCTACTTAACTGTGTTGGCTATCTTTTCTTCAGTTTGGGCCTTTGCTGTTCTGACTGCCTTCCCAGCTTCCTTTTGCTTAAACTGATACAATTCTCTGTCCTGTTCCTTCTGTGATTCCTTGTACTTCCTGAATGCTTTCTTTTTCTCCCTAACCTTTCCTGCCACCTCCTTTGTGAACCATAGTGTTTTCTTACATTGTTTTGTTTATGTTTATTTGCTTCAGACAAAGGCTTGTTGCCTCTGTGATGGCAGTTTTGATTATTCCCCATTGTTCTTCCACCCCTCCTTTCTGCCCATTTGCTAGTGCATTCCTTAGGCACTCACCCATTCTGACAAAGTCAGCCCTCCTGAAGTCCAGTACCTTTGCCTTTGTATGGCTTGACTCTACTGCTGCTGTGTTTATTGTGAACCATACCGTTTTATGGTCACTAGTTCCCAGATGGCTACCCACTTATAAATCTGTGATCCTCTCACCATCCCCATTTGAGAGTACCAGGTCTAAGATTGCTCCCTCTTGAGTGAGTTCCAATACTAGTTGTCTAAAGCATGCCCCCTGTAGGATATCTAGAATGACCCCGCTCTTAGAAGTGGCTGATGAAAATGTACTCCAATTAACATCTGGCATATTCAGATCCCCCATCAGCAATATCTCCCCTTTTTCTGCCATTCTAAGGATACTTCCTATCATTTCCTTGTCCATGTCCTCCCCCTGAGATGGGGGGTCTGTATACAACCCCTGTGAGGATTGTGGTGCCATTGCCTGTCTCCAAATTGATTCACAGTGCTTCCTCTCCTCCCTGTTTACCCTTTTGTTCTGTGGCTTTGATTCCTTCCCTTATGTAGAAAGTTACTCCTCCTCCTCTTTTACCCTCCCTGTCCCTCCTGTAGATAGTGTATTCTGGTATGTTTATGTCCCAGTCATGGTTCTGTGTGTACCATGTTTCTGTGACTGCCACGATATCCAGATGTTCCTCCTCCATCAAGGCCACTAATTCAGGAAGCTTGTTACCCAGAATATGAACATTAGTACTCATTGCTCTCCATTTTTTGATGGCTTTACCTCTTATAACACTATCCCTGTCCTCATTGACTTTGCTTTCTCCATTCACCCCTGTCCTGCTCCCTACTGACCTTTGTACCTTGGTCTTTCCTTCATTTAGTACCCTGTTTTGTAGGGTGATGCTGGGAATTCCCTGCTGTTTATCAGTGCCTCCCCCTTTGGCTAGTTTAAAAGCTTGCCAATGAAGCATTTAAACTGATTGCCCAGAAGACTTGTTCCCTTCCTGGACAGATGCAGATCATCCTGCCAGTATAGGCTGATATCCCTCAAGGTGGAACCCCAGTTCCCAGTGAAGCCAAACCCCTGTGATCTGCACCATTTTTTTAACCATCCATTGAACTGAATGGTGTGAAGTACCCTCTTCTCACACTTGCCATAGACAGGCAACACCTCTGAGAAGGATACTGTGTGTACTACTTGCCTTAGGCCCCTATCCAACTCCACAAACTCCTCCTGCACTGCTCTAATCTCATGTTGAGTCAAGTCATTTGTCCCTAGGTGGACAGCAATGTCTAGATCAATCTCCTGTGCAGCTGTTCTCACCATCCTGAGGATGCGCTCCCGGTCCCTCTAAGCCATGGCACCAGGCAGGCACCTTACTTCAGGTTTCCTTGCTCCCCCCACTTCTATCCCCTAATGATTGAGTCTCCCACCAGGAGCTGCTTCCTTTCCCTGTGGTGCCCTCTGCCTCCTTTCTGTGGGGCTCCATTGTGACAGTTGTCCACAACTTCCTTAATCTCCTCTGTGGATGCATCCATAGTGGAACAATGCTCCATCAGAATGGTGTATGGATTGTGGGGTGATACAATTGACTGGGTGTGCCTCTGTACCACCACCCTCACCCTCCCTGAGCCCACTGTTGTCTAACTGCTGTGCTTTCTTCGCAACCTCTGAGGTAGTGAAGATATTGTAGATATTGTACTGACATTTCAGTTGCTCCTTCTTTTAGGCATGGAAAACAACTCCAAAAGCACACTTTTCCACAGATTTGTTGCCCCTTACTTTAGGCATGGGAACAACTAGAAAGCACCCTTTCCCTTTGGTTGCTTGTCAGAACATTCTCTTGAAAAGTCCTTCACAAAGGCAGCTGTAACACACACAAGGATCTCCAGGGGATTGCCCCTTGGATTCACTGAAATAGCAGTCCCATTCACATCTCCTGGAGTGAACATAAGGAATTCTGCTGAAGAAAGGTCTCCACCACTTCACTGGAAGCTGGTAATTGTAATCCAAACTAGGGTGAGAAAAACAGAGTCCTCTGACACTGAGCCCACTGGCAGAGACCTTGCCACACTGACTTCCAAACTAAGACTACTAACTGAATATTCTAAATCTCCCCAGAGCTGCTGACACAGAAATGGTTGTGCTGCTACGAGAGTTCCAAATGACATAATCATACTTCCCTCAGGCTGAGTAAACAATGATGTCATTGTGTAAGCAGCCCCTAAGTGAGCATGCCTTTCCTACCTGCCTAACATTATAGGGATTCTAGTAACCCCAGGGGACTGGCTGGTTGCATATCTATCTATCTATCCATCTATCTATCTATCTATCTATCTATATACATATATATATACACATATGTATATATGTGTGTGTGTGTGTGTGTGTGTATATGTATGTATATATATATATATATATATATATATATTAGGTAGCACGGTAGTGCTACCATAGTTAGGGTTGAGTAGCACTTTTAAAGATAAAGGGTTGAATTTTGCACGTTAATAACTTTGCCACCATTCAACAGATTTGCATGAAATTTGGTATGCATAATTGGGCATGGTAGATCCTGGTACCTACCAAGTTTTGTACTGGTCAGATATACGGCTGTGGAGTTATTAAGCAACAACCAATTGCACAATTACGTTTTCTTGTGATTTCTTTGCTCTCACCTACATGTCGCACGGTTTTGCGACTGGTCCGAAACATTCAGGGAACGTGTGGCCGGGGTGCCTAATGTGCCTTTCAAAGATTTCATGAACAAATATTAAACGGTTCAAAAGTTATTGAAAAAACAAGTTCCCATTATAAGCCAAAGGGAAAAGTTAACAAAAAGCTCAAAAGTGTTGCAAATGCAGTTTTTACTTTCACAAATGGCCCTCTTACTTTCACAAATCACCATTTTGTTTTCAGTTGGTGATCAGAAAAATGCTTGGCATTTAAATTTGGGACCCTCTAGCAACCTAATTATTTTTGTATTCACCTAGTCGGACCCTGAGGATGCTAGGCATGTCTTTATTTCAGGGAAAAACACCCCAGAAATATGTTTTCAAATTTCTGGAAAAAGTACTCTCGCAAAGTACTTTCACTCTTGTGACACTGTTGAATGAATTTTCGAAAGCTTTCACAAAGTTCGACAGTACTTTTCCAGGCTATGGCAAAATGACAGCAATTCTTTGCCACCCTGCTGCAAAAGAATGGTTTGGTCTTTTGGGCTGAAATTTGGAGGGAACACAGCCAATATCTCACAGATGTGCCTTTCACTATTTTGGGGAAAAAATATTACAGTGCAGCAAAGTTACGGTACTCAAGAGTTGACACTTTTTCCCATAGGATACCATTATGGCATCTGTCACATTACAGGAATCCTTTGCCATCCTGCTGCGAAATATCAGTTTGGTCTTTTGGGCTGAAATTTGAAGGGAAGAAAGCCAACATCCCATTGATGTGCCTTTTGGAGGTTTAGTGGAAAAATATTATAGGGCGGCACAGTGACGGCACTCCAAAGTTGATGCTTTTTCCCATTGGATAACATTACGGCGTCCGTCGCGCCTTTCAGGGCCCGTATCTCAGAAACGGTGTGAGATATGGACTTTTCATCACAAAAAATATAGCCCCGTAAATAGGGTCTAAGTACAAAACTAGCCAGGAAAGTCATAACTCATATGAAATTTACATTTTTCTCCTACGTCGTATGGCTCCTGAGATATAAGCAATTTAATATCCCGAGTCCTCATTTTCTGCTCCGAGGCCCATTGTTATGTATACATTCTTTATTTTTACTTTGTTTGCCAATGCAGTTTTTGGGGAAAAGAAGGGTGTGCCCTTTCATTACTGTGCCAGTTAGTGTTTCCAGTTGCATTTCCGGTACCGTTTGTGGCACCGTTACTGTCTACGCCACCGTGTGCATTACAGTTTGCGTTTTCACTTGCATTTGCGTTTCTGTGTTGTTTGGCATTATTGTTGCTGTTACCATTACCTGTTTCATTTGCAATTCACAATTACCCGTACATATGCGTTACGGTTTGTGTTTCCCATTACTGCGCTTGCATTTTATATTTCGTCTCTGTTTCCTTTGGTGTTATTTTGCTGTTACTGTTACCATTTGCATTTACAATTACGGTACCAGGACCGTGCACATAATGGTTTGCATTTCTGTACTTGCTTGCATTTGCATTTCTCTTTCCTTTGGCGTTATTGTTGCTGTTACCGTTACCATTTGCATTAACAATTGCTGTACTGTGCCCGAGCGCGTTTCAGTTTGCATTTCCAT
The DNA here is from genome assembly GCA_016271365.2 of Neoceratodus forsteri. Taxonomy (NCBI): domain Eukaryota; kingdom Metazoa; phylum Chordata; order Ceratodontiformes; family Ceratodontidae; genus Neoceratodus; species Neoceratodus forsteri. Next base: position 137,113,156 of record CM028138.1, on the reverse strand, counting down.
ATGCACTTCTGTTCCCATTTCTGTTTCTCTTTCCTTTGGCATTATTCTTCATGTTAACTTTACCATTTGCATTTACAATTGCTCTACCATGCCTATGCGCGTTACGGTTTGCGTTTACATGTGCGCTTATGTTCATGTTTCCATTTCTGTTCCCTTTCATGTTCTTTTTTCTGTGACACTTAATATTTCCATTTAAAATATCACTGCCATCACTGTTCTCATTAACAGTTGTGTTTTCATATGTGCTTCAATGTCTGTTTGCGTCACTGTTTGCTTGCATTTCTATTAATGTTTCCTTTACCATTTACATTTGTGTTACCATATGCACCACTGTTCATGCTTCTGTTTGCATTGCTTTTCCTGTTACTATGTCACAAGACATCACATGGCGGGAGGTGCCCCGCGCTCCCACTGCCACATTACAGTCACTATTTCTCATCGTCATTCTCAAAAAGAAGGGAAATTAGAGGCAAAAAAATCCATTTAATGTATTAGTTAGGGTAGTTCCACAGTGACAAAAGTGAGGAAATTCGGTGTTAGGGTTGAAAGCCCCCCTTGGACCCCCCAGCCAGCATTGGGGTGAGCATTGGGGTCATCAATCCTAACTCTCACTCCATTCTCCTATACCTCTGCTTCTTCACACATTTGATGGGTTAAGAGTTATGGCCAGTGACCCCAACGCTCACCCCGATGCTGGTTGGAGGGGAGGGCTGGGGGTCCAAGGTGGGCTTTCAACCCTAACACCAAATTTCCTTGCTTTTGTTGCCGTGGAACAACTCTAACTAATTCATTAAATGGAGTTTTTTGCCATACATATATATATATATATGTAAACATATTCTATGCAAAAAAACTGTGTTAATGCATCATTTAGAGTTAAAACACAGAAAGTCAGGAAATGAAAAATCTTTAAGGTTGCCCCCTCCACCTGTAAGACACCTGTAACTGTCATTAAGTCTCTTCCTTCCCCATGTGTGCCATATTTATCCACTGGTAAGGTATAATTGATTTTTCATATTAACTGCTTTTCCTTCCCCTTCTACTCCTGGCTTTATCTATGCTTATGCTCCACTGCTACTCTATCAAATCACTCCTCCTCCCCATATCAGTTGTAGTCTATTGTTAGTTCTAGCTGCCAAAATATATGTATTGCACACACCAGTCATCATGTTTCATTTATCAGTATGCAACCTGTAAGTCGCTTCCCTGTTTCATATCAATGTTTACCACCTACGGTCACCCTATGTGGTACCCTTGTATGTATATCCAGCCTGTATCATGTAACGTGCATTTCATGTATATACTGTTATTACCTATCTGTGTTTGTACTTTAAGTGTTTATGTCACAGGACCTCCTTGTGAATGAGCTTGCTCAATGGAGTTTTCCTGCAATAAACTTGAACTTGAACTTCCCCCAGACCTGCCCATCATCCCAAGATTGACAGCTGATGGGGTGTATCATTAGGTTGTGAGGCCTAAATGTCACCCCATTCCATCTGAAATTACATTTGGAAGCCACAGTAAATAAGAATGCGGTGACATTTAGGCCTCACAACCCCATTGACACACCCTATCAGCTGTCAATCTTGGGATGATGGGCGGGTCTGGGGGGAGGGGCAACCCTAAAGATTTTCATTTCCTGACTTTATGTGTTTTAACCCTAAATGATGCATTAAAGCAATTTTTTGCATAGAATTTCCTTACATTTTGAGAAAGAATAAAAAACTAAGAACTTGTGCAAGTTGGTGGGAGCGTGGGCCCTTCAGGCCCTGCACTCTGACCAACCTACCTACGGAAGTTGGTGGGAGCACGGGCCCTTCATGCACTGCATCCCACCAACCTGCAGAAAGTGGTGGGATCATGTGTCCTTTGGGCCCTGCGCTCCCACTAACTTGTAAATATAACAATGTAATTCACATCTACGGGACATACTGATAGCACCCTCAAAATTTCAATGCAAAAGACCAAACCATGTCTGAGATATAACATGTTAAAGTTTGAAATTTTCATTCATCAGAGTTGCAGAATTTCACACCTGTTAACATTTTACAGGCACAATGACTGACTACTACATCCAGGACACTACGGTTGGTTACCCTATCAATTTCAAGCCACCAGCACAATGCAAAACACTGTCCGCAACACGTAAATTGTGTAATGCAATATCTCTGCAAAAACATTTTCTCCTACATGTACATATCATAATTCACATCCTGAGGACATGCCGAGAACACCCTCCAAATTTCAAATAAAAAGACCAAACCGTTTCTGAGATATTTAAACTTAAACATTGGTGAACTTGCCCTATCTAATGCATTATAAAATCTGGCCATCTTGTCCCTATCTCGTGATCAAAGATGGCAATCAAAGAATCTCACGATCAAAGAATTTGCAGGCTCATGATCAAAGAATAAAACATGCTGTAAATCAAAAATTAGAAGGAATTCCTGGAAACTACTGCCATGGTTCAACAGAACGAAGTCCCCTGAGCAAAACCCATCTTCATTTGTCTTCCTAGGACACCCCTGGAATGAGAAATTTGATTTTTTTAATTTGGCCATCTCGTCCCTCACTCGTGATGCACAATCGCGTTCTAAGACTCTCACGATCAAAGAATTTGCAGGCTCACGATCAAAGAATAAGAAATGCTGTAATTCAAAAATTACAAGGAATTGTGGTAAACCACCACCATGGTTCGACAGAATGAAGCCCCCTGAGCAAAACCCACCCTCATTAGACTTCCTAGAACACCGCTGGGCTGAGAAATTTGGTTTTTTAATTTGGCCATCTCGTCCCTCACTCACGATGCATGATCATAATCAAAGAATCTCATGATCAAAGCATTTGCAGGCTTGCAATCAAAGAATTTGCAGGCTCATGATCAAAGAATAAGAAATTCTGTAATTCAAAAATTGCAAGGAACTGCGGTAAACCATCACCATGGTTCGACAGAACAAAGCCCCCTGGGCAAAACCCTCCCTTATTTGACTTCCTAGGACACCACTGGGCTGAGAAAATTGACCTTTAATTCGGCCATCTCATCCCTCCCTTGTGATGCATGATCACACTCAAAGAATCTCGCAATCAAAGAATTTGCAGGCTCGCGATCAAAGATCATTAGTGAGCTGAGATCAAATATTTTAAAACCTTATAACTCTATTTTTGACCATTTTGAATGAAACCAAAGGCATGACTCCATAAATAGGATCCCCCTGAGTAAAACCCTTCCAAGTTTTACTTCAGGAGTGACCCCTGAGCCGAGATATTTGTGTTTTTACGATCTGAGATCTAAAAACAAGATGGCGGACCACATGATCAAAGAATTCTCAGGGACAAAGATTCTTGAACCACGAGGCTGCAATTTCTTTGACTGCCAGGTGGGATGAGATGGACTGAACCCCATTCTTTGTTTGCAAACATACATATTCATTTTCCCATTGACTTATAATGGAAACTTAAAAGTGGCATAACTTTTGTATGCTTTAATATTTTTTCACCAAATGAAAACTTCTTTCAAACAAGCCATCTCACAGAGTGGCACACCACACAATGGCCACGCAGGGCCCCATACAAAATCCCAAAAGCTGCCTCCAAAAATGGATAATTTTGCATTTTTCAGAGTTTCCGTGTGCAAAGACCGGAAGTCCGACTGAAATGAAATTTGGCAAATCAAGATATCTACCATGCTCCACAGTGCATATCAAATTGCAGGTAAATCTGTTGAATGGTTCCAAAGTTATTAACACACATAATTTTGACTTTAACATAGAAGAAACATCTCAACCCTAAATATAGTGGCGCGACTGCACCACTATAATATATATGTGTGTGTGTGTGTGTATATATATAGATATATATACACACACACACACCACACACACATATATATATATATATATATATTAGAGGCAAAAAACTCAGTTTAATGCATTAGTTAGGGTTGTTCCACAGCGACAAAAGTGAGGAAATTCGCTGTTAGGCTTGAAAACCCCCCTTGGACCGCCTGCCCACCCCCCCAACCGGCAATGGGGTGTGCATTGGTGTCATCAGCCCTAACTCTCACCCCATCACATGTGTAAAGCAGCAGAAGTATAGGAGAATGTGGTAAGAGTTAGGACCGACAACACCAATGCACACCTCAATGCCGGTTGGGGGGGTAGGCAGGGGGTCCAAGGGAGTTTTCAACCCTAACAGCGAATTTCCTCACTTTTGTCGCTGTGGAACAACCCTAACTAATGCATTAAATGGAGTTTTTTGCCTCTAATTTCCCTTCTTTTTGAGAATGATAACTAGAAATAGTAAATGTAATGCAGCGGCGGGAGCTCGGGGCCCCGCCATGTGATGTCTTGAGGCATAGTAACAGGAACAGCAATGCAAACAGAAGCGCTAACAGTGGTGCACATGGTAACACAAGTGTGAATGAGAACAGAAAGGGTAATGCACATGGTGTCGTAGACGGGAACGTTCTGCCACGTGATGTGTTGTCACATAGTAACATGGTGCCTGCAAATGGAAATTTCAATGGGCATGGTGACGCAAACTAAAACAGAAAGAGAAACAGTACTGTAGACACAAATGGCAAAAAATAACAGAAACGCAACCAAAAATGAAAACTCCAAGGATAACGCACACGGTGGTACAAACGTCAACGGTAAGTGAAATGGGTACGGAATCGCAAGCAGAAAGGGGAACAGTAACAGTAATGTAAGCACACAGGCTGGTTTTACCCAAAACCTGCATACAGAAAGACAGTGAGTACAAATAATGTATGCATAATAATGAGTATCGGAGCAGAAAATGAGAACTTGGAATACTAAATAGGTTATATCTCAGGAACCGTACGACGTAGAAAAAAAATTTAAAAGTCATATTATTTACAACTATCCTGGCTAATTTTATACTTAGGGGGCTAAGAAATTTTCTGACGAAAAGTCCTTATCTTGCACCGTTTCGGAGATAAGGCCCTGAAAGGCGCGGCGAACGCCATAATGTTATCCTATGGGGAAAAAAAAAGAAGTTCGGAGTGCCATAACTTTGCCTCCCTGTAATATTTTTTCACCAAACCACTGAAAGGCACATCTGTGGGCTGTTGACTGTCCTCCCTCTAAATTTCAGGAAAAAAGACCAAACCGTTATTTTGCAGCAGGAATCCAAAGGATTTCTGTAATGCGTCGGGCGCCGTAATGTTATCCTATGGGAAAAACTGTCAACTTTGGAGTGCCATAACTTTGCTGCCATGTAATATTTTTTCAATACAATATTGAAAGGCACATCTGTGAGATGTTGGCTCTGTTCCCTCCAAATTTCAGCCCAAAACTCCCAACCGTTCTTTTGCAGCACAGTGCCAAAGAATCGCTGTCACTTTCCCCACAGACCAGAAAATTACTGTCGCAATTTGCGAAAGCTTTCACAAAAATGTTCGACACTTTTGTGAGCACGAAAGTAATTTGCGAAAGTACTTTTTCCAGAAATTTGAAAAACATATTTCTGGGGTGTTTTACCACAAAATAAAGACATGGCAAGCATCCTCAGGGTCCAACTAGGTGAATACAAAAAGAATTAGGTTGCTAGAAGGTCCCAAATTTAAATGCCAAACATTTTTCTGATCACCAACTGAAAACAAAATGGCCGATTTATGAAAGTAACAGGCCCATTTGCGAAAGTAAAAATGCATTTGCGACACTGTTGAACTTTTTGTTAACTTTTCCCATTGACCTATAATGGGAAACTGTTTTTGAATAACTTTTGAACTGTTTAATATTTTTCATGAAATCTTCAAAAGACACATTGAACTTGCTGCACGCTCCCTGAAGATGCATGCCTGCCTAAACCGCATCTAATTCCGTAGGCTAATCAGAATTCCAGAAAAGTAAATGTGTGCACAGATCATGCTTAATAACTCCACAGCCGTATATCTGACCAGTATGAAACTTGGCAGATCCCAAGGCCTATGGTTCTTGATCATGGATTCCAAATTTCAGCCAAATCTGTGAAACAGTTGCAAAGTTATTAAGGTGCAAAGTTTTGGGGTTTAACATAGAAATGGCTCCTCAACCCTAACTATGGTATCACGGCATTATATATATATATATATATATATAAAATATATGCATGCAATGGAAGCAAGTGTAATAAAGATTTATCTGCATAAGAGCAGTTTGACCTCGAGTAACCTCACGAGTGGCATAAGCCATGAGTGAGGTGTTTGAGGTCAAACTGCTCGAATGCAGATAAATCATTTATTACATGAGTTTTCCATTGCATATTCCATTTATGTAATTCTTTTGTTTATACTTTTGTAGGGGGCATGTGTTAGTCAAAAAAGTGAATACAAATTTTTTTCTGCCATTTTTTGCCAATTATACAAAATCTAAAAGGAATCTAGAAATGAAACACCTCTCATTTTGTAGATATGTGTATGCTGAACAACATTTGTGCTCAAAGTACTATACTATCATGTTTTGTTTTGAAGTTATTTGCATTTATTTGATGAAAGAGTGCACAAAAATGGAATGTTCTGCTGTTTTTCACTAATTCTGAAAAAAACTAAAAAAGAATCTATAAATAAAACACCACTCATTTTGAAGATATTTCTGTGCTGAATAAACTTTGTGCTCACAGTACCATGCTATCATTTTTCATTTTTAAGTTATTTACATTTGTTTGCAGACATCATGAAAAAAATATGAATTTTCTGCTGTTTTTGTGAATTATTAAAAAATCTAAAAGGTATCAATAAATAAAAGACCACTCATTTTGTAGATATTTCTGTGCTGAACAATGTTCGTGCTCACAATACTGAGCTATCATTTTTTGTTTTAAAGTTATTCACATTTGAATATGGTTAATACTGCTACTGAGGCCAAACATTTTAAATGACATAAGCACTGTATAGTTAAATTGCTGATGACATAAGCACTGTGTGGATAAACAGCTGATGACATAAGCACTGTATACATAAAGGAAACTTATGTACACAGTTACTAAGATAAACAGATTTATCACACTGTTTATCTCCACCCATTGCATATATATATATATATATATATATATATATATATATATATATATATATATATGTATATATGTATGTATGTATGTATATATGTATATATGTATATATGTGTATATATGTATATATGTATGTGTATATGTATATATGTATGTATATATATATGTATGTATATATATATATATATATATATATATATATATATGTGTAGATAGATATTTTCATGGAAAAACTCTGTTTAATGTATCAGTTAGTGTTATTCCTCAGTGGCAAAAGTGAGGAAATTTAGGTTTAGGCTTGCTACCCTTGCACCCCAAGCCCACCGTCCCCACCAACAGGCATCAGGGTGTGCTTTGGGTCAAGTCTAATTCTTACCCATCCCATGTGAAACAAGCTGAGGTGGTGCAGTATGGGAGAATGGGGTGAGAGTTGGGACCGAGACTTAACGTACACCTGATGCCTGTTCCAGTATGAGATGAGGCCAACATTAGGGAGGCAAACTTTAACACCGTAATTTCCTCACTTTTTGCTGTGGAACAACTATAACTGATGCATTAAATGGATTTTTTTGCCATGAATTTCTCTTCTTTTGGAGAATGAAAACTATAAATAGTGAATGGAAGCGCTCCCACCATGTGATGTTTTTGTCACATACTGTAGTTACGCTAACGGTAATGCAAGCGCAAACAGTAATGCACATGGTGATGCAAACGTAAATGGTAATGCAAACTGTAAGAGAAACACAAGTGCAAATGTTAATGAAAACAGAAATGGAAACACAAACTTTAACGGAAACAGCAACGGAAATGGTAACGCCAACAGAAATGCAAATGGTAAGAAAAATGCAAATGGTGACACAAACGCAAACAGAAATGCAAACGGTTAAGGCAACAGCACCACAGAAGGAAACAGTAATGCAATAGACAACGGAAGCACAACCTAAAATGCAAACACTGAGGGCAACAGAAATGCAAACGGTGATGAAGATGCAAACAGTAACAGTAATGCAATTGGAAATGGAAACAGTTACAGTAACAGCAACAATGACGCCAAAGCGAACAGTAATGCAAACAGAAACACAAACGCAAGTGTGTATACAGAAACACAAATGGTAACGTGCATGGTCAGTGTACCGCAATTGGAAATGCAAATGCTAAAGGTAAAAGCAATGATGATGCCAAAGGAAACGCAAACACAATTGGAAGCGTGTATGCAAAGGCAAATGGTAATGCACTCGGTGCCACAAAACAAAACCCAAACAGAAACAGTAATGGAACGCAAATGGTAACAGTAATGCAAATGCAAGCCGAAACAAAAATGCAAAGGGTAATGCACACAGTGGCATAGACGGGAACGCTAACACAAACGGTTATGGAAATATAAGTGGAAACACTAACTGTAACAGTAACGGAAGCACACACCCTTTTTCCCCAAAAAAGCTACATAGAGAAACACAGTGAATACAAAGAATGTATGCATAATAATGTGCCTCAGAGCAGAACATGAACACTTGTAATACTAAATTGCTTATATCTCAGGAACCGTACAACGTAGAAAAAAAATTAAATTTCATATAATTTATGAGTTTCCTGGTTGGTTTTACACTTAGCCACCTAGTCGGAGGCTAAGAATTTTTTTTCACAAAAGTCCATATCTCAAAGTGTTTCCGAGATAAGGTCCCTGAAAGGCACGGTAGATGCCATAATGTTAGTCTATGGGAAAAATTGTCAACTTCAGAGTACCTTAACTTTGCATCCCTGTAATATTTTGTCACCAAACCACCAAAAGACACATCTATGGGATGTTGGCTTTCTTCCCTTCAAATTTCAGCCCAAAAGACCAATTTATTCTTTTGCAGGAGGGTGGCAAAGAAGTCCTGTTATTTTGGGCATAGTGTCCCAAAGTAGTGTCGCAAATCAAGACACTTTCGCAAAAAAAGTCAAGAAAGTGTCACAGGAGTGACACTACTTTGTGAAACTACTGTTTACAAAAATTTCAAAAACATATTTCTGGAGTATTTAACCCCCAAAAATTACATGACTAGCATCTTCAGGGCTCGACTAGGCAAACACAAAAAGAATTGTGTCCCTAGAGGGTCCCACATTTAAATGCCAAGCATTTCTGTGACCAGTAACTGAAAAAAAAATGGCTGCCTCATGACACTACAGGGGTCATTTGCAACACTAAAAACTGCATTTGCGACACTGTTGAATATTTTAACTTTTCCCATTGACTATATTGGGAAACCTGTTTTTTGAATAACTTTTGAACCATTTAATATTGTTTCATGAAATCTTCGAAAGGCACACTGGGGACCCCGGCTGCATGTTCCCTGAAGGTTTTGGACCAGTCATGCAAACTGTGTGACCTGTAGGTGTGAGCAAAGAATGCACAAAAAAGCATAAATGCAACTTTTTATTGCGCTTTATAGCTCTGCAACCTTATATACGACCATTACCGTCTTTCGGATGAGACGTTAAACCGAGGTCCCATCTGCCTGGATTGCTGATAGTTCAGGTGGATATTAAAGATCCCATGGCACTTATCAAAAAGAGTAGGGGAAGTTTTTATTAAACAAAAACACACTTTTTTTCCAAAACAAAAACAAATCACACAGTCATTATGATATCTATATTATCTTCCCAATTCCAGTAACATTTTTCCACAGCTCTCTTGCTTTCTCTTCTCCCCATAATTTATATTCATCTTGACAAATTTTATCTACTTCATCTTGAAAATTAAAAACAAATCCTGTACAGTCAAATCTTTATTCTGCAAAAATCTTGAGCATCTGTTTTGCCATATAGACCATTTCAAATCTGCCAAAATAACATAGACTGTATTTTTATTAACTTTTTCCCATTCTTTTGTTAACCGACCATAGATCAAAATCTCGTATGTCATATTTTTAAAAGCTTACATCCTCCAATAACTGGCTACCATACCCCAAAAAGGTTTAATAAAATCACAGTCAAAAAATAAATACTGCATGCTTTCCTCTTTTGTCCCACAATCTCTTTCTCCACATATTCTTTCCTCCATTCTTTTATGTTTATTGTTACCTCTGACGTTTAACTTCCCATGACTACACATCCATACTACATCTTTCATTTTTCCCAGAATTCTTTTTTTCTAATGTCACAGCTAAAATTTCCTTCTCTTTTATTCCTTTTTCTACCTTAAAAACTTGTTTTTCCCCAGAAATTCCTCTCCATAATTTCTTTATACATCTGTTTTCTGTTACCCCCACTGGGTTAAATACTTCCTTCCAGTTTCCACATATATTGGCCACACTTTACCTCCTACTATATTCCCTTTCTTCCCAATACATTTAATGAAAGGTACATTCCATTGCTGTGTTAACCAAGACCAAGCTCCGTTCTCACCTTTTACAAATGGTACAATATTTGAAAACACAACAATATTAATATAAAAAACAATTGGATTTATCATGTTTAAACCCCCATCTTTTATGGTTCTATAAGTTATCCCCCTTTTAATAGGATTTAATTTGCTACCCCACAGTAACTGAAAAAAAAAGACTTCGAATTTTGGATTGCATTTGAAATGGTACTGGAAAAATGTATGCAAAAAATAAAAATTTTGGGACAATAAACGTTTTTAATAATTAAATTTTTTTCTCTCATGTCATATTCCATTGGTTCTATTTATGTACTTTTATTTGGGTTATTTGATACTTTTCTTCCTAGTTTTGTTGCATTGCATCATCCCCTCCAAATCTTATTCCCAGCACCTTAATGCTTCCTTCTGCTACCTCCAAATCTCCTCTTTTCTTTTTCTCCACTGCCCCAATGGATAAATTCTATTTTTCCCTTTATTTATCTTAATCACTGTATATTGGCTATACTTCTCTACTAACTCTATTAACTTATCCCCTGAACTCTGATCTTTTAGTAAAACTAAGCAATCATCTGCATAAGCACTTGTTTTATTCAGTTCCCTATTTTGCCATACAATACTTTTAATCTCTTTATCCAACTCTATTCTCCTCAGAAGTGGGTCTAGACAAAATACATATAGTAGGGGACTTAATGGGCACCCTTGCCGAACCCCATTCCTTATATACATTGAAGTCCCTAGATGCCCATTAACCATAGGACAAATGTGCGCTTCCTTATATATTGCTTTTATTAAACTAATTAATTCTGTTGAAATTTTAAACTTTTCTAAGGTATCCCATACATACTGATGCTTTACAACATCAAATGCCATTTCTTGATCCAAGGCATACAAATACCCTTGCAAATGATCTTCCTGTCCTTTATTTTTGACTTCTGTAATATAAATTAAATTTTGTTATATGCTTCATCCAGAAATAGCACACGTTTGAGACTGCATTATCAATTTCTCTGAAAAAGTCCTTAACCTATTATTTACTACCTTGGGTAAAAGTTTGTAATCTGAAGTCAATAAACTAATGGGCCTCCAATTTTTAAGTTGTGTTTTTTCTCCTTTTTTATGCAAAGAAATTGTTATTCCTTTTTTCATGCTTTCTGCCAAATTGTCTCCATTCATTATACCATTGTATACTCTTGTTAAAATGGGAGCAATTTGTTTTTCCAAAATTTTATAGAACATATTCGGAATCCCTTCCACCCCGGGTGCCGTGTTATTTGACAAAGATTTTATTGACTCTTTCACTTCTTCTTAAATGTCCCCCTTTATTGCCTCTGCCTCATCTTCCTCCAACTCTGGCATCTCAATTGTCAGAAAAAAATCCTCACTTTTCCTACTTCTTTGTTGCTGGTATTTCTCCTTCAAAAACTCTTGTACTGTACATTTAGTATTTTCTATATATGTATGTATCCTCCATTTGCCATCCTGTAATTTGTACATAACTCGATTTTCTATTCTTTCTTTACTACTGTCATAACGATTTGTATGAAATTTTGTTCCCTGGGTACCGCTTTTTTGTTCCATAATTAAAGACGTGACCCTATTATATTGCTATTCTTTCATTTTAACCTTAATTTCTTCAATTTGTTTAGGTTCATCCATCTTATCTTTAACCTGCCTTATCATAAGTTTATATAATCTAGCCCTTAATTTTAAATACTTCCCATAATTTGTTACTTCTACTTTCTGTCCTTCTTCGATCATATATTGTTTGATTTCATTTTTAGTATCTTCCCACCATTCTGTTCCACTATCATATAATTCCATAACTGTTAACTTATCGTCCAGTATTATTTTAATCTTTTCTATACAAGTATCTTCTTGTAGCTTAGCTGTATTCATCCTCCAATGGCCTTTTCCTATTCTCATTCTAGTCCCCGAGTTAATTTCAACTTCTACTGCCATATGATCTGATGTCTCAATTGGTATGCTCCTAATATCAACTACCTCCACTTTTTTTGTACCATCCAGAAATTTATACGAGTAGAACGTGAACCCTTGAAATATGTGTGTTCTCCTTTTTTTCCCTTTTAACTTATATCCATCCTCCAACCCAGCTCTATCTAACATTCTTTTCAAGTGAGTCATATCACAAACAATTTTTGATGTTGCCCTTCCCAATCTGCTCTAGATAACCCACAGTTAAAGTCTCCCCCCACACCACATGTTTTGAAGTATGCAAATAAGCCGCTATTTGATCTATTAGCATATTCCTTTCTTTTTTCCTTTGTGGATTATAAATTACAATAATTCTCAGAGATTTCTTTTTTAAGATAACATTAATAATCATAGCTCTTCCAGGTACTAAATCTATTACTTTTAAAATTTGAACATCATGAGAAGAGAAAGCTACCCCAACCCCTGTACACCTATCTATCCCAAAGGACCATAAGGATGGTTCCCATGTCCAGTCTTTCTGAGTTTGTTGAATTTCATCTATAGTGTGTAACCTTGTGTCTTGGAATACATATAAGTCACTTTTCAAGTCATATAGTATTTTAAAAGTTACCAGCCTCTTTCTTCTATTTTTAATACTATTTGTATTATGAGTGAGGTATTTTAAACTTCCCATTTTGTTTTCCTCTCACTTTTACCCTGCCTCTTTAGATCATTTCCTTTTCTTTGACACCTGCGTGTCTGTTGTGTCTCCATCTTCCTCTCCTGCACCTTCAGAAAGATCTGTGTTGGACCTATCAGAGCCCTCCTCCATAGTGGACCATTCCTTGTCTTGTAATAAGGTGTATTTATTTGTTAACTCTACACCTTTACCATCTTTTTCCAATGAAATTATCTGTTTTGCTGTACTCTTCTTTTTGTTTTTAGATCTTGTAACCATAGTAAATCCAGTTTCTTTTTCTGTCTTCCTTTCCATTTTAAAAGTCCCTGTTTTTTATTTGATTCTTTTTGCTCTGGTATTACCAACCCTTTAGTCCGAGGTTGTACCTTTATTCCTTTTTCCATGTCCTCTCTGATAATGGCTTCCCTTATTACCTTATCTTGCTTCTCTTTCTCTTTCTGTGCCACAGCCAGGTAGACATCTTGCTCTGCTCTTTCTCCAGTTTCTGGGCTATTATGGGAAGCCCAGGGACATTTTGCAAAGGTGTGCCCTTCCTCTTCACACAAACTACATTTAACTTGGTTTGTGCATTCTGTCCCAAAATGCCCAACAACCCCACATAGGCCACACTTGACTTTACCACAGACATTACTTAAGTGACCGCGCTCTCCATATTTATAGCAGACCCGCACTTGGCCGGCATAAAAGCAATGCCTCTATCTTGGCCTAGAAAAAAACAGTTCGGCAAATGTTGAATTTCCCCATCTACTTGTTTAAGTGTTAGTTTATATTTCCATCCACCTGTCCACAGACCATTTTCATCCAGTATTGGTTCCGGAGGCCCATGCATTACACCCCTCTGCTTGATCCAGATATTAATGTCGACCACATTGACACCTTCATTTTGAAATAACACAGTCACTATCTTAAAAGCAGGTTTTGATAAGGGCATAACTGAGAAATCCTTCCATAAGTCTGTATATTTCATTTGCTGATATAATTTCCAAAAGCGGTCCAACCCTCCTCCATGTTTAAAACTTATGTCAAATTATGTACTTCCTGGTACATGAATAAGGGCATATATTTCATATGGATAAAACTTCATTTTGTTCATTAAGAGTTCTTCCCCAATAAAAATTATGTTGTGCACATCCTCAGAGGACCCTCTAAATCTCAGGTGTACTGCATTTCTTCTTTTAGCTTGCTGTGGTTTTGTATCTTTAGGAAATAATCTTTCTTTCGTATTCCCACCCTAGGGTTTCTCCTTCTGGCCTTCCCCTTCCTCCTGCATTCCTTTATCTGTTAATATTGTTTTCTGCTCAAGCTCCATAGATGACTCTCCATTATTGCTATCAAGTCCATCAAAAATTATCTCTCGTTTTATCTACCTCTGTTGTTACATCTTTTTGTTTTTCGGCTTCATCCACTTTTTCCCCAAATTTACTTTCTGCATCCCTTGTGTCTTCTTTTTGTTTTTTACTAATTCCTGATGTACTGGGCCTGTTTGGATCCCACCCAAACCCATCATCCTTTCTTTTCCAACCTGCTTGTAATAAGGCTTCTGTTACCCATTCAGGTGTGTCTGCAAAGTCTCTAAAAGCTCTCACTTCTGAATCTGAAACCTCCTTTTTCTCCTTTACTGTTTCCTAATGGGCCCTTTTTTTCTGTGACTTCCTCAGTATCTTCAAAATCTGTGTTTTTCTTTATTTGTTTCAGCTCTTTCTTTACTTTCTGTCTTGCTTTCTACAATCCTTTTCAGGCCAAGCTGTTTCCGACTTACTTTTGCCTTTCCTTTCTGTGCTGACACTTTAACTTGTTTTTTCCCTGTCTCAGCAGGTGCAGCTTGCTTTGATACTGCCACATCATTGCTTCTCAATTTAGTCTGATAGGAGTCAGGCCTATTTTCTTTGCTTTCCACAACAGAAATATCTGGCTCTATAAGACCTCCTGATTCTTTACTCTTTTGATGATTATTTTCCAAAACATTTTTTTTTACTCACGCTTGCAACATCTCCTCCCTCCATCTCCACAGAAGACGTTTTCTCTCTTAATTCCTTCTTTTTCCTTTCCAGCTCCTCACTTCAATCTTCTTGATCCATAAAAGTGTCTGAACTCATTTTCAGGCCTCTAGTGGTATACAAGGCAGGGGAGGAGGCCCTCTCCCCTGCCACATCAGCACTTCCTCCTCCTCTGCTGTCCAGCTCCAAACTGTGCTCTTCCACTCTGCTCTCAGAAAGTCAAGCCCCCTTCTGGCAGAGCAAAAAAAGTACTGGAATTTCCCTGGTGTCCTAGCCAAATTTCCCTCATTCACTAAAAAAATACCACCAACATCTTAATTTGATTCAAGGTCAGTTGGCATTCATCTGTATCCCCCTCGCCCAGGTCATGCCTGAAAATAGGCAGAATTTGTCCAGCGCACTTACCCGGTCAACAAAAACTAAATAAAAACAAAAATAAATTACAATACTTGTCAGATCCCGAGATCTGTGGTACTGCTCCATGCCTGCCAAATTTCAGGCAAATCTGTTATACAGTGGCAAAGTTATTAAGCTGCACAATTTTACACTTTAACCTTAAATGGGGTAGTCAACCCTAACTATAGTGGCGCTGCCATGCCACTATTATTTATTTATATATATATATATATATATATATACACACACACACACACACACACAGATATACATATGTGTCAGCCATGATGAAGTGCAATAACTTGCAGTAATGAGATGCCACAAAATCCTGAATGACAAAAGGACTTGTCATTGACTTACAATGGCCCCTGCAGTAAATTGTAGTATTCTGTGATATTCTGCACCATTTCTACACTTCATCCTGGCTTGACACATCTGTACATATGTACATACATAGTTGCCAGAAGATTAGGTCTATCAGTCTACTTTGACTGCCTGACGCAGCTCACTGGTAGTGCACAGTAGCTGCTCTACCTACCCCCATTATTTCCCCCCTCCCACTCACTTCCCCACCATGTACAACTCTGGTGGACTTCATACCCACCATGTACCATGCCCTTGTGACTGTCCCAACCCTTCTTGAAACCACCCACAATTCCCAGTTTTACTTGATCATCCAGCAGCACATTCCAGGCTGTCACCACCCTCTCTGTGAAGTAATTCCACCTCACCTCCCCTCTTTACCGCCCCCTGCTAACTTTAGAATATGGTCTCTCGTAGTCCCCTCCTCTCTCAACTTGAGCAGACCCTTCTTGTTCCCTCTGTTGAACCACTTCAGGTATTTGAAGGTCCCAAGTCAGATCCCCCCTATCCATTTTGTCCTCCAGAGAATACATATTTCAGTTGTCTAAGTCTATCCTCATATGACAACCCCTCCATAACAATAATCATCCTCATCGCCCTTCACTGGACTCTCTTCAGCAGTGTGGTGTTCTTTTTTAGGTGGGGATGCTGGAACTTCCCACAGTATTCCTGATGCAGCCTTACCAATGAGGTGTTCAGGGGAAGTCTAAACTGCCTTATCCTGGATGTTATTCCCTTGGCAATACACCCAAGCATTTTGTTTGCCTTATCAGCTGCTCTCCTCCACTGCTCTGAGTGGTTCCATTTAGCATCAGTCATCATCCCCAGATCTTTCGTCATCAACACAACAGTCATCTGCCCCCCCAAAGTGGTAAGTACTGTATACCCATGGTTCATAAAACCTAGGTGCAGAATGCTATACAGTTTCTGTGGGCATTAAACCCCAACTGCCATGTGTGGGCCCAGTTTTCTAACCTGTACAGGTCATCCTTTGGTGCCCTTCTTCCCTCTTCGCTATCTACCACCGCCCCCAATTTAGTATAATCAGAGAATAAACTCATTTTTCTACCAACCCCCTCCCCAATGTCTGCAATGAACACATTAAAAAGGATAGGGCCCAAAACTGAACCCTGTGGGACCCTGCTGATAACCACTCTGGGTGTCAAGATTTCATGCCCTACCACCACCATCTGCTGCCTATTCCTAAGCCAATTTGCTACCCACCCCGCAAACTTCTTCCCCACCTCAGTTCCCTCAATTTCCAAATTAGCCTTCTGTGCAGGACTGAATCAAAAGCCTTGCTGAAGTCCAGATACAGGACATCAATTGGCTTTCCTACATCCAGGGACTGTGCCACCCAGTCAAAAAAGTTGACAAGATTAGTTTGACATACTTTTCCCCAGACAAACCCATGTTGGTTCTCATCCTGAAAACCATTTACCTCCATGAGCTCCACCATCCGTTCATTCAAGATGGCCTCCAACATTTTCCTTATTTTTTTAGCAGTCTGAAAACACACACACACACACACACACACACTGGGATTCCACTGTCCAGCATCTAGATAAGGGCTGATATTAGCTAAGCTAATATATGAATCCTTACCATCCCTTCTATTTGTCACCCTATCCCTGTCTTCCCACAAACCACCCAGCCGATCCTTTCACCCATCTGCCCCACCTACCACTTTATTCCTACCCCAACCCCTGTTACCCATTCTGCCTCCTAGCATTTCTTCCCTTCCTCCACCTCCCTATCTCTCTACCCCTCCTCCCATACCCCTATTTTCCTACCCCAACCCCCCTTTACCCATTCTGCCTCCTAGCACTTCTTCCCTTCCTTCACCTCCCTGTCTCCCTACTTCCTCCTCCCATACCCCAGTGACCTCCCTCCCCTAGACCCTCCCTGTACCCCATCTCTGTGCACAATATCCTGTTCTGCTGAACCTACCAATTTTCCTTCTTCTGCTTCCTTGTTTCCCTACTCCTCCTCCCCTACCCCAGTCACCCACCTCACCTAGACCCCCTCCCTGTACTCCATCTCAGTGAACAATATTTATGTTCCTCTGAACCTACCACCCTCTTCTGTGATGTCATCTACAGCCCCATGTTTTCACTTGTTTCTTTTTTTCCTTTTCCCCCCAGTGAAGACTTGTCTCACTCTATGTGTATTATCTATGTGCACATTAGTGCAGTTAGTTTTTTGTATGTAATGTATCAGTTATTTGCAGCAATCCAAGTTGTACCTTATCATTGCCATTGCTGTTTACTTGTGATATCCAGTTCTGTTTTGTATAAGATCATGTACGTCATTGTATTGTTTGAAATCTCCAGGACCTCCTTGTGAATAAGCTTGCTCAATGGAGTAATTTCTGTAATAATAAACGTGAACTTAAATTAATAAATCTCAGACAGTGTGAGCAAGAAAGAGAGTGGACATACACACACAGACTCATATAACTTGAAAGGACTGGATCATTCAAATATAAACTGAAGGTGAAAATGAATGTAATTGGACACTGATAGGTGTTCAATCTAATTGGAACAATTAAAGCATACACACATGGTAAATGGTTGATGCATTCAAAGGGGGAACAAGAATCATCTATTCTCAAGAGAGAATATAAGATGCTGAAAGACAGTTATGGGGTTTGTGCTCTTGGAGTTGCCGGGGAAGTTACATCCGAGAGGCCAAGATTGGAGCCTACTCTTCTAGCTATGTCTGTGGGAGCTGACAGAGAGCTTAGCTGCCACCAGCTGGGTCCTCCGGCACCTACCTTTCCACTTGCACAGAACTGGGAGGTCAAACATGCAATTGCACAGATCAAAGTCTGATAGTGTGTCTCTCGGGTGACAGATGCTAAAAAGAGTTTGCCTCAGCCAGTGGAAACCATAAATTACCTTAGAAATAATTTCAATCACAACCACAACTGTTGAGTAAATAAATAGCTTTTTACTTAACAGTAGGTCAAAAGTAGCATTACAAGATATATATGTTTAACACAAGAGAATAACACTGTTGCAGGAAAAGAAAACAAATGTTTTTAAATAACAGCTGACAAAAGAAAAAGGCTATTACTGAGATATGCTATTATTACTCTTATCCTTCCCTATTCATAAAGAGAAACTGGACCCCCCCTAAATGTCCACTAACCCTAGAGTTACCTTTGAGTTTATAAGTTTCTGTATATTGGCTCTGTTGTTGTGTGCTCTGTATTTTTTCTATTCTAGATGATCCTATCATATACACTGTTCATATTGTAAATACCGTCAAATTTTGCAAATATTGTTTTTACCTTTTCCTCTGTATGATTTAATTTTTGTACCACTGGACATTTGTGAAAATGGGCATTTTTTGCTTACATACCTTCCAGTATAAAAATGAAATTGAACTGAAATTGAATTATATACACACACATGCATGCATATAAATATATATATATATATATATATATATATATATATATATATATAAATATGTGGGGTTCAGTGTATCATAATGGATTTATCTTGTACAGTTGCCATTGACCTCAAGTAATCTCATGAGTGCGGAAGGCACGAGAGAGTTACGAGAGGTCAATGGCAACAGTACAAGATAAATCCATTATCACACACTGACCCCCCACATATTCGATTTATGCAACAAGGAGGAGGTTGTGTGATACTTTATTTTTGTTTTAGAGTTCAACATTTTTCTTTGTTTTTGGAAAATGTTTTGGTTTATTTTGTGAAAAGAAGGTATTCTGCTTTTTTCGCACTGTTTCTATGGGTGTTGATATGCAGATGGCGTAAGAAGAATACATTTGAATTGTTGTATGTCATCTGATTGGTGGTTTCCCTGGCTGAGGAAAAAATATTTTACAGAACATGGTGTCCGAGTTTAGCGTAGGGTCAAGGGAGAGGTTGTGGCAGACAGAAAAGTGCTATGCAGCTTTTTTATTTTTTTCCCTGAAACTGTGTTACTTTGGCAGTATGTGACATTGTTTGGTGTGCGATGGGTGAATTGATGGAGTTGGAGACAGTGGCACTAATGGAATGAGCATTACTGGCAGTTGCAGACAGTGGGTTTCATGTCTTCAAAAAATGAACTGGATTGTTTGAAAAGGTATGGTTTTGGAAGAGATCTAATGGAGTGCTGGTGTTTAGATAGAGGGTGTGTTGAGAGAGTGGAAAAAAGCAATGAAGTAGGTTGATCGAACACTGTGTGGTGAGAGGCAAGAGAGACTGAGACTGAGATTGTGAGATGTGTGAAAGGACTGCAGGAGCTGGAAGTAGTGCCGATCGGCTGCTGGGGAGGGGGTGATGTAGTTAGTATGTGAATAAATGGGGTGTGACATAGTTACTATGTGGATAAATAAATGTATCCACATAGTGACTCAAATAAACTGATTTATACCACTGGGGTGAGAACTTTCTCAGTGGGATAACCTGTGTTATTTTCTCTGGAGTGAGAATACATCCTGATGACATCACCAGAGTGAGGATATCACATTTATCCTCACTTTGCTGATGTCACCGGAGTGAGAATATCTACACTGCAGATTGCATTATAAAGGAGACTGCTTCAGAAAGCAGTTTCTTTTTCTCACTAAAGCTACAACTTACACAATTAGCTTTGCAAAACACTGTCACCTGTGTCCCACCGAGTTTCTAATACTCCTAGCCCATTACTGTGCTGATCTCAGCTTCTAAACAACTTGAATTCTAAATGAAATTATTTTACAAAGCAGTTTCTCTCTCAGTGCTATCTGCAGCAGTTTATCTTTCTCACTAAGCCTCTGGCTCACTCAATTACCTTTGCAAAACACTTTCACATGTGCTCCACTGAGCTTCTAATACTCCTAGCCTATTACTGTGCTGATCTCAGCCTCAAAACAACCTGAATTCTGAATGAAACTATTACAAAGCAGTTTGTCATTCTCAGTGCTACATGCAGCAGTTTATCTTTCTCAGTGAGCCTCTGAATCACTCGGGTAGCTTTGCAAAACACACTCACCTGTGTTTCTCACTCCCAGTCCATTCAGAACACACACCACACACAGAATGAGCAGGAAACACACAGAAACACAAAAAATGTTCCTAAAGCTCTCACCCCAGTGGTATGAACCACACACATGATGTGCTGATCATGGGATATGGAAAATATTTTCACTCCTGCATCATGAGCTGTACATTCTCACTCATGCCTTTGGCATTCATGAGAATACAGAGCTCACTCTGCAGGGGTGAGGAACTTTCCGTATCCCACTCCTGCCCATCATGTAACCCCTATTTATCACACTCTGTTTATCCAGACACCTGCTGCATATACAGTATGTATATGTGTGTGTATATATATATATATATAAAAAATACTGTATGTTTTATACAGGCACGGTAGTGCCTTTATATTAAAGTTGATGAGAGTATTCAATGTTAAAGGGCAAGTTTTGGACTTTAATAACTTTGTAAAGATTGAAATGATTTCTATGACATTTGGCATGCATAATCACACTGGGAAGATGTTTGTAGGTGGGGAACTGTGTCTCAATAGCTTTAGCCATTTCTGAGATACGAAGTGTTAACAATAAAGAAGATTTGGGGTTTTTGGCACTTTTTTGGTCCACCTGTATCTCAGAAATGGTTTTAACTTCTGGGCTGAAATTCTCAGGGTAGAAAGCCTTGGCCTCCGAAATGTGCCTTTTGAAGGTTTGGTGAAAAAATATTAATCCATTCCAATGTTATTAAATCATCAATTCCCCATTATTTACTATGGGACAATATAGTTATAAGAGTGAAAGTGATTTTTGCACACTGCCATCCAGTTTTGCATACTTTGCACCTTAATAACTTTGCAACCCTTCAAATGGATTTGCAGGAAAGTAGGCATGCATCAACCTATGGTACAAGTTTCTTGATTTGACAAATTTGGTTTGAATTCATTGTGTGACTTCAAAGATACACAGTGTTAAGAAAAACTGTCTTTTGCTGTTTTTTTCTTCCCACCTGTATCTCAGAAATGGCTTTAGCTTCTTGGCTGAAATCTTCATGGTATACAGCCTTGGCCTTACAGATGTGCCCTTTGAAGGTGTGGTGAAAAACATCAATCTGTTCCAAAGTAACTCAATTTTGTATTTACCATTATTTCCTATGGGAAAAAAATAGATATTTAGCATGATGAAGGAGCAGCTGCAATGTGGGATTCTAGGTCAGACATAATATGCTGCTGGCCATATTGTTTTTCCACTTAGCGAGAGAAACAAATGAAATATACTTTTTACAAGGGGTATAATTATTGAC
Organism: Neoceratodus forsteri; assembly: GCA_016271365.2. Classification (NCBI taxonomy): domain Eukaryota; kingdom Metazoa; phylum Chordata; order Ceratodontiformes; family Ceratodontidae; genus Neoceratodus; species Neoceratodus forsteri. The sequence continues at coordinate 137,091,115 of CM028138.1, read as the reverse complement.
CCTCCACTACTGTGGCACACATGGGAGCCAACCCCAGTGCACTGAAAGCATAAACCTTTTTAAATGCTGTTTCTGACACCGGGATGCTCACCCCAGCCCATTCTAATGTTAACAGTGTTTGGTGACATCAGGGTGCTCAATCCCCATGTCAGCATTTCAAGATACCCCCCCAAGCACTGTGGGAAAATGGGGAGCCCACTTTCAGTATCCCCAAACATATGTTTTCTATATTTGCTGATGGGGGTGCCCTATCCTCCTGTCAGCACTAGAAACCTGCACATACCACCCCCAAGTTAGTGTAGGAACACAGGGGAGCCCACTCCCAGTGTCCCGATTTGTGTCCTCCCCTGAAAGCTGCACCCCCCCGGCAGTGCCAGTGCCAGTGCCAGTTTAGGGACACTGGGGAGCCCATCCCCAGTGTCCCAATATGTCTCCTCCCCTGAAACCCATGTCCGCCCAACCAGTGCCAGTGTAGGGACACCGGGGAGCCCACTTCCAGTGTCATGATATGTCTCCCCCACTGAAAGGTGACCCCCTCCTGGTAGTGCCAATGCCTGTGTAGGGACACTGGGTAGCCCACTTCTAGTGTCCCAAAAACTCATTTAATAATGCCCTGTAAAGAAGAAAACCATCCCTCAATGTCTTTTTGTTTCTTTATACCTGAAAAAAAGAAAACGGTCCACCATCGTCACCATAGTCTCCCTCCCCATCCCCACCCTCCCACTAAGCACCTGTCTCCCCACAAACTCCCCACCCTATACTTATCCCCAAAGGTCAGAGCTGTCATCTTCTGCGGACCGGGACATGTCTGCTCTCTTCAAAGCCAAACCGAGAACTGAAGAATCAATGTAAGCTCTGTATAATGACAGTCAGTGGTGTTTTGAACATGTTGATATCTAAGCCATTTTTAGGTATATTTGCACCAAATTTTCAACATGGGCTTTTTGGAACTCCACCTCATGAACACTAGCACTGTCATTTCATTACTCATCCCCAAAATATAATTTCATGGTCGCTGTGCAGAGTCACCTTTTGGGACTGACTCACAAAATAATAGTGCCATTGTTCATGAGGTGGGGTTCCAAAATGCCCATGTTGAAAATATGGTGAAGAAATTCTGAAAAACGGCTGCATTATGAGTGTGCTTGGTGCATTTTCTATGCAGCTGCATAACTTCAGTGATTTGTAATATTTTGACTCCAAATTTTCAACATTGACATTTTTTCAAACCACCTCATGAGTTGTACAGCTGTCATTTTTCACATCCTGTCCCAAAGGTAGTTTTGCATCTGTGGTGCAGAATGGCACAGTTGCTGTGTGAATCACCTTATGGGACCAATGAATGTAATGACAGTAGCAGTGTTCATGAGGTGGGGTCCCAAAAAGACTGTTGAAAATTTGGTGAAAAAACTGCTATCAATAGCAGAGTTTATCTGAATAAATGAGGACATTCATTACAAAAAAAATCCAATCTCTTATTGCGTACCCATAATACCTTACTTAGTCTTGGAATGGGGTGAGCATTAGGGTTCAAAACATCAAGGTACACCTGTCACACCTGTTCCTGCATGAAGTGTGGGGGTGAAGTCTTAAAATTTTAAGCCAAGGGTGTGCGTGGGGTGATGGGGTTGGAAAGCCCAAATTCCACTCATGCCTGTTCCTGCATGCCCCAGTGGAAGTGAGGCCTTATGCTTGAGAACCTTAAGTTTGCATTTCCCTACTTTTAACTGTTCAACCCTAATGGTGCATTAAACACATTTTTTTTGCAATGAATATATATATATATTTATACAATGGGGTGAAGGGATAACACTATGAATAAATGGTGTTATTTTCACAGCCGTTGTATAACCACTGTGATGACATCACCACTGTGGATTTATTTCCTGACAAACCCAGTGTCTACATCACCAGCAAATATACTCACAATGGTGATGTCACCAGAGTGAGACTATCTACACTGCAGCCTGCATTTAATAGCTTCACAGTTTCTTCCGGGCCTGTTACTTTGTCCATTTTAAACTTCTTCAGTTCCTTCAGAATTCTTTCTGTAGTAAATGGACTAATGGCTGCCCCTGTCATGGGTCTGTCTGCTTTGATTAGTGTTGATATATTTCTGTGATCCTCCTTTGTGAAGACTGAGCATAAAAAGTTATTTTGGATCTCTCCTTTCTCCTTGTCACTCTCTGTGTGTAGTCCTTCCTTGGTAGTCAGACTGATATCCCCCCTTTTTCTCCTTTCCCTGATATATCTGTAAAATGATTTATCTCCTTTTTTACCTCCTGTGCAATTTTCTCCTCAGCTTGTACTTTTGCTTTTCTGATTTTCAAGTACAGTTTTTCAAGTATAGCCCAGAGTGATACTTGGTCAAAGGCTTTCTAGAAATCCAGATAAATCACATCCACCAGTTTCTTATTATCAAGTTCAGGACTCACATTTTAACAAAATGCAATCAATTGGTTAAGCATGATTTTTCTTTCCGAAGCCGATGTTGTTGTTTATCTGCAACCTGTATTTTACTCCATTCATCTAATGTCACATCTTTTATTATGGATTCCAGAGTTTTTTCTGTAATCAAAGTGAGGCTAATTGCTCTGTAATTGGATGGGCTCATCTTAAATCCTTTTGATGTTTGCTTGCGCGCATGCGCAAGAAACATCTTGAGACAATACGACTTGCTGGAGGTGTGTGCCTGTCCTTGTCAATGCAGTTCTGAGTCTGCAGGGTAGATCACCTGTGCACCAATGGAGCTGCAAGCTGTGTATGACAGCAGATTCAGAGCACTGGTCTTGGCTTCAAAGAAAAGGTGCGCTGCAATCAGCGCTTGAAACGTGTCTACACTTTATTTGTTCTAATGGTCATGTGCATGTATTGGGGGAGGGGTCGTGCTAACTTTTGGATATCTAGTCTCTGTTGTCTCCCACTCCGTCCCATTAAAAAACAAGAAAAAAAGACACAGGAAGCGAGGTGGGCAGACCAGTTTATTGCTTCAGTCGGACCAAGCCGCGAAGAAGCGCAGCGACTATCAATGTGACAGAAAAAAAAAAACACCCCTGAGATTATTTTTTAAAGTGACAGCATTTCTTGGCAAAAGTTAAAGAAACTCTGGAGATCAAGTGGGAGGGCAACACGATCAGGGTAGCCCAAGACCTACCCTCCTCGATGAAGCAACGAAGAGCATTGTTCCACCCCCTGGTCTCAAAACTCATAGCTGCAGGCATCCGATTTCGGATGGGGTACCCCATAAGATTGAAGGTACTTTTGTCTGGCAACTTGTCCACCTATGAAGAGGCAGAACCTGCAGCAGTCGGGCTCAGATCAGCCATGCCCGACCTGTTTAAAGATCCTTGAACTGTGATTACGCTCTTGGGCAAAACTAACAAATTACAGAATGCAGTCACCATCTATACAGTGTGAATAGTGAAATACTTCCTAAGAAATACAAATCACTTGGGCTTGCTGCCTGAATTACCCTGCATTCACTGTTAAACATTTTGTAGATGTTTTGTTACCCTTTTGAAAGCTACCGATTATCAAGGTTCGTAACCTCTCCTTTTGTCAGATGTAGAGGTGACCGATTTTCGGACGATATGGATGGCGGTCCCCACGTCGGGACAGTCTTGCTAAAAATGTAGATCTTGGGCCTATAAGGAGCAAATAAGCTACTTATATCAAGAGTCGCACATTCGTGCAGCTTGTACCACCTTCTCGATATAGCTCGCAGCCCATATTATGCCAATAGGGGGATCCCTAATCCTGTCATCTGGATCACTTCTCCTCAGGATGACATCGGAAACCTGTTGCATGCTGCCTGGTTTGTTTTAATTTGTGAACTTTCACCCTCTGAGTGTGATGCTTAAAATGAGGGACTAGGTGGGGTAACAACCTAATCAGCATGGAAACACTCCAGTTCCTGCATTCTGTTTGCATAATACCCTTTTGTTTACAGGCAACTGCATTTTAAAACCGATCTGGTAGATTTCATAATCGCTGAGGGACTTTCACAGGAGTAGCAGTTATGCTCTTGCTAAAAGTTAATTTTGTTTTCACTACTTGGGCAGCGTCTCATATACAGGGACTTAAATAGTATGGGCACTTTTCATTATCTCAAGGACCTTTGATCTCATGGGGACAGAACTGTGTTATGTTCAAACTGGGAGAATACATTGAAGAGGGTTTTTCTATGTTCTGTTGTTCTGAAACTCTCTCACAGGTTTTCCTGTTTAACTATTTTTATACTGGCCAGTAGGGTTAACACTACTTTGCAGAGTTACTGAATTGAGCTAGTGTACTTGCTCACTTTATTAATGTGCTGTATTATAACAGATAGACCTTATTTGTTGTTAAGGGAACTAGTATTGTTGAGTTATAGAAACATAGAAGTTGACAGCAGATAAGGACCGCAAGGCCCATCCAGTCTGCCCATTTCTTTTTCTACCTTATGAATGTGTCATTGGACTTTGCTCTGTCAATGGCCTATCTATTCATACTCATCTGTATTGCTCCCTTATGCCTATACCATGCCTGTTTGAAGCCCTGCAGTGTATTCATAGCCATCACTTCCTGAGGTAGGCTGTTCCATGCATCCACAACCCTTTCTTTGAAAAAGAACTTCCTCACATTACCCCTTAATCGGCCTCTATCTCATGCTGTGTCCTCTTGTCCTGCTATTTTTCTTATATTGAAACATCTTAGACTCTTTCACCTTGTTAATGCCCTTAAGGTGTTTGAATGTTTCGATCATATCACCTCTCTCCCTCCTTTGCTCTAGGGTATACATATTGAGCGCCGTTAATCTGTCCTCATATGTCTTCTGATGCAGTCCCTGCAATATTTTGGTTGCCCTTCTCTGAACTGCCTCAGTTTGGTTAATGTCCTTGTGAAGGGGTGGCCTCCAGTACTGCATGTAGTACTCCAGATGGGGCCTAACCAGTGTCTTGTAAAGAGGGATTATTACCTCCCTCTTATGACTTGTGATACCCCTACTAATGCACCCTAACATCCCCCTAGCCTTACCTACTGCTTTAGAGGTCTGCTTGGATGATTTCAGGTCATCGGTGATGATGATGCCCAAGTCTCTTTCTTCCTTTGTGACTCCAGCAACTCCCCTCCCAGGCTATAGGTGGCTTCAGGGTTTCTCTTCCCTATGTGCATGATCTTGCACTTCTTTGCATTAAATCACAGTTGCCACTCTTCTGACCATTTTGCTAGTTTATCCAGATCTCTTCTCATTCTGCCCACTCCATCTGGATCATCTATTCTGTTGCAGATCTTGGTGTCATCTGCAAACAGACAAGCCTTACCCTCCAGTCCATCTGCAATGTCACTAATGAAGATATTAAAGAGGACTGGACCCAGGACTGATCCCTGAGGTACCCAACTTGTGACTTGCATCTCTTCTGATTGTATACCATTTACCACCACTCTCTGTTTTCTGCCCGTCAACCAGTTTGCCACCCATTTGACCAACTTCTGACCCACCCCGAGCCTACCCAGCTGATTTATCACTCTTCTATGTGGAACAGTGTCGAAAGCTTTGCTGATGTCAAGGTAGGCGACATCAACTGCTCCCCCTTGGTCCACCACTCTGTTTACCCAGTCAAAGAAATCTATGAGATTAGTTTGACAGCACCTTCCTTTTGTAAACCCATGCTGTCTTGGATTCTGTGCCCCTATGGGTTGTGAAACAGTTGGGTGGCTGGAGGGGAGGATGGAAGTCGGTGATCTGTTTATCATGGGCCAAGCATAGTGGGGGGTATCCTTACTACTTTGTATACATGTTTATTCATCTTACTGAAAATATGGGCAAGGGTGAAAGGGTGTTGCAGGGTTTTCATAGGTTTACTGGTTCAAAACAGTTCTCATTAGTGGGACACAGAGGGGGTTGGGCTCTGGGAGGGGAGAGTGAGGGAGGGTTGAGTATGGCATCCACAAATCAAGGTTGCATAGTAGTGACACCATCCACTCCCTGCCAGATTGGCTTCATTTTGTATTATGATTGAGGTAATGTTTAGACACCTCACTTTTTCCACATGGAATGTCAGTGGTACGAGGCAAAATACCAAACAATATAAAATCCTTAAACATCTAAGCCTCCTGAAATGGGATGTGGCTTTCCTCCAAGAATTGCATTTGTTAGACTCAGAAGTGAACAAACTAAAGAGGCAGTTCATAGGCCAAGTTTTTTTCTATGGAGGAATACTCAAAGCTGAGGGGTGATGATTCTGATAGCCAGATCAGTCCCTTTGGTATGTACCCAATCCATTTGTGACCCCTTAGGTAGGTACATTTTTGTTAAAGGTCTTCTCCACACAACAGAACTTCTCCTAGGCAGTATATATTGTCTGAATCTCGACTCACCCCCATTCTTTATGAGCTAGTAAACATCTTATCCCCCTTTATAGACCTACCGATATTATTAGGTTGGGATTTGAATCTCCCCTTTGACCCTGAGCTAGACCATTCTGGGAAGGGAATTAAAGGCCTTTCCCCAACACAATGGGTTCTGTGAGACCCGGTTGATCATCTGGGCCTATGTGATATTTGGAGAGTTCTCCACCCTATAGATAGAAACCCAATTTATATCCTTGGTGCATGGGTCTTTGTCCTGCATCAACTACCTCCTCTTCTCCCATTTGATGTTGCTGGGAGTCCGGGATGTGTAAATTGTTCCAGGTTCATTTTCAGACCATGCAGTGGCTGTGAGTAAAATCACCTTCTCTGCACTCCCTGAAAGTGTAGGGATCTGGAGATTAAACAACTAAATCCTCAAAGACGCTGAATCAGTTTGCCTTATCTCTGAACACATTGACCAGTTTGCAGACACTAACCAGGAGTCCACAGGTAAACCTGATATAGAATGGGGTGCGTTGAAAGCCTATCTCAGAAGGGTTCTCATTAACATTGCTTCCACCTGGAAAAAGAAGAGGGATAAACAGTTAATTGCCACACTTTCCCAACTAAGAGCCATGGAAACCCAACTATCCTCTTACTCTTCAGAGAAGTTTTGTTTGGATCTCATCAAGCTCAGAGATACTTATTTTGGCCTTCTCTGACAGAAGGCTGAATATGCCATTCTGAAATCCAAGGTCAAATACACAGATCAAGGAGAGAAGGCCGGACAGCTTCTTGCACTTAGAGTTAAAAAAAACAAGAAGCTTCCAGACTGATTCACTCCATCCAATCTGTACATCCAACCTATAACCCTACCACGTCCATCCCTTCCATACTGAGCGTACTCAAGGAATTTAACTTGTTGTCCAATTATAAATAAAGCAAAGCAAAGAAGTGCAAAATAATGCACATGGGAAACAAAAACCCAGGGGAAGATTACACAATGGGGGGGAGGTAGTAACAACAACAAAAATAGAAAGGGACCTGGGGGTAACCATATCAGATGACCTTAAGGTTAGCAAGCAATGTGAGAAGGCAGTAGGGAGGGCTGGGGGTATACTGGGATGTACAGGGAGAGGCATCACCAACATAAAACAGGAAGTTGTTATCCCTCTGTACAGACAGTTGGTGAGACCCCATCTGGAGTACTGTGTCCAGTTCCGGAGAGACCATCTCCACAAGGACATAGACAGCATAGAGGCAGTCCAGAGGAGGGCAACTGAAATGGTGCAGGGTCTGCAAGAGAAGCCATATGAGGAGAGACTAAAGGAGCTTAATATGTATATCTTTGAGGAAAGGAGGGAGAAGGGGGGCATGATAGAAACTTTTAAGTACCTCAGTGGAATCAATGTAGTCCAAGAGGGTAGCATCTTTCAGAAAAAGAGATGTGCAAGAACTAGGGGACACAATTTAAAGATGGGGGGGCGGTTCGGGGGCAATGTGAGGAAATATTTTTTCACAGAGAGGCAGAGAGGGTGGTGGACGAATGGAACAGCCTTAATGAGGAGGTTGTGGGGTCTAAAACTGTTGGAGAATTCAAGAATACATGGGACAGACATAAGAGGGGTAAGAAGAAATAGGCTGTTGGTTAACTAGCCTCTGCAGCTTATCCCGTAGGTAGGAAAATGGGCAGACTAGGTGGGCCAAGTGGTCCTTATCTGCCATCAAAGCCCATGTTTCTATGTAAGATTAATGTTGAGAAAACAGCGGTCTTTCCCCTGAACCACAGAGCTCAAAAAAGTGAGATTATAGCTTTCAGCCTCTCCTGGACCTCCAAGTCCCTAAGATATCTGGGGATAGACCTCACTAGAAGTGAATCCAGACTTAAGAAATTAAACCTGGATGACACCCTTCAAGAAGTTTATCAAGACATGAAGAGATGGTCCGTTTTGCCCCTTACTTTATGGGGTAGGATTAATCTAGTGAAGATGAACATTCTACCATGCCTTTTCAACCCCCTTAACCTGCTAAATGTATGGTTGCCCCTCCATTGGTTCAAAAAGGCCCACAGGTATATCACAGAGTTTGTTTGGGCCGGCAAATCCCCGAGGATAGCATATCATAAGTTAGCTGCTCCCAAAAATCGGGAGGTTAAGGCTACCACATATAGGGCTGCTATTGGGCTAGCCAAGCTAGCAAGTATTGAAAATGGACTATTTCAGAGAATCAACCAGTTATGTCTGAATATGTTCCCCTCTGGTTGGTGACAGACAGAGAATTAATAGAGTCGAACGGCCTTTCACCAGCTGCTCTTCTATTTGTTAAGCCTAAATCCCACCCCCCCTTGTGTTTCTCCCCAGTTGGGACCTCCATCAGAATTCACACTCAACTGTGTGCCTTTTTAAAAATTAGATAATCTGCTGGACATTAACCAATCTTTAGTGGGCAAACATAATTTCAAAATAGATGAGAAGGCCATCCCCTGTCATTGGTTACTCGAATTGGCTAGTAGGGACATTAAACACTTCACGAACAGTGACAGTTTCTGGCTTACTTCCCCAGAGATCATCCAAAAGTGTAGTCTCAGGAATAATTCTATTTTCAAAATATTCCAGCTTCGGCACGCGGTGGTTGAATTCTCCAAATCTTCTCTGCCCCAAGCTCCCAGAGTCAGTTTCCAGATGGAACTTGCACTCTTGGCTGCAGCACCATATGCTGTGTCCAAGATATTCCACATCCTGGAATGGGCCTATTCAGTAGTTAATGGATCCAGCACATATTGGAACACACAGCTGCCCTGCCCGATGTATCCATTAAGCAGACAGCCCTATGGAAAGGCTGCCACAAATTTATTACCCAGGAAATGCTCTGACTAATGCAATTTCAGATATTACATAACATATACATGACCCCAGTAAAACTGGCTAGATTTAATAGCGTGATCTCCCCTCAATGTGGACACTGTTCGCAAGCAGAGGGTACCCCACTTCACATATTCTGGGAATGTCCCAAAGTAGCTTCTTTATGGACTCTCATTAAAAGGAGAACTGACCCTTTACTAGGCTTGGAAGAGCTGTTTAGAATAAGCATTTATATTCTAGGGGATTATTCAAATGTTGAAGTCACTGCCTGGAAGTACTATATGGCTCTCATCTCCATGTCGGTTAAAAAATTGGTACTGCGACACTGAAAAGATGGAGACTCCATTACTTATAATGAATTGCTACAAAAATTAATGGCTAATCTACAAACTGAAAAGATGATAGCCAGTCTCAATAACAGACTTTCAAGATTTGAGAAAGTATGGGGTTCTTTCTATACCTTGTACTCTCTTTAGACGGACTTGTAATATTTGCCATGTTTCATAGGAGTGGTATCAGCCTAATATAATGGTTTCCGTGGGAGAAGCTTGGGTGGATGGTGGGAGGGGGAAGGGGGATATTCCAAGGGAGCATTATTGCTGTATGTTCTGAATGACTCTGTGGTTGTTTGTTGAATTAAATCAATAAACTTTCAAATTAAAAAAAAAAAGAATGCATGGGACAGACATAAGGCAATTCTTGTGGTGGGGTAGGAGGAAGTAGGCTGTTGGTTAACTAGGATCTGCACCTTATCCGATAGGTAGGGAAATGGGGAGACCATGTGGGACAAATGGTCCTTATCTGCCATCAAAGTCTATGTTTCTATGATCTGGTTGATGTCCTCTGCCTTGTCTAACATGGGTGTCAGCAGGCATATTCAGTGTACTTTGCTGAGTACAGTAAAATCTGGAAAATCCAAGGGAAACATGAGTCTCAGGCCAGGGCAAAAAACAGAGCCTAATGTACATGAAGAACTCTTTTTCTCTTCCTAGGATGCTTTAGTGTGAGTTTGTACATGATCTTAGGAAGATGTGTGGATGCTAAACTTAGGGTCACTCATACAATCATGGCCTCTGTCATGTATGTATGCATGAGTCCTGGTGTGAGTGGACTTCTGTAAGGCTGGCCACCATATGTGGTACAGCCCTTACAGAAATAAATATGTGAAATTTTTGCATGCTGTGCACATTAAAATGACCTATGTGGCATGCGTGCAGCCAACATGTTTTTTGATGTTAAATTGGAACCGATTGCATGCATCTGGCATGCATGCTGCAAGCATGTTTTTTTACAGTATGTTAAATTGAACAGATTGCATGCATGTGGAATGCATGCAACAAGCAAGTGGTCACTTATAACTGCATGAATAAGAGTTAAAATGACTAGCTCAGGATCACAGAGTATACAAGTGGGGGTTGACGAGATTCAAACCCAGGTCTCCAGGTTTGCAAGGTCTCCAGGTAACCAATACTATACTGCCTGCATATATACAGCTTACTTGTACCTCAGTACAAATCTGCACACATCTGCAAGTATGTGGCATGCTTATAGCAACTACCATATTTCTTAGTTTTCATGTCCCCCCCATCTCAGTTGCACAGCTGAACTGTAACGCACATACTGTCGGAAACTCATGTGGTTCTTCACACCCTCCATACACACACACTGATCCACAGAACTGCTTAATCACTTCTGTCTGGCCTGTACTCCTGCTATTTTGTCTGCATAGTTTTGAATGCTTCCATGCAAACAGACTTTAAGGGCCAAACACACAAGTAGCAATAACTCACCATCCACCCACGTTGCCAGCCCCCCACCCCACATACACACACACTGTAACAGATGCAGCAACACAGTTGCAGGTAACCCACCAAGTATGGGTATAAGTCGATAGTCTCTTACCCGAGTACTAGTGAGCCAGAGGCAGGAGTCTTTAAAAGATGATGTCCACAGGACAGAGTGTGGGGGTGTGCCCCTTTGAAATGAATGGAGTTATTTTTGATTACTATTTTATACATTATCATGGTAAGTTGGAGATTAATGAAGGCCACTGTTCGACTAACTAGGCCCTTGTTAGTTGAGCAGTGGCCTTCCTTAATCTCCAACTCATCATCATAGTGTATAAACAGTAATAAAACAATACCACCATTTATTTCAATGGGGCATGCCCCTGCACTCTCCCATGCCCTATGTCATAACATGCTGAGTGCGGGGGGTGGAGATCAGCTTCACTGGTGGGGGTGGCATATACCTGACTATAGTGGGGCTCCAATAGTCTGTGCATACCATACCACTCAACTCTCCCTGATTGCGAGGGACAGCCCTCATTTTACCCTTGAAAACTGCTCTGTCCCTCATGGAAAACATGCTGCTCACACAGAGGATGTCCTGTAAATTTAGACTTTATGGCAGGGGCCACATTTCATATTTCAAAGGAGGGGCAACAACCAGTGGCGGTCAGGTGCTAGTTAGCCCTAGAAGGCAAGCTTTGGAACATCTGGAACATCTCAAAGGTAAAACTTATTTGTTGTGATTGAAAATGGTATGCAAACAGGAAAAATTAAAATATATAAGATTAATCTGTCTACTGAGGGACAAAATCTGAGACTGTAACTGTAACCGCCCATTAAGAAGCTCCGCACATTCGCACAGGCACTGTGTGTGCACATTTTCGAGCTGGCAGCAACCACCTGCCTGCTCAAACATGCGAGCTGATTCCAGCTCGAATGTTCAGCTCTGCAGACTGGGAGAGTCCACCCAGTCCGTTCCACTACAAACAACAGCAGCAATTTCATATTATTTGGTCGAGGCACACCACACACTTATTTGCAACCTTCATTTCAGTTATAAATATCACAAAACATTAACACATTTTATTTAATTAGTTGACCTTCAGGCTTCAACCACCACTCAGACTCTTGAGTTTCTCTGACCACTCCCTCAGCTGTCTCTTTTTACTTCACTCAGTTGGTCAGTCTCTCATCACTCAGGATTTTTTGATTTAGGCATTTAGCACATTTTATCTTTCTCTCACACAGACTCCAAGCCTGTGCCCTGGAACAGTGCATCAGATTTGGCTTAAACCCACCCAGTTACTAACCATTTTTTTCCTCTGGCTGAAGTTCTGCCCCCAAAAAAAAAAACTTGCCTGATCTCTCTCTCTCTGTATGTCTTTCTGTCTCTCTCTCTCTCTCTCCCACTCCATTCCATTCAATACCCATCCCAAGGTGCAGAAATGTGAGTGATTTACTTTTACTCACCCAACTGTCCATCCAGAACCTGTGGCCTGGCCCAGTGTGCCACCAGCCCAGTTTTCAGCCCGCTTCTCCTCCTCCGTCCTTCTTCCAGAAGCTGGATGCTAGAACTGACATTCTGACCATGGTCCACAACCAAGTCACCTCACCGACCAAACTCCCCTAACCTGTATTGCTTGCTTCTTGTTTGGCTGCCACTGTGGCTGCTGCCACACCGTACTGATCAAGGCCTGTGAAAGTCAGCCACACTGCTGTCATGCTTGCTTGATCAGAGTCCCTCCATGTCATATGTGACATTCAGATGATTCTGTCCTCCCACCCCTCCACCCTGCCACTAACTCCACTTTTTAGGCTTTAGGGAGTGACTGACAACAGTCAGACACTTCCTGAGAAGGCAGGAAGGGAGGGTTCACCAGAAAACAGAAACAGAGCTACAGGACGCAAAGGCAACTAAGGGTGGCTATCTACTGAAGGGAAGTAGAGGAGGGTGAAGAGAAAAGGGAAGAAAGAGAAAGACGAAGAAGGAAAAAAAGAAAAAAACCCAGAAAGGGCACTTACAGACATGATGGGAGTGGTGCAGTGCAGTGATTGCGGGGCGGCAGTCTTCAGGGAGACTTTCTGTAGACTGCCATGCTGTCCCATCTGCAGGCACCTCTCTGAGCTGAGGGCGGTAGTTGCTCTTCTCCAGGCTGAGTTGGCTAGGATTCAGGAGACCTCCTCGCCATCCAGGGACCACTAAGTCCACCTCTGCTGCCTCAATGGTTGCCATGGAAGAGGAATGACTGGACAACAGTGGGCTCAGGAAGGGTAAGAGTGGAGGGGCAGAGACACTTTCCTGCTATAGTTTCATTTCATAACTCCTTTGCTGCTCTGGCAGGGTGGAACTGTCCAAGAGGCACCCACAGTGGTAACAAACGAGGATGTGGGGGTCCTCCATAGTGGAGACCCAGGCGGGCAGGCAGAGGACCCCGGAGGAGGAAGCAACTCCTGGGTGAGGACCTCTTATCATTAGGGGGTAGACTTGGCAGGAGGAAGGAGAGGGAGGTCAAGTGCCTACCTGGGTGCTTTAGCTTGGAGGAATGGACAGTGCATCTTAAAGATAGTTGAGGCAGGATTGGGGGGTGAGCTACAGGTCATTGTCTCACCTAGATGAATTACCTGGCAAAGTGCCGAGGTTAGGCAGTGAAGGAACAGTTCAGGAGTTTGGAAGGGTCTCAGACAGGTGGCAGCTCCGCAACCTTTTCAGAGGTGTTGCTTATTGAAGGCATGGGACAAAACAGGGTACTCTGCACCAAGAGATTTAACACATGGCTGAAGGACTGGTGTGAAATGGAGGATTTTGTTTCATTGGGACTGGGGTTACATCTGGGGATGCAGGTATTTACAGGTGAGAGATAGCCTGCATCTGTCTGGGGTGAACCAGGATCCTCAGTGGGGTTTAGATGTTTCATCAGCGAGCATTTAAACTAGCCAAAGGGTGGTGACAGAAGAAAGCAGGGAGTCAAAAAGCCCCCAACACAGAATAAAGAAATCAGAGAGAGGACCCTAGGTTGAGAATCACCAAGATACCTATATCTAAAATAGGTAAATGGCAGAAATAAGGCAGAATGGAGAAAGGACAAGAGGGGTGTGGTGGAAAGACAATGACATGGAAGGAGAGTTAATAGGAGAGGAGAGAGAGACAGAGTTCTGGACCTAGTGGCCTGATGGCTGAGGAACAACTGACATTGTCACTGTTACTGAGATATGGTTCATAGCTGTCATGACTGGGATATAGCTAGGCTCAGGCTACACCCTATTCAGGAGTGACGTGAGGGGTGTGAGGCAAGAGTGTCTCTACATAGGGAGGAAACAAAGACAACTGAGGTACAAGGAATGCAGGAGAGGAGGAGACACTGTGAATCACCCTGGAGATGGGAAATGGCACTGCCATTCCCACTGGCATGATATAGACCTCCCCACAAGATGAAGAGTTGGACAGGGTACATGTAGAAGCTATCCACAGAATGACAGCTAAAGGGAGGTGCTGCTGGTGGGGACTTCAATCTTCTGGATGGGTTGGAGCAACCAGGTTGCAGCCACAGCCAGAGCAGGAGACATCCTGAAGTTCCCAGGGGGCATACCTCAGTCAGCTAGTGACAGAGCCCACCCAGAGGGAGCGACACTGGACCTGGTGCTCAACAACAGGGACAGAATTACAGATGTAAAAGTGGGGCCACTGAATCAAGCACAACAGTATGATGTGGTTCAAAGGAGAACAGTGAAGAGTCAAATCACATGAAAGCAAGGGCCCTCTGAATTTCCAGGCAGGCTGAATTGCAAAGATGGGGTAATGTCTTAAGAAATCACTGGCAGGAAGGAGAAAAAATGGGGGGGTGGAGGAACAAGGGAGAATCTTAGGGGAGCCCTTAGCGAGGCAACAAGTCATTACATTAAGCAAATGTCAAAACAAAGAAAAAAAACACTATGGTTCTCAAAGGTGGTATGGTTCTCAAGGAGGTGGGCGAAGAAGAGTAAGGGCAAAGGGTGGCATTCAGGAGGTACAGGGAAACACAGAGGGAAGAAGACAGGGAACTGTATCTGGAAAAGCAAAGGGAGGCAGGGAAAGCAAACAGCTAGGAGTGCAAAGGTGCAAACAGAAGGAAAATTAGTCCAGGTGATAACAAAAGGGGACAAGCACTTCTTCAGGTATGTTAGTGTAACCTCTAGGTAGCGCTATCCCAAGGGCTACTACCCCTGCCGGCTTGGCTAGTAGCAGGTTAAGGGGCCTGAGTACTGAAACAGGTGCCTCCACCCAGAAGTCAGAGTTGGTAGTGGTCAAGCTAGCCTAGGCATAGCCCTCCGGTATACTGTAACCCCCCACCTTTCTCCTCTAGTGGCCTGAACACTGTTCAGTAATCACTTTCACAATACCCCGGTACACCACACAAGTACCCACACTGTTTGCACTTACCACCAGGGCTTTCCTCTGGCCTGGCCCTGGGGACCCCCTATGAAACAAGGTTAAGCACAGCAAATAGCTACAGTACAGTACTTTGAGCACAACCTGGAACCACAGTCAGATTACAAGCAGAAAAAGTTAGATCTGATTTATTCAGGGGACTTGAATAAGGGAGGGGCAAGATCAGGTTAATTAGCTTAAAGGTTATATCAGTCAAGCAGTTATGCATGCGCTT
Source organism: Neoceratodus forsteri (assembly GCA_016271365.2). Lineage (NCBI taxonomy): Eukaryota > Metazoa > Chordata > Ceratodontiformes > Ceratodontidae > Neoceratodus > Neoceratodus forsteri. The sequence goes on along the minus strand of CM028138.1, from coordinate 137,075,491 downwards.
TGAGTCCCCCCACACAGTCCACCTCTGGATACCCAGGTGGAGAAGAGATGGGCTAGCCAGGACAGTTGCTGCAGGTTGCAGCTGGTTGGGATTTGTGATGGAAAAACACAACATGAACAGTACATAATGTTTGTAATCCGGAGCCAGAGGCTCAGTTCTTAGAAGGAAACAAAACAACAAGACAATCAGATGACACACTCAGATTAAGCTGTTGATGCAGGGAGCTACCCTTATATTTACTCACGATACCCAAGACTGAGACGGGCTGGACAAAATCGAGACCGCAGGTGGCTGATCTGGAATGCCAGGAGAAGCAGGGCCACACAAGTCATAGAGTGTCGCTCCTGTTCAAGCGTGAGCAGGGGGCTGATCCCCAGGCAGGTCTCTCATCGATGGCTTCTCTGTGCAGTGGGTAGTCTGGCTAGGCTAGTTCAAGGCAAAGCCCAGGCTGCATGGAGACAAGTTCGGATGCAGTCCGCTTTGGGCTGGATATGGCTTCCAGCAAGCAGAACACAGTTCATCAGTGGGGAGCTAACTCACGACCCACTCAGCAGCTCATAGCATTACTTACATGTACGGGAATCTACTGTACCAGGCAAAGTGCTTCCCGTCACAATCGCAAAGTCTCTGCACACACTGGGAGCTTAGGGATAGCTGAACTCCTTACAGGCTGATCGTGATTCAGCAAACATATTTGGTCTTTCAGGTTGAGCCTGGCCCACTTCAGTAGCTTACTTAGTCACACAAACTTGGATTTAGTCTAAAATAATTCTCTTCTCTCCTCTCATGGAGCAGCAGCAGACATGCAGCCAAAAACTCAGCCCTTTCACAGTTTTCTCCCATGTGAATCCACTCAGGATTTCTTGCCCAAAATTACTTTCAGCTCCTTCTTCTTGAGCTTCCAGCTCAGAACTAAACTGAAAACTGCAAGCAGTCCGGGACTTCCCCAAGATCCAAAAGATTTGGTTGGCTGATTTGGCTGTCAGTCAAAGCAAGAGCTCCCCCTTCAGTTGCAAAAAACGTGCAAAAACTCAAACCACAGTTCCTATAGATTTTGAATTCAGACAGCTCCTGTAGTCTGGCTACATTTTAGGTCCCGCCAGAACTGATTGGTCCAATTTGCATTCTAGGACCAAGATAGTGGAGACAAACAAAACAATCCTTGCTACAAAGAAAGCAGGTTAGACAAACTACATTATCATTATCATTCTAAATGATTTTCAGCAAATAGTTACAAATTTCAAAAGAGCTCCATCTCAGATTACTTATGCTGCAATCAAGCAGCTCTTAAAGAGACAGTACACAGAGGCTCTACAAGCTCTGGTAATCACATTTAAACTGCTAAAACGCAGGACATCAGCCTGGCAGTGAGCATTTAGAAAGCTCAAGGAAGACTTTTTGGGAACCCCCATTTGTAGGGGGGTTACACCAGTGAAAGGAAAAAGACTAAGGATGGGATTGTGAGACTAAAAAGGAAGGCAGGGAAGTGTGCAGAGGGGGACCAAGAAAAAGCAGAAATCCTGAACAAATATTTTTTGTTCAGTATGCACAGAGGAACGGGAAGGGGAGGGACCACAGTTAGGCATCAGAAGTTACCACTGGGAGGAAGGTGGACACCAGTCCATTTACAGAGGAGAGAGAGAGAGTCCTAATGGAACTCGCTAATCTAAAAGTAGACAAGGCAATGGGGCCGGATGGGATACTTCCCAGAGTATTAAGAGAACTCAGGGAGGTGCTGGCTACACCCTGACAGTCCTGTTCAACAGATTGCTGGAAACAGGGGTGATACCAAAGGACTGGAGGAGGGCAAATGTGATCCCTCTCCACAAGAGTGGGAACAGGTAGGAGACTGGAAATTACAGGCCAGTCAGCCTGATCTCGGTGGTGGGGAAACTGGTAGAATCATTACTAAAAGAAAGGCTGGTGACATATCTAGAACCCAGCAGAGCACAGGACCCAAGGCAGCTTGGATTCACAGCAGGAAGGTCTTGTCAAACAAATCTTATGCATTTCTTTGACTGGGTGACTAAGGCGAGCCAGTGGACGTGGTCTACCTAGATTTCAATAAGGCTTTTGACACTGCCCAACATAGGAGGCTTGTAAACAAGCTGGGCAGTCTGGGACTGGGTCCCAGGGTGGTAAACTGGGTAAAAAATTGGCTGAGCGATAGAACACGTGGTGGTGAACAGAGTTAATTTGAAGAGAGGCGGTTGACCAGTGAGGTCCCACAGGGATCAATGCTTGGCCAGTTCTCTTTCATGTATTCATAAGCGACATTGCAGAAGGGTTGGAAGGAAGGCACTGTCTCTTTGGCAGATGACATGAAGATCTGCAACAGGGTTGGCACTCCAGGAGGGGTAGAAAAAATGAGAAGGGACCTAAGCAAACTTGAAGAGTGGTCAAGGGTGTGGTAGCTAAGATTCAATGCAAAGAAGTGCAAAATCATGCACTTCGGGCACAGAAATGCATAGGAGGAGTACATGATGAGGGGGGAATACTGTCAGCCACCAAACAGGAAAGAAACCTGGGAGTGATCATATCTGATGATCTAAAGGTTGCCAAACAATGAGAAAAGGCCATGAGGAGAGCCAGTGGAATGCTAGGATGCATAGGCAGTAGTATCTCCAGCAGAAGGAAGGAGGTGGTGATGCCACTATACAGAACATTGGTGAGACCGCATCTAGAAACAGAGAAACATAGAAATTGTCAGCAGATAAGGACTGCCAGGCCCATCCAGTCTGCCAGTACGCCCTATACATTGTACGTGGCCACTGACCCTATGTGATCAATAGCTTTTCATCACTCCCTCCCCTCCCCCTCAAGGTTCCCTTGTGCCTGTCCCAGGAATGCTTAAACCCCTCCACTGTGCTTGCCCCCACTACCTCCTGTGGCAGACTATTCCAAGTGTCAATTACCCTTTCTGTGTAGAAAAACTTCCTTACATTACCTCTTAATCTACTCCCCTCCAAATTCATATTGTGCCCCCTTGTTCTAGTACTTTTTCTACATTGGAAAAGGTCCTCCACCTGCACCTTGTTTATGCCCTTGACTCTGAGGTACTTGAAAGTTTCAGTCATGTCCCCCAACTCTCTCCTCTCCTCCAGTGAGTACATATTGAGGTCTCTCAGTCTCTCCTCATGTTTTGTGGTGCATGCCCTGCACCATCTTTGTCACCCTTCTCTGGGTAGTCTCCATCTTGTTTATGTCCTTGCGCAGGTGTGGCCTCCATAACTGCATACAGTACTCCAGGTGAAGCCTTACCAATATTTTATACAATGGCATCACCACCTCCCACCTTCTGCTAGTGATATCCCTGCCTATACAGCCCAGCATGCCACTGGCCCTCCCTGCCACCTTTGCACACTGCTTTGATACTTTAAGGTCATCAGAGATCCACCCCTAGGTCCCTTTCCTCCTTGGTGACAGTCCACTCCTCCCCCCCAATCTGTAGCTCTCCCCAGGTATCCCTCTACCCAGGTGCATTATTTTGCACTTTTTGCATTGAACCTCAGTTGCCACATCCCTGACCATTTCAAGCTTCTCCAGGTCCCTCTTCATTTTCTGCACCCCTTCTGGAGTATCCACCCTGTTGCAGATCTTGGTGTCATCTGCAAACAAGCAGACCTTTCCTTCCAGCCCCTCTGCAATGTCACTAATGAAGACATTGAACAGGACTGGTCCCAGTACTAATCTTTGTGGTACCCCGCTGGTCACCCCCCTCCCCAGATTGTACCCCATTTGCCACCACTCTCTTGTCTCCTGTCTGTTAACCAGTTCCTAACCCAGTTCACCACCTTGTCTCCTATGTCCACACTACCCATCTTGTTAACCAGCCTTCTATGTGGGACGGTGTTGAAGGCTTTGCTGAAATCTAGGTAGGTGACATCTACTGCCCCTCCCCAATTTACTTCCCTAGTCACCCAATCAAAAAAATCTATCAGATTTGTTTGACATGACCTTCCTGCTGTGAATCCAGGTTGCCTCAGATCCTGGGCACCCCTGGATTCCAGGTGTGCCACTATCCTTTCTTTCAGCAGTGTCTCTACATGATCTTTCCCACCACTGAGTTGAGGCTGACTGGCCTGTAGTTCCCCACCTCCTCCCTACTGCTGCTTTTGTGCAGTGGGACCACATGTGCCCTCCTCCAGTCCTCTGGAATCACTCCCATGTTGAGTGACTCTGTGAACAGGGCTGCCAGAGTTGCTGCTAGTTTCCTTTGCAGCTCCCCTTAATATCCTCAAGTGGACGCCGTCTGACCCCATGGCCTTATCCACCTTCAGCTTTGTGAGTTCTTCCAGAACTCTCACCACTGTGAACAGACTGGTGTCCACTCCCCCCCCCCATTGCCTCTGCTACCCATTTGTGGTCCTTGACTCTCCTCCTCCCTAGTGAATACTGAACAGAAATATTTGTTCAGCATTTCTGCCTTGTCCAGATCCCCCTTCTTACACTCTCCCTACTCACCTTTGAACCTCACAGTCCCCCATGTTTTTTCTTTTGCTAACATACCTATAAAATGCCTTGTCCCCTTTTTTCACAGATCATGCTAAACCCTCCTCTGTCTGCACCTTAATTCTCCTAACAGCCTTCCCTGCTTCTCTTAGACATTCAAGGTGCACCTTCCTGCCCTCCTCCCTTTGGGTCCCCTTATATTTCCTGAAACTCAGTCTTTTAGTCTTGACTTTAACCCCCACCTCCTTAGAGAACCATAGTGGTTTCCTTTTTATGTTTGCTTCCACGCATGTGCATGAAACATAGTGCCATCATCTGAGTTTTCAGAGGTGTGGCAGCCCTCTTCCAATGAAGGCAGTGTGTTTTGCAGGCCTGGCCGCGGTTCTCCAATGCCTGCTCGAGCTGTCTATGACAGCTCCTATGATGGGTACAGTTGAATGGGCGCTACGCTTCCAGAGCAGCGATAGATATCGCCTGCTCATGTGCGCTCCTCCTACACACACACACACACACATGCACGCATACTGTGTGCGCCCCCCCACGCACACACTGTATAGCCGACGGGGGTGCCCAATCCCCCTGTCGGCTGTGCTGCACTCCCCCCCCAAAAGCCTTCTACATGCCACATGTATAGCCTGAAAGGGGCTGCCCAATACCCCATCGGCTCCACTGTCTCCCTCCAGAGTACAGGGTGCCATGCTGGGAGCCCACCCCAGCATGGCAACAGATGCTGTCACCGACAGGGGTGCCCAATCCCCCCTCGGCTCCACTGTCTGTCCCCCCCAAGCATCCAGGTGCCACGCTGGGAGCCCACCCCAGTGTGGCAAAATGTGTTATAGCCAATGGGGATGCCCAGTCCACCATTGGCTCCAGCCCCCCCAAACAGCCTTCCAGCTGCCATGCTAGGAGCCCACCCCAGCATGGCAAACATCCTTCATCATCTCAGTAACAAAATAACCCTGCAAATAAAAAACTGTCCCTCGGAGCTTCTCCCTGCCCCCTCCCACAACCCGCACCCACCCACTGCATACTCTGCCTCCCCACACCCCCATCACCCCATACTTACCTCTGGACCTCAGCGCGACAATCTTTGGTGGACCAGGAACATGTCTGCACTCTTCAAAGCCGACCGCGAACTGAGGAAATGCCGTAAGCTGTATAATGGGATATATAGGGTTTTTCAACTTTGCTGCATATCTCAGGCATTTTTGGAATTTTTGCACCAAATTTTCAACCTGGGGTTTTGGGACCCTTCTCATGAATGTTGTCACTGTCATGCATTGATCGACCCCGAAGGGTGATTTTGAAGTCACTGTGTGAAATCACCTTTCGGGGCCGAGTAACAAAACAACACTGCCACTGTTCATAAGGTGGACTTTCAAAAGCCCATGTTGAAAATTGGTGGAAAAATTCCTAAAATGACTGTTTTACAGGTATTATAGCAGTTCCTATGCTTTCGTGAAGTTCATGAATTTCAATATTTCACCTCCAGATTTTCAACATTGCCATTTTACCACACCTCCTTATGAGCAGTACAGCTGTCATTTTTCAAATCTTGCCCAAAATGTGTTTCCACCCACGTGGCTGCACAATGGCGCAGTCGATGTCTTGAAATCAATGTATGGGACACATTTAGAAAATCACAGTGACCCTGTTCATGAGCAGAGGTCTGAAAATGGCTATGTTGAAAATTTGGTGAAAAAATTCATAAAAATGACTGTTTTACGAGCGTGCGTTGCGCAGTTCCTACACACACTCGTAAGTTTGCGAATTTTCAATATTTTCAATCCAGATTTTCAACATTGCCATTTTATTACACTTCCTTATGAGCAGTATAGCTGTAATTTGTCACATCTTGCCCAAAACATGTTTCTGCCCATGTAGTGCACAATGGCGCAGTCGGTGTGCGTAATCAATGTATGGGACATATTAAGAAAATCACAGTGACACTGTACATGAGCAGAGGTCTTAAAATGGCTATGTTGAAAATTTGGTGACAAAAGTCCATAAAATGACTGTGTTATGAGTGAGCAATGCGCAGTTTCCACGCACCCTCGTAAGTTCATGACTTTGTAATATTTTCAGTCCAGATTTTCACCAGTAGCACACTTCCTTATGAACAGTACAGCTGTCATTTTTCATAACATGGCTGAAATGTGTTTTCACACTTTCAGCGCAGAGATGTGTGGTCGCTGTGGGAAATCATCATTCGGGACAGATAAAGAAAATCACAGTGACACTGTTCATGATCGGAGGTCCCAAAATGCCTGTGTTGACAGTCTGCTGTAAGAAATCCCCAAACTAATTACATTACGGGTGTGTGTTGCACAGTTTCTAGGCACGCTCGTGACTTCACCATTTTTTGTAATATTTTTACTGCAGATTTGCAACATTGCCATTTTTTACACCTCCCCATGAACAGTACAGGTGTCATTTTTTACATCCTGTTCGGAATGTTTTTGCACCTGTGGTGCTAAATGCCGTAGTCACTGTGCATAAGCAGCTTTTGGCTAACAAACTGATATTGACACTGTTCATGAGGTGGGGTCACAAAAAAACCATGTTGAAAATTTGGAGTGAAAATACCAACGAACCATAATGCCCAACCCTGTAGAGCATGACAGGCATCAGGGGTGTGACTTGGGATTCTTGCCTGTAATGCTCATACCATTCCACACCCTGCAGCCAGTTAGAGGCATCGAGGTATGCCTTGGACTCTTTGGCCCCAAAGTTCACCCCATTTTCCTATACCGCACCCATCTCACCATATTTCCTGATGGTATGGGGTGCGCATAAGGGCCAAAGACCCCAAGGCACACCGTGACACTTGTCAGTGTCAGCAGGGTGGGGTATGGTGAAATGGCATGGCCGTTATGCCTGACAACCCAAAGGCACATCCCAATGCCTGTCACTCTCTGCAGGGTGGTAGTGGGGTTGGCTTCAGTTCGATACTTCACTGCCATTCCTATTACGCAGCTCTGTAACTTCTACACTACCACTGCCAATGCCAGCAAGCAAACATTCGGCATTGACAAATGCTTGTTTATGAATAGGGACAGCAATTGCCACTCTCCAGCAGCAACTACTTTCCTCCATAGAGTTACAATAAACTAACCTAAGTGGTTCAATGATATAAAACTCCATTATCTGGTCCCAGGTCAATATAGCACTGTAGAAACAGCACAGAAAGCACTAAAATTAGTACAGCAACAGGGTTTTTTCAGCTATTGGAGATAACTGCTACCCCTGTCACTGTACAGTCTAATGGGGGAATATGAAAGTGGCTGCTGGTGTGGTGCCTGGTTGAGCTGCTCTCATGGTGGAGTGGTTAGGGCACCAGCACCCATTGGGGTAGGGGACCTGGGGCCACGCTCCGGTTCCCCCTAGGTCCCATAATGTTGCAGCTTTTTTTTCTTAAAAAATTTAATTTTTCCACCTCCAGTATTTTATCCCATCCCCGAAGTCCACACCCCCTCAGAGTTAGTAATATTTTATTCTGGGGGTGTCAAGGGTGTGGGGGTGAAGCCCCCCCAAAAAAACAAAGTGCCATTTGTTTTAATAGTGTTGACTGTTTGTGGTTTGGTCGCTGTGTTTCCCAGACCTTATTTCAGCACACACAATTTTGCCTGTGGCATTGTTTCTTGTGCTATTTTGGGTGCAACATTATGAACCCATACCCATTATCTTTATCATAGTGCTTGTCTTGTTATCTTTACCCAGGGCGCTTCCATCCTTAAGATACCTTATCTTTCATTTTTTTTGCTAGAAATACAGGTAGTACTTACACCTTGTTTAGCATTATTATTAGATGCTGTTGGAATTGCTACTTTATTAGTGAAAACTGATATAAAATATTTCTTAAATTCTTCAATCATTTTCAGTAGGTTGTTGACAATTTTCTCTGAAACCTTCAATGGTTCTGTGGATGTTGACCCTTTTTCGAGGGAGTTTATATATCCATAAAATGCTTTACTGTTGCTTTTAGGTGCTGTATTTGCCAATCTTTTCTCCACTTTCCTTTTTCTTTTTTTGTTTGTTGTTGCTGGTTTTACCAAACAACAATCATGAAGCTAACGTACAGAAGAAGGAAAATATTCTGCAGACTAGTCATGACTGCAACCCTTACCCCGGCTAAGAATGGCATCTTGAAACCAGGACCCCCTAATTTGTATACAGACAAGGCAACAAACCGCAGGTTGGCATACAATAGGCATTACCCCTGGTACAGGGGCAAGTACCTGGCTCAGGGTCTAAGAGGTTGGGGGATTAAGGTACAAAATAACATTCATATTTACACTGAGTTCTAGGAGATAGGTACTAGGGCTATGCTATGTCTATCTTCTGAGGGGGCCTATAAACAAGTTCACATTGGGCAGCACAGATGGAATGTCCAATAATGGAAATTGGATTGTACAGTATGACTTATTCTGACACAGATGGAAACAATAGAATGGGGTGGTCCCCAGGTTTGAAACTATACATTACTAGATCACACAAGTACTCTTCTTTTCCAGAACAATACATTTCTTGGGCTTTGCACATTCTTTTCTGTCACAAACCATGACTAGTCCAGCCCTCTGTACTAAGGATCTACAAGGACATCTTTTTCCCAAGTATCTATTACGTGGGGATTGCCACACACTTCACATTCAACATTTCTTTTCTATAAGTGTCTATTACATGGGGGTTGCCACAAGCTTTAAAACATTACATCTTCCAGACCTGATGGGCTTAGTTAACATCCACAGGGTAAACCTGTGCCCTTCTGGTGACCAGTTACCCCTGACTGGAATTTCAGGTGAGGGTCCACCCACCTTAGCTCCATCCAGTCTCTGCCACCCCTTTGAGGTTACACAAATCAGATTCTCCAATTTTGGTATCTTGGTAATAAAGACAAAAGAAGGCTAAAGCCCATTGGGATTGTCTTCCAACACCTGGTGGATTAATTGCCGGTTCCTAAATGTAGAATAAATTTATCAAGATTATGTTTAAAGCAATCTGGTGACTTTAAATCTACTAAGCGACTCAGTAATGCATTCCAGTATTTTGCTGCCCTTATAGTAAAGAAATTTGCTGTTTTGTTAGATTTTGCCTTATGGACTATTAGCTATTTAGTATGAGATCTTAATAAAGCTTTTCTATTGTTAAACTGAAGACCCATGTCTTTAAGTTCCCCATTTTGGAGGATGTTGTATAAAAGCAAGAGATCCCCTCTCCACCTTCTCTCCTGAAGGCTAAACAATCCCAGTTTGTTGAGCCTGGTGTTATAGTTATAGTTTCTTAGCCCTGAAATAATTTCTGTGAGCCTTCATTGAGGGCTCTCTATAAGTTTTATATCCTTTTTTAGATAAGGACACTAGAAAGGTGAACCATAATCCAGATATGGGATCACATATGCTTTGTAAGACTAGACAATGCAGTACAACTGTCTCAAGATAAATAACCATCTCTTATTGCATGTATAATGTGAGTAGCTTTCCTAGCAGCTTCAGCACAGTGGTCATTTTAGGAAAAGGAGTTATTCACAATGATCCCGAGATCCCTTACCTTGGTTATAGCCTTTAAGGTTATCCTGTTCAGTATGCATTTGAACATTTTGCTGTTATGACCAAACTGCAATTCTATACTTTTGTTAGCATTAAATATCATGTTGTTATTTACTGCCCATTTAAACAATGTATCTAAATCTTTTTGGAGAGCATCACTTTCATCTTTGGTTACAACAGTTCCCCCTATTTTAGTATCATCTGCAAATTTTGTTAAATAACTTCCAATCCCTATGTCCATGTCAGTAACGAACAGGCCAAACAAAACCGGGCCCAGGACCGAGCCCTGGGGCACCCCACTGGTCACCTCACAGGTGCCAGATAAAATGCCATTGACTCTAACCCTCTGAGTTCTATTGTTCAGCCAATTTTGAACCTATCTTATAATGAGTTTATTTCCATTCTTAGTAATTTGTTTATCAATGTATCATGGGGGACTTTATCAAAGGCCTTGCCTAAGTCCTACATAACCACATCATATGGGTTATCTTTCTTCTAAGTTTCTGCTAACTTCTCCATAAAGTACAATTAGGTCCATATTACAGGACAGGCCCTTTTGAACCTGTGCTGTGAGGTGTCCTGCAGCTTCAGATCTTTGATTTCCTTATCAATTATGATTTTTCCAAGTTTTTCCATAAGTTTGCAGCATATTGCAGTCAGACTAATGGGTCTGTATTTACCTACCTCACCCTTACTACTATTTTTTGGGATAGGTAACACGACAGCTGTAAGTCAGTCAAGATGGACGACACCAGTTTGATAAGAAGTATTAAACAATATAGAGAGTGGGAAAGTGAGGGTTTCAGCCATTGTCTTTAAGAATACTGGATGTACATTATCTGGCCCAGGGCATATGTTTTCCTCAACATTTTGTAGTTCATAAAGCACCTGTGAAGGGGAAAATACTTTAATATGGGGGGTATTTACAGAAAATGCAAGGGGCGAGATCTTACTAGCATTAAATATGGATGTAAAGAATGCATTAAAAGTATGAACCATTATCCCAGGATCAGTAACTTTGTTGTTATTTTGATACGTGGTACCAATGCTTTTTGAGTTATTTTTTATTATTGTTGATGTAGGAGAAAAATGCTTTATTGTTATATTTGGAAAATGCAAGTCCATGTTCAACCTTTAACCTTTTTTTCTTTATTTATTTAAGTTTTCTAAGGTTGATGTGATATTTTTTTATTGGCATCTGTTGGCAGTTTCTTTTAAACTAATATAGCTTTTTCCTTTAGCACTTATCAATTTTCTAATGGAATTGTTTAACCGGATAGGAATGTGATCCTTATTATTATATTTTTTGATCAGTGGGACATATCTGTCTTCCAGATTGCATATTATTGTTTTAATGGTTTCCCATATTTCATTTTCATCCATATTTTCTGTTAATCATCTCTGAGTTAGCTTTCTTATAATTTCTAAATGTACTGCAATTAGGTGAAATGGACTTCCTGGCTGTAATTGAACCAGAAGTTTTGAAGTGGTCACTTGTACCAAGTTGACTGAGTACTGTAATGTCTTTAAGGCAGTTACCCACATTGTGATGATCAGAAAAAGGATGTTATTATCCCTTGTTGGAAAGGTCACAGGTTGGTCCATATCATTTGAATTTATTAGATTTACTAGATTTTCTCAAAATCAGAAATGCCACTAAGTACACTCCAATTTATGCCAGGGGCATTAAAGTCACAGAGTATGAGAACATTCCCCAGTGATGATGCTATTTCAGTTTCTTCTAGTAATGTCATATTGCAGTCTTGAGAGCTTGTTGGGGGTTGATAGCAATTTCCAATAATAAGTTTTTTCACACCTTTGCAAGTACATTCCAGCCATAATGTTTCATTTGAAACAATAGGATTTGTAAGTATCTCAATTTGATGATAGGTAATGTCCTCGCAGATGTAACAACATACCCCACCACCCTTTCTATCAGCACAGTTTTTATAAAAAAAGTTTGAATCCCTGGATGTTGTTCATCCAGAGGTTGGTGTCATCCCACCAAGTTTTTGTTATGAAGGCCAGGTCCAGTGTATTAGAGATAATATACGCTTCCAATTCACATTTTTTGGTGAGGTTTAGATTTCTGGCATTTGCACTTACGAATGAATACCTGTTTGATTTATTTGAAGATTGAGTAGGGTTAGAAAATAAATGCCCCCTTCCCACCTGTATATTCAGTTTAAATGATCAGAGATGTTTTTTTTCCAAGTTTTTTACCGAGCAGTCTTGAACCTCTCCTACTCAGATGCAGACCATCCAATGAAGAGAGTCCCTGATCATATTCAAACTTTACCCAATGAGGGATAAACAAATAGCATACTTGCCGTATTGGTCCTATTAAAAACAGATCCAGAAACAAATGATTTGATAGATTTTATTGGACTAACATATATGTTACAACAAAAGAACAAAGTGCTCTAGCTTTTGGAACAACCAAGTTCTTCTTCAGTAGCTTTATGACAGTTATTTAGAAAATCCTATACTATTAACACCCAGATAATACATAAAAAACAGAAATAATTCTCATCAGTTTAGCATATCCATTTGAAATATAACAGAAGATTACATCAGAGAAGCTAATTAACACCAGTATGCTTTTAGCTGAGAAGGCCCTGAAGGTCAAAGGTTATCAAGAAATAGCAACAAGCAGAGAGTTCTTCTCACATAAATTTTATAAAGTCTCAGTATGTTTCAGGAAAACAGTCTACTGATAACACAACTTTGGGATACTTTTCTCCCTAATTACATGTAAGATGAGCTTACAACTTTTATTGCAAGTGTCCTTGTGTTTTAAAGAATGCAGTCAATGAAAGGCAAAGTGCTGAAATGAGGCCTAATTGTAAGTTGAAAACTTATTTTCTAAATAACTGTCATAAAGTGTCTGAAGAAGGGCTTGGTTGGTCCAAAAGCTAGAGCACTTTGTTCTTTTGTTGTAACATCTATGTTGGTCCAATAAAAGATATCAAATCATTTGCTTCTGGATCTGTCCCAATGAGGGATACATTTATGTCCCTTAAGTAAAGACCATTTATGGAGCCATTCATTAATTGTTTTAATTTCCCATCATTTATTATGTGTGGCCCTTGGAACTGGTAAAATCTCTGAAATAAATACTTCACAGCCCATATCTTCAAGTTTGTTACAGAGTACCCCAAAATCTTCCTTAATAATGTCAACTTCTGAAAAATTTATATCATTTGTACCAACGTGCCAGATGATTAATGGGTTTGTCCCTCCTCCCTTCAGGATGTTTGTAGATATCTCAGTTATATCCTTGATCTTAGCCCCTCTAATGCTGCTACATGTGTGTTTAGCCTTGTCAGGATTGCATATTATCCTGTTTGTTTAATGATAGAATCCCCCAGCACAAATGATTGTCTTGGGCTAGTAATAGGGTGCTGGTTAACTTAGTGGTTGCTAGTGATTGGTAAGGGACAATGCTCCCTTAAGAGTTAGAAAATGGGCTTTTTATTTCCTGGCATCTGATTGGCTAGTACCCTTGTCGGGGGGTTCATTAGCTTTTAATTGATGCCCAGGGAATAAAAAGTACCAGCCTACGGTGCCCCTTCACCCTCTAAAGTATCTTAGTGCCCACCTTGCTTCCTAATTGGCTAAAACCAGGTAATTTCAATTTAAAAACGCCACCATTTTTTTGTCTCACTTAGCGAGAGAGAGGGTCTTCCCAAAGATCCATAGTTACTTAGTACACTTCCTACCCTGTTCGCTCAAAGATGGCGGTTGTTCATGTAAAAAAAAAAAGAAATAAAGAAACACGATCCACAATTTATTTTTCCTCATAGCCGCAGTCATTTACAAAGATGGCAGTACTTTCTCGAGTGCACTCCCGCGCTCTGTACCAATCTCTCCCCTTCTAAAACTGTTTCCCCGCTGTCCACTAACTCTGTCATTGTCCAGCTGTCACTTTGAGATTTAAACAAAAAAAAAAATTCTTGCCAAGCCTTCAACCAACCTCTACAAAAATGATTTCTCACAGCCAAGCCACAATCATTTACAAGACAGCACTCTCCCGACTGTGCTCTCACTCTCTGTAGCAATCTCTCCCCTTCTAAAGCCATTCCCCTCACTGTCCCCTAATGCTGGAATCATTCAGCAGTTGGAGATTTAAAATCTTTTGCTGTAAGTAAGCAGTGGCATCATGCTAACCTCTCACCTCAGCGGCAGCCACACTTACATGCTGACCCTTCAACCAAGTGCAACAACGCTGTCCCAGTCCACAACATCTCTACCTTAAAAAACCCTAAAACAACGTATAAAAGAAACATTTCCACATCTCACTTCCTTACTTGGGAACCAATCTAAAAGTGAGTGTGTGTGTGCGTGTGGTGTGGGGGGTACAACCAGAAAAATATGCAGCAACTACTACACATCCCTCTACTGGCTAATATACTAGATACAGGGACTACTTTATCAAATAAACGGAAAAAAATATATTTGTAGTCATTTTTTTATAGATTAGGATTTTTTTTCTAATCCTATTAAAAAATGGCATATGTTGCCAATTTTCTAAGTGCAATAATACCCTCCAGGGTGGGTGGTATGGGCAATGCAGACCTTCCAGGAGCTATAAAGGCCCTCTGCCATGGCCCAGGCCTTATTACGCCCCTGGGCAGTCCAGTATTGCCCAATACCACCCACCCTGTCAATTATTATTGCTTGCATCAAGTACAGGGGCATTACTGTTAGAAGAAGGGGCTCAAGTACTACTGGGCTATTGACTAGTTTGGGGGATGGCTTCCATAGGTAGGTCATCATGTCAGGTTCTATTTTCAGCTCCTGAGTGAGGGGCACTGCTTAGGGGAGTACTATTTCCTACAGAAGGTGATAGTCTTCGGCCATTAGTTCCATTAGCTTTTATAGTAGAGGTATTTTTTTGGACAGTTATAATAGGGGATAGTGGCATGGTTGTACATATATTAGACTCCTTACAAAGTCTAATAATTTCTGTGGTGTTTGGACTTTTAAATATAGGTGATACACCCTCTTCTGTAAAGTTAATCGGGGTCAAAGGAATTTTTGGTAGGGATTGTACAATAAATTGCATTGCCTTTCTACCTTTTTTAAATTTTTTATGCCTACTAATGCCTTCCCAGTCATCAAGTACAGCAGTATCGGAGGATACTTCTTGCCTAAAACTTTTTCTAGAGCTAGGTAGCTCAGCAATATTACTTGAGCCAGCGGCCTCATTGCCCTCAGTTGAAATCTGGTTGTAATTTATTTGTTCATTGTTCCCCTTAACAGGGTGAGTTGTAATGTCAATAAAGGTACATTATTTATGGCTTCCCTTTCCTTAAACCTGACTGAAATCTCATATTGGTGTTTTTCCAACTGGGAAAGTCTTCAGTAGAATGACCTTATATCTGTCTCTAGTACACTGTTATTGATACACATTTCACAAATATACACAGTACAAGTAGGAAGGATTTCCTCCAGTTTATACATACAACAGGTGGTACACTTATTCCCAATTTCCCCATCCAAAGTCATGATTTTATCTCCCATTTTAAACAACTACAAACAGATATATTTTATTTTAATTATTTATTTCAGCTGCAGATTAATACCTTAGAGCCAAGATGGCTCTTTTTACAAAGGTTCCATCTCAGATAGATACAAACACAATAGTACAATACATACAGAAATGGTCCTTGGATACAAAAAGTGCATAAGTGTATGCATGCAAAATTCTATATACAAAAAAGACTTTTATAACCAGTGACAAGCTTAGGCACACAATCATGTTGCTAAGTGTGGGTTGGTGATAGGATAGCAGAAAGAGAGAGCTTTGTCGAGGAAGGTAGGCAGGGATGGAGTAAGGGAGGGTAGCAGCCTGACAGGCTTAAGACCAGGGGGGCAAGGGAGGTATGGGGGGAGTAGGTTAAGATTCAGAGAGGAAGGGTGCAGTGATCCCTTGGAGGTGCAGGGGGTACTCCATGCTATGAATGACAGTCACAGTGGTTTTTTGGGGCCAAGAGGATTCAAATGTCTCTTTTGATGGGGGCTTTGTTTTTGTGCTCGAGAGGGAAGCAGGGGAAATCATTCACCCACTGGGGGCCTAGATAGGTGAGTGACCATTGTGCAAAGGAGGTCCATTTGAAGGGAATATGGAGCATGCCCTTAGCAGAGCTTCTGGTGGTTTTTGAGGTTTGGTTGCATTGGAATAGGGCTGCTGTAGAGTAAGGTGCAAGTCCTAGTAGAGCTTTTTTGCCAGTGAGGCATGCCTGTACCTAGTTCTGAGGTGTAGAGGGAGCCATCTGGTAGAGGAATAGAGACTACATGTGTGAGTAAGGAGATTAGCTGCTGTGGCTAGATGGCAGGATTTGATCAGTAGAAGTTTAATTCATTTTAGTGCAGTCTATGTAGTAGCATTGTAAATGGATAACCCATAGTCTCTGACTGACAATATGGAGCTTCGGGTGATGAGGTTAAGAGCCTCAGAGGTCATATCTTGCCTATGCCGATACAGGGTCCTGAGCTTGATATTGGCTGATTTGACTACATGGTCAATGTGGAGGTTGAAGGTGAGTGTGTCATCTAAATGGATGCCTAGGTATTTGAAGGTAGAAACCTGCTCGATAACATCACATTTTTGGCTTTTTATGGTCAATGGCTCCACAATCTTCTTGGCGTGTGACATTGAGTATGATTTTAGTTTTTTTTTTATAATTTAGGAGGAGATGGTTTTGAGAGAACCAAGACTCAAGCTGTGCAAAGCTATTTTGTAGGGTTTAATGCTCTTTCTGAACTGTGGTGACCAGGCACTGAGAGTGCTGCATCATCTGCATAAAGCAGCATCTTTGCAGGGCAAGCGTTTGGGAGTGAGTTGATAAATAGACTAAAAAGTAGAGGTCCTAAAAGTGAACCTTGAGGGACACCCAGAGTTACATTTCTTGTGTCTGAGGTTATCCCCCCATCCTTACACACTGTGACCTATGTGATAGGTAGCTTTTGAACCATCAGCTTGAGTCTAAGAACAGGCCTAGTGTCAGAAGGTTGTTGAGGGGGATCTGGTGATTTACAGTGTCAAATGCGTTAATTAGGTCTATAAAGATAGACTCAACTGTCTTACTGGAGTCTAGAGCTTCATAAAGGTGAAAGGTAAAGTCGATGAGCACTGTGATTTTGGTGAAACCCATGCTGCTGCGGGCAAAGTAGATTATATTTACTGAGGTATTCCTTGAGTTGGTCTGATACCACTCTCTCTAGGGCTTTGGGGGGGGGAGAAGTATAGTGATTGGCTGGTAAATACTCAAGTTGGTTCTGTTACCATATTTGAAGACCGGGATGATGAGGGCAGTCATCCACTTGTCAGGGAATATTCCTGTTCTGAGGGATAGGTTGAATAATTTAAGAAAGAGGAAGAGAAAGTTCTTCCAGGGTGAGAGTGAATAGCTTCATGTCCAGCTTGTTACTGCCCATCCTGGTTTTGCCTAGGACCCATTTGACATATTTGATGGTTTGAGTCCAAGTGATCTGTTTGAAGTAGAAAGGATTATGTCCTGTGTTGGGTGTGATGGTAGAGTTGGAATAGTGGGAGTCTGTGCTAGTCATAGATTTGAGATACCCAGGGGGCAGAACAGAGCTTAAGATACCTATAGAAGGGAATCAAGCTACAGCTCTGAAACCAGGCACTCCAATTTTTTTTGTTTGTTTTATTCCACTTCAGTTGAGGGGGGGTCAAGGTTACTTATAGAGACAGCAGAAGGACTAATCTTACTCAACAGGTCCGCAGGTTGTAATAGGGTTATGGGATATGCATTGTACACAACTATAACACATTACCTGTTAGCAGAAGATGACCGATGCAGTCTAGCCTCACTTTAGTCCCACTGGTTCCACTGGACACACGCATAGATGCACATGTCTCTGTGCATGTCTCTGCATGCACCGAGGCACTAGCCCCTCCTAAGCTCACCCTCACTCACTGGGTGCTGCTGACTTAATAGTCCATGACCCAGAAGGAGCTTCTCAGGGTCACGAGTATTCCGAATTTAAAAATATGTATACCAGGGCAAAAGTACCCAGAATAAGTACAGTCTTGGTCCTGTTACAAATAAAAAAGCCTCATTCAGCTTTCAGTAATAAAAAACAGCACTTAATAGCACTGCTCACACAGACAGGGACTACCCTCGATATCTCCCTTACCACTACTTCTGGGAGTATCCTCAGAGGGACCCCGAGACAAATGGCACAAACACTGATGTTCAAGCTACAACTCTGTCTCCTGGCTTCCAGTGTCCAGCTCACAGAGTACAGAGCTCAATAAGTTAATTATGTCTCAAGCAAGAGAACAAGAATGCTAAAGGCATCCACACATTTGCATCTTCACATTCAGCACATTTTTGTGTTAATAAAGGGGTCTTGAGTGGTGTAATCTAGCCTTATCTCTAGGCACATACACCACCAGACAACTCCCTCTGAAACTAGTCTCTGTTTCTGTATTCACTGTTTTGTTTGTCCCTTGTTAAAGACATCAGACTGGTGGAGAAAACACACTTCTCTATGTTGCTTTTCCATAGCTTTATCTCTGACCTGGGCAGCTGGAAAATCTTCTTGTTCTTCAGGGGATTGCTCCTTGGAAACACTGAATTTATCAGTCCCATTCTTTAAGACTTGACTCACAGGGGTCCTGCTAGCAACAGTCTCCACCACTTCCTGTGGTACTGCTGCCATTTTCACTCACTAGGGTGAGAAAATGATCAGAGTTCCTTCACCCAGCCTCAGGGCAGGCTGGCAGGCACCTCTACACTCTGATGTCTGATCACTCTGACTCCTAATACAGAACTACACTGCCTCTTATCCCAACATTCTAAACTGTCCCCAGGCAGTTGATTCAAAAGTGGCTCAAGCTACTGTGAGAGTTCTAAATGACATCATCTATTCTCTTCTCAGGCTAGCTGAGTAAACAATGTTGTAATCTATAGAGAACATCTCATAAACCCTCTACCAGCTGCCCACTATCTTCCTAGTCTAACTCTGATGGGATTCTAGTAATACCAGAGGACTTGGTGGTTACACTCACCACTAACAGATGAAAATTGCTGTCCACAGCAAATGCTTTCGACTGTAACACAGGCCATCCAATCTGTGGGCACCCTACAGGGCAAGGTGGTCAGGCTCACCCCTACCTTGGCTGAAGCATAGGCAGGTTGCACCAGAGAACAGAGGCCCACTGAAGAAACTTCAGCTCTACCTAATAACTATCTAGGGGACTCTTTCAGTGGCTCCAAGAGATTGCATGAAACATACCCTAACAGACAGCACTGGTGTTCCCTATCTGGGTCAGGGCTACCAACCTGTCTATCCCACTAGCCCACTAGGGGAAAGCTATCTAACCTACACTACCTTGGGGAACCTATCCCCACACACAGTTCACAATTTACAGACCATATAATGCTTTAGAAACAAACATATGACATTGCTATGCATTTCCCAAACCCCAGTACTACATAGTCTACACCTGAAGAGCAGAAAGATGTTTAACATTCTCTAGTTAACACATTTCTAAAATGCAAAACACTCAAAAAGGAGAACTCTGTGGAGCCCCAAACATCCTCTTCTTATATTCTTTTCTTTGTTCAGGAGCACCTGCAACAGAAAACATTCTAAAAAACACATCCTGAGAGAAAAACACTAACCAAACCTCCCACCAGCAGATACTATAGAATCACAAAATATTTTAAAGGGTTTTCTACAAAAGGCAGTGTAAAAGTACTAAAATAAGCACAGTACAAAACATTTTTGGGGAAGGGGGAGGTCCCTACAATGTCCCAACTCTAAGGAGAAAGAGTCCTGTGTGCACAAAGCACTCACATTCAAGAATAGTATTTTGGAACTTTTCTGGGACAGGCTCAAGGCCTATTAAACTGTAGTCCAGATCCAGATATCCCTTGGACCAAACAGTTTAAAAGGCACCTTCTTTTCAAATGGGCACAGTTAAAACATCAAAGTAAGAGGAAAATGTATCCTTCCAGTTCCTGAAGTGCAAGTTGACTAACTGCATCACCTCTCTGGATCTGGTCTGGATCTCTTCACCTCTGACTGAAGACAAATCTTCAGATCAGGCTCTTCCACACCACCTCTGGATCTGGTTGCAGCAGATGGAGTTCGAGCTGGATTCACCAGGACAGAGACACCCACATTGGTCTCCCCTCTTGGCACTTGGCAGGAGACTTCCCTCATGGAAACTGGATTCACCAGGGCAGAAGCACCTATGTTGGTCTTCCCCTCTTGGCACTTTTCAGGAGACTTTCACCATGGAAGCTGGATTTGCCAGGGTAGAAGCAGCCACATTGGTCTCCCCCTCTTGGTACTTGGCAGGAGACTTACCTCACCCTTCTTCAGCCAATTGCCTGCAGAGTTAGGTGGTGGATACACTATATTGCACCTCTTCTGGTGTGGCTGTCTTTCAAGCTGGCAAAATGCTGGAGTAGTGGCACTTGAGGGTAGTACAACTCAGGATGAGGACCATAAACTACTGTCCCATCTGAACGAACAAGTCTTTTGTTTGGACTGTTTCTTTTCCATTTTTTTCAATTACTCAGACAGAATCTATGTAAAGGGTGTGACTTAGCTTCCAAAACTTCAGTTTGTCATAACAGAGTTTGAGTCCTGCAAACTTACACACATTGGGTTTAATGGTAGCTCTGGCTTCTTCCCAGAACCATTCTTCCCTATGGTCTTCAATGGCTTCCCACATCCATCTCTTAATTCAGTGTGAGGGAATAATGTGCTTGTGTGAACTTATGATTGTGCATTATTGTGGCTTTACTCATTCTCACCCCTTTTGTATTGAGAAGCTGGACTAGAATTTTGAAAGCCCGGATAAAGGGTAAGAAGAGCACAGAGAAGGAGGAGACAGGGAGGATAAATGGTGTCCAAAACAAACTAAGCGCTATGTGAGTTTTGGAGGCATGCTAAATAGTGCTAAGGGGAGGAGTTATTCCTTCCCCTTGAACTAGGGGCCAAGCCCTCCAAGTCAGTGTAAGGGAATAATGTGCTTGTGTGAACTTATGATTGTGCATTATTGTTGCTTTACTCGTTCTTACCCCTTTTGTATCGAGAGGCCAGATTGGAATTTTGAAAGCCCAAAAAGAGTATTGTGAATACCTCCTCTGACCCAGAAAGTGTGAATGGCAGTGCACAGGAGAGAAAAACCCTCCTGTGGGGGAAACCTCCACGGAACCATGGCTGCCGAACTGCCCTTCATCTGGGTATATTAAAGGAGGTAATCTTATGCTAATTTGTAATTTAGGAGTGAAATATGGAAAATGTCCAGGATGTCTTCTTCTTAGGAGCTTCCTTCTTCATTACAGGGATGATCTTAATCCAAGAGGTGTAGGTGAAAGCTGTTGAAGAGCATGTTAAGAGGAAACAGGTCCTTGTCCAATGATGTTGATGAACTATGGAGCAGAAGTTCTTTAGAGTGTTACTGAGTTTTGGGGCTGTTGAGGCTGAGCTGGAAATAATGTCTGTAGAGACAGCTTTATAAAGAACTCGAGAGTTGATGTACTGTTTGTGAAATTTGTAGGCCAAGTTGGTGTTGGCTGTATTCCATATAGGACTGCCAAGGGAAGATTTCAGGAAGTGTGTTCCAGAAGAGTATGATCTCCATGATTTGCTGGAAGGACAGGACTTCCATGTACGACCACCTTGAGTGGGAATTCCACAATTGCAGGCTAACATGAGCCAGTTAGGGACAGCAGAACCCCATGTGGTACTGCCAAGGATAGAGTTGAGGAAGAGTGAGCTATAGGCAGGTCTCTACATGGCCAAGGTTAGAGATCGCAAGACCCCATGTGGGTCTTTCAGTTGTCAGATTTTAGGATGTTGAGTTGTAAGTAAGGCCTTTTAGCAGGGCATGGTAGGGATGGTGGGACCCCCACATGGGTCCGTCATGTAGCATATACAGAAAGGTCAAGGAATGAGCAAGAATCCCATGTGGGTCTGCCTGTGCTTAGATTGAGGGATGTATGAGCAGTGAGTTGGTTCCCCTTGCAAGCAAGTAAGGATGGCAGGACCCCCACATGTGTCTGCCATCTAGTGAGTATGAATGGTCAAGGAATGAACAGGACCCCAATGTGGGCCACTGTTGAGTAAGATAATCACCATGGTAGAGGTCAAATGATCAAAATCAGGAGAGAGGCCACAACAAGGCCAAATCAACGATGATGCAACCTCCACAAAGGTGCTCCAGTAAGTAGGATGTGATCAATTATGAATGAGGGCCTCTGTGTAGGCCAGGCCAGGTATAGAGGGACCTTTACTTAAATTCACCAGAGCAATTGGAAGTCTGAATGAAGTTAGCTGGGGACTGCTGAACCAGCAGCCACCAGGAAAGGATGATAAATAAGATATGAGCAAGGTGCCATTAGTGAGGAAGGTCTGGGCAGGCGGTCCTAGGATGGGGCTCCACTACAGAAGGTGCAAACATGAAGGTTGTGACACCCCATTGGCAAAACAGCTGAAAGAATTATAATTGTTGCAGATTGGTTGATTTCCTATGAAGGTGAGTGGTTGACCACTGCTGTCATGAATGGAGCAAGGAAGTACCCTTAGATTAGGTATGGTGCATGTAAGGCCACTGGAGGCAGGAATAGAGTCCTTGGATTAGAGCCTTGCAGGATGATCTGTTGACTGATTTATTGAAAGTGGCCAGAGTGAAGCAAAGTGGGACTAGACTTCACATAGCCGGTAGAATAAAGTTTGTTGGCCAGCAAAGTGGCAGCAAAATAATTCATTGTCCAAGGTAGACCAATCAATCTTGGTATTAAAGTCAGCCAAGGCAGCTGCTGCCTTGGCAGAGAAGGAGCGGTGGTAATTGCAGAAAAGTGTGCCTCTGTATCTGGCCCCCAGGTCAACCAATAGATACAGGTAAGACTCAAGTTCCTGGTGGTAGGCAGGAAAATCAGAATAGACAATGTCCCTGTATAAGCTAAATGCAAGCACAAATTCAGGGACAGTCATATTTATGGCAAGCCGAGGATCTTTTGATTTCAGCACCACAGAAATTTCACCACAGAAGATAACTGTTTTCTAGGGTGTCATGGAATGAAATCGAGAGACAAATAAGGTTAACATCCTTGCCATTGATGACATCTCTGCACAGATGAATTGGGCCCAGGTGCATTGCAAATATCACAGGAATAGGAGTGGCCAAGCTGGAAGGTGCAGGATCCAGGGTAGTCTGAGAAGCTAAAGCTGACAGTGTCATGGATGATTGGGAAGCTGAAGGCAGACCTTCTAAAGTACTGGAGAGACTAATAGGCAAGCAGAAGGTAGACCAGATGCAGAGAGGTCAGGCTGGGAACCCACTCGGGCTTTGAGAGCAGAAAGGCATGCTTGAGGTCTGTAACTGCTGGACTAGGTTGCTGTTGAGTAGACAGACAGGCTTCTAAGGACATAAATCAATTCTGGAGGTCTGAGATAGCTCATTATACCCTGGGTGGCCATTTTGTATCAGGAGAATCAATGGATGTTTTGGACTTCATATGGAGCTATTGAGTACAATGAGATACAGGAAGCCAGAGGAGTGAGGAGAGCATAAATTTTAGCATAGGTGTCAAGAGCAGGCCAGGGCTGCAAGGCATCAGAAGGAGTAGTGTCAGGTCTGGCATTGGCCAAAAGAAACATATTGACTATGTCCTGCTTCTTAGCATTAGGAGAGTGGGAACGCCCAGCCTCTTGAGCTCCTCTATGATCCAAAGGGATTTTCCAATCCTTTAGAGAGTAGCAAGGCTAAGGGGTCCTTTGGCTAAGAGCCAGCAATTCCTGTAGAGAAGAGGAGGTGATGATGTACCCTCTTCAGGGTCAGATAGGTTACTTGCAGGAGGGAGACTCTGTTGGCAAGGGCAGAGAGTAACTAGCCTGGAGATCTCCATCAGTGGTGAAGGTCCAGCAGGGGACCTGAGGAGGCAGAAAATGATATATGGAAGGACAAGGTGAATCCTGAAGTCCAAGAGCTGCTTGCTAAGAAAGGAGCTGCAATTGTATCCACAGGGGTTGAAGTAACACGTGAACTACCGTACAAGATGGAAGTAAGCAGGGATGGAGATCTGTCAGAGATTAAAGGCCCGCTGAGGGAGAACAGAAATGGCCCTTTTAAGCAATTAATTCACTGAGGCTCTGAGGCTAATACAGTAAATAGTTAGATTCTGCAATAGGCTAAAACAAAATATACCTGAAGGTGAAGGGCTGTGCCCCAATGCAAGCTGGACCAGAAGGGGAATGGCAGGTTCAGGTACAAAAACCAGTCCCGGTTAGCATAGGGCTCTCCATAGTCTAAGGCATTGAGTTTAGTGTCAGGCAAAAATGGGAGACTGTACTTTTAAGGATGACTTAACAACTGGTCCAATAAGGGGCAAGGGTGCAGTCTAGCAGTAGAAAAGTCTGAGTTGTGAGCTGAAAGTGAACTCTGTGTGGATAAGGCTGCACCAGAAATGGCAACGGAGCAGGAAGGAGGTCCTCAGGTGAAATGGGACAGGCACTGACTGCAGGCAAGTGGTCACAAAGAAGGAGAAGAGAAAGCTGAGAGGAGCACGGGAAACAGAGAGAGAGAACGACTGGGCAGTGACATCAGGGCATGCACCTGGAAGATGAGCAGGACAACAGCAGAGAGTGAAGTCAGGAGCCGGGAACAATAGAAACGAAAATGAGCCACTCCAAAAAGAGAACAGCAAGGCAAGGTACAAGGGAAGAAGCAGGGGAGAGGGGGTAGTAAAAAGAAGGGAATGGGCAGCCAGAAGTGGTGCTGGGGGAAGGCAGAAGCCAAAGTGAATGGGGGGCAGCAGTTAGGGCCACTGGCAACCCATTCTCACTACCAGTTGCCTTCCTAACTTGCTCCAATTCTACTTGCTCTGCAAGCTGTGTCCAGGAGCTGAGCACTGTTTCAGTCCCCAGCACAGTCAACTCCTTGCTATGTTCCAAGGCAGTTGCCTCCCAGTGCAAGACATCTTCTATTTCGTCTTCTCTGATTTGGCTTGGACTTGGGACTGATGCCCATGGATCTACCAACTCAGTCTCTGGAAGGTCCCTTTCAGCCTTTTCTGGGGTTTAAAAGACCATTTTTTCCTGCCACTGCAAGTCGCTCTGGGTCACACCCTTGAAAAACTCTTTCACTAGCTCCTCGGGATCATCCTGCCTGCATGCAGTTTCTCTTGGTAAGGCACAAGTTGGGCCCTCACACAGAGTCCATGTTGCAGTCAGACTTATTGCTTTGGCCTTGGCTTGCACAGCACCAGCATCTCACATATCCCATGCTGCTTCCTGCGATCTTTACAGTGTGAAATCATTAGAACATTGCTCCTAGTGCTCTTGCAGATCATACACATTCACAAGAAAGATAGGTAATGCTACATTTGCTGGTGCACCTTCACAATTGTACAGTCTCTTGTACTGGGCTAATTCTTTTTTTTTTTTGCTGGGCTAGTCATATCTGGGCAAGAAGGGGATACCCTGTCTTTCTGCTAGCCATTTTGCTCTGTGAAAAACAACACACAAGTCTAAGTTACTGATCTGCACTGTTAGCATTTAGCACACTGGTTCTGACTATTCAAACTCTAAAGGTCTTTTTTTTCTTTCTACACTTTGC
Organism: Neoceratodus forsteri; assembly: GCA_016271365.2. NCBI lineage: Eukaryota > Metazoa > Chordata > Ceratodontiformes > Ceratodontidae > Neoceratodus > Neoceratodus forsteri. The sequence goes on along the minus strand of CM028138.1, from coordinate 137,049,880 downwards.
TGCAACTGCTGCCTGAATTGCACTTTGTTTCCAATTTTCTGCATAGTCTTTGGCTGTTTTTCACCATTTGCCCTGTCCCAACATGGTGTTTTGTTGTTTGCTTACATTTTGCTTTGAACTATGCTTCAACATGGCCACTAAAACTTTTTGCACCATACACACACTGGTTCTGGCTGTATTTGATTTATTTACCATGGCTTTTTACTTGTACATTGCACAAACTTGCAATCTTGACTTTTAGAGAAAAATTAGCACAATCTTTAAATCCTGCACACTCTTTCCATCGACTTTGCTTAGAACTGCCCACTAAACACATACCTTGCTTGCTTGCTACCAGCCACAGTCACTACAGCTCAGTTATTTTGCCCTCATACTTGTTTTGCTCAATCTTTGCTGACTCTCGATCTTTACTCTGCTACAATGCTCAGTTTTTTTGCTTTTGCTGTCATTCTTGTACTTACAGAAAGTAACTGGTTCCCTCCGATAATATTTGTGCAATTTCTGCCGAATTGAGGATTGTTGGGGGTGGTTGGGCTATCCAGCCCGATGGCTTACAATATGCACACTCACAATTGCTCACCACTGTGGTCACTTAAGGGAGAAGCTTGATTTGCAAAGTTTTAGTCTTTTTTTAGTAAAACAACATAGTTCTTCATGACAGTTCAGTCTGCTACTGCTGGCTCTGAACTGCTCGCACACTCCTTGCTCTCTGCTAATCAAAAACTCCTCCAGCACTGAGACTCCAGGCAACGGGCAGGACTATGCGGTGTGGACCAATCACACGATGCCATGACAATGAGCTGTCTCTCTCTCTCTCTCCTTCATGACGATCGTTGTGCAGGCAAATTTAAACTGCAAAACTGAACTTTTTTCCCACAGTTTGAAATTTAAAAAAGGCTGAAGTGCTCTTAGGCAATTTTGTTACTTTTTTTTGTACTATTTCTCTAGCGACTCCCTCAGTTTAATTCACAAGCACTTGAAACTTTCTGTACACTTGGGAACAACTGTTCTCTTGGTCCACAATTACTTTTAACTTTGCAATATTTACTTTTAACAGTCTTTTAAGCACTTTGAATGACAGGGCACAAATTCTTAGCACAACAGTCCTTGACATCACAGTTTCCACTAGCATTACAGACAGCACATTTCTTCCTCAGAATCACAGGCAGAAAATCTTTGGATGGCACTTTACTGGGCACAACTTTACTTTTCCTCTCAACGATTTCTTTTATGGTGCACTGCCACCAGACAGAAAAATCCACCTTGACAAAGCCTCAGCATTTACACTAGCATGGCAACCTTATACTCTCCCCCAAGATCTTCGGATAAACCTCTATTGTTTTGTTTTCAAATTAGTATGCTTTATTAGTTTTTCAGTTTTTTATACAACAGCACCATAAGAAAAAAGGAAACTGACCATACAAAGAGACAGTCAGCATTTGTGTAACACAGTTTCACATAAACAAGGGCATATGAGAAAGTGTTATGTTCCTTTATGGGTGAACTTAGAATTGAACTTATTTAATAAATGTGCTATAAACCCAGTAGCTCTTTTTTATTCCACTTTCAAAATACTCCCCCCCCTTGTTGAAAAAATCTCCAATTGGGGTTGCAGTGAAAGGTCATACTCAGCTTTGTGGGCTTATCAAATATGATCATGTTAAGGATTGGGATCAACCAATTTGGGGTAACCCACGGTTTTTGATAGGTAATAACACCATTACAGCAGACTGGCTGAGCCTGTTGGATAATTGTTCCCTTAAAGATCTTCTCACCGAAGAAGGGGAGTTAATTTCGGCCCTGAGAATAATAAATAGATTTAATTTATCTACCAAAGATATTTTCAAAGTATATCAACTTCGATATGCCTTATTGCAGAAACTTGAAGCGAAGATTGTCCATCCCTCGCGGCATTCGTTCCTGACTGATATACGACCGTTGATTGGGGTCCCTCAGGCAATCTCAAAGATTTACTTAGCTTTGTTTCATTGGGTGTACCCGGCAAACCTGGCCCCTCATTCTTACTGGGAAGCAGTCTTTTCCAATATCAATTTAGACTGGATGGGGATTTGGCAAGCATGTCACAGGTTTATCAGGCATGATTAACTGAGGCTTGTACAATTTAAAGTAATACATAACATTTACTATTCCCCCCCCAGAAACTCACAGATTTGAATTTGTTAAAAGATCCCAAATGCTACAGATGTGATGCTAATGTAGGGGACCTTCTTCATATTTTTTGGGAGTGCTCTAAAGTTGCTCCCCTTTGGCTTGAGATTAAGAATAAGATAGATCCCCGTTTGGGGTTAGAGGACATGTTTAGACCTGAGGTCTGCCTGTTGGGGGAAATGTCTGCTTTTCCGGTCAGAACTAGGAAGTATTATATGACCTTGATCTCAGTTATAGTTAAGAAATTGGTTCTACGCCACTGGAAAGATAAGGCGTGAATTTCTTATACTGAATGGCTGGCAGAACTCCTTGCTTTTTTAAGGGTTGAGAGAATGATTGCTATCCTGCATAATCAGTTACCCCTTTTTGATAAGATTTGGGCCCTATTCTATACTTGCTTTTCCGTTGACTCTTGAATGCACCCTGTCACGGTGATAAAGGGATTCGTGTGCCTCGTGGGGGAGGGTATAGTAGATAGTTTCGGGGGGAAGGGGTGGAAGGGTTTAGGGGGTTTATAGCTTGGTAATGTTAGGGGGGGTTTTGTAGAGAAAAGTTTCACTTTGATTGCAATGTTTTAATCACACTTTGTCTTTATATCTAGCAATGTTTTGTATGTGTGTTCTATCTCTGCTTAAAATAAAGAAAATGTTAATGGAAAAAAAAAAAGAGAAAGTGTTATAAACCATACCCCATCTGTTAGCCTGTCTTCTTGACATAAGAAGGCCCTGCAAAATTATAACAGCACTAAATTGACAGTTGGAGGCCTATCATTAGAAAATGAAACTTATCTTAACTGTGCTATCTAATAACTAATCCTCCCCCTGCCCCCCCCAACCTGGAGCTAGGAAATGAGGTAAAGAGCCATGGAGGGCAACATTACGTATAATGCAAAACCTGTAGAATGGAGGCTGAGGCAATCAAGTCTATCCATAAGTAATAAGCTCCCATATTTATACCCCAGAGGTGCAAGGAGAACCCCATCCCTTCCGGGGATCCCAATGGTGCACTGCTATTGTGACTGAGCAGTACCAGAGCCATTAGTTGGCCTCATTAATTGTCGAAGGCCTGTCATCTGTCCTGTCTTTGAGCTATATGCTTTTCTAGCTGTAGCGCCATGAGTATTTCTGCAAGCCACTCCTGAAAGGAAGAGTGTTCTTGATCAATCCAAGGATGAGCAATGATCAATTTCACCACTTCCAAGATAAAAGCCATGTGTGCTTTGTGGACGCCTATCATATCAACAGGGAACAGACCCACTAAACAAATCTGTGGAGTGAAATAGGACTGTAGCCCCAGCATTGGATTGAGTGAATCCTTGATCCTTCACCATAAGATTCTTTGATTGCAAGAAATTTATCAAGCACGATGCCCGCCATCTAGTTTTCAGTATGGAGTTGAAAAAAAACACAAATATCTCAGCCCAGGGGTGACTTCTGAAGTACAACTTGGATGGGTTTTGCTCAGGGGGCTTCCCTCTATTGAGCCATGCCTGTGGTTTTATGTAGTTGTGTCAATAAATGGAGTTTAAAACTTTTAAATTCTTTGACTGTGGTGCACTAATGATCTTTGATCATGAGCCTGCAAATTCTTTGATCACGAGATTCATTGATCGCGATCTTCGTTTGCAAGGGAGGGACAAGATGGCCAGATTTTTTGGGTTGGAAAAAGACAAATGTTTCAGCCTAGGGTGACTTGTGAAGTAAACTGGGATGGGTTTTGCTCAGGGGACTTCCCACTATTCAGCCATGCCTGTGGTTTAATGTAGCTGTGTCAAAAAAATGGAATTTTAACTTTTTTTAAATCTTTGATAGTGAGCATACAAATTCTTTGGTCATGAGATTTCTTTGATCGTGAGCTTCATTCATGAGGGCGGGACAAGATGGCCAGATTTTTGCTGGACTAGATGTCTCTGGGAGGGACCAGATAGCCCAAATTTCATGACTAGATGTCTCCTCATGATCAAAGATGATCTTTGTTGATGAGGTCATGGCCGATTCTCACGATCAATGAATTTTTAAAGGTGCAAAAACTTTAAAATTAAATATCTCAGAAACAGTTTGGTCTTTTAACTTTAAATTTGGAGGGTGTTTGGGGATGCCCTGTAGATGTGAATTATGATGTTTAGGTGTCAGAAAATTAATTTGCTGTGGAGATATTGTGTGACGCAGTTTACGTTTTGCAGATATCATTCTGCATTGTGGTAGTAGCTTGAAATTTATAGGGTAGCTAGCCTTACTACCAAGGAAGTAATTTTCAGTGGTTAGGTGTGTAAAATGTAAACAGGTGCAGAATTATGCCACTCCGATGAATACAAATTTCAAACTTTAAAATAAAATATCTCAAACGGTTTGGTCTTTTAACTTTAAATTTGGAGGGTGTTAAGGGGAAGTCATGTAGATGTGAATTATGGTGTTTAGGTGTCAGAAAATTAATTTGCTGTGGAGATATTCCATGACACAATTTACATTTTGTGGATAGCATTCTGCATTGTGGTAGTGGCTTGAAATTTATAGGGTAGCTAGCCTTACTGCCATGGAGGTACTTTTTTAGTGGCTAGGTGTATAAAATTTAAACAGGTGCAGAATTATGTCACTCTAATGAATGAAAATCTCAAACTTTAAATTAAATATATTGTAAATGGTTTGGTCTTTCAACTTGAAATCTGGAAAGTGTTGAGATGTCATGTAAATCTGAATTATGGTATTTAGATGTCAGATAATTGATTTGCTGCAGAGATATTATGTGATGCAGTTTACGTTTTGCAGATAGTGTGCTGCATTGTGGTAGTGGCTTGACATTCATAGGTAGCTAGCCTTACTGCCACAGAGGTCGTTTTTAGTGTTTAGGTGTGTAAAATGTAAACAGGTGCAGAATTATGCCACTCTGACAAATGAAAATTTGGTTAGTTTCAAGTTTGCTCCCATCAACTTGAGCGACATTGTATTTTACTATGCTTTCTCAAAAAGTAAGGACATCCTTTGCAAAAAACTGCGATAATGCAACAGTTAGGTTTTTTTATGGTGACAAAAGCAAGGAAATTCGCCATTAGGGTTACCACCCCTTGCACCCTATGACCACCCCGCCCCCACCAACAGTTATTGGGGTGTGCATTAGGGTCATCGGTCCTAACCCTCACCCCATTCTCCTATACTGCACCACCTCAGCTTATTTCCATATGGAATAGGGTGAGAGTTAGGATCAACGACCCCAACATGCACCCCGATGCTTGTTGGTGGGGGTGGGGTGATTGTGGGGTGAAAGGGGTGGTAACCCTAATGGTGAATTTCCTTGTTTCGTCACAGTAAAAAACCCTAACTGGTGCATTATCACAGTTTTTTGCAAAGAATATATATATATATATATATATCACAGTTGCACCCCTATAGTTAGGATTGAGTAGGCAATTCAATGTTATACTCAAAGGTTTTCACTTTAAAAATTGGCCTGCACCATCACCCATGGCAGATCTCTGGATGTGGCAAGTTACATTCCAGTTGGATATGTAGTTTCCGAGTTCCAGACAGATGAAAAAGCATTTTGTTGTGCATTGACTTTGCTGTGATTTTTCTTTGAACTTGCCTACAGCCCAGATGGTTTTGGTCTTTTAGTCTGAAATTTTCAGGTCAGAAAGGGACTAGCCCACAGATGTGACTTTTGGTAGTCTGGTTAAAATAATAAGCCATTTTTAGGTTATTGCAATTTCAAAATGTGATAAAAACATTTCTGGGCATGCTCCGTAAGCACTAAAAGATAGCTTTATGAAACAAAAAAGGAATCCAGTTTTGTATAGAAAAATAGCTTTTTCATTTGCCGCTATCTTGTTTCCATTTTTTTTTTTATTTCAAAAACCACAAAAATGACATCCTGGAAAAAGCCCAGTACATCTGTGTCGCTAATTGGGACCTTGTTAGATGGATTCTGTTCTTAAATACTGAGAAAATGCTCCACAAATATGTCTTCTGTTGTATTTTACATCCTTTTCTTTGACTGCATCATACAAAGAAGAATCTTTTGTCATATCATGACTCATGAAAAAAGATCCTTTTTCGTGAATGGAAAATCCTTTTTCCTTTGGAAACTGTCATCATAGACTGCCCAGCAAATTTAGAACAGATGGCAGTACGTGAACAGTAAAGAGGGAGAACAGAAAGCAGAATCAGTAGCAGTATAAAAAAATCATAAAAAGTAGTTCTTAAACAAAATGAAACCCCATATCAATTTGGAAGCTTGAAGACAATTGGAGGGGAGGGGTATTTTGAACAGAACAAAGAACGATTTTGAAATGTGCTTGGTTTTTGGCTACAAAAGTCTTTGTTTAGTGTAGATGACCCACATGGTGAAGGGGATGGGTGGGGGGCTCACTAGTGTCAGCTCAGCATACGGTACCTTTGGAAGCTGATTAACCACTGCCTAAGGACCTGTGGTTTCTCAAGATGAAGAGTACTTGGCATGCACAAAATGTTGCCCTTTTGATGCTGCAGTTAAGCAGTTTTACAGTATGCTCAGCTGACGTTGGTAAGTTTTTTTGTCTGTTTCACTATGTGTGGCACTTGAATGAAGTGAAAATTTTTGTGGCACAAACTAGGTGCACTGCTTAGTGGTTCTTTGCTGGTGCAGGATTCTGATGTTTATATGCTGCAGTATTGGAGGAATACTCAGTCCCAAACAGGGCAGACTCGCACTATGGCTGGGGTGCTCACCATACATGTAAAATAAAGTTTTGCACTCACCCTCTGATGGATTGAGGATGCCACTCTATTGATTTGTTCGGTGCTCACAGTGAGAGACATGTATGTGTCTGGCACATTTGGGATGAGCTTCTTTTCAAAGCGCATGTTACTTTTTGGGGGGGGGCTGCCCTCGGTGCATCTGGTGTGTAGTTGTTTCCTGTGGCACTGAGCAGCATGTGAACAGTGAAGAGGGAGAACAGAAAAAAGAATCAGTAGCAGTATTAAAAAAAAACAGGGAAGGCTTACAAGGCATGCAGTAACCGTCAGTTTGTGTATTCCAGTGCATGTTCCTGGTTGAGCTCTTTTTGTCTAAAGTTTCTAGAGGGGCTCCAGACATGTCTGTTTCCCTATCCCAGGGCATTAATTTTTATTTATTTTGCCCTGCGTTTATGTATGCCTTGGTCTAGGATATAGTGGTACTCTCCACCTTCCTGTGTCTTTCCCAGGTGTCTAGTGGCACCCCCACCCACTGATGCCTGTATTTTATAAAAACATTTTTATCATAGGTGGTGAGTGGCTGACCCTTGAATATTTAAAATGACCTGACAAAAAGTAAACAGTCCCTGATGTCTTTTCTTTTAAACCTGAAACAAAGAAAATGATCCCTTATCATCCCTGCCATCCCCTTCCCCCATCTCGACCATCCAACTGAGCACCCACCATCCCACACACACCCTTACCCTATAATTACCTCCAGACATCATCCACTGTCATCTTCTGTGGATCAGGACATGTCTGCATGCTTCAAAGCCAAACAGCAAATTGAGGACTCAGTGTATGTGCCATACAATATATTTCAAAGGCATTTTAAGCTTATGTTCATAACTTTGCCATTTTTAGGTATTTTTTCACCTAATTTTAAACATGGACTATTTGAGACCCCCACCTCATTAACACTGCCAATATTGTTTTGTTAATCAGGCCCAGAAGGTGTTTTTGTGGTTGCTGCACAAAATCACCTCTCAGGACCAATTAATGAACTGATAGTGCCATTAATCATGAGGTGAAGTTCCAAAAAGCCCATGTTGAAAATTTGGTGAAAGAATTCCTAAAAATGGTTGAGTTATGAATGTTTGTTGCAATGTTTCTATGCACATGCATAACTTTGGCAATTTTTAATATTTTGACTCATAATTTTCAACATAGCCATTTTTTCACACCACCTCGTGAACAGTACAAATGTCATTTTTTACATCCTGCTGAAATGTGTTTTTGCACCTGTGGCACAGAATGTTTTTTTTTTTTCAAGATTTGAATATTTTCACCTACAGGGTTTATGAGGCGGGGTCATAAGAAGACAATGTTCATAATTTGAGGTCAAAATATGAAAAAAATGCCAAAGTTATGACAAGTCATTCCAATTTTTGCACACCCTCTTGCAACTTCAGAAAATTTAAATAGTTTCCCCCGGATTTTCAACATAACCTTCTTATTACACAGTCTGATACTGTATATGCTGCAGCTGTCATTTTTTTAGATCTTGACCAAAATGTGTTTTCACACCTGTGGTGCAGAATGGCATTGCAGTAGCACAGAATTATGTTTTGGCATGCATTCAAAAAATTTCTGTTCAGGGGTACATGAGATGGGGTAATAAGATGGCTATGCTGACAATTTGGTGACTGTTGTCCTTTGAATGGAAGCACAGGGCCTTCTATGGTTACATTGATATACTGTATGTATCTATAGAGGAATGGGAGCACAGGGCACACAGGGCCCTGTGTTCCCACAGACAAATAAGGATATACTTGTACTATCTGAAAAAATAAAGAAATTCTTTACAAAAAACTTCATTAATACATCAGTTAGGGTTGTTACTAAAGTGACAAAAGTAAGAAAATATGGCACTAGGGCTTCTAACTCTAATGCCTCAACCCCACCCTTCAGACACTGACAGGCATCGGGGGTGTGCCTTGGGGTCATCAACCCTAATGCTTACCCCATTCCATTAGTAAATAAGCTGAGATGGGTACAGTATAGGAGAATGGGATGAGCACTGGGGCTGATGACCCCAAGGCACCCTCAATGCCTGTCAGTGTCTCCAGGGCTGGGGTGGGGCATTAGGGTTGTTGCAACTTATACATATACACACACACACATACACACAGGTGCACACTACCTTCCTTTTATACATTTTACATACCACACACTGTGTTAAGTTGCTCTCCATGTTTAAAATATCTGTCTACCTTGAATTAGCATATGATTCCCATGGTCCCGTAAGATATGGCAGACAAAACAGACATATATGGACTGCACACTTGCCTCTGTGCACACTTGCCAAAGCGAAAAAGTGAGCATTGTTTAATACCAGAAACCCAGAAGTGCTGTGCAGCAGGACTTCCAGTCTGGTCATTCTCGTATTTGAACCATAAAAACACTTAAAAATGGTACAATAGGCTGCCCTAATGTCTTTTATCAGGGCTAGAAGCCATTCACCAGCCTAATAACTGGTTGTGTGCAACCCCAGACAATGTTTGGAGGCTTTTAGTATGCTAAGGTGTGGAGGAAGTCTTCCTGCTACCCCCCCACTATCCCACAATGCTCCTCAGTGGCAGTACAGCACAGACAGCACACTGGATACTTTTTTATAACATATTTTTATTCATTTTTAAATAAGTAAAATCCAGTATCAGTGATCCTTAAATACATTTGTAATTGTACATACATTTAATATTTTGGATGACATGATTACCTAATACCAGGATAACAACTTGTATCTTCTAAAGAGAAACAAGCATTTGTCAATGCCGAATGTTGTCTTGCTGGCATTAGCTTTGGTAGTGCAGGAGTTAGAGAGATGCATAATAGGAATGGCAGCGAAGTATTGAACTGATGCCAACCCACCTCAACCCTGCAGAGACTGACAGGCATTGGGGTGTCCCTTTGGGTGTTGGCCATAGTGCTCATGCCATTTCACCTCTCCTTATCCTGCAGACACTGACAAGTGTTTCGGTGTGCATTGGGGTCTTCGGGCTTTATGCTCACCCCATTCCATAAGGAAATACACTGAGATGAGTGCAGTATAGGACAGTGGGGTGAACTTTGGAGCCAAAGCATCCAAGGCACATCTTGATGACTGTCACTGGCTACAGGGTGGGGGGGGGTGGAATGGTGTGAGTATTACATCCGACAATCCCAAGTCACACCTCTGACACCTGTCAGTCTCTACAGGGTAGGGCGTTACAGTTGGAAACCCTAACGCCTGAGGCATTTTCACTCCGATATTTCAACATGGACTTTTTGTGACCCTACCTCATGAACAGTGGCACTATCAGTTCATTAGCCGAAAGGTGATTTTTGCACAGTGAGTGTGCCATTTGGCACCACAGGTGTGAAAACACATTTTGCACAGGATGTGAAAAATGACAGCTGTAGTTTTCATGAGGAGGTATGAAAAAATGGCAATGTTGAAAATCTGGAGTGAAAATATGAAAAATTGGTGAAGTTGTGAGCGTGCATAGAAACTGGGCAATGCACGCCTGTAATACAATTATTTTGGGAATTTTTTAACCAAATTTTCAGCATAGGCATTTTGGGACCTCTGCTCATAAACAGTGGCACTGTAATTTTGTTAATCTGTCCCGAAAGTTGATTTCCCACAGTGACTGAGCCATTGTGTGCCAGATGTGCGAAAACACAGTTTGGGCAGGATGTGAAAAATGACAGCTGTACTGTTCATAAGGAGGTGTGAAAAAATGGCAATGTTGAAAATCTGGAGTGAAAATATTAAAAACTGCCTAAGTTACTAGCGTGTGTGGAAACTGCAAAACTCAAACTCTTAACACAGTCATCTTTTGGAATTTTTTCACCAAATTTGCAATATAGGATTTCTGGGACCCCACTTCATAAACAATGGCACTGTCATTTTAATTGGTCCTAAAAGGTGATGCTGTGCAGTGACAACAAAATCACCTTTTGGGACTGAGTAACAACATGACAGTGCATGTGTTCAAGAGATGGGGTCCCAAGAACAGCATGTTGAAAATCTGGAACCAAAATTCAAACAAGCTTTTGTCAATGCCGAATGTTGTCGTGCTGGCATTAGCTTTGGTAGTGCAGTGTGAGAAAACATTTTGGGCAGGATGTGAAAAATGACAGCTGTACAGTTCATAAGGAGGTGTAAAAAAATGTCAGTGTTGAAAATGTGGCATGTAAATATAGCAAATTTGCGAAGTTACAAGGGTGCATGAGAAATATGCAATGCACACTTGGAACACTGCCATTTTATTGGTGTTCGGCACCAAATTTTCAACATAGGCATTTTAGCACCTCTGCTCATGTACAGTGTCACTGTTATATCCTCAAAGTGTCCCAAGAAGTGATTTTGCACAGCAACCATGCTATTCTGTGCCAGAAGTGCGAAAACACATTTTGGGCAGGATATGTGAAATGACGGCTGTACTGTTTATCAAGAGGTGTGGAAAAATGGCAATGGTGAAAATCCAGAGTGAAAATATCACAAATGCATGACAGTACGAGCGTGCATGCAATCTGCCAACGCATGCTCGTAACACAGTCATTTTATGGAGTATCATCACCAAATTTTCAACATAGGCATTTTAGGACCTCTGCTCATGAACTGTGTCACTGTCATTTTCATAATCTGGCCCAAACACTGATTTCCCATAGCAACTACGCTATTGTGTGCCGGAAGTGTGTAAACACATTTTGGGCAGAATGCGGAAAATGACAGCTGTACTGTTCACAAGGAGGTGTACAAAAATGACAATGCTGAGAATCTGGCGTTACAATATTGCGAATTTGCGTAGCAACTGCACAATGCATGCTCGTAGTATTTGTTGGATTTTTTCCACCAAATTTGGAAACTAGGCTTTTTGAGAGGCCACTTCATGAACACTGGCACTGTCATTTCATTAATGGGTCCCGAAAGGTGATTTCGTGCAGTCACTGCAAAATCACCTTTCGAGGCTGATTAACACCATGACAGTGGTAGAATTCATAAGGAGGGGGCCCCCAAAAACCCCATGTTGAAAATTTGGTGCCAAAATTCCAACAAATGCCCGAGATATGCAGCAAAGTTGAAAAAACCCTATTCATCCCATTATACAGCTTTACCGGCATTTCCTCAGTTCGCGGTCGGCTTTGAAGAGCGCAGACGTGTTCCCGGTCCACCAAAGATTATCGCGCTGGACTCGGAGGTAAGTATGGGGTGATGGGGAGTGTGGGAGGCAGGGTGCACAGTGGGTGGGTGCGGGTGGGAGGCAGGAGACTACGAGGGACTGTTTTTATGTTACAGTGAAGAAAAAAAACTAACATCATGGGACAGTTTGTTTTTTTCAGGGAAATTGGCATGCTGGGGTGGGCTCCCAGCGTGCCACCTAACTGTTTTGGGAGGGGTTGCTGCAGCCGACGGTGGATTGGGCACCCTCATTGGCAGACAATGGGGGCTAAATTTATGCCGACAGGGACTGGGCACCCCCATCGGCACACAATGACAGCCTGGGGGAGGCAAGAGCTGAAGGGGGATTGGGCACCCCCCTTGACCTATAAGAAATGTGGTGAGGATGATTTATGCCGACGGGAAGTGGACTCCCATTGGCACACAATGAGAGTGGGCGGGAGGCAAGAACCGAGGGGGATTGGGCACCCTCTTACCATATAGGAAATGGGGAGGTTGCTGTGTGCCGACCTGGAGTGGGCTCCCCCGTCAGCAAATTTGTGTGGCCACAGTAAGCCATCTGGTGGATTGGGCACCCCTGAAGTCGGCCGTTGGGCGGCCGCCCGCCACACTGCTAATGTGGTGAGCATGCAGGAAGGGTCCACTGCATCTGACGAGCTTTGCTCGGATTGCAGCAGACCTTTACTTAGATGTGCTCACCACATTAGCATGCATGGTGTGGTGCCGGTATGCAGGCTGATTGGGGAATGAGGGTCACACCGACTGATGAGTGCCCTGCATTCGCCCAACAGCGGCCGCGCCTCCAAATCTGCACTACCGCAAGATGTTGGCTTGCGCAGGCACGGCAAACCAACATAAAAATGTTTCCCTTGCCCCTCCCTTTCCCTTAGTAAAACAATGGTGGTTATATTTTTAATCTAAGAAATACATAATGGACAGCAGTGGGGAAAAGAGAGAAAACCTTGTTATTTTTCAGGCAGTATAGCGCAGTGGTTTAAGGCTCTGAGCTGCAAATCTGGTGACATCCAGCAGACCAGACTTGGGTTTGAATCCCACAGCTTCCATTTGCATACTGTGTGACCCTGAGCAAGTCACTAAACTTCCCTGTGCTCCCAAGTTGCTCCTGTAAAAAAGTTTTCAGCTTAGTGTGCTACTCCTGATTAAACAACTAAATTAAACAACTAAATAACTATAGCAATGGGGTAATACAGTTATAATGACTTTCCATACAGTGTCAAATATGTATGTTGGTCCCTCCAAATGGTCTATTAATCTTTCTGTTAATAAACATTCTTTGATATTATTATACCATTTACTAGCATTCCATACAGAAAGAGTCAGAGATTTTCACTCAGCCAAGATCATTTTTTTGGGTGGCCATATTTGCCAAGGCAAGGATTTTTTGTTCTTTCATATTTAACTTCAATAACTCAAAATCATTAAGTAAATATATGTGTGGTTTCATAAGAATTTGTCTATCCAACATTTTTTCAATTTCTTCATGGGTTTTTGTCCACCATTCTAGAATCATCGGGCAACTCCATAAAATATAATAGTTATCTATCTTTCCCTCATTGTTGCAATTATGCCAACACATGGATTTGCATTTTTTAGAAAATTGACTTAGCCTATATGGAGTAATATATGCCCACTCGATTATTTTATATTGAATTGATTTGCTTTTGGCATAATCTGAACATATGAAAACTGCCAGCAGAAAAAGGTCTATTGGTCTATCAACTACACTCAATTTTTGCAGCTAGCAGCCCTATTTTGCAGCTACCACTCCCTCCTTACCCCCCTCATACCCTGTCCCAGCCCCTTTTGAAGCAGCCCACTGTTCTACAGGCCACCACCTCTGCCAGCAGTGCGTTCCACTCTGCCATCACCTTCTCTGTAAAAAAGTGTCTTCTCATTTCCCTCCTGAACCTTCCACCCTCCAATCTCTTATCATTGCCTTGAGTGACCGTCCCCATCTTATTTTAAATAGTCCTTCCATACCAGTCTTGTTTATTCTTCTCATGTATTTGAAGATCTTGATCATTTCCCCCTGTCTCCCCTCTCCTCCACTGAGTACATATTCAGCTCTCTCTACCTTCATTTGGCACGTCCCCCATATCCTGGAGTGTATAATTTGTTTGCTTCTATTTTTCTTTGTTTCCAGTTTTGGTCGGTTATCACTTCCTTTAAAGGGTACCTAAACAAGTAGTTTTTTAAAACTGCAAACTCCAAAATCTGGCTTCATAACAAAGTAAAGTAGAGGCTGCTGTTTACATTTATGCTAAAACTGCATTTATGTAAATAATATAAATGCAGTTTCATAGCTTTTGAAAAATGTAAACATCAGCCTTTCACTTTCAAAAAACAGCCTTGTTTTCTTTCCTAAGATGGCTGCCAAGTCTGTTAAGTGAAGAGTCATGATGACATCGTCTGAGCCAAAGACAGAGACCCACATATATTTCTATAATGCTTACTAGTTCTTCTTTCCCTCTTTGTTTTGAATTGTTGTACCAGAATGATCAACACCATGTATTAACTCGTGGATTATTTTGATCAGTACACATGTTAGGCTATGATTTTGTTCACTTAGTTTACTTTAACTTGTGGAAAATGTTTTACAATCCAGCTGACTTTTTCCTTGGCAAACTGCATTACAGTACAACACTTCAATTACCTGATGATCTAGTGGTTATGTGATGCACTGAATTTTGTTTTTTGTTAGCCAGGAGAGAGATACTAAGCTGAAAGCTTGTTTACAGGTGTGGCCTGGGAGCACAAGGAAGTGCTTAGGGTCACAGAGCAAAGTACTGGTCTTGTTCAGTTCCAAAGCCCATGCTCTCTTGTTAATCCACAAATAAGGCTTTCTTTTTCCATGTGAACCCCCTGCACCTAGCCTGCCTTCTGCTGAATACCCCACCATCCATACCCTGTCCTTAGTATTGCTTGATGCTGCATATGTGCTTATGGTCTCATGAAGAGAATTATCATACCTCAGATTGTAATCTTGTAACTCAGAGAGTTGTGTACACCTATACCAATATGCATCATCAGCTGGCACTGTTAAAAAAATGCCTCCCAAATCACTCTCCAGTCCACATTCTCAGTGTTTGACTTCTTCTCCCACAGTAAACATTGAGTGGATTACCACCCTTCTGCACAGTGACGGTAGTATATACAGTTCCCCTGTTGTGTTTTTTCCCACCTCATTAACCAACAACTAGGTCTTCCTGGAGGGCCAAGCAATAAGCATCATGACCTATCAGAAAAACTGCTGTTCATGCCCTCATAAGGGCTGCACTTAGAATGGGTAACGATATTATTAGCAGGAGAGGCATACTAATACCTCGAACAAATCCACCCGACTTCCATTGTCAGTCTACTCCTTTACCTGTGATCTACAGAACCCCACAGGACAGTTCCCAGCAATTCTTCTCCAGTACTTTTCTGTGCTTTACTCCACAATTCGAGTTGACTGGCTACCACCCTTCCAAATCTTGAATGAGCTATACACAACTCCCTCAGTACTGTCCTAACAAACCTCAACACCCCCCCACCTGAGGGTAATCTCCCTACACTGAATTCAAGTAACAGTTTAGGTGCAGCCCTGCCACTCTGAGTATTTGTCATTGCTGGCTACTCTCATTCACAGTCAGGTAGCGATCACGATGTTGACAGCCTTACATTTCAGATCTCACAGTGATCTGCTCAACGTCCTCCTTCATGTCTTCAACTAACCTGAATATAGCTATACCCTGCTGGAATGGCCTCTTCAGTCCCTCTCTGGCATTAATTCTTCTCACCTGCACCCCACACCAAAAACTGGTGAGTTCACTACCCTTCTGCATCATGAATTTGGTTAGTACAGTCTCCCACGCTATTTTTACATATTAACAATAAACATGATCTTCTGGTAAGCCAGGCTGATAGCTGCATTGCACAAGTGGAAAAATAGGCTTTCCTACCCATGTAAAATCTAAACCACCTATGATTAGGCACTATTAAATGACATGCATAATGATGTGCACACCCATCATTTAGCAGTGCCTAATCAAAGGTAGCCTAGATCTTTTGAGGATAGGAAAGCCCATCATTCCCCTTGTTCCCTGTTGCTATCAGCCTGACTTACCGGAAAAATATGTATATATTTGATATGTCAAAATAAAATGGGGACTCTACTTGCATTCATGGTGCAGAAGAATGATAACTCACCGGTTTTCAGTGTGAGGAGGAATAGTGACGAATGAATACCAGAGGGGGTCTGAGAAGGCCACTCTTGCAAGGTACTGCTATATTCAGGGAAGGGGAAGACATAGGAGAGAAATAAGAGCAGATTACTGTGAGAAATAAGATGTGGGCTGCCAGCACCTTGATCACTACCTGACCCCATTGTCCTGGCCAACATTCCCCTTCCCACAAAACCAGTTCATGCAATTGTCCAAAGCTGTGTGTGGATATTAATGTATGAAATGGCTGCCACTACATGTTCTATCACTTTACTACCAATCTAGTATTGCTTGTAAAGCACTTTGGGATACAATGTGTATGAGAACCACTATATAAATGCTGATTATTCTTCTTATTATTATTATTTCCCATGGAAAAAGAAGACAAGACAAGCATATATTTGAGTTTCAAGAAAGTATGAACTCTAACATTGGACTGAACAAGAACTTTGCTGCAAAAAAATGGTGACTCTAGGGGATGGTGAAGGGTGTGGCTGCACACCCCCACATACACAGTAATGTATTTGTATGCTGCTGCTGCATTTCACTTTGTTGAAGTCTGATTTATTGATTGTACAAATGTTTACATTCAAACTATGGATTACATTTGTAGGTTCTGTCAAAAACGTACTAGAAAAGAATAGCAGAAAATATAAAGGTTTAATAAACATGTTAAAAAGTGCATATTAAGCATGCACACCTCCTCAGCATCCCCACTGTAGCATCTTGAATCCACCATAACCACTAGACCACCAGGTTATTCAAGATTTGTACTGCACTGCGGTTTGCCACAAAGAAAGTTGGTTGGATTAAAATACAATTTCAGCTTGTTAAAATAAACAAAATGAACATAACCACAGCCTAACATGTGTATTATACAAAATAATGCACATGGTTTTGCCCTTTATGGTGAAACAATTCTATACAAAGGGAAAAAATAGCTAGTTAGCACTATAAAGCCATATATCTTTCTGACTTTGGCTCAAATTATGTCATCACATAACACATTTGGTGGCCATTTTAGGAAGCAGGTAAGACAGTTTTTTTTGAAATTAGAAGGCTGATTTTACAATAGTCAAATGCTCTGGAACCACAATTCAGTAAATTATATATACATATGTAGTTTTAGCCTTAATGAATACAGCAGCCTTTCCTTTAGTCACCTACGGAGTCAGAGTTTTGAATAGTTTGTTGTCAAAATGTTGTTTAGGTATCCTTTAATTCCTGTTCCCATCTTTTGTTTTGATTTAGGTATAATCCTTCTTTTTTTTCCTTTTAATGTGAGAGACAGGTTATTATAGGATAGTGCAATTATAATGCCTATTCCTTTTTTATTTATTTGTAGGAATTCAAATAAGTTGGTAAATTGTTTCTTAGAATGTTTATTAAATTCCTCCCATGTCATCATTTCCTTTTCTTGTAAAAAGTCTAAACGATTTTTGAGATTCAACTTGATTAAATCTTCCTCAGCTATTACTCCTGCTAGAAGTCCATTCATTATTTTGTGTGTGTGTATGTTCTACAATTGGTTTCAAAGAGGACAAATTATTAAAGGATTATATTTTATTCCATATTAGGCTTATTTTATAGTAGTCCTTAATTATATTATTTTTTAACTTGGGTAAATTGTCTAGAGTTAATTAGTAAATCCTGAATTGTTAATTCTCCATTCTCTAAGTTTAAGAGGTGTTATATTAATACTTGATGCATATTGTCTTTTTTATATATATATATATATTGTTCTGAAATAGTCCAATTCATTAGTCGATTGATCCTAACCAACCAATAGTATCTCAGTGGGTCAGGACAACCCATTCCACCATCAGATCTTATTATAGTTATTTTTTTCCCAGGCAATCCTTGGTGAACCCCTGCGCCAAATATTTTTTTTGTTTTTGAAATTTAAAGTTTATGAACAGGTTTTACAATACAAAGGACAAATCAACATAATCAATAAAATATTTTTTATTACATTTATGTTTCATCCGTTCCAACCAAGTTATGGAAATTTCTCCTTGTATACTTTGGAACAAATATGTTTGCAGTGGCATAATCATCATTTTAAGAGCTCCAGTCCTTCCCAATAAGGACAGAGATTTATCTTCCCATTCATTCAATAATCTAGTAATTTTGTCAGAAACAATATGACAAATTAGTCATTATAGTTTAGTCGAAGTTATTTGTAATCATAACTTCCAAATATTTAATGGTTTCCTCAGTCTTCATTTCATTTAATAGTATTCTGGTACCTTGTTTTACTTCATTGATTGGTAGAATAATGGATTTATATTTATTTAGTTCATATCTGGAAATTTTTGACAATTTACTAAATTCTTGCATTAGATTGGCGAAGGACAATATTGGATTGGTAAGAAAAAAACATTATATCATCAGTGTATACATTCATTTTAAGTTGTGTACCTCTTAATTGAATGCCAGTGATTACATTTTTATTTCTAATATGGTTTAAAAGTGGGTCTAAACTAATAATAAACAACAGGGGTGATAGGGGACACTCCTAGCTAACTCCATTGGTCATATTTAATGGTTTGGATCCAAATTGGTTAATTTTAAATACAGCCTTTGGCATAAGATATAAAGTTCTGATTGATGTTAATATTATTCGAGGAAATTTATATGCTTTTAGAGCAGAGAACATGTAATTCCAATTCAGTAAATCAAAAGCTTTCATAGGGCAATAGCTATTGATTCAGTTTGAGTATGGGTGTCTGAGGAGGTGACAAATTGGAAATCTTGTAATCTGTTGAATATATTTCTATTTTTCATAAAACCTTTTTGATCAGTGGAATTATTTCCAGTATGTAATCTTGAAATTTAAAGGTTCTTAATTTTGCAAAAATTTGATAATCGGTGTTAAGTAATGCAATGGGATGGACATTTTCTGGGTTTGTCAAATCTTTATTTTGGAATAAATATAATATCTGCTTCATAAAAGGAATTCAGAATAGAATAACCTGTTGCCATCTCCTCAATCATGCTGTACATCCAAGGGAGCAGTTCATTAATGAATAATAATAATAAACTTTATTTATATTGCGCCTTTCCAAAACCAAGGCGCATTCCAAAAAGATTAAATACAAACATAACAAACAGACAATAATATAAAAACTATTAAGAACAAGTAAACATTAATAAAGGCCATATGCCTTATTCCATAAGAAATATTTAAGCACCTGTTTAAAGCTCCCTACTGTCGAACACTCCCTTAACCAATGAGGTAGAGAATTCCAAAGGGTTGGTGCCATGAACATAAAAGCCCGGGCACTAGCTGATTTCAATGTGACCCTAGGGATCTCTAGCAACCCCTCATCGGCTGAGCAGAGCGACCTCACCGGGAGATAAGGAGTCAGGAGATATTTCAGGAAGTCAGGGCCCAGATCACATAGGGCTTTAAAAGTCAGTAATCCAACTTTGAAGGTGATCCACCACTGAACTGGTAGCCAGTGCAGATCCCGCAGCACCGGAGTAATATGTGATGTTCTAGGAGTACATGTAAGTACTCAAGCTGCGGAATTCTGCACCAGCCGAAGGCAGTGGATATCAACCCCTGGAAGCCCAAGGTAAAGCGAATTGCAGTAGTCCAGGCGTGAGATCACAAAGGCATGGATCAAAGTTGGCAGATCGCCAGATGGAAAGAGGTGCTTGATTCTGGCGATGTTTTTCAGATGATAAAATGAAGATTTTACCACTGCTGACACTTGAGATCTTAAGGTCAGCCCATCATCTAGGACCACCCCCAGATCTCGCACCCGTTCAGAGACCAGTAACTTGACATCCCCCCAAAACACTCCAGAAGGCGAGCCGGCCACAGGACCCCCTATCCGGCAATCTGGATCCAAAACCAACACCTCAGTCTTCCCAGAATTCAACTTCAACCAGCTTGACCTCATCCAATCCTGGATTTTCTCCAGACAGCTATTAAATACAGAGACAGCTGCTTCCTGGTCTGATGCGAAGGACAGGTACAGTTGGGTATCATCTGCATAACAGTGGAAACCCAACCTGTACCATCTCACAATGTCTTCAAGAGGAAGCATGTATACCACAAACAACATGGGGTATAATATAGAGCCCTGAGGGACCCCACAAAAGAGTGAGAAGGGATCAGAGGAAAAAAAACCTGACACCACCCTCTGAGATCTTCTGGTGAGGTATGACGGGAACCATTTGAGCACAAACCCAGAGAGTCCTTACATACATCTCAGATGCTCCAAAAGAACCCCATGGTCAACGGTGTCAAATGCAGAAGATAGATCCAATAACACCAGGATAGACCGTTTTCTCTGGTTTCTAGCCATCAGGAGATCATTAAGCACCCAAACCAGCGCAGTCTTGGTACTATGCCTCTTATGGAAACCTGATTGGAGAGGTTCATAGATGCTATGGATGGTCAAGTGGTTCTCCAATTGGGCTGCTACTACCTTCTCGATTACCTTCCCTGCAAAGGGAAGGTTCGAGATAGGTCTGTAGTTAGCCAGACATTCTGGATCCAAAGATGGTTTCTTCAACAAGGGTGTCACCACTGTCTCTTTCAAGGACAGGGAATATACACCCGAATCAAGAGAGGACCAGACAATCTGTGCTAGAGCCAGTAGAATAGAATCTCCACACTCTAAAAGTAGGGGTGTGGAACCTGGATCTAAACTACAGGAGGTAGGACGCAGCCCCTGAACAATCTGCATAACATCCATGATTTCCGGGCGGTCAAAGGTACTCCAGGAAAACAGAGGGATAGTGACCCTGTCCTGGACATCTGCAACTAGCATAGAACATGCTGAACCAATGTCTGCCCTAATGTTGGCCACCTTAACTGCGAAGAACGGAGCAATCTCATCACACTGTGATTGTGACAATGCTCTACAGAGCTGTAGGCAGGTTGGGTTGCACAATCTGTCCACAGTTCTGAAAAGCTGAGCAGGTCGGTTCTGCATGGCAGAAATTACCCCAGACAGGAACTCTGCCTTCTTATGGGAGATGTCTGACTGGTAGATTTGATAATGTCCTAACAGTCTAAGGCAGTCGGCATCCAGGCCAGACCTCCACCAGCAACGTTCTAACCTGCGTCCAATTTGCCACAACTCCCTCAGAACTCCATCAAACCATGACGTTCAAGGTCGGAGGGAGAGAGGACGCACACGAACTGGAGCAATAGAATCCAGGACAGAGGTAATGGCAGTCTTATAAGCCACAACCAATGCCTCTGGATCATTGCTATGCACAGGAAGCTCTGATAGGTCAAGAACCGCCACAAGGCCATTAGAGGAAACATTCTGCAAAGGGCGGAACTTGACCATCTCCACAGGGGTCGGCCTACAAGGGGGGGTGCAAAAATTGAATCTCACGGTGTAGTGATCTGACCAGCTGACTGGTTCCACCCCCACATCAGAAGCCTCGATCCCCAGGAGGAAGACCAAGTCAAGAGAATGGCCATCTTTATGAGTAGCAGTGGTAACTACCTGTGTTAGGCCCAGCGAATCCATTAACTGGAGGAAGTGCTGTCCAAATTGTGAGAGTTCATCATCGATCCATGCATTAAAGTCACCCAGGACAATCAGCCTGGGGGACTCAAATGCCAGGTCGACAATGAAGTCTGCTACTTCCTTAAGGAATTGTTTCTAATGTCCTGGTGGACAGTAGATGAGAGCAATTCAATAGCCCACACCTGCTACAATGGCACATTCAAAAGAAGAGGTCTCCTCAACCGGTACACTGGTGAGATCCAACTCAGTCTTAAAGCAGAATGCAACCCCCCCGCCACGGTCCAACCTTGGGCGATGTACACCCGGCTGGAATTGCGGCCTCCAATATTGGTCCCACATTATTGTCCAGCCAGGTCTCGGTGATGCATGCCAGGTACGTCGAGGCAACAAGATCTGAGATTATTGCCGTCTTGTTCCAGATGGACCTAACATTGCACAACATCGCCTGGGTTGGACAGGACTCCTGGACCACCCCAACCACCTGCCCATCACTAAGGGTGGTGCCCTTGGGTATGGGGACCAAACAGGGTAGCCCACGCTCTAGGCTCCACTTCACCCCAGGGCGTCTCCTGGGCTTAGTCACCCCAATGGGAGTGGTCTGCTCATCTCGCCTCCACTGTTCACCCCCCCGCCCCCACTGCCCCTCCTGTGGGCAATACCTAAAGCCCGACAGTGTTGGTAGATAGAAAAAGCCAGAGGGGGGTATAAAAGGGGTGGAGGGAGTGGAGAGCAGAGGCTGAGTAGCGTACGACTGGGGGGCCACAAAATGCCACATTTCATACAGAGCAAATCCTCAAAATGATAAAAATAGATAAAAAGAGTTCCTTATAAAATTAAAACAAGCTAACTAACAAACTAACTAAACAAATTAGGAAAACCCAAAACACAACCAAATCTTTACTCGTCCCACCCCACCCAGCAAACTAATCAAACCAACTTCAAACAACTAAATTACTAAAATATGTAACTTAAACAATAAAAAACCTAACCTACCTAACACATAAAATAGATAAGTAAATAAAATAAGCCCACCGTTCCTCTCACAACCTGGGCTACTTAATAACACAACAAGACAAAACTAAATTATAAAAATATTCCAAATAATTCAAAATAATAATTTCCCTCTCAGAGAAATCTCTCACAGAACTCTGCAATGAGGAAATATCACCCATAAAATTAAAAAGGGCAAAAATCTGAGAGTCACATATTCATAATGGTCACAAGTTCACTGGAACACAGGGTCGGCCAGTAGATAGTTCACCCCTCTCACAGGTGAAAAACCAGTTCAAAAAAGTAACGTGTTGCAGACCGCTCTTATTAAATTCAGAATGAGTCCAGGAGCTTATATCTCCAAGAAATGGTGACAGTATTCAAATTTTCAAATGAGCTCTCACCGTCATTTGAAAACAACAAGCCCCAAACAGTAATCTCAGATTCTGGAAAACATAGGAGCAGTCTGTAGTTAAAGCCAAAATTCACTGTGCAAAATCAGGAAACCAGGGAGCAATGGCGGCTTTATAAAATGCGGACGTAAAAATGTCCTGTCTTGGGGCTGCATTATTTTTCATGGATATGATTGTTTTTATTAAATCCAATTTTTCAAATCTATTTGGCATTTAAGTCTATTAATATTAGCTTTTTCTATGTATGTTTCCATTATGTCTGGATCACTTTCATAATCTCTATTATAAATTGATTTATAGTAATTTAGAAACACCTCTGCTCTTTCAGTATCTTTTGTTACAGTGTCATTGTCTTTGTTCTTGATATTTGCAATGGTGTTATATTCCCTCTGTTTTTTAAATGCATATGCCAGTAATTTGTCCAATTTATGTACATTGTAGTATATATTTGTTTTATTTTAACACATTTGTTTCCACTTCTTCCAATAAAATATTTTGTTTTCCCATATTTTTCTGTCCCAGCTCATGTTTTATCTTGGTAGAACCTGTATTTGATTGTGAATGTAGATCCAAAATATTTTGGTCCAAATTTTCTAGCTTTAATTTAGCTTTTTTCCTCATTTGAATATGATATGATATTATTTGCCCTTTTATTGTTATTTTAAAGACATCCCATATTAGGTTAATGTTTTTATTTTCAGAATAGTTAAATTCCCAGAAAATTTGCATCTCTGATCTTATTAGTTGAACAAAGTTAGAGTTTTTTAATAATGAGTTATCTAATCTCCATTGCAAAATTTTAACTCTATCTAAGGTAGAGGTGTAATTCATTAGTATCATTGCATGATCGGTAAGAGATATGTCTTTAATCTCCATTTTAGTTATATTTTTCACTAAATCTTGACCCTACCCCCCTTTAAGAGGAGCAATCCTCTAGCTCTGACTTTGTTTGTGCCCTTCAAGTGCTTAAAGCTCTCTATCATGTCTCCACTTTCCCTTCTCTCCTCCAGCGAGTACATGTTGAGCTGCCTCAATCTTAACTCATAAGGCATATCCCCTAGCCTCATGATCATTTTTGTCACTCTTTGCTACACCCCCTCCAGTAATTTCACATCCTTCTTGAGATATGGGCACCAGTTCTTTACTCAGTACTCTAAGTGCAATCTCACCAGTGCTCTATATAAGGGCAGGATGACCTCCTCCTTCCTAGAGGTGATCCCTCTGGCAATGCACCCCAGCATCCAATTTACTCTTGCTGCTGCCCTCCTACACTGTGCTCATACCTTCATATACCCTATAACTAGTACCCCCCAGGTTCTTCTCCTCCTCTATAGCTGCTACCAGCACTCCTCCTAGCCAGCAGCTGGTCTTGGGATTTCTGGCTCTGAGGTGCACAACCTTGCACTTCTTGGCATTAAACTCCAACTGCCACTCCTTTGACCAGTGTTTGAGTTTGGCTCGATCCTCCCTAGATCCTCCTTGAGTGTCTGTCTCCCTTCCTCACTGTCACGTTTTGTACAAATCTTAGTGTCATCAGCAGACAGGCTGATCTTACACTTGAACCCCTCGGCAATGTCTCCAATGAAGACATTAAACAAAACAGGGCTCAGCACTGTGGTACTCCACTAGTTACTGGTCTTGGCTTGGATGTCTCCCTCCTTACAATTGCCCTCAGCTGTCTGCCTTGAAGCCAGTTCTCCACCCACCCCACCAGTTTCTGCCCAACCCCATGTCCTTCAGCTTGTTTAGTTACCTCCCGTGTGGCATACACTCGAATGCCTTGCTGAAGTCCAGATACAAGATATCCACTGCATGGCCTTCATCAACTGCCTTAGTGACCCAGTCAAAGAAGTCGATTAGGTTAGGCTGGCAAGATCTTCCTGAGACAAGCCCATGCTGTCTCTCATCCTGCAGAGCATTACTATCGAGAAAGGTTATCAACCTCTCATTCAGAATGGTCTTCATCAACTTCCCAGATATAGAACTCAAGCTCACCAGTCTGTAATTGCCTGGTTCATCCTTGGGTCCACTCTTGTGGAGGGGCACCACTTGAGCCATCCACCAGTCTCAGGGTACATTCCCCATCTCCAAGGAGGTGCTGAATAGGTCTGTCACAGGGCTTGCCAACACCTCTGCCAGTTCCTTCAAGACCCTTGGGTGTACACCATCTGGTTCTGGTACCTTGTCCACTTACGAGGCTTTAAGGCCCTTCAGACCTCTGTCTTCTTGGATGACCCCATCTGTTATCTCCATCCCCTCCACCCGTCCTCCCTTTCCTTGTGGTATTGGGCCATCCCTTTCCTTCATGAACACTGAGCAGAAGTTCAGTTCAGTTCAAGTTTATTGGCAGGAAAAAAAAAACTGTTGAGCAGGCTCATTTACAAGGAGGTCCTGATTAGCAACAGGGACATTACACAAGCATATACAAAGTAATATGCATTAACACATGAATAATCCATGAGAAGAAAAGAGGACAATAATATTTACATCATATATACATGGGCACACTAAAGCTAGGAGTTAAATAAATGATTAGCTCTGGGTAACAAGATAGTACCTCATGAGGGAAGTAGAATTACAAAGCCAGCAAGGAAAGTAAAGATAGTAGCACAGGTGGGGTGGGGTGGGATAATGTCAGAGGGAAGGGGGGACAGAGGATGGTAGGATGGAGGTGGGGAGCAGACAACAAGGTGGAGGGATGGGAAAAATGAATATAACAGGGTGGCTATGTTGGCTGGGGCAAGGACCCTATGGAGATGGTGGGGAGAGGAGGTAGAGACAGAAGGTAAAGAAAGGATAGCTGTAGATAAGGGCAGGGACTGTTGAGTGATGATAGTGTGAGATCCAGACTAGGGGTAGATCGTGTGGTGATGATAGTCTATCATGGAGAGAGGAAGGGGGAGAGGAAGAAGGGGGAATGGAAGAATAATGGAAAGCCACGTGGTGAGGGAGGGCAGTGGACAAGGGGATAGAGTGGTCACTGCAATTGACCAGGCAGGGAGAAGGCACTTTATCAACTGCAGTCACTGAAGTCCTGTAGGTTGCCATAAACAAGTCTTTTGAAGCTATTCAGGGGGATCAGGCTTTGCAGTTTGAGCCTGCATTGAGCTTTATTCCAGGCAGCCAGGAGGGCACAGATTATAGCCATGTTTCCAAACCAGGAATGGGAGGTTGGAACGTCTAGCATAATAAAGGAGTTACTGCATAAGGGGTAGGGGCAGGTAATTCATTGAAAGAGGTTGGAAATATAAGGGGGTAGTTTTGCCAGCAGGGCTTTGTAGAACCAGGTGACAGAGTGGAAGAGATGCCTGGTTGCTAAGGAGGTCCACCCAAGGGAGGCATACAGGTCACAATGATGAGTCCAACAGTGAGCATTGGAAACAAAGCATATTGCTCTGTGATAGAGAGTGTCCAATTGACGTAGCAGGGCATCAGAGCATCTGCCATATAGAATATCGACATAGTTGATAAGTGGTAGAAAGGTTGTTTGGAACAGACACAATCTGGAGTCAGAATCGAATAGAGATTTATTGCTATAAAAGAAGCCAATTCTTTGATGTAATTTCTTTGCAAGGGAGTTGATGTGAGCTGAAAAAGTTCGGTGTTGATCTCGTTCATAGACTAGGTATTTAAAATTGTACACTAACTTGAGATCACCGCCATGGAGAGTCTTGATGGGGCGCAAGAAAGCAAGCGAGATAGGGACGGAGGGCAAGTGGTTGGAATAGAAGAACATTACTTTTGTCTTTTTAGCATTTAAAAGCAGTTTGGAACGTATGAGATTGTGCTGGAGGAGATAGAATTCTGCCTGTAATTTTGCGTGGGCTTTGTCTACCGAGGGACTGGATATGTATATCACTGTATCATCTATGAAAAGGTGTAGTTTTGCTTTTCTGATGCCATTTCTGATGAAGTTGATGTATATCATAATTAGAAGTGGTCCAAGGATCGAACCTTGGGGTACCCCTCTCCTGAGCGGGAGAAGTACTCTTTGAGTGCCTCTGCCTGGTCTTCCACTTTTTTGCCCATTCCCCCCTCCCTCTTGATTCTAACAATGTTATCCCTACAACTCCTCCTCTTCCTTATGTGTTTAAAGAATCCCTTCCCCCCTCTCTGATCCCCTGAGTCAATTTCAGCTCCTTTGCTGCCTTGGCTGCCCTTACCACCCAGCTCACCTCCCTAGATACCTTTGTGAATACCTCCCTGTCTTCCTCACACCCAGATTTTTTGAACTTAATGAAGGCCAGTCTTTCTTCCCATCACCTTCCTTGCAGAGCCAGCTAGGTTTTTTTGACCTTGACTGCTTACTGTGTGACTTAGCACATGTGTTTGTGGCCTCCTTCAGTTCCAGCCAAATGATTGCCCGCTTCTGTTTAGCATCCATCCCAGGGATAATTTCAGCTAAGTACCCCTCTAGGATGCTGCCCATTATGGCAAAATCTGCCTTCCTGAAGTCTAACGCTCTTGTCTTAGCCAATTCCCTCCCTGTGTGGAGGAGGAACCACACTGAGTGGTGGTCGTTTCCTGATAGAGGGTCCTGTACTACCACATTCTGGACTTGGTCACCATTTATTAGCACAATGTCCAGTATGTTCCCCTCCCTAGTAGGCTCCATCACTCCCTGCACTATGTAGCTGTCCTGGATAGCCTCCAGCAGTACCTGTTTCTTGGCAGTTGTTGTAGTTACTGTACCATCTGCCAGTCAACCACAGGTAGGTTGACATCTCCAAATATAACTGTACTCCCTTTGCCACTGACCCTCCTGATTTGCTCCCCAAGTTCTCTATCCATCTCTTCACTTTGTGAAGGTGGCCTGTACACCACCCACATCCTGAGCTTTTTACCATTGGGGCTTTGTAGCAATATTCATACGGCTTCTGGCCTCCCCACTTTCCCCTCCTTCCTGTAATATAGTATCCCCTCCTTAACATAAACCCCCATCCCAGTCCCTGAGATACACCTCGTATCCCAGGATAATGAGATCCAGGTCATGGTATTGGGTGTCCCATGTTTCTGAGATGGCAACAATATCTACCCCCCTTCTGTCATCAATGCCTGGAACTCTGCCACCTTGTTGGCCAATCTCCTTGCATTCAAGGATACAACAGTCCATCTAGTGTCTTTCCTATCCTCTCCCCATCCCTCCCACCTACAATTCTGCCTTGCTAGATTCACCTCATTCTCTGGTGGGTGAGGCCCTCCGGTCTGGACATGAAGGTGCCTACCCATTGCTGTCTGACTCAGATCCACTTCCTCAATTTAAATCTATTTTATTTGTAATGTAATTCTCCAGTCCCAGTTTCAGCATCATTATGCCCTCGATGTTGAGATGCAGCGTATGCTTAGCATAAAATCACTTAATATTCCATGTCTCACCCCATCCTCCACTACCTCATACCCTATTTTCACACACCACCCCTTCAGTCGCTTATTAAACTCCTGTATTCTTAGCACCCTAGTGGTGCTTGCCCAAGGTACCAGGAGTACCTCTAAGAATGGCACTGAACTTCCCACTCGATTGCAGATACTCCCCACCTCCCTGAACCTCTTCTGCACTTCACCCGTTGTACTGCCCTCTAGGTCATTTGTGCCTAGATGCACTATGATATGAGGCTTCACTCCAACTTACGCCACACATTTCTGAATGAACTTCCCTACTCTCCCTGCTGTCATCCCTGGCATACACTACACCCATGTATGGCTTTTCCTTGCTCCCTTACCTCCCCATCTCATCCCCTGATCATAGAATCCCTTAGTACAAGTACTTGATCCTCCTTCTCCTGCACTGCCCCATGGCTTGCCCTCCTAAGAGCCCCTTTTACTTAGTGCCCTCTCCTCTCATTCACTGCCCTTCCCCCTCCATTCCCCATGGATATCACCTACAGTTGCTCTCTTCCTCCTCTGTCCTTTCTGTGCTCCCTCCATTGCTTTTGCACAACCACCCCTTTCACTTATTGTACATCCTCCAATTGCCCCTTCATTGTGCCTCCCTCTTCCCCTAGATGTTTTTGCCTCCTTCTACTTTAATTAGTGTGTCTGTGACAACTTCACCATCTTCCCTACCCATACCAGCTTCTACCCCACAGTGTTCCCTCTCTCCTTGCACCCTGTACTCCCCGTCATGTTTCCCTATCCCCTGTTCTATGTTGCCTTCCTCATTCTCCTGTTCTGTTTCATCCACAAGTACCACATACATATTTGTTGTCTCCACCTCCTGCTTATGCCCTCCCCTGAAATCCCTCCCTGCCTCCACTTTCTCTGAACCTCTTCCCTCCTTCCTTTCTCTCTACTCTCATTCCCTACCACCTGCCAACTCCCTCTTCCTCTGCACCTTTGTTCCTGTGGAATTGGCCCCTCTGGCTTCCCTGCCTGGGCATCCCCTGTCAGTTCATGGTAGCCTGGTCTATCCTGTGATGGAGCCCTACTTGTCCCCTTACCCCATCTCCTTTTTTCCCAGTCATACCTGCCCCCTTCCCCCAGTTCCCATTTCAAGCTCTCTATTTCCTGCATAAACTGCCTGAACTGCCTGCACACCAGACATCCCCCACCTTCCATAAGGTTGCTAGGAATAGTGCTGCTCCACACCCATTGGAATTCACTACCCTTCTGGCTTCCCTTTGGACCCAGCTCCAGTCATCTCAACCCCTCCACTCTTCACCCCATTCATCTACCTGCCTTCTTGCCCTGGCCTCCACATCCTTACTGTATCCCTTAGGTGCTACTGGAACCCATTACCTAGTCTGGCCGAGTCCTCTCTGTAAACTCACTGCAACTCATACCCCTCCCTGTGCCTGACTTTAACAAGAATGGCATGCAGTCTTCTGTCCTCCCTGCTGACACCCTGCAGACACTCTTGAGATGCTACACTCCTACATCGTGACACTCACACATCTGGTTTGATCACATGAGGGGCTGCTTGGCCCTCTGGGAAATATTAATGGACTCCGGTCACCCTATTGGTCTGCCGAGTAACGTGACCTCCATTGCTTCTCTGGTGAAAACCCTCTCTTTATCAGCATCCTCCATCCTCCCAGTCTCTCTTTACAAGCCCCAAAATGGCAAAACTGCCCAACTATTAGCACAGTCTCCCCCTCAGAACAGAACAGTACCCAAACAATCAATGCAGTACTTCCATTCTGGAAACATCCATCCGACTCAGTGTCTGGCCTACATGAGAAGGCTATGTTGAAAATTTGGGGTAAAAATATAACAAAACAACAAAGTTATAAGCTTACATTGCAATTTATGAACACAGGCTCAAAACTTTGGTAATTTTTAATATTTTGACCCCAGATGTTCAATATTGCCATTTCTTCACAGCTCCCCTTGAATGTGATAGCTGTCATTTTTCAAATGCTGGACAAAATGCATTTTTGTACTTGTTGTGCAAAATCACCTTTTGGGCAGGATTTGACAATGTTCTCTACCTTTGTTCATGAGGTAGGCTCCAAAGACGTCTATGTGGGGTCATAAGAAGGCTATGTTAAAATTTGGGGTAAAAATATGAGAAAACAATGGAGTTATGAGTCTACGTTCAATTTTTCAATGCATGCTCGTTACTGGGGTAATATTCAATATTTTGTTCCCAACTTTTCGACATAACCATTTTTTCTCACCACCTCATAAATTTTACAGCTGTCATTTCTCAAATCCTACCCAAAATGTGTTTTAACACTTGTGGCACAAAGTTACATTTCAGCCATTGTTTTATAAAAGACACCTGTCATGCTCAGAAGGAGTGGTCATAAAAACGTTATCTTGAAAATTTAAGGTAAAAATGTGACAAAACTAAGTTATAAGGAAGAAAATTGTTCCAGCATTTACTCATAACTTTATTTTTTGCAGATTGTGGCTCCTAATGTTCAGCTAATAGAGATGCAGTGAAATTCTATTTTACTGGCAAAATTGGGAATTTCACCCCACAAAATATTTCACAAAATTCGAGCATTTCACGGAATATTTCATGGATGCGAAATTCAAGCACACAAAAAAATAAAAACTAGTGTTTTCTCCATCCCATCCAGGCTAACATTAAAACCCCACATCCCAGGTGTCTAGTGGACTCACCACCCACACCCCGGTCGATTGCCGGCCATGAAGAATTCCCCGTCCCAAGATTCAGCCCCATCCCCTGACCCCCCATCCCATTCCATAATTTGCAATACAACAAAATTTCCCTTGTAGCTAGTGATACCCCCAACCAAACACTGGCCCATGAAGAATCCCCTCCACCGAGATTCAGCCCTGTTCCCCATTCGATTCCATAATTTGAAATTTATAAATGTACCTCTATTCATGTAATTAAAAAAAAAACTTTCCTTGGTGTCTAGTGGACCTCACCCCCCACCCTCTCCGTAGTAACAGTAAACCCGCCCAGCACCCTCCCATCTTGGACCCCAGGCCCAGCTACCAGCATAGTTTTCCACTCACCTCTATGGCCAGCAGCCTGACTGAGCACTTTTACAATGAGCCTGAGTAGTGATCCCTTTCAGTGAATGAGTGCGCACATGTTCATTCATTGAAAGGGCTCACTACAACTCGGGCTTATTGTAAAAGTGCTCAGTCAGGTTACCAGACATAGAGGTGAGTGGAGGGCTGTGCTGGTGGCCCAGCCTGGGGTCCAAGATGGGGGTGTGAGGTGGGGTGGAGTGGGGTTACTGTTACTATGGACAGAGTGCGGGGGTGGGGGGTCCACTAGACAACAGGGAAAGGGATTTTTTTTAATTACTTAAATGAAGATACATTTATAAACTGAAAATTATGGAATCAGATGGAGGATGGGGCTGAATCTTGGTGGGAGAGGAATTCTTCATGGGTCAGCAATCAGCTGGGGGGGACCACTATATACCAGGGAATTGTTGCTGTATTGCAAATTATGGAATGGGATGGGGGTCAGGGCTGAATCTTGGGGGGGATTCTTCATGAACTGGCAATCAGCCAAGAGGGTGGGGCCACTAGACACCAGGGATGTAGGAGGAGGGGGAAACACTTTTTTTTATTATCATCCCCTTGGGCAGTGATCAAATGTGGCATTTTGTAAGCCGGTGAAATTCTGCAGTTTGCCGGGAGTGGGGGTGGGATTTTGCTTTTCGCTTCCATTAAATATTTCATAAAATGTGGGGATTACACAAAATATTTCACACAACACTATCAGCTAATCTCTTGTGCTACCCCACCTCTTGAACATGAGAGATATCATTTTTTAAAGCCCCTCTGAACTTGTTTCCACAGTCGCTCAGCGAAATGACCTTTCAGATGGACTTTTATAAATTCCACCTGTCTTGATCATAATGTCAGGTCATAAAAAGATTGTTGGACATTTGGGGTGAAAATGTGGAAGCTCACTTAAAAGTAGATATTTCCTCTAGCTACCCTATCCTGTGTAATTACAGTCTAACAATGTATCAAAGCAGGACACCACTGAGAATGAGGTATTGTATTTCATCTGCTGTAATCTAGGTAAATATATAGTAAAAATGTGAACAAGCAAGAACCAATACAACAGCAATACCAGCGGTGAACATTCAACATTGACAAGTGCTTGTTTTACCTATTGGCTGGTTCATTGCTCTGTATTACTCACAGATTAAACCTTTGCTCTTCATATTCTCTCACTAGGATGTTCTTGTAGAAGGAAGTTGAACAGCTATTTAGAATGACTGAGGCAGAGTCTGAATGGAATGGAAACATACTGTAGACACTCAGTTATTCCAGGCACTAGAAGTTAAAGCAGGTAAATGACTTACCATTTCCTTGATAGCTGTACTATAAAAGCAGCATTAAACTTCATTACTATTTAGCTGACAACCATGGACCAGATTTTCAAAGGATTGAAAATGGCCTGGGACTAAGTCCTGACTCACATTCCTGTGTTGTGGAAAAGAAATCTCTAAATCTGCAGACATTTCAATTGTCAGCCTGCTAAGTGCAAGGGGAGCAGTTGCAGCTGCAGATGTTACACCTGGTACTACCAGGCATCGCATTCTGATGCATCTGCACCAAAAACAGTGCACAAGCTGCTGCAAATCACAGAGTCAATTGCAAAATGTCTCCATGAAGGCAAATACAATGCATGGAGAAAAACCTGTGGGTCCTCAAGAGAAGATCCACATGTGCAAGGTTTTCCACATGTGTGCGTAATTCCGGGTCTTTGAAAATCCGGCCCCAAGTGACTAATCTAACATGCAATGTGTTTAAAGCATGAAGCCTAAAGATTTTGCAGCTTAGTAGCTGACAACGTATTGTCACTTATTTTGCGTATCATTCTTTTGTTCAAACTTTACATATTTTAAGTTTTATGCATTACATTTATATGTAAATCCTGCAGTTAAAATTCATAATTTAAAATAAAACAGAAAAAAAACAACTCAATAAACAATAAGCAATGTACTCACTGCAATTCAAGTTTAATGTGGACTGTATTGTACTCGAAATCTTTCAGCTGTCTACAACAGTATTTTCCATCGTGTTTTGTTAGTGCCTATAAGTAACTATCACTGTTATTTATACTCACAGCTTAGTCGGTTATCCCCAGTGCAACTTATACAATATGTTTTTGGTTGTTTAGTTTTTAATTTCATTTATTTATTTATTATTTTTTTTTACTGTACCCTTTTCCCGCTCTGTAATCTTCTTTCAGTCATGGATATATTACCTAGTTTGCGGTCAGCCAGTGGGGTTGTTCTCAGTGTAGGATCCTGTAAAACTAGAGCTGGTTTATGTGCATTCGCTGCAGCTGCTCCCTCAGTTTTGGAATAGCTTATCTGAATTTTTATGTTCTGATTGTTCTTTTCAATTCTTTAAAAAATGACTTAAACTGTGCTTGTTTGATTTATGTACATGTAACTGTAAATGAATGTTACCATTGAATGTTATTTTTGGTACTCCATAACTTGCATGGGTTGAGCCTAAAAAAGGACCCTTGGTCCAGTGCTCTTACCTAGTTAACAAATTAAAATTTATAAATAAATAAAACCAGTGAAATACATTATAACTGCAGAGGGCCAGTGACAGTAATGCCATATGGTTTGAACTGGTCACGGGGAACAGCAAACCCTCTTTGAGGGCTGTGGTACTGGACCACAGAAGAGTAGATGTCGTCTAGATGTGGGAAAAGGTCAGGGAAAAACTAGTGGGTGTAGATCAGATCGAGAGTGTAGAGAAAAAGTGGGGAATGATCAAAGGGGCCATTAAAGAGGCAACCAACTGTTGTGCAAGGAAGGTCACAAAAGGAAACAAACACAAAAGACCAATCTGGTTCTCAAAAAGTTAATAAAAAGATAAAGGAGGCTGTGAAGGTGAAAGCCAAGAGTCTTAACAAAGAACAAGGAGACTAAAGGGAGGAGGAATGGAGGGTATATCAGATCAAGCTAAAGGAGGGAATGGGGGTAATCAGAATAGCAAAATCATAGCTATGAATTGCCAAGGATGTCAGTGGAGCAAAAAGAGAATTCTTCAAACACATTATGGAGAAGCTGGCATGGTGGCACTGAGGGTTGAGGGCCTGGATGCCACACCTCACGCCATGCCGGTGACCCATGTTCCGGAATGGGCATGGGCCACTGGGGGTCGGCAGGGGAGGTGAAGGATTGAGCATCTGGAGGACTGCTCTCCTTCTCCAGGGAGAGGGGGGCATGCAGCCCCAGCACCTGGTTGCCCCCTAGAAGAGGCTGGGGAGCAAGGCGCTGTTCGAGAGCATGGGGGAGCTGAGTGCAGGCACACTGAAGGGAGCACACATGGAAGCGTGCGGGTTCCTCCTCAGCCTGCGTCATTGCATGCACTCGGCTCTGTGGGAGCAATCTCAGAAAAATGCCGGCTCCCCGCATGTGAGTCACTCATAGTGCCTGTCACCTCTGGCCATGACAGTTCCACCCATGGAGGCCCCACTTGGGGGGGGCTTCCCCGAGTATGATGAGGTAGGCTACTGGGAGACGGGCTAGCCCATTCCCAGGTCTAAGGGAGTCCAACCCCCCAAAAAAGAAAATAAAAACACATTATGGAGAAAATGAAGGTGATTGTAGACCAGTAGATAGGGAATAGGTAGTGGAAGATGATAGGCAGTAGGCTAATGTTTTAAACAGTTATATCTGCTTGGTATTTATGGTAAAGGATGATGGTCCTGTGCCAAAGGGCTGGGTCAAGGCAGCCACACTGAGGTACAGGAAATGGGGCAAGTGGTTTTTCACCATTCATAGTGTAAAAGAAAGGCTGCATGCGCTAAAGAAAAATAAGGGACCTGCCACAGATGAACTTGCTTCATACGAACATACAAACATATAAAACTGCCAGCAGAAAAAGCCCATTTCGTCTATCGAATCTGCTTGATTTTGGAGCTAGCACTCCTGCTCTGCAACTGCCCCTCCTACCCTACCCCCTCCCATGACCCTCCTTTTTACCATCCCAACCCCTCTTGAATCATCCCAGTGTTTTACATGCCACCACCTCTGCTGGTAGTGCATTCCACTCTGCTACCACCCTTTCCATAAAGAAATGCCTCCTCGTTTCCCTCCTAAATCTTCCACCCTCCAATCTCATGTCAGGACCCCAAGTGTCTCTCTCCAACCTCCCCTAGAACAGTCCCTCGGTGCTTGTCCTGTTTATCCTCTCCTGTACCTAAAAGTCTCAGTCATATTCCCTCTGTCCCTCCTCAGTCTAACCTCATATGGTAACTCCCCCAGACCCTAGATCTTCTTTGTTGCTCTGCTTTGCACCCCTTCCAGCAATCTAATGTCCCTCCTTAGGTAAGGGCTCCAAAACTGAAAGCAGTACTCCAGGTGGGGTCTGACCAGTGATCTGTATAATGACAGAATCACCTGCCTCCTCCTTGAGGTTATACCCCTTGCAATACATCTCAGCATCTTGTTGGCCACTGCTGCTGCTTTCCTACACTGTGCCAAGTTGTTCATTGCTCCCGTTATGAGCACCTCCAGATCTTTCTCCTCCTCTTCAGTCACAGATAGCTGTATCCCCCAGATGGAGCTCCTATTTGGATTATTTGCCCTGAAATGCAACATTTTTTGGCATTGAAACCAAGTTGCTAGGTGTCAGATCACGCCTTCAGCCTTGTTAGATCTTTCTGCAATCCCTGCAACCCTCCTTGGTCATCCACCACTGCTCCTATCTTGGTGTCATCCACAAATAAACTGATCTTGCTATTTATGCCTACCAAGATGTCTACAATAAATACCCCAAATAACACTGGCCCCAGCACTGACCCCTGTGGTATCCCGCTCATCACTGCCCTTGGGGATGATAATTCTCCTCCCACAACAACCCTCTGCTGCCATCCCTGCAGCCAGTTCTTCACCCATCCCACCAATTTTGCACTCGCTCCATGCCCCTTAGTTTGCATGCTAGTCTTCCATGTGGCACCAAGTGGAATGCCTTACTGAAGTCCAGGTACAGGACATTTTCCACAAGTCCTTTCTCCATTTCCCTAGTCACCCAGTTATAGTAGTCCACTAGGTTGGTCTGGCAGGATCTGCCCTTGACAAAGCCATGCTGCCGACTGTCCTGCCTCCCCACTGTCCTCCAGCAGGGTCACCAGCCTCTCTTTCAGGATTGTTTCCATCAGTTTCTCCAATATGGACATGAGACTCACTGTTCTGTAGTTCCCTGGTTCATCTTTGGGACCACTCTTGTTGAGTGGAACCACGTGAACCATCTTCCAATCCTGAGGTACACACCCTGAGTCCAGAGAAGCATTAAATAGGCCTACCAATGGGCCTGCCAGGACCTTAGCCATCTCTTTCAGTACTCTGGGGTGTATTCCATCTGGTCCTGGTGCCTTGTCCACCCTCAGTGCCCTTAATCCCTCTATCACTTTACCGTCTGTGATTTCCCTGTCTGTCACCACCTCCCCCTCTGATCCTATCCTCCTTCCAACCTTAGATATTTCCCTCCTTCTTTTTCTTTAGTAAAAACTGAGGAGAAGCAGTTGTTAAGCACTTCTGCCTTTTGGCCCCCTATTTCCTCCCATTACCCCTCCTTCTTAATCCATACTATTTGCTCCTCCCAACCCCTTTTCTCTCTGATGTACCTGAATAAGTATTTTTACTCCTCATTAATTCTGTTCCATGCGATAGGAGGGAGGACAGCTCAGAGGTAATGTGAGGAAGTATTTCTTCACAGAGAGCATTGTAGATGCATGAAACGGCCTTCCTGAGGAGGTCTTAGAGTCAAAAACAGTGGGGGAAATCAAGAATGCATGGGACAGACATAAGGCAATTCTAGTGGGGGGTAGGAGGAAGTAGGCTGTTGGTTAACTAGGATCTGCAGCTTATCCATTAGGTAGGGAAATGGGCACACTAGGTGGGCCAAGTGGTCCTTATCTGCCATCAAATTCTATGTTTCTATGTTTCTAATAGCAATCACTGAGTGGCAATTGCCATTGCAGCAAGTGCATTATCACCGAAAAGCAATTAGGTGATATGCATTCTGATGACCAAACACACAGTACTGTAAAATGTGCATATGGGGGCTGTACCTTACACCCCTGATTATGGATTCTGAACTCCAGGGGGTGTATATTGGGGAGGGGGCACAGCCCAGTTAAAAAAAATATAAGTCCCGCAGCTGAGGAACAAGCAAACTTTTTCTGGCCCCCAGCCCTGAACCCGGGACCTGCTCCATCGGACCCAGCCTCCCACCACACCACACCACATAGTTGGCTCAGCAGAGCAGGCACACTAGAGGGTAATAACCCTCTTCACTATACCTCCCCTCATTATATTCCCTTTCCGCCCACCCTTCCCTCCCTCTCAGTCGCACTCCTGGGTATTCTGGCATGTCACTCATGTTAATAGCACCTTCATATGGGTCACCATTTTTATGGTTGCCCATATACTAGTACTATTATCACGGGATACCCTTAATTCCCTTCACCAGCCTGAGCTCCCTTGATGCCTTTGCTGCCCTTACTTCCCTGGTCACCTCCTTTGATTCCTTCAGGTACTCCTCATTGTCCTCCCCCTCCCAGTTCTCCTGTATCTCCCATATGTGACTCTTTTCATCCTCACCCTATCTATGACACCCTTGCTCATTCAGCTAGGTTTCTTCACCCTAGCCTTTTTACTTTGGGCCTTGCTATAGGAATTTGCTGCCTCCACTATTCCTTGCTTAATGAATTCCCATCTGGATTCACATCCATATTAGGCTGAATTCTGTCCAAGAACCCTTGCACCACTTCACCCATCTTTTTGAAGTCAGCCTTTCTAAAGTCTAGCACCTTTGTGCCAGATGCCCCCCTCTCCCTGCCCTGCTGCAACTGGAATCATACTGTCTGGTGGTAACTCCATGTCAGTGGCTCCTCCACCCTAAGATCCTTCACCCACTCCCTGTTAGACAGTATGAGGTCAAGGGTATTCCCTTCCATAGTTGGTTCACTGACCAACTGCATCAGGAAGTTATCCTGGAAGGCATCTAGCATTATCTGTTCCCTTCTACACTTGGTGGCAGGTGTTCCCCACTCCACTCCCAGCAGGTTGAATTCACCTACAGTACTGTCACCACCCCACCCTTCCCACAGTTCCTCCCAATCTGTTCTGCCAATACCCTATCTGTCTTTTCTGATTGAGAGAGCAGCCTGTACATCACCCCCAACCATAGTGGCCTATTTTTTGGATCTTGTATTTGCATCCATAGAGCCTCTGTATCTCCCTCCTCCCCTCTTCCCTAACATGCTTTAGCCTCTCTCTCTCTCACACATAGAGTGCTATCCCCCTCCTTTACCCTTAACTCTGTCCTTGCAGAATAGTCTGTAACCTGGAACCACCAGGTCCCCCCAGTCATGGTTTTAGGTGGCCCATGTCAGTGATGGCTGCCATGTCCACCTTCCTTTCCACTACAGGGGCCTGTAGTTCTGCATTTTTATTCACCAAGCTTCTACCATTTAAAAATACCGCCCTCCATCTCCTTTCTTTCTCCCCCCCTCCTTCCTCCTCTCCCTTTATGGCCCTCCTTGCATTCAGTGCTAGCTGAGCCCTTAGATGAGCTATTTAATGGTTTACTGCAGTTTGGTGTGGTGCTGAGGGATTGGAGAACTGCAAGCATGGTGCTCCACTCCATAAGGGGATGACAAGGAGGATTCATGCAACTACAGGCCAGTCAA
The DNA here is from genome assembly GCA_016271365.2 of Neoceratodus forsteri. Taxonomy (NCBI): domain Eukaryota; kingdom Metazoa; phylum Chordata; order Ceratodontiformes; family Ceratodontidae; genus Neoceratodus; species Neoceratodus forsteri. The sequence goes on along the minus strand of CM028138.1, from coordinate 137,010,603 downwards.
TCTCAATTCCATTGTAGGTGACCTAATTGAGACCCTAGTGAAGGAATGTCTGGTGACCTACCTGGAGGAAAATGGGTGACAGGATAGCAAGCAACATGGGTTTGTGGAGACAGGTCCTGTCATATCTACCTGATGGTGTTCTTTGACTGGGTCACTAGTGTGGTGGATAAGGAACATGCAGTAGATTTGCTTTACTTCAATTTCAGGAAAGCCTTTGATTTAGTGCCACATAGGAAGCTGATGAAAATGTTGGAGGACTAGAGAGTAGAGAAGAAATTAGTCAGGTGCACTGTGAACTGGTTCAGTGTGTGGCAGTAGAAGGAGGCAGTAAATGGTCAAATCAGCAGATGGGTGTCATGAATGCGGTACAGCAGTTATCAATCCTGGTGCCTGTCCTTTTTAAAATGATCAATAGTGACATTAGGGAATGCATTCAGGGCAAGATGGGTCTCTTTGCAGATCACATAAAACTACACAGTAGTGTGGACAGTGAGGAAGAGCAGAGGGAATTACATGGGGATCTGAAAAGGCTGGAGAAGTTGTCACAGATATGGCAGTTGTGATTCACTGCCAAGATGTGCAAGGTGATGGACAGATGGAAAAAGAACCCATGGAGAGAGTACTGAAGGGGGGGGCTGGCCACTATGACCAAAGAGAGGAATCTGGGAGTCATCATGAGTGACTCCCTCAAGCAAACCAGTAGTACAAAAAGCCTATAGCCAAGCAACAAGGATGCTGGGGTATACGGGAGGGGAGGATGAGTTGACAGTAGGAGAAAATATATTTTCCCCTGTATAGGTCACTGGTGAGGCATCACCTGGGATACTGTATTCAGTTCTGGAGTCCACACTTAAGATAGGCAGAGATATGCTGGAGTTGGTACAGTGAAGTGTCATTAAAACAATACAGGTCTAGCAGGGCACATCCTATGAGGAATGAGTGAGGGCCAGAAAGGAGAGGGGTGAGATGGTAGAAACCTATAAGTGAAAAAAAAAATTGAAGGAACAGCAGAGATCTATTTATTATGAAGGGATGCAGCTATAGGGATCATGACTGAAGGTTGGTTGGTGGTAAATTCAGGAGAGATGTGAGGGAGTTTTTCACTGAGTGGGTGGTGGAGCCATGGGACATATTTTCAGTGGAGGTGGTGGAGGAAGGTACTGTAAATGGGTTCAGACATGACTAAGATAGAACATGAGGACTCATAGTTCAACTAGTGAAACAAGCAAGGTAAGGGCTTTATGACTGGGGCAGAGCAGAATAACCCTCTAGCACACTGGGTCATTACAAATACCTGTATCAGCAGACTGACTGACTGAATGGACCATTGATCTTTATTTGCCAGCAGTGCCTATGTTTCTATTTTATATATATATATATATATATATAGCTATATAGATATATATTTTTTTTTAATAGCCTGTGATGTAACCCTCAACCTGATGGCACCACCCAGTCCCATCATCAACTTTCTCAGGCAATCACAGGATAACTATCTCTGACCAAGGACTATAGATGTGGTTGGTGGCCTGCCTTGTTATTTCTGCATGGGCCTATTGAGGGTGTTGGCATGGTCCTTGCAGAGAAGGGAGATTCTCCCCAGTTTTCTCCTCTGAGTAGGGCTGAACAAATTTAGCAAATTTGGCAACATTTTCTGAAATTTCCGGACTTTTTTTGAAATTCTTTAATTGGTCATAACTCAACCATTCTTATAGTTGGAGACCTGAAATTTGGCAAGACTGTTTTTTTGTAACAAATCATAAGGGGTGCCAAATGTTATGGTTCATTTGCATAAGTAGTGTGGACTTACAGGAGCTCAAATTCTGTAAATGTATTACTTCTGTGAAAATTTCTGAAAATATTTCTGTGCTTACATCTTGGTTACCGGTGGAAGTAGATAATTGAAAATGTATATGCATACTTTCTTAGAATGTCTTAGAAACTACTAAATGTGGAGTTAGTTGGTTAGGTAAATTGAAAGTTACAGGGGTTCATGATTTCACAGTTTAATTATCTGTTAAATTTTGTGAACATTTTTAAAATATTTTAATGTTTATAATGCCACTGTTGTTGTAGGCATGCACCCAAAATGATGCATGCATACCCAATGTCAATGAGTCTTAGAATCCATAAAAAAAAGAAAAAATGTGGTATGGTAGCTTAAAATTTTTTGAAGAATTTCAAAAATTATTAACTGGACACATTTGCTCAGAAATTCATGGACGCATAATATTTAGTGCCACTAGAATTACACTTGTGGCATTTAACTTTCACAGTACACTCATCAATACTGAATCCATTTAGCTGTGGGGAGCAATTTGCAGTCCTGTCATGTCAGGGGGAGGGAATGGATGAAGATTGATAGAAGGCATCCTTAAGATGACAGAAAAAGGGAGATACTGTTGATGAGGGACCTGAATATGCCAGATGTTAACTGAAGCACCTTTGCTGCAGCCACATCCAAGAGCAGGGCCATTCTCAGTGCCCTACAGGTGGCATGCCTCAGACAGCTAGTTTTGGAACCCACTCATGAAGGAGCAATCTTAGACCTTGTACTCTTAAATGGGGACAGTGAGAGGATCTCAGATCTAGAAGTGGGTAGCCATCTGGGAACAGGTGACCACCAAACAGTGTGGTTCACGATAAACTCAGCTACAGAGTCAAGCCATACAAAAAAGAGGGTACTGGACTTCAGCAGGGCTGACTTTGGCAAGATGGGAAAGTGCCTTAGAAAAGCATTAGCAAACAGGCTAGAAGGAGAGCTGGAGTAACAATGGGGAAACATCAAAACTGCCATCAGGCAACAAGCCTTTGTGAGAAGCAAATAAACAAATCAAAATGAAAGAAAAAGCCACTCTGGTTCTCAAAAGAGGTGGCGGGGAAGGTTAGGGAGAAAAATATAGCATTTAGAAAGTATAAGGAAACACAGAAGGAGCAGAACAGAGAACTGTACCAGTTAAGGCAGAAGGAAGCAGGGAGGGAAGTCAGAATAGCAAAGGACCAAACTGAGGAAAAGATAACCAACTTGGTTAAGAGGGGGGATAAAACATTTCATAGGTACATCAGGGAGCATAAAAAGACAAAGGGAGAGATAGTGGGGCTGAATAGAAAGGACGGTGGGTGGGCAGAGAGGGACAGTGAAAAGCAGGGATACTGAATGAATATTTCTGCTCAGTATTCACAAAGGAGGAGTGGGGGGAGATGCCCAATCCAATTAACAGAAGCACTCTGGATAGGGCGTTGATCCCAGTCTTTTCAGAACAGAAAGGGTTCTGAAAGAACTCCTAAAACTGAAGGTGGAAAAAGCAATGGGGCCTGACAGAATTCACCTCAGAATTCTAAAAGAATTAAGGGGAGAACTAGTGACACCACTGACTACCCTTTTTAACAAATCATGGAAGGATGGTGTGGTACACGAGGATTGGAGAAAGGTGGATGTGATTCCTCTTCACAAAAGTGGGAGCAAGACAGAGGCAGGAAACTACAGACCTGTCAGTTTGACCTCTGTGGTAGGGAAAGTGATGGAGTCACTTCTGAAGGAAAGAATTGTTGAGTACCTAGAGGCCAGTGGGGCTCAGGACCCAAGGCAGCATGGGTTCACAGCAGGAAAGTCATGTCAGATGAATCTAATTGATTTCTTTGACTGGGTGATCAAAGTAGTAGACCAGGGAGGGGCTATGGACATGGCCTACCTAGACTTTAGCAAGGCATTTGACATACTTCCACACAAAAGATTAATAATCAAATTAACCAGCCTGGGAGTGGGTGCCAGGGTAGTTGCCTGGGTAAAACACTGGCTGGACAACAGGACACAGAAGGTAATTGTAAGTGGAGTTCACTCTGAAGAAAGAGGGGTTATTAGTGGGGTACCACAGGGTTCAGTATTGGGTCCAGTCCTTTTTAATGTCTTTATAAGTGACATTGCAGAGGGACTGGAAGGAAAAGTATGCAACAGGGTTGATGTTCAAGGAGGTGTGGAAAGGATGAGAAGGGACTTGGCAAGGTTGGAGGAATGGTCAGAAGTATGGCAGCTTAGATTCAGTGCAAAGAAGTGCAAAATAATGCACCTGGGAAATAAAAACCCTGGGGAAGATTACACAATGGGAGGGTAGTAACAACAGCAAAAATGGAAAGGGACCTGGGGGTAATCATATCAAATGACCTTAAGGTTAGCAAGCAATGTGAGAAGGCAGTAGGGAGGGCTGGGGGATACTGAGATGTATAGGGAGGCGTCACCAGCAGAAAACAGGAAGTTGTTATCCCTGTACAGATAGTTGGTGAGACCCATCTGGAGTACTGCATCCAGTTCTGGAGACCCCATCTCATAAGAACATAGACAGAATGGGAGGCAGTTCAGAGGAGGAAACTAAAATGGTGCAGGGTCTGCAAGAGAAGCCATACGAGAAGAGACTAAAGGAGCTTAATATGTATACCCTTGAGGAAAGGAGGGAGATGGTGGACATTATAGAAATGTTTAAGTACCTCAGTGGAATCAACAAAGTCCAAGAGGGTAGCATCTTTCAGAAAAAGAGATGTGCAAGAACAAGGGGACACAATCTGAAGATAGAGGGGGGACGGCACAGGGGCAATGTGAGGAAGTATTTTTTCACAGAGAGTGGTGGACACATGGAACAGCCTTTCTGAGGAGGTTGTGGGGTCTAAAACTGTGGGAGAATTCAAGAATGCATGGGACAGACATAAGGCAATTATTTTGGGGGGTAGGAAGAAATAGGCTGTTGGTTAACTAGGATCTGCAGCTTATCCTGTAGGTAGGGAAATGGGCAGACTAGGTGGGCCAAGCGGTCCTTATCTGCCGTCAAAGTCTATGTTTCTATGTTTCTATCATTTCTTTCTGGGTGACACTTTTGTCCCCCCACCCTGCTTGTTTCTCTGAGCTTGACCAGATGGACTCAGAGGACCTTTTTGTCACACAGATTTCCTCATTGTTTTTTGAAGACGAGCTCTCTTCAAAAGACTGATGTCTACTCCATTGCCTGTTGGACCTATCTCTTTGAAATGGACACAGTTCCTCTTCTTGTTTCCCTAGCAATTTTCTTCCCCTACCAGGTTTCTGTGTGTTCCTCTGAGTTCTGGACTTCCAAGTACATTTCGTGCTCAGACCAGTCAATTTTCCGGCATGTGAATCTTACATGTTCTGGTTTTTCATGAGAATTGTCCTTGTATGCTTATGCTCCAACTTGCAGTCTACTGTTCTTTTGCTACTCAGTCCTGCTGCTCTTCTATTTGTAAACCCATACAGTATATCTGACTCCTTCCACTGGAGACCCCTTCACTAGCTAACTCTACTACTGTATACTATAGTTCAAATACTCTTAACTTCCCCTATTCATTGACCTGACCATACCCTCGCCCTCTTAATAGAACTGAAGTCCTTCTTGGCTTAAATATTGATTACATTCATTTGACTTGTAGTGCAGATAGATAACTCACCTTACCTGGCAAGGCAAAGCTTATTTATATAGCACCCAATCAACATACTATCATCATGGCCCCATTACCTCACAAGTGCAAAAGCCATGAGTTAGGTCTGTAGAGGTCAAACTCTGCAGAAAAAAATAAATAAGATATTTTTAGCCAGCCCATTGCATACTGTTTGTAATTTATACTAGGACAGTACCTCCATGGCAAGATTAGTTATTTTAATGAAGATATAATAACTGGGCTCCATCTTTCCCATGGAGAAAGCCAGTTATAATTTGCCCTTGTAACCAGATAGTAATAATGGCAAACACGAGCTTGTTTTCCGTATGGGAAAGACATGAGCTACAGTTGTCCTCATACACACAGATACTCTTCACGATACTCTGAAACCCCAACAACACTCACCGCTCACATTTTGGTCTCCTCAGAGTTTTTTTCTTGAACTGGGATTCATTTTCACACACCTGTACATTCCTTCAGGCCCCTAACTAATGTTTGCTTTCATGCTGTTTTGTTGTTTCTCCCCCCAAGGCATTGTGAGTGTCAAAGAACTAACCTGGTTGCCATGGAAACCCAATTTCATTTCAGTTCAACACTGGAGTTAAAACCTGCTTCACAAAACAAAAAAGACTGCCCTAAATACATTTTTATTAATTAAATGCTGCTAAGGGTTCTAAAATGTTTGTCTCTGAACATAAACATGTAGTTCTGGCACTCATCCATTTTGGTTTTTTTTTAGTTTTTGTTGATCGGGTAAGTGCACTAGACAAATCCTGCCTATTTTCAGGCACGACCCGGGGGAGGGGGATACAGATGAATACCAACCGACCTTGAACCAGATTAAGCTGTTGGTGGTATTTTTAGTGAATGAGGGAAATTTGGCCAGGACACCGGGGAAATTCCCCTACTCTTGCTTCCTGTGAGCAGGGGGGACCCATTTTCCTGTGGGACCAAGATGGCGGCTCCCATGGATCCTGGTGGAGGAGGACTGCATACATGAGAGACACAGACAGAAGACAAGGAATCCCTTTCTGTTCCAATACCTCTTGTGGACAGTGGTGGCGCTGTGGGACTGTTGGGAGAGAGGAACGGTCTCAGGATGGCTGACGACAGTGGAGGAGCTCAGAGGCAGGAGAGCTCGCAGGCTTTATCCAGAGCAGAGGGGAACGATACGGCTGGAATGCACCCGAGTGGTGGCCAGCAAAATGTATCTAACCCCTCAAAACACAGTTTTCAGCTGGAAGGTGAAAAATGCACCACAAGTCCAGCACATACGAGGAGTATGTCTAGCTTTAATTGCAAGAGCATGTCGGCTTTAAATCCAAACCCGGAAGTGCGACTTCTAAATGCTGAGACAGCCGATGATGCTTCGGAAGATCAACAAGCTCTCACTATATTACAAGAGGAATGACGCCTTTGGGAGAAGGCTGCTATGGATTATCAAATTACTCAGCTTGCTGCTGAAGAAGAGATTTGGAAACGGAAGAGACCCGAGGTAGATTCACCCTCACGTCATAGAGGTACCGACTTGAAAATACATAAAGGTGCAAACAGCCCTGAGGGGAAACAAGCTTGTTCACCGAAGATTTCAGGGGATATAGAAGTAGAATCTTCCCCCGCATGGTCCCCAGATATTGCCCTGAAAAGGGCGGGGTGGCTGCTGTTATATTTGGGTCAGCGGATCGCAGACCCTGCCATACCAATTCCAGGTATGGATCATACCCCTCTTGCAGTTTTAGATGGGCCCAGTTCTGAGACTAGTGTTCCTGCAGCTAGGTCTGAGGGTAGTTTAGACCCTGGTTCTATAATACAGAATGTAGAATTATCTGACATAAACAGGCCTTTAATGGATCCAGGTGCTGTGGTTAACCACAACCAGCCAGTTAGTCCTAAACTAGGATCAAAATCACCTCAACAATGCCAAAGTGGGGATTTGGAGGAACATGCCAACCAAAATAAAGCTACTAATGATATAGGGCCTGATGTTGATCAAAATACCCTACCACGTCTTACAACCCCAACTACCTCCTATGCTAGCCTTTTTCGTAAACCTGTTTCCTTGTCTAAAAGATGAAATGCTGTAAGGCTGAGGTTTTTGGGACCCACTGATACCATGCCTGACAGATTCTACGTGGGGAAAGTCTTACTTAAACAAATGATGGGTTTTACGCCCAGTGAGGTGTATGCCTTGATTCATACACCAGGGGACAATACGTATGACATTAGTTTTCATACACCAGATATGTTAAACAGATTTTGAATGAAATACGCATTATTAAAGACTAATCCTGCTTGGGTCCATTTTCAGGCCATACCATTAACCAAACAGACATTCAAGGTTATTACTGTATTGTTCCATAATGAAGGGGTTAATGTGGAGGATAGCTCCTATTGGTTGGAGAAAAAGTGTATCCTGAAAGGAAACCCAGAGCCCATTCTTGATACAGAAGGATTTTGAAATAGTGGTTGGAGATTTAAAGTTAATTTAAACCAAACTGAAGAAGGTTTACAACATCTTCCCAGTTGCTTTTATTTGGGAAGGGATACAGGATTAATCTTTTATCCAGGACAGCCCCATCACTGTTATAAATGTGGTTCTGGTAGACACCTTAGCAGGAATTGTGAAGTCATCAAATGTGTCCAGTGTGAAGAATTGGGGCATACAATGTCAGATTGTCATCATCCAGCTAAATGCTCACTTTGTGAAGAACCCCATGTATTTACTGACTGTCCTTGGGCTGCCCAAAATAAAACAAATGGAGATTTTTGCATACAGGATTTTTACCTAAATACAGCAGTACATGCAGTCCAGAGGCAAAAACCTGTACCTCCGCCCCCACCCCCAAGTAGGCCTGAAACCATACCTAGTATGGAATGGGTGGACATTTCGGAAATTGTATCAACTACTCCTTCCCAGGAAGAGGAGAACTTAATATCTACTAAAATGGTGATTCTTACAGATTCTGTTGTGGGCCAGGTTATTCCTAATACTATGCCTCCCCCCCTTCCACCTGAAGAATCTTTTAACCTCATTACTGCTAGAAGTCACAGTTTAAGACCCAGGACCTCTGAAATACCTATATCTGAACAAGGTTTGATACCCCTCCAGAATGCATTTTTGGTATTACAGGAAGACATAGGTACTGAGTCAGATTCCATCTCGGTCCATTCTTCACAACCTGAAGGATCTTCCGATCCAGAACCATCTGCTGATGTTATGGATACAGTGAAAAATAAAAAAGGGTCAACCTGGGATGAGAAAATCTACAAAAAAGAAATAATAAAAATAAAAGGAACATTGATATGAGTTATGACAACACCCTTCTTTCCCTTTCCTCTTTGTCTATGTTTTTTGAATATAAATTTGGCATCCTTAAATGTTAATAGTATTCAGTCAAATAGGAAGCAAATGTTGATATATTCACTATTTGATGGAGGCAAGGATGATGTAGTTTATTTTCAAGATACTCAGTTACATACCAGGTTTGAGGTAGAACAGGCCACTGAAAGGTGGAAATGGGGTACTGTTTATTGGTCTGTTGGTGAAGAGCTATGCACAGGGATAGGTATAGTAGTTAATAATCCTACAGCACGCCAAGTTCAACTTGTAGATGTTTTGCCCGGGTCACATATTATTGTTAGATATGATACTTAGCGATTTACACTGTAGATTTAATAATGTTTATGCTCCTCAAGCTAAATCTGTGAAAATAGCATTATTTAAGACTTTATTGCCCTATTTGTTCACTTCTAGATTTGTGCTTTTAGGTGGAGATTTTAATTGTAGCCGTTATCATACGGATAGAGGTAAACGATCCACAAAGTTATTTTGTGATACTAAGTGTCTTAATGATTTATTGACACAGTCAGGATTGGTTGATGTTTTGATTTATTAGGTAAACCACAAAAACATTTTTCAAGGTACTAAAGCAACAAGGATAGATTTCTGGTTTATTTCAGATACTTTAACAATACAAAAGCTCAAACTATACCAGTTGCACCTTCTGATCATGTGATACTTGAGATTACGATAGGTAGTTATGAAATAATGCATAAAGGACCAGGATATTGGCGTCTTAACCTGGAATTACTTAAGTTACCAACTGTTGAAGAAGGAATTTTGGCAGTACTACAGGCAAGAAAATCAGTGGTTAGCCTCTATGATTCGTATAGAAATTTGTGGGAAGATACAAAAATAGATATAAGACAGTATTTCCAAATAATTGGCAAGATTAATGGGAAATTTAATAAAGATACATATATAAAAACTTGACAACAGTTTTTAGACTTACATTTTATAGTTGCACAAGGGGATTATACAGCCTTATCTGAATTAGATAGAATTTGAAAATTATTAAATTCAACACAATATAGTAGATATAAATCCTTAGATGTAGAAAGAAGATTTGGTTCCCAAGGAGGTAAAGCCTTATGGACCCCTATCAGTTTTGTGCTGAACAAAGACATCAAAATATATGGCAGAGGTTTGTGACTCTTCGGGTAAAAAATGCAGACCAGGAAAGATATTATGAATGCTTTAGATAATCATATACATCAATTATTTGGATATGCTACTGTTTGTTCCACATTCCTTATGGTTAGCTCAAGTGATTCCACCTATGCTTGATAAACATAGCAGAGACATGTTGCTTGTTGATATAACATCTTTAGAAGTATCGCTAGTTTTCATTAACAAAGGCAGGTACTGCCCCAGGGAGTGATGGTTTGCCATATGAGATATATAAAATAATTTTACAATATTATTACAAGAATTTGTAGAAGTCTTGAAATTCTGATTACAGGATTATTACCAAATAGTATGTTGGATGGTTTAGTGGTATTTATGTACAAAAGGAGATAGAACTAAGTTATCAAATTGGAGGCCAATTACCCTGCTTAATACGGATTTTAAAATATTTACAAAACTGTTACATACTAGACTTATACCAATGGCTGATTTTCTAATACACAGTTCTCAGACATGTTCAATACCAGGAAGAAATATTTCTGATGGTTTAATAGTACTTAGAGAAATATTTCATAGAGGTAATACTGGTGAGCTTACAAGTCTTATTTTTAGTCTTGATCAAGATAAGGCTTTCGATAATGTTAATCATGAGTATTTACGGAGTTGTTTGGCTATATATAGCATTCCTGAAATGTTTATTAATTGGATTAAAACATGTTATAAGTCTGCCTCTGCTAAAGCCTTTTGTAATGGGTGGATAGGTCATAGGTGTACTCTTTAAAGGGAGTGTAGCAGGTTGCCCTCTGAGTGCTTTACTATATTTATTTACCATTGATCCACTACTTAGAATGGTGGATAAAACTAGAGGTATACAGGGCGTATCCTTTTCCTGTGAAGACCCTGAAATAAAAAACATTGTATATGCAGATGACATTTGTTTTATAATAGGAAATATCCCATCAGCACATAATCTGGGAATAATTTTAACTAATTTTACGACTCATACTGGAGCTCAAATAAATTACCAGAAATCTTGTTGCCTTCCTCTTAATGCTGAAGATGTCACAGATGATATACTAATTGGGGTACCAGTATGAAAAGGGACAGCCCCTATTTTAGGGATCTTATTTGGTTCTGGAGATTTGGCTTATCAGAATTGGATACTTAAATTGAATGAAGCACAAAATAAGGTTAATCTTTGGAATACTTGGCATTTAGCTAAATTAAAGTGAATCTACATGATAAAAACCTTTTTGTTACCCATATTTTTATATTTAAGTACAGTATATAGCTTACCGTCAACTTTAGAAACCAGAATATATAGTTGTTGTTTTTTCATGTATCTGGGGAAACCGTTTAAATCCAATTAAAAGAGGCTTACTATTGAGAGAAAAAAGAAATGGAGGGTTGAAGATGATACAACCTGTGGTATTTTTTCAACATATATTTATATGCCAATTTATTCCCCTTGGTAGCTCAAAATATTAATAGATGGTCCCCTTGGGTCTTAGATTCCTTGGGACCTATTTTCTCTATTTGGTCCATGTATCATCATCACCTTCCTCGACAAATTTCAATTTCATATTTACCTGATCCAATGAGAACTTGCTTTGCTAAAATAAAGCTATGGGGTATTTCCAAAGAGCATCTCCTTTCTTATACTCGGAAAAACTTGTATGAATCTTTGATTTTAAAATATTTTCAAGAGACAGCAGGATTTGATTCTTGTTCTTTGCCAGATAGATTGCTGATAGGTGAAATGTTGATTTCCCCTCGTATTCCTACTTTTATGTGGGATGTAACTTGGCTGGCCTTGCATGGTCGCCTAAATGAAGAGGAAATCTAAAGCATAGACAGGTGTCGGAGAGATATTGTCCTAGAGGAACATGTCCAGATGTAATTGAGACAATGCAGCATTTATTCCTAGAGTGCCCTTTTATTCAAGGATTTTGGCAATCTATTCAACGTTGCTGGCCTACATCTCCGTTTGGTTTTACGACTTTAGAAATATTATGCCTTGGTATTTTGCCTTTTCTGTGGACGAAACATGATAGAGTAACACTATGGTTATTTCTTGTATGTTTTAAATTTTACATATGGTTTGTCCGGTGCAGATTGACTATTCAACAACTACATTTTACTTCTGACGAGTTGTTTTTTATGATAGAAACAGCAATTAAAGACATCAGGTTGCAAGATTATAATTCAATCCAGTCAACAACCTTTCAAGGAAGATGGGCCTCTATTGATTGGTTATAATAGATATAAGTAAAATGAGTATGTATAGTAAGTATATATGCCTATTATATTTAAGCATGATATAGAATAAATAATTTAGGATTTGTGCTATATGAATATACCTATAAATTATGTGATTGTGTTTAAACATATGGTTTAGTTAAAATTATTGTGTGACTTAACACTGTTGGTTTTATTTTGACATTTGGTATCTGTATATTGATTTGTATAAATTGCTTTAGGTTTTGTACATTTTTGATTGTATGTTCCTTTCCAACTTTAATAAAAATTTCCCCTACTCTTTTGTAAGTGGGGGGACTGTTCATGGTTTTCCTTTTACATTGTTTGGATGATATATCTTTGTAATAGATTATCTTCTATATGATTTATATATTATTTTGTGTGATTTAACACTGTATGTTTTCAATTTTGGTTTACTGATTATGATAATAAAAATTCCCCTACTCTTTTAGTGGGGTGGGGGGTTATTTTTTCAGTATGTCTAATAAGTTTTGAGTCTATTGCAATGTTATTTTTGTATTTTATGTATGATGGCATATGTATTTTGTTTTGTGTAATTTGCTTTTGCTTTTGTGTATTATTTGACTGTATTTTACTTTCCAACTTTAATAAAAATTCCCCTACTCTTTTCGATAAGTGCCCTGGGATCTTTAACATCCACCTGAACTACCACCAATCCAGGCAGATGGGACCTCAGTTTAATGTCTCATCTGAAAGATGGCACCTCAGAAGTGCAGCACCCCTCTCATGCTGCACTACAGTGTCAGTACTGGGCTATCAACCCTAGTGCCAGATGTGGGAACTGAACCCACAGCCCTCTGATCTCCCAGCTTCAGAGGCGAGTGTGCTACCTACTGAGCCACTGACACTGACATTTAGCAGTGTCACTCAAGCTGTTTCTATGATTTACCATCTAACATGCCATACTGTTTCATGTTTGAAATTTTACAGTTTATCCAAACAAAATGAATAATCTATAATAAAACCTGTTACATGCTCCAAAAATAAATAGTTGCTTAATATACAAAGACCTGTTCTATTTTACTAATTTTTTTTATGCAGAAACCTGTTATAGTTTTACAGTTTGAGCTGAAGAAATGGAGCACAGCAATTATACAAAATAATACATGGGGTATTTCTTTCTCAAAAGCTGGCCAAGGATTAAGGAGCCAACGATTCCACGTGTGAAGAATAACCAAGCATAGTGACCCATGTGACACTGAAATGAAAGATTTATTTCTGCTTTGGGCCTGTCATGCATGAATCGTAATGTCTTTATTTGCAAAATGCTATCCTCACAATCATTGTATGAATCCAGAAACTTATGTCACAATGGCCTCAGTTGCAACTAGTTGCAAAGCTTGTTGTCACTTGGTGCCGCTGTTTTCAAATGCTAAAAGTATACATTGTTATCTACAGCTTTATTTATAAGACAGAAGGTGGAATTGTACAGAAATAATGTATTGCATGCATGTTCTGTGTTCCTCCACAAGTTGTTTAGTCAATGATCTCTAGCTGTTAGTGGGCATTTTGGAAGAAGAAGACAAGCTAAAGCACAGTGATAGTCTTCAATACACTTGGTTATTCACACAAGATACTGACCTGACACGGGGCACCACTATACTTTTTCTATGAAGCCCCCTTTGAATTCTACCTTAGTACTGTCACTCCACCCAGCCTTTTCCTTCCTCCACAGTAGCAGCTCAATGGATGGGCAAATTGTATGGATAAGAATGACAAACTGATCACAAAATTACATAATTTTTAAAAAAGCTCATGCGACTTAACTTTATTTACTGATGCTATTTTGGAATCCTTGGCCAGTTTTTGAGAAACAGATTAGAGAGCACACACGCACAAACACACACACACACACACACACACACACAGCCTCATGTTTAGGTCAATCAGCCTAAAAAATTGGTCGTATTCCATTCTCTAGTTTTAAAGTTATCAGGGTTTAAAATTCGCAGTTCACATACTTGTGAAATGTAATTTTAAAAATTCAAAGTTTAGAGGCTTGCTGTATAACTTAGTCTTCTTTCAAGCTATAGAACTAACAACTGGTGCATGTCTCCCTAATGTATGAGAAATGCAGCATACTAAATTTGGTGTGATGTAAATTACAACTTTTTAAATTAGATAGAAATAACTGAAATTATATTTTGGCAACAATTCACAAATTTTAGGGGGGAAATTTCATGGACTTTCATGGAAGTAAAATCTTAACTTCTGCAGAATTCCACCAGTGGAAGATGTTTCACACTGGCCTACTTTTGAGGGTGCATGCATGTTTGGTGGCTGGCAGCTACCCTTCACCTCACTGATGTGCACCTTATCTGTTGCCCCTCCCCAACCTCCAACAAGTGGAAGTCAAGTTGTGGGATGCAGTCTCTCCTCCCCTTCCCAGTTCCATGTGATTTGGGCAAAGTTAAAAGAGTGAGAAAAATATGGGTGATGGCATTTTGGCGACTGCAAGTACGGTGCCCGTACATATGGGTGAGTGTTGAAACAGTGACAATTTGACAAATGATTTTCTGTAGGGGGCTTCAGACCCCTTTGTGGGGGCTTTTCACACACCCTTACAATAATAATCAACCAAGTTTGGCACCTTGGGAGGGGGGAAAGCATTGCCACCATTTGGGTGATCACCCATGTCATGGTGCCATACTTGCATTCACCCCAAATTCCATTGCCCAAATTGCCTTTCCCTTTTACTTTGCCCAAATTACATGTTACCCCCCTTCCCCTGTGGGAGGAGAGCTGTCCTTGGTATGCTTGATCCTCCCTCTCCACCATTCCTGAGTGGCCATTGTACATTCCCAAACCCAGTTCACTGGCTTACTGAATGGTAGCACTATCACTGTGCTACCAGGTTGCTACCAGATTGGCTATCACAATATAAATTTATTTTATATCGTGTTTCTGAAAAGCTGTATCCATAAATCCCTTATAATTAATTAGGAAGATAAAATAATTAAATAAATAATGCAAATGCCAAACTAGGAAACAGTAGTTGAAAGATTTGTGGAAACCATATTTTATTAATGAAGAAAAAGGCCTCTATACTAGTGGGACAGTAGCTCACAGTCAGATTTTTTTGTACTAGCAGAGTACTGTAGTTGGGGTAATACTGTGTATGCTATGCACACACCCTATTGTTAGCTGAATATTGCTTTCCTCTGAAAATGGAGAACAGCTGCAGGCAATTTCTTTTAATTTCTGTATTAGTTTTTAACTCTTTTACCCTGACCTCCACTTCAGTGTTCGAGGCCGCCATGGCTGCACCCTGTGTTACACCTGGGAGAGTGTGTTAGTGGCTGTCTTTACAGTCCATGAAATTCCACTCTGAGTTCAGCAAACAGGGAGTACATGTTGGCCAGGCAAGACGTTCTTCCTAATGCAAGGAGCTGAGCGGCTGTCCTCCATGATGCAGCTCTCCCCCAGACAAACTGCACATGTGATTCAGTGGCTCCCGTGTGAACCCTGCTCCCCAAGGGGATGAAACAGTGTACTGTCACCAGACCACAGGGTGGAACTAAAGGCAATATTTTTTTGTTAGCATTTACAACGTGCTACTGTTCTGCAGGCTCACTTCCTCAAGTATATTGTGCTTTTCAATGAACCATATGATTAATTACTACTGTGCTGTCATCTTGTCAAAGCTAATATTCATCTCGCATGCTACTGCGGCTCTGCTGTTTTTTGATTCAATGGAGCAAGTCCTTTAATCACTTATGTTATTAATCTTAACTATTATTTAGATACAGAAGGTAACCATTCTGTTCAATGATCTTGGAGACAGGGAAAATGAGATCTTAGCTTTAGGTGTTCCTGGAGAACTGTGTTATACCTTTTCATTGACTTTGAAGCCACGGATGCGACTCCTAAAATTACTTTGTGATTTGCTTTTGTGGGTAGGTGTGAAACAGTATTTCTCTTGTGTTTGTGATTAATGCATTTATATTTGTATATGCTATGTACAGTTACAGCATCTCTTATAGTTATCAGTGCCTGGAGTTCTTCTAACGAGAGAACTGTGATGCACACAAAGGACTTGAGGAGGTACTCATAACTGTAAGAGATGTACCTGGACTTATAAACATTTATTTATCATGATAAAAATTTCTGTTTCCAAAAGTTTGGAAGTTAAATTTAAAATCAGAATGTTTTACTCTGTAGAAAATTAAAGAATCCAGTGTAGGAAATGAACTGTATGAACTGAACTTAGAACTTCAAAAAGTTAAAACTGTTTGCATGAGACACACTCTTGGGTTAAAGCCTGCCTAACTTGGCTAGATATAAACAATCTGAATTTGTTAAGAACAGTGTTGGGATTTATAACACACTTTCATATTTGTAATACTTTCTCACTTTAAGATCTATTTGTAAACTTGTTAATGAAGGTTAAAATGAATGTATAATTGTAGTAAGTGGTTTGCATCCCATGCACATTTGATGGTGATGTTATATCTGGCTGAACAAGAATGGTGCTTCACAAGTGTGACTGTAATGACTACAAACAGTAATTTTTCATAGCCAACAAGTAGTTATATTAATCAATCAAACTTTATTTAACCAGGTAAAATCATCTTTGAGCAAGCTCATTTGCAAGATGGTCCTGGACAAGTAGAACATATACAACTACAGCAAAATTACTGGATTAGCAGTGTACACACAATGATCATATAAAAGACAGTTACAGAGAAACAAATAAGATCAGGGCTGGGGAGTACATAGGTGAACACTATCCCGGTTGATAATTGCCTGTATATATAAAGGATTCCCACAAGATGTGGGGTTATTCAGACAAAGGTCACAATGTTACAATAAGATGAGGGATACCAGGTAGGGTAAGTGAAGGAACAACAACCGAAGGTTTATGGGTGGGGGAAAAACAAAGGAAAGGTTGGTGAGTGGTAGAAATAGATGTAGTTGAACAAACAGGTGGGAGTTGGCAGAATAATCCCAAGGTGGAAAGAAGAAGAGAAGTACTAGGGGAATACATGTAAGTGCCTAGAGTTTGGGGAGCCACATGAGATGGAGGAGGTGGTTATTAGTGGTATACACACAGGGCTCTCAGTTTGAGAGCGAGCAGCCTCCTGAAAGAGTGAGGCCACAGGAGAGAGGACAGCCTGAAAGTTTTTTGCATGACATTCAAAAAGGTGAACAGAGAAAAGATGATAGCCACTGAGCCATGTCATTTCCTTATTTTGGGTACTTTGAGAGATAAGAGGCAAACTCCTTAGACCATATGTTCCCTCAGTAAACTGAAACAGTGTAGAAATACAGGTCAGTAGTTTATAATTTAGGGCCCAGTATGTCTACATGAGGGCATTTTATTGCCTCCTCAGAGTGAGGAAGGGCAAGTCTAGTGCCTGATAGACCAGGCAGTGGTGGTGGTGCCTAATGGCATGTTTAGTATAAATCTCTGTGCACAATGGTAGAGGGTGTCAAGTTTACATAGCGCCTGAATAGGACAGTGACTATAGAGAAAGTCAGCATAATCAAGCAGTGGTAGAAAAGTTGTTTGGACAAGTTGTTTCCTTGCTTCAAGAATAAGGAGGTGTCTTATCCGATAAAATATGCCTAGACATTGTCTTAGCTTTTTAGAGAGTTCATTAAGGTGAGCCAAGAAGTTGAGTCTGTTATCCAGCCAAACACCAAGGTACCTGAATTTTTCTACTAATTCCAAGGCTTTGCCAAGCAAGGTATAAATTTGGAGGCTCAAAGATGGTCCTATGTAGTGGGCAGCACAAGGCAAGATAATAGTAGCTTTGGTCTTTTTGGCATTAAGCAGAAGTCTGAGCCTTATTAAGTTGTGTTGAAGGATGTCAAAGTCTAACTGAAGCTCCTTGTGGGCTACGTCTTGGGAGATGTTAGTAGTATAGAGCACGGTATCATCAGCGAATAGATGAACATTACTTGTGCATATGTAGGAGTCTATATGGTTTATATAAATAGCAAAGAGAATAGGGCTGAAGATGGAGCCTTGTGACACACCATGTAGCAGGGTAGCAGGGTCTTTAACTGAGACAGTTCCCCTTGATCTTTGATTTGTTGCATTCGGTTGGTGAGGTAACAATCAAACCACTTTAAGGCAGTGTTGTTTACCCCGATGATGCTCAAGACGTTAAGTAGAATATGATGATCCACTTTATTGAAGGCCTTTCTAAGATCTAGAAAGAGGGCATAGATGTATTGCTTAGTATCTAGGGCAGTTTGCCATTCGTTGGACACTTTGGCAAGGGCTGATACAGTACTATGCATGGGCCTAATCCCCAATGGGTCGGGTTTTAGTATGTTTTCAGTGTCAAGGAACTCTCTGAGTTGAGAGTTAACAATTTTTTCCAGGGTCTTTGATAGGATTGGGAGAAGGGAAATTGGGCGGTAGTTGTTCAGATCTGTTGGGTCACAAGATGTAAAAAGAGGAATAATGTGCGCTATTTCTCAAAGTGGTAGCAACTCACCATGAGCCAAGGAACTATTAAAACAGTGAATGATTGGAGATATCAGGTAATAGCAGCCAAGTTTCAAGAAGAATGGTTCTAAGAGGTCAGCAGCAGCATACTTTTTAGTGTCCAAGGCTAGCAGGAGGTCCTTTACCTGTTTAAAGGTTACTGAATGAAAGCTAAAGGAGGAGCGCCCTGGGATAGCTGTGGTGACAGAGCCATGGCCGTCATTGTCATCACTGCAGACACTCACTTTACTGGCAGGTGAGGCATCAAATGCAAGGCCTGCAGTGGCAAAGTAGCTATTTAGATTTCTAGGATGTCCACCCTGTCCATGTAGAAAATGTCTCCTACCACAATCTTGGCAGGCAAAGGTGAGGCTTACGAGTGACCTACTACCTCTCTAAAAACTTTCAAGAATTTAGTGGAACGATTGTTATTTTCTTCGACAGTGGACTGGAAATAACATGATTTTTCAGTTCTAACAAGTTTGGTGCAGGCATTCCTGGCAACCCAAAAGGCCAGCTAGTCAGAATCCAATTTTGTTTTCCATGCCTTTTTCCACAGTACATCCCTGTCCCTCAGAACTTTCTTTGGGGGGGGGGTGTAAATCAGTCAGGTGACGTTTTCCTACATTTGATTTTTCTAAGTGGTGCATGTTTATCAGACACCTTCAGTACCCAGTTCTGGAAGATAGTATAGACTTCTGAGACAGAGGGTGCCAGATAAAAATCCTGCCAGTTAATATTCCCTTGGTCTGCCAGGAAGGTAGGTTGGCAGAAGTGTTTTAGACTTTGTTTTAGTTTAAAAGTGGAGGTAGGAGGCTGGTAAGGGGAGCTTCTAATACAGGCAGTAGCACAGTGGTCACTCAGGTCACTGTGGAAAACATCTGTGTGAGAGAGATATTATGTGGCTTGTTAACCAGCATAAGATCCAGTAATGAGTTGCAGTCAGGGGATTTCTTGTTAGGATGGGTATTCTCCAGGGTATTCTGGGTTAGGCCACGCTCATTGCAGAACTCCTTAATTATGCTGGAGCAGGCACCATTCCAATTGAGATTAAAATCCCCTATTATTATGCATTCTTCTGAGTTTGTTTTTTCCAGCAGGGAGGGAAAGTGACCCAGTATGCCAAACCCCACAGAAGAGGGCCTATAACAAGCAGATATTGAGAGGGCCACTCCAGAAGATAAGGTCAATTTCAGAGCTAGGCAGTCAAATTCCTTCGGTATAGAGGTGCAAATGATATCAGAGACAGAGAGAGATTGGTTTTGGTATAAATGGCAACTCCACCACCCATTGTTGGTCTGTTGTACCTGAAGAAATTATAACCATGGATATTAACAGTTTTGTTGGAAATGTTGATCGTGAGCCATGTTTCCAAAAACATAGCAATATCTGGAGCCATATGTAGTACTCAAGCTTGGACCATGTCGAAAATTTTAGGCAAGCTACGGATATTCACATGTAAAAAGCTGAGACCTTTTAGCAGAGGGAGGTCCGAGGGTGCATCTATAAAAAGGGGTGAACCGGGGTTTAATTCCACACTCCCTGAGCAGAGTAGAAGAAGAACTAATAGTTTCCTAAGGCAGTTTATAATCGTTTTTAACGCAAGTTTATTCCGACGTTTAGTGTGCAAGGTTTTGCGGTTTGCATTGCCGTATCAAAAGTTACGATTCTGTAACAAGATATATAAATCATGTGACAAAACTGGCTGATAAATTTACTGGTCACAGATGGTAGACTTGTGGCCACTGCCTTAGCAGCAACAGTCTGTGCTCAAAGGGGTGTTTGTGATCCCTTAATGCAAAGATGGACCTGCTTCTCAACCACTTCACTCACCACAGAAAGGGAGAAGATAACACTATACAAAAGATCCCAAGACCGTTTGGAACCATATTACAGCCCTTACTGGCCAGTGTACCTGGTACTGTGTCCAGAAAGTGTTATGCCTGCTTTAACATGACTGTAGTGCTTCACCTAGTGGTAAGCAGTATCCATAACCTATAAATCAGCCATGTTCTCATTGAGGCAACTGAATTTCTCAATATACTGTAATTGAAAACCACAGTTAAGGGAGGAAGTACTGCTAGACCACCTGGACTGGTTACTGCTGTTGAGAGTTTGTGTGTGGTCCACAGAACCACCAGGAAACCTTTGAACATTGGCCATGTGAAGGCCAAATCAAACCACTGTAGCATGATAGCCATTTAAAACTGAGTGGCTTTTGTGTGCGGACTGTTAGTGGGTAGTAGTTGAGGGAACACTCAAATGTACACCAGACAATGTTGAAAAATAAATTGCCTATTAATTGCACACATTTGCTGTAAGACACTTTTTCAAAGTTTAAAACATAGCTTCTTTTTATTTTGCAAATGTTTCTTTAAACAGCTCAAATAACAGAGGTTATATAATTGCTTTACTTTAAAGGGACACTATCAACCTTTTTTGCATCAAATAATTTTTAGGTAAAAACACAAATTTTATGATTGCTTACCTTCCCTAAAATTCATTGATGTTGCTGGTTGTTTTATCTGCCTCCTTGCTTATTGGAACTGAAATGAATGAGAATGTATAGCTATATCCAGCCTTGCTTCAAATCATTGAACTGCTCTTACTGCATAATAACTGAACATTAGAAATACCTTCAAGCAGTACAGCTGCTCGTGATACCATAGTCTCCTCTAGTCCCACTGCATAATAAGTGCTAGATTGTGTTGGGAATGTCACTGAGTCCAGGAAAGATGCAGTGGGAGTTGATCAAAAAATGTAAATAAACATGTTTTGGTGTGGTAACACCAATATGGTGGGCACTCAGTATTTTTTTCATTTTTAAAAGAAAAAGGGGATCTAAATCAAACTACTAGCTGCATCAACAGTCTCTATAGAATACGAGCAATCATAAAATGTGTTTTTTAAACTATGGACACATTGAGGACTAAGGGAGTTGACAGTGTCCCTTTAACTGTGCTGTTTATTTTCATATGTAAGAGGTAGAGTCCACAAATCATGCATGACTTCACCTCTTGTGAATTATGAAAGTCCCCCTTACAAATTCAGAAAATAGCTTGCTTGGAGGAGGCAGGCCATTCTATATGCTATGTATACAACTTGTTTCTTATGTTTGTTTGTTTTCTTATCTTGGGCATCTGAGGGTGTGTGCTTCCACCAACCTCAAGCTCTATATACTTAAAGCAAGACTTGGTAATGTGTGCTCATCCCCCTCTCCTTCCACGTCCCCCATTTCATCCTATCTGCTACATTTAGTGTGTCTCCATTTTTAGTTGTTGCTTATTGGTCATCATCAACACTGAGATCACGATTCTGGACTCTAGCACGAAGTGAGGTGAACAAATGAATTGGCTGAGATCAAGGAGTGAGGAGTGTGACCTGGAGAGGGATGTTCTGCCATGATTAGGTTTTCTGGCCAAAATGGTGATTCAGTGGGCATTTAAAGTATTTTTCTGTGGTAGAATATTATAAATTGTTCTACATAAGAATTAAGTTAAATAGTTTTTTAAAGCAGGTAGAAAGAACATCTAGGATAGTAAGACAAAAGTGCAGGCAATCAAGATAGTGGCAGGGGTTGGTTTTGATTCTAAATCCAGTGAAATGTGATTGGATGGATCATTCAGACTATTGAGTGACTGACTAGTTTGTTTTGGTTGGTTTGTTTTAGTTGTTAGTCAAGGTCAATGACTTACCCATCATGGAATTAAATGGGTCAAATGAAAAATAAATTGTTTATTTCCCTGATGGGTCTGCAGGCCATTGAAAATAATAAGATTAATTTAGTGTGTTGCCAATTCACTTAAGTTGTGTACTCCTAATTATGAAATGAGTAGACAAAATCTAGATAGGTGACTGACTGGGGACCTTAGAACCCCATGATGATATCCCTACACAACAGCACAAGAAGAAGTCTGGTGACCTCTTTTTTCTCCACACTTACCCACAGAATCACTACACCTGAACTGAGCTAAAAATGCACACATCTAACATGGCTACCCTGTCATCACATCTAGGAGTTT
Source organism: Neoceratodus forsteri (assembly GCA_016271365.2). NCBI lineage: Eukaryota > Metazoa > Chordata > Ceratodontiformes > Ceratodontidae > Neoceratodus > Neoceratodus forsteri. The sequence goes on along the minus strand of CM028138.1, from coordinate 136,987,952 downwards.
ACTAGGATAACTGAAACAGCAAGGTGCACAAATGGGCAATATTGAGCTGCTCTTCCACTAAACCCAGTAGTAATCAAGTATCCCCACATTGCTCAAGTACACATCAAGTCTGTTTTTAAACATGTTTATTGTATCACTGTTCACTACCTTAGCTGTTAGTGAACTCCGAATTCCCACAGTCTGATTGGTATAAAACGATTTTCTTTCAGTAGATTTGAAAGATAATTGCTGAATTTATTATGATGCTCTCTACTCATTACTGTATCGATTTGAAATATGAAATTATTGCTTTGCATTATGCCATCATTTGTGTGAATTTTATAAAATAACAACAGCTCACCTTGAATTCTCCTTCTATGAGGGGGAAAATAATTCTGTTTTCTGTAGTTTTTCTTCATATTCCATATTTTCAAAACTTCTTATGGATTTAGTTGCATTTCTCTGGATTCTTCCTATCATCCTTCAGTCTCCTGAATTTAGCCCCCACCCAGAACTGAGAACAGTACTTGGTATGTGATGTATGTTTTTTAAAGCAGTATAATGATTTCCTTAGACCTATGTTTAAAATGCCTTTGTATACAGTACTGTTTGCCAAATAATTTGTTTTCCTAAATATTTCATTACAGTGCTTTTTTGCTCTTGAGAACTTGTGTGATGTACAGTAAATACCTCGGTCTTTTTTTGCAGTTTGATATACCTAACTTACAGTCAAGAAGAAAGTATTGCTGTCTAGGGTTTGATTTACCCAGATGCATTACTGTAAATTTTGTTAGGTTAAATTGCATCCCCATTTGTTTTCCCATCGACCTAATATGCATAGGACATTTTGTAGAGATTTGTGTTACTCAATAGTGATAACAGGGCCTCTGATTTTAGTGTCATCTGAAAATATACTATGCCAGCTGCTTACATTTTTTCCCAGTCCAAGATGTAAACACTGAATAATAACAGGCCCATTACTGACCCCATCAGCACTCCAATTGCTACCCCGTCCCCAAGTATTTGAGGTGTAACCATTAATTCTAACATACTGTACATACTCATTCTGTCAGCCAAGATGAAATCTAGCTAATCAGATGCCTGTCTATATTGAAATCCCCTAATTTTTACGGCTGCAGTGGGTGTAGCCTTGCAGATGTATTGCTTTGAGAAAAGGACAAATTGCATAATTTCCCTCCGTGGAACCATGCAGAGGTGTAAAACGTTTCCTCCACCTTCCCGCCCTCAAAGCATTGAACTCAACCCTGAAATAAATACACTCCCATTTTAAGAATGTATTTTTCCTTTGGGGATATTTTTTTTTTGCCAAAATGGGTGGGAATTGTGCAGGATCTTGAAAAGAGCATGTCTTATTGTGACACCTGTTTTGCTGTTGATGTGGGCAGGGCAAGAGGTGGAACAGTGATGTTGGTGGTGGGTTTGTATTCCCTGGTGGTGGGGGGGTACAAGCTGAAACTCCCATGGGAGAGGTGGTGGAGTGTGTGTTGGGAAGTTAGGATTTCAGTTGTCTTTTGTATGTTTAAGAGTAGTGGCTGTTATCTGATCTTTTCAGCAGTTGCTAATATTAAAAAAAAGATGTTTTGTTCCACATGTGTTGTGGTCCCTAGCATATCTGAGCATGTAGAAACTGAAGAGTAAATCAATCTATCCTCATAGCAAGGTACAACACAGTTATTGCATTTGAAAGAGCAGCTGTGATATGAATAGATTGGCAGAGGAAGAAAAGCTGCTGGAAAAATCTCTCTTACACACACACACTCACAGCAAATCCCCCATATATACATATAATTTTAAGCAGGTTAAGTGAGTAACTTGAATATATGGTAAGGTACAAATGGTGAGATTCTTTTCTCCCATTACAATGCATTTTTAAAGGTTGTACATAAAAATTGTGTAACATCTCTTTTTAAGAGGATTCTTCAAAGCCCTTATTCGAAATGCAGTCACAGACTGATGTTTTGCAGGGTTAACATCTCAGACCTTTTGCGAGGATTGGTGACCTCCCTAACCCCAGTAACGTGGGTAAGAGAGTGTGTACTACAGGTGCCTTAATTTAAAATTATATTTGTTTTTTTTTGGTAATCAGATCCCTGGCTTATGGAAAGGTTACTAAAAACAAAACTCTTGTGACCAATGTGAGTCCTTTCTAGGCCTCCCGGAATCCCAGGGAAAAAAATTAAACTATATACATTATTATTACACTGCTGTGTGAGTGAAGTATATCTGAACACTGTGTAGGTCACAGAACTTAAAACTACAAACAAACTATGCACAATGGGCTCTATGCACGAAGGGATAGAGGTACATGGAATCCATGCAGACCCCCACCCACGTAGCCACACACCTGTAGACAGGTGCGCACCAGAGGTAGTCACAACCACTGGTCCCTGTCCATGGCCATGCCCACCAGCATGTAGCGCTCTGTGAGGCAGCCAGGGGAGGGGTCAGGGGTCTGTCTGGGCACCCAGTCAGATGCCTGGACTGCGACCGGCACTAGATCTCTTGTGCAGCAGGGCCGCATGGCAGCACACCCCGCAGACAGCTGATGGCCAGCAGCAGTGGCAGGTGCGGGAGGGCAATGATGCTGGCCCTCCGCCAGCACCGATCAGTCTTGTGGGATGGATGGGGGCATGCTGCCAGGCAGGGGGTTGGGGTGACCAACACTAGAGGGGGGGGTTGCTGTGGGTTACAGCTGGGGGAGGCAGCACTGTGCCGGTGCCTGTGCCCCTGTGTGGGATGTGTGTGCTGTGGGGAGGGTGTCACTAAATCCACAACTGTGTACTGGGGTGGGAGGGTGGCTTCTGGCATCCAGGTCCTGCGACTATAGGGGGTAGGTGGGCTGGTCACCATGACCAGCGGGGTGTGTGTGAAGCAAGTATGGGGTTTATGGCAGGGTCCTCTCTGGTATACCCTGCATCACATATGAACCCCTGTGGCCAGCACTATGCACTGTAGGGCATGGCGTGTAGGTGCTGGCCTGCCCCCAGAGCATTGCTCCTTGCGTGGGTGGGGGATCGGGTGCATCTGTGCTGCATGCCCCCTCTGTGCATCCCGCACAGGGGGCACGTGGGGTGCAGAGTGGTTCTGTGCTCTGTTGAGCATGCGTAGCCACTCCACAGGATTCGTGCATGAGGCCCATTATTATTAAACATCAGTGTGTGTGAAGCATATCTGAACACTAATGAGTATGGAAAGGTCACTATAAACAAACCTCTTGTGACCAATGCGAGTCCTTTCTAGACCTCCTGGAATCTCCAGAAAAAAAGGAAAACTAAGCACATTATTATTACACTGTAGTGTAAGTGAAGCATATCTGAACTCTTTGTAGGTCACAGAAATGAAATCTACAAAAATCTACAAAAAAAACAAGCCCATCATTATTAAACTTCAGTGTGAGTGAAGCATACTGTATCTGAACACTAATGAGCAAACAGAACTGCACTCAGCAGGGTGGGGTGCCCTGTGACAAAAAAAAAAAAACAGTTCCTGGAGTTTTAAAGTCAAGGTACAACCTTAGCAAAGGGTACTTAATAAATGAAGGGCCACACTAATGTTTACCAGATATTTTCTCCTTGTAATGGTCACAGCAAACATTACATGCCCCACTGATCATTTCAGTAGTTGCTAATATTAAAAAAAAGAGGTGCTGCATTCCATATGTGTTGTGGTCCCTAGCATATCTGAATATGTAGAAATTGAATACTAAATCAATCTATCCTCATGGCAAGGTACAACACAATTATTGCATATGAAATAGCAGCTGCAGTATGAATAGATAGGCAGAGGAAGAACAGCTGCTGGAAAAATCACACACACACACACATACACACACACGCACACATTCACAGCAACCTCCCCCCATAGAAACATAGAAGTTGACGGCAGATAAGGAAAGCAAGGCCCATCCAGTATGTCCATTTTTTCTACCTTATGAATGGGCCATAGGCCTTTCCTCTGTCAATGGCCTATCTATTCATACTCATCTGTATTGCTCCCTTATGCTCATCCCATGCCTGTTTGAAACCCTGCACTGCATTCATATCCACCACTTCCTAAGGTAGGCCATTCCATGCATCCATCACCCTTTCTGTGAAAAAGAACTTCCTCACATTACTCCTTAATCGGTGTCCTTCTAATCTCATGCTGTGTCCTCTTGTCCTGCTAGTTTTCTTATATTGAAACATGTTAGACTCTTTCACCTTGTTAATGCCCTTAAGATGTTTGAATGTTTCGATCATATCACCTCTCTCCTTCCTTTGCTCTAGGGTATACATATAGGGCTCTATTAATCTGTCCTCATATGTTTTCTGATGCAGTCCCTGCATCATTTTGGTTGCCCTTCTCTGGACTGCCTACATTTTGTTAATGTCCTTGTGCAGGTGCGGCCTCCAGTACTCCACTACTCCAGATGGAGGCCTAACCAGTGTCTTGTAAAAAGGGATTATTGCCTCCCTCTTGTGATTTATGATACCCCTACTAATACACCCCACCATCCCTCTAGCCTTATCTTCTGCTTTAGTGGTCTACTTAGATGATTCTAGGTCATCTGTGATGATGACGCCAAAGTTTCTTTCTTCCCTTGTGATTGCCAGCAACTCCTCATCCAATCTATATGTGGCTTCAGGGTTTCTCTTCCCTATGTGCATGATCTTGCACTTTATTTATCTATTTATTTATCAAGTCTAGGATTACAAATACCTTTGAGCCATGGCTCTTTTGCACTTCTTTGTGTTAAACCCCAGTTGCCACTCTTCCGATCATTTTGCCAGTTTATCCAGATTTCCTCTCATTATGCCCACCCCATCTGGATCATCTACTCTGTTGCAGATCTTAAAGTCATCTGCAAACAGACAAACCTTACCCTACAGTCCATCTGTAATGTCACTGATGAAGATATGGAAGAGGACTGGCCCCAGAACTGATCCCTGTGGTACCCCACTTGTGACTTGCATCTATTCTGACTGTATACCATTTATCACCACTTTCTGTTTTCTGCCTGCTAACCAGTTTGCCATCCAGTTGACCAACTTCTGACCCACCCTGAGCCTACCTAGCTTATTAATCAGTCTTCTATGTGGAACAGTATCGAAAGCTTGCTTCTGTCAAGGTAGGTGATATCAACTGCACCCCCTTCGTCCACCACTCTGGTTACCCAGTCAAAGAAATATATGAGATTAGTTTGACAGGACTTTCCTGTTGTAAACCCATGCTGTCTTGGATCCTGTGCTCCTATGGATTCCAGGTGTTGCACTATCCTTTCCTTAAGGAGTGCCTCCATAATCTTGCCCGTTACTGAAGTAAGACTGACTGGTCCATAGTTCCCTGCCTCCTCCCTGCTATCACTGTTGTGAAGCAGGATCACATGAGCCCTTCTCCAGTTTTCTGGGACTTCTCCTGTGCTCAGAGACTCACTAAACAGTTCTAGTAATGGCTCTGCTAGTTCCACCCTTAGCTCCTTTAGTACCCTTGGATGTATGCCATCAGGTCCCATTGCCTTGTCCATCCTGAGCTTAGTAAGCTCTTGTAGGACACTTTCTTTTGTGAAGGGAGTAGTGCACACCTCCCTCCCCTCTGTGTCCATGGTGCTGGGCTGTGGGCCCCTTCCTACCTTCTCTTCAGCAAATACTGAACAGAAGTGTCTGTTTAGGATAGATGCTTTTCCTTGGTCCTCCCCCACAGACTCCCCCTTATCCCCTTTGATCTTAGCAATACCCCCTCTGGACTTTCTCCTTTCACAAATGTAGCTAAAGAAATTCTTCCCCCCTTCTTTTACTGTTCATGCTAGTATTTCCTCAGTTTGGGCCTTTGCCTGCCTTACTGCCTTCTGTGCTTCCCTTGGAGAAGTTTGGTATGCCTCCCTATCTTTGTCCCGCTGCATTCCTTTATATTTCCTAAAGGCCAGCCTTTTGACTCTGACCTTTTCTGCTACTGTTTTTGAGAACCAAAGTGGTTTCCTTCTTCTTTTGCTCTTGCTTTTCTCTCTAACACAATGGGATGTTGCTTCAAGTATTTCATCCTTAATGCTTGTCCACTTTGCCTGTACCCCCTCACCTTTATTTCTTCTTTCCAGGACTAGCTTAACTCTGTTGGCCATCTTATCAAAGTCAGCTCCTCTGAAGTCCCATATTTTTGCATTGAAATGGGATGATTTGGTTCTAGTGGCCAAACTGAACCATACCATGTGATGGTCACTGGCCCCCAGGTGACCTTTCACCTAGAGATCTGTGATCCTTTCCCTATTAGTCAGTACTAGATCTAGGATAGCCCTGTCTCTTGTGGGTTGTTGTACCAGTTGTTTGAGGCCCTTCCCCTGCAGGGAATCCACCATGTGTCTAGTTCTGGTGGATGTTCCTGCTGGTATTGACAAATCTGTATCTGGCATGTTGAAGTCTTCCATTATCAGAGCCTCCCCTTTAGCTGTCATATTTTGTATATCCTCTAACAGTAATGTGTCTATGTCCTCCCCTGGTCTGGAGGCCTATAGACAACTCCAGTTCATATGGCTGTCCCATTTCCTGTTTCCAGGTGACCTATAGTTCTTCTGGCTCTATGTGTATTCCAATTTCTGTAGCTTTGATATTTTCATTGACATAAAGAGCCCCCCCCCCCTTTGTACCTCTGTCTCTTCTGAACACTACATAGCCAGATACTGAAGTCTCCCAAGTGTGGTTACTGGTGAACCATGTCTTGCTAATGGCTACTATGTCTAGTTTAACCTCTGTCATTGTTGTCTGCAGGTCTGAGATCTTGTTTCCCAGACTGAGGGCATTTGTGTACATGATTTTCCATTGGCCAGATTTCGGTGTGTTAGTTATTGGGTGAAGTCCACCATGTCCCCTGCCAGGGAACCAAACCTTTTTCCTTTCCTCCTAATGCAAATGAACTACAAACATGCTGAACTCCTGTTTGATCGCTAGCTGAGGAGGAAGGGGTGTTCTTCTCATTCGATATATCAGGTGCTGCACCCCTCTCCCCATTTGCAAGTTTAAACATTCTGCAAAGTCATCAAACTTCTTCCCCAATGCATTGTCTCCCTCCTTAGTCAGATGCAGTCCATCGAATTTAAAGAACTTTCACTCCCAAAACTGTTGCCAGTTAACTACAGATATAATTTTTGAAGAAGATCAGGTAGTATTACTTGAATATCTTATACGGTAAAAATTGTGAGCTGTTTGGAGAATGTTTTAATGGGAGAAAAACATCATTACAGTGAGATTTTCTTCTCCCATTACAATGCATTTTTAAAGGTTGTACATAAAAAAAAGATGTTAGATGATTTTCAAGAGGATTCCTTAAAGCTCTGATTAGAAATGCAGTCATAGACTGATGTTTTGTAGGGTTAACGTCTTTGGCCTTTTGCAAGGATTGGTGACTTCCCTATCCCCAGTAACATGGGTAAAAAAGAGTGTGTACTACAGGTGCCTTAATATTTTTGTTTTATTTTGGTAATCAGATTACTGGCTTATGTAAAGGACTATAAAAGCAAAACTTTTGTGACCAATGTGAGTACTTTCTATGCCCTCCGGGCATTTCAGAAACAATAAAAAAAAATACTAAGTACATTATTATTACACTTCCATGTGAGTGAAGCATATCTGAACACTAATGAGTTGAATATCTGTTAAGGTACAAATGTTAAGCTGTTTGGAGAATGTTTTAATGGGAGAACAAAACGTCATTACAGTGAAATTTTCTTCTCCCATTACAATGATTTTTTAAAGTTTGTACAGTAAAAAATTATTTTAGATGAATTTCAAAAGGAATCTTCAAAGCCCTGTTTTGAAATGCAGTCATAGAGAGACATGCTGCAGGTTTAACGTCTATGACCTTTTGCAAGGATTGTTCACCTCCCTAACACGAGTAACATAGATAAAATGCTGTACACTACAACTGCTTTAATTTAAAATTATATATTTTTTCTGGTAATCAGATCACTGGCTTATGGAAAGGTCTCTAAAAACCAAAACTCTTGTGATCAATGTGAGTCCTTTCTAGGCCTCCTGGAATGCCCAGAAGAAAAAATGCACATTATTATTACACTGTTGTTTGAGTGAAGCATATCTGAACACTGTGTAAGTCACATAAATTAAATCTACAAACAAACTATGCACATCATTATTTAAGCAATAAACCACGACAGGGTGAGGGTGATGCTGGGTTTACCCATGTCTGGTATGGTTCGGTCATGAGGCCGCAATGGCCCCCTTTATTTTAGGTTTAAAAAAGGAAAAAGAGTTTTTTGTTGTTGTATTTTTACTTATTTTTATTTACTTTATGCATGTGCGAGAAAAAATAGTTCTGGGTTGCTGCCTACTGCCCTGCTTCTAATGCTGCTCTACACACACATACACACACACACACACACGTTTGTTTTTCTAGCTACTGTTGAGAAAAAGGCTAGTTATAGTGTTGCTGTTTTGAGTGATGATCACTCCTGCAAGAGTTGTGCACCAAACACTGAAATTAAATGCCCATAGAGTACTCAAGCACACACGGGTACAGACTCTGTTATAAATTTCAGGGAACTGAGTCTGATTTGGTAATCTTACTAGAGTGCTTTCTGAGTGCTGGTGGTAATGGGTACTGTGTGACAGTGTGTGTTTCTGGGTTTTCTGATCAGGAAGAAGTGATGGCAATGCCAATTTCAGAAAGATGGGTGACCACCGGCATCTGCGAAAATGTTTCTACCCACTGCTGTTTTTGACTCTACTGCCTCAGCCATTGGAACAGTGGAGAGTTGTATGCATGAGCAGCTGGTTCATCAGACTCCTCTCTGAGGTCTCCTTGGCTTCTGGGCTGGGGGAACGCAGTTGCTGCAGTTTTAAAATGAAATAGGCAGACATAAGGTCAGTAGCAACAATAACTTGTTCTAAAAAAATCTAACAATTTGTTTGCAGTACTTTAGTGGGAGGGCAGGACCAGCAATTTGAATGATGGTGTCCATTTAAAACTGGCGCTTTACCGGCCTTTTCAGTAACAGGCAAGATGGCGCATCAGATGCCCATTTTGGTGTGATCACACTGATACTGCCATTTGGGGGGCTAAGTGTGCATCTAGCTGGCACCTCTTCCCATGAGTAATGTTGGGATTTACCATGGTTTGGAAGTGCCAGCTAGACAATAAAATTGTTAGATTTTTAAAGTCATTGTATCTTCAGTGTGAGTGAAGCATATCTGGAAAACTAATGAGTATGGAAAGGTCACTAAAAACAAAACTCTTGAGACCAATGTGAATCCTTTCTAGACCTCCTGCAATCCCAGGAAAAAACAAAACTTAGCATATTATTACACTGTAGTGTGTGTGAAGCATATCTGAACACTGTGTAGGTTACAGAAATTAAATCAACAAATAAAACTGCACATTATTATTAAATTTCAGTGTGAGTGAAGCATATCTGAACACTAATGAATAAACAGACCTGCACTCAGTGTGTGTGTTGGGGGGGGGGGTACCATCTAATAAAAACAGTACCTGGAGGTTTAAAGTCATGGTACAACCTTAGCAAAGGGTACTTAATAAATGAAGGTCCACACTAATGTTAACCAGATATTGTCTCCGTGTAATGATCACAGCAAACATTACATGTCCCACTGGGCCAGGGAAATGCTCTCCACAATTATCTTTCCCTGGCCCAGAGGGGCATGTAGTGTTTGCTTTGACCATTAAATGGAGAAAATATCCATTAAACATTACTGTGGATCTTTATGTATTAAGTGCCCTGTGCTAGGATTGATGCAAGACTTTAAACCTACACATATCTGAACACTGGTTAGGTCACAGAAAAAAATTCTAGAATGCAATTGGCAATATGACCCAAATTAAATATACAAAAGACACTATATCATCATTGATTATTTTTTATTTGCATTTGTATATATTTATTTAGTTTTTGTTGACCGGGTAAGTGCACTAGACAAATCCTGCCTATTTTCAGGCACGACCCGGGGGAAGGGGGATACAGATGAATGCCAACTGACCTTGAACCAGATTAAGCTGTTGTATGATCATTCTTCCCTGATCAATATTGACTTGCACTGAGTCAGGATAACAGCTTAGTTGTGCTAGGTGTGCACCAGAATTAATGGCAGTTCTCTGTGGGCAGTCTACAGATAAAAACTTTTACTCAAACCAGCTCTCCCTTTCAAGGATGTAGGCACATGATTCTAGTTTGTCTATCATGAGATAAATTGAATACTAAATCAATATAATTCTTGCATGTCAAATAGCAGCAGTACTATGGCTAGGCAGAGAAAGAGCAGCTACACACACACACACACATATATATACAGGTATATTATATATAAATATACCTGTATATATATATATATATATATATATATATATATATATATATATATATGTCAGTAGCCTCTCCCCATCTATACATACACGTTTTGAAGATGGTTATGCAGCCTACAAATTCTGAGCTGTCTGGAGAATGTTTTAATGGGAGAAAAAACATCACTACAGTGGGATTTTTTCACCCATTACAATACGTTTTTAAAATTTTACATAAAAAAAGATATTAGATGTTTTTCAAGAGGATTCGTTAAAGCCCTGTTTAGAAATGCAGTTATAGATTGATGTTTTGCAGGTTTAATATCAGTGACCTTTTGCAAGGATTGGTGACCTCCCTAACCCTAGTAGCATGGGTATAAGAGTGTGCACTACAGGTGTCTTAATAAAAGTTTTTTTTTTGGTAATCAGATCACTGGCTTATGGAGCGGTCAATAAAAGGAAAACTCTTGTAACCAATGTGAGTCCTTTTTAGCCCTCCTGGAATCTCAGAAAAACAACTAAACTAAGCACATCATTATTACACTTGAGTGTGAGTGAAACATACTGTATCTGAACACTAATGAGCTGAATATCTGTTAAACTACAAATGTTGAGCTGTTTGGAGAATGTTTTAATCGGAGAAAAAACATTGTTACAGTGAATTTTCTTCACATGTATTTTCAGCTATAGGGTGTATGACCTTTTGCACAGATCAGTGACCTCCCTATGTCAATGGCTAAAACCAGCAGTTTGAAAGTAATATGTGGAGGTCATTAGCAACCCCAGAGGACAAATAAATATTCAAATCATGTGTCTTTTTAAATGTATTAAAATTATACTGCTTATTTATACACATCACAGCAACTCAGGAATCCTTTTCATTTGTGAGGGTAATCAATGGCATTAAGAATTATATTGAAAATAGGAAGTGAAACAAGTGAAAAAGTTTCACACATGTGAAGTAATGGATCACAATTGCATTTGAGTTTCTGAAATTGGGTGCTATACATGTAAAAGTATGTAAAGAAAAGGTCAAGTGGCATTACTGTGACGCATTCTTATCACAGAGTAGAAAATAGAGCAGTACAACAGAACCCTTGACAAGGCCCTTATGCCATACCACAAGAGTAGCAACTTGTTGTTCTGTGTATCTTGTTGACAAAACATGTCAATCAGTAATTCAATACATAAGTAAATAACAAAACAGATGAATGAATTGATAAGTAATGGTAGTCAGTTTGTAATTGATACAGTAATGCATAAACAAGTAAATATCTTAATAATTAAGTAAACCAATTACTAACTGTATGCAGTCTGTAAGTGATGACTGAAGATAGGGAAAATTGCTGGGCAAAATTAGAATTTGGGCATAACTGCAGTTTTCTGCAGTGTAGACGTAAATTATTAGTGACATTCTGCATTTTAAAAGATGCAGTGAATGTATTGTCTTGATCAGTGTCTGCTCAGGTTATTTGAAGATGTATTGATGGAACTTTTATTTTATTTATTTGTTTATCAAGTCTAGGATTACAAATACCTTTGAGCCTTGGCTCTTTTACAAAGGTTCCACATCAGAGAAATACAAATTATGTGGAACATCAAGACAGACATTGCAACAATGTGGACATGTGGGCTATAGACCCCCGTCTGGTGGTGATGAAGTCCTTAATCTTTTGAAATCCATGTTCGCAGATGCAAAAACCGAAACAATATTTCTAGGAGATCTAAATATGGACTGGCTGTCACCTAAATCACATGGCCTCAAATCCCTTTGTGACGAGCTAGGTCTTGGGCAATTAGTCAGAGAACCTACTAGGAACAACACTCTAAATACTGCCAACAGTTCCATTCTAGATGTGGTACTAACCACCCATCCACACAAAATATCCCATTTGGCAGTGTTTCACAAACGACATGAGCATCATGGAATTGTTGCTTGCATAAGATCTCAAATTAAGGCCCGCCGCAACCCATCTTTTATAACAAAAGATCCTTTCGCAAATTCAGTGCAGTAAACTTCCTATCTGACCTGAGCATGATCAGATGGCAAGATCTTTACCTCAGCCAAAGATGTCAACAAGGCAGCTTGCATCCTCAATGACAAACTACTACAATAATAAATAAGCATGCCCTTTCATCAAAGTAAGGGTACGGAACAATTCCAATCCCTGGTTCACTTGGATCTCAAGGCAGCCCTTATAGCTCGAGATAAGCTCTGGGCTAAAGCTAGACATTCCAAAGAATCTTCGATTGGCAGGCCTTTAGAACAGCCAGGAATAACTGTGTGAAAAACTTCGCCTGCTAAAGCTAACTATTATATTTCTACTCTGAACAAGCTAAAGGTAACCCTCATAAAATATGGAAGACTATCAAAGTTATAGAAGGACGGCCCATGGCCCCTCTGTCCCAACAAAGATAGTCACAAGTGGCAAGATTGTGGAAAACAAGTCCCAATCCTGGAGGAACTTAACTCCACTTTGCCACAGCTGGATTAGCTTTGACTCGTCACCTTATGCTGGTGCTGCGGTGAGCCAGCATACCCTCCCCACATCTAGTCCTGGACCAAGTCCTTCCAACTGCATGAGATAACTTATAAAGAAGTAGAAGATTCTCTTCTTAACTTAGACACCAAAAAAAGTGCAGGGGACGATGGCTTGGAACCCTTTTTCCTAAGGTCAGGCTATGCCCATCTCACTGCCCCAATTCTCCACATCTTCAATCTTTCCATTACATCTGCTACTGTGCCGTCCTGCTGGAAATCAGCTCATATCCTCCCTCTATTTAAATCTGGTGACCCATGCGATGTAAACAACTATAGGCCTATCTCCATATTGCCGATCCTTTCTAAAGTTCTCGAAAAACTGATCCGTATTCAGTTAAAATCTCACTTGGAAACCTTCTCTCTCATTAACCCAGCTCAATCTGGCTTCCGGCTAATCATAGCACAATCACTGCACTAGCAAAAGTAACCAATGATTGGATCTCTGCTATAGATGCTAAGAAGGTAACTGGTGCAGTCTTTTGGACCTCAGCAAAGCTTTTGATACTGTTGATCACAAACTATTAGTCAATTGCCTTGCAAAGTTGGGTGCCACATACCATACCACCCAGTGGTTCTCTAGCTACCTAACTGGAAGATTTCAAAAGTAAAGGCAGAAGGCTTTTTTTGCTGCCTTGCCAATTGCAAGAGGAGTCCCCAGGATCCATCTTAGGCCCTATCTTTGTTCTCTGTACATCAATGACTTAGATGCTAACATATCTCACGCAAATCTGCACTTTTGCAGATGATACTGTGTTGTATACTACTGGCTCATCGTTATCTGAAGTCAAGGGAGTGCTTCAAGCGGACTTCGCACAACTTGAGCATAATTTAATAAAGGCAAAGCTCTGCTCAATGCCAAGAAGACTAAAGCGATGATATTCTCTCGCAGTGCTGTCTCAGGCCCCCAATACTCTTGCCCAAGACTTCATTGTCACCACGCTAAACGAGCCTGGAAGTTGTAACCAAATTTAAATATCTAGGTATCTGGATCGACAATAAATTATCTTTCAGTGACCACATCAAGATGTCTCTAGAAGGTTAAAAGCAAGGTTAGGTTTCTTCTACAGAAATAGGTCCCTTTTCCCCTTGAAACTCAAAACAAGCTTGTACAGGCCACTTTTCTCCCCTACTCGACTATGGCGATGTAATCTATTCCTCCACCACTCTTGCAAATCTAAGTAAACCGGACATCCTTTATCACCGTGCGCTACGGTTCATTACCAACTCCCCTTACCGTTCGCACCACTGTGACTTATATGCAGCAGTTGGTTGGACATCCCTAACTACTAGACGCCTGCTCCATGCTGGGCTATGGACTCTTAAACTGCTCCTGCAGAAATTGCCAAGCTATCTCTCTTCCCTTATTAGTATCTCACATAGTGCATACTCATTAAGAAAATCTGACTTTATTTTGCTTGACATACCAAGGACGCGGACTTCCTTTGGTAAACGTGCTATTGCATATGCCTTCCTCCATTTGGAACCAATTACAAACCGCATTGAAACTAATCTAGCACAGTTTCAATAAACTTCTACAAATCGCTAAGTTCAGCCAAAATAAAAGACACCTGTAACTGTCATTAAGTCTCTTCCTTCCCCATGTGTGCTATATTTATCCACTGGTAAGGTATAATTGATTTGTCATATTAACTGCTTTCCTTCCTTCTACTCCTGGCTTTATCTTTGCTTACGCTCCACTGCTACTCTGTCAAATTTCTCCTCCTCCCATATCAGTTGTAGACTGTTGTTTGTTCTAGCTGCCAAAATACTGTATATTTGATTTGATTTGATTTAATTAAATCAAATCACACCAGTCATCATGTTTCATTTATCAGTATGCGACCTATAAGTCGCTTCCTGTCTCATATCAATGTTTACCACCTGCGGTCACCCTGTGTGGTACCCTTGTATGTATATCCAGCCTGCATCATGTAACGTGTATTTCATGTATATACTGTTATTACCTATCTGTGTTTGTACTTTAAGTGTTTATGTCACAGGACCTCCTTGTGAATGAGCTTGCTTAATGGAGTTTTCCTGCAATAAACTTGAACTTGAACTTGAACATTGCAAACAGAGTACAGATTAATACAATTCAAGGGTAGCATTGTAACAAGGCAGCCAGCAGCATTTGTCAGAGAAAACTAGACAACAGATAAGAAGTGCCAGCGTCCTAGGGAGAGGGAAGGGGGGGAGAAGGAATGTAGGAAGGGTGGGGAAGAGGGTGAAAAGTGCAGCATTGGGTATACTAAGATGTGAGGGTAGAATCCAATGAGGAGGGGAGGGGGGACCACTACAGCAGGAAGGGAAGTGGAGAAACAAGGTTAAGTTGGGCAGTCACAGGAGCTGTTGGTACTGAGATAGTCCCGGAGCCTAGTTTTAAACATACCAGTTGTTGGGGCAGAGGAGATGGTTTGGCTGAGGCCATTGAACCAAAGTGGTGCTTGATAAGCAAAAGAGCTTATATATGTAATAGATAAACCACTCTGAGATGGGAGATGGGCCTGACGACCCAATGGCACCCCCCATGTTTGTTGGTGTGAGGAGAATGGGGGTGTGTTGGTGGGGTGGTAACCTTAACATTGAATTTCCACAATTTTGTCACTGGAAACAACGCTAACTGATGCATTAATTAAGTTTCTTGCAAAGAATATATAGCTATATCTATCTGTCTATATATATATATATATATATATATTTATGTATATATATATATATATATATATATATATATATATATATATATATATATATATATTATTTATTTATAAAACGAATAAAAAGGAGTGGTCCAAATCCAAACTTCTGATTGTATAAAACACATCACATGAACATGCATATATCAGAGCATGACTGCACACCTGCACTTTTACCCCCTCCAAAACAATTTTGACATTTTATAAGATAGATAAACCACTCTGAGGTGTGCGGTCATGCTCTGATAAATGCACGCCTTGGGCAGTTGACACACTCAGCCTGCGGCCTCTTGTGTGTATCATAACGCGAATGCACAACTCAGAGTGATTTATCTATTACATATATAGGGCTGGATATTCAAACTGCGCTATTTTGTGGTGCAAGCCCTTGCGCTGCACAAAATAGTTGTGCAGGGGTGTGGCCGGGGCGATATTCAAAGGAGTTGCGCTATTGAGCAACTTCTTTGAATATCACCCCCCCCCCAGCCACAGCCACTGTGCATGGAGCAGTGGAACTTGCGCCACCGCAAGTGGTCAGAGTGGAGCACTAAAGTTGTGGTGGCACAAGTACCATTGCGCCATGCGCAAATTTCCGATATTCAAAAGGTGACATGCAAATGGGGCCATAATTCATGCAAGGCACAGGGGCCATTTGCATCATTTATGGCCCCATCTGCATTACCATTAGATGCGATGCGTCGATCCCGAGGACTTGCGCCTGGCACCCTGCCAGGCAGCAGCCATCGAGGACCGGCGTCCCTACTGCAGCATCCGATCAGCGGGCAAAATGAAAGGAATCCCCAGCCTCTGCGGCCCGATCGCGGGCATAATCTTAACCCCGCCACTAGTCGCTGTGTGGGCATAATTGTAAAATACCCCCAGCAGCCTGATGGGCAGCACAGAGTCCAACCCCCAGGACATACCCTGGTGGTCCAGTGGACTACTAAGCCTGATTGCAGGCTGAAAATTGATGAAAGCCCCCCAAGACCATAGCCCTGGTGATCTGGTGTCCCCCACCCACTCACCACTGCCCACCACCGCGCTCCCTCCTGGCGGCCGGCGGCAGCATCCACCCGCCTGCTGCCTCGCCCTCCGCCGACTGACTGCCTGGTAGAGCTGCATGCCCGATGGTGCAGAGCAAGAGCCAATGGACGCGCAGCTCATACCGCATAAGGCAGTCCAGATATGTGAATGAATGAATTCATGAATGAATACTGCTTAGTAGGTATGGGCTGCACGCCTTATTGGCACTTGCTCTGCACCAATGGGCATGCAGCCTTACCGGCAGTCAGTCGGCGGCGGAAGGTGGTGACAGACGGGATGCTGCTGCCCGCTGGCTGCCAGGTGGTGAGCAGGGTGGTGGGGCTTCGTGGGTGGGGTAGGGGACACTAGATCACCAGGGCTATGGTCTTGGGGGCTTTCATCACTTTTCAGCCCACGATCAGGCTTAGCGGTCCACTGGACCACCAGGATATGTTCTGGGGGTGGGATTTGTGCTGCCCGCAATCGGGCTGGTGAGGGGGCATTTAGCAATTCTGCCCACGATCAGGCTGGTGGGGGGGGTTTATGTAAGCTTTTGCCCGCAATCGGGCCAGTCAGGGGGTGCGGAGATTTTTTACACTTTTGCCCATGATCGGCTGCAGGAGCAGTCACAGGGAGTGGGTTGAGGGCCAGCCACAGGTGGCAGCTGCTGTGTTGTGCCCTGTAATGTGGCAGCTCACCTGTGGGTGGCCCTCGACTTACTCCTTTTTTTTTGGCTCAAAGTTGTGCAGGTGCAGGTTGGGGGTTGCGCCTGCACATCTCTGCACAGCCCGCTGAATATCGGGCTGTGCAGTTTATGCATGGTTCCTCCCCTCCAGTTCAGCATTCATTCATTTGCATTGTGCTGTTGCTCAGCTTGCCTTGGGGGGCACAACTGCCTCCTGCTGAATATGGCAGAATGGCGCAATTTCGGACTTGCGCAGGCACAACCCTATTGCACATGGCGCAACCCTTTTGGATATCCAGCCCATAATGTCTATATCTATCTATCTATCTATCTATCTATCTATCTATCTATCTATCTATATCTATATATCTATGACAATTTTTATTTATCAAGCACAATTCAAATATCAAAGCGCTGTAAAGCTATAAATGATAAACTTTAAAACAAAAGTTAAAATTCAATGTACACAACCAGTAATTAGTCACAGTAATTCACAAAGGCAAGATTAAACAAATGGGTTTTTAGTGCCTTCTTGAAACTCTTCCAGGTCTGGCAGTGTCAAATCTGATGAGGTAGAGAATTCCACAGGGTAGGTGTTACAAAATTAAATGAACAAGCACCAGATGTTTTCAGTTCCACGCTGGGAATCTCTAGCAATCCCTGGTCAGTGGAATGAAGGAGTGTAGGGGGCAGTAGGGGCAAAGAGGCTCTCACAGGTAACTCTGACCTGGTCTGTGTAGGGCTCTGTATGTCAGCAAGCCAACCTTAAAGGTGATCTGCCACTGCACTGACAGCCAGTGCAGTACATGCAGATCAGGAGTAATACGGTTAGATAGAGGAAGCTCAGTCAGTAACCTGGCTGCCAAATTCTGCACTAGCTGCAGATGGCGGATATCAACCCCATGTATCCCTAGGTAGAGGGCATTGCAGTAATCCAGGCAAGAGGTCACAAAGGCGTGAACCAAAGTTAGAAGATCACCAGGCAGAACCAGGTGCCTAATAATAACAATAATCCTCAGATGGTAAAATGATGTCTTATCCACAGATGACACCTGAAACTTCAAGGTCAATACCTCATCAAGGATAGCGCTCAAACTACGCATCTGTTCAGAGGTCCTCAGCTGGCAGCCACTCAGTAGCAGGCCAGATGCTCACCCTGCCAAAGACCCCTCTACCCGGTGACCTGGGTCCACCAGCAAAACATCAGTCTTGTTAGAATTCAGCTTTAGCCAGTTGGCACACATCCATTCTTGAATCTCGGATAGGCAGGAGTTAAATACTGAGAGCACAACATCCTGGCCGGGTGCAAAGGACATGTACAGCTGAGTATCATCCGCATAGCAGTGAAAACTCAAGCTGTACTGCCTTACAATGTCCCCCAATAGCAACATGTACACCATGAACAACATGGGGGAAAGCACCGAGCCATGTGGAACCTCACATGGCAGGTAGTCAAAGGAAAAAATCCCTGACACAACTCTCTGAGACCTGCCAGTGCAGAAAGAGTGAAACAATCCGAGGACTGTACCAGACACTCTACAGATCAGTCGGAGATGCTCTAGCAATACTCCATGGTCCAGAGTGTCAAATGCCACTCAGAGATCAAGGACAACCAAGATAGTATGGCTCCTCTGATCTCTCACAACAAGGACGTCATTGAGCACCCGAACAAGGGCAATCTTGGTACTATTTCCTGAAACCTGACTGGAAGGGACCATAGATGTCATGGATGGCAAGATGATCCTCCAGCTGCAGCGCAACCACTTTCTCAATAACCTTACCCACAAAGGGAAGGTTAGTGATGGGTCTGTAGTTGGCAAGACAGTCCGGGTCGAGAGAAGATTTCTTAAGAAGGGGAATCATCACTGCCTCTTTCAAAGAATCAGGGAATACCCCAGTGTCTAATGAGTTCCAGTTTATTGTCACCAGAATCGGGCTGATGACATTCACACACCCCACAAGGAGGCAGGTCAGGCCTGGATCCAAACTACAGAAAGTCAGATGCATGCTCTTGATGATCAGCATGACATCCAAGATCACCACCTGGCCAAACGCCGACCAGCCAGACTGAGGTTCTGTGACCTCCCACCAGTCACTGCAACCCCCTTATAGCATGCCAAACAAATCTCAGACTTGATGCCAGCAACCTTATGTGCAAAGAATCAAGTAAACTCATCACATTTATCCTGTGACAAGGCTCTTCACAACTGCAGACAGGCTGGATTGCACAGTCTGTCCACAGTGTGAAAAAGCTGATCAAGTCGGTTCCATGCAGGACAGAAATTTTGCCTTCTTATGGGGAAATCTCTGATTGATAGTCCATAAAATGTGCCATCAATCTAAGCTTGTTGGCATCTAGGCCCAATTTCCACCAGCGTTGTTCTAGCCTTCACCCCACTCTCCTCACATCCCTCAAGATCCCATCAAACCATGGGGATTGAGGTCCAAGGGGTGAACATGGACAGGAGCTATGTAGTCCAGAGCCACCACCACGGCCCTATTATAGGTCTGTATTAGAACGTCTGAACCCATGCTTGCACTCATACATCCTGATAGGTCCAGCACCACCATTAGGTCATCTGGGACCACATCCCTCAATGGGCAGTACTGGACCATCTCCAAAGGGGCAGACTATAGAGGGTGCCTGGAAGCTGAATCTGATAATGTGATGGTCAGACCATCTGACTGGTTTCATCACCGAGTCAGCACTTTCTATTCCCAGTAGGAAGACCAGATCCAGAGAGTGACCCAAAATATGAGTCACAGAGGAAACAACCTGTGTGAAGCCCAATGTATACATTAGTTGGAGGAAGTCCTGTCCAAAATGCAAGAGTTCGTCGTCGATCCACACATTGAAGTCACCAAGCACCGTCACTCTGGATGACCACAACACCATGTCAACAAAGAAATTCATGACTTCCTGCAAAAATTGCTTCCCATCCCCGGGTGGATGGTAAATGAGAAGAATTTTGCACCTCACACCTGCAACCAGGATGCACTCATAGGATCTATATAACATGGGTTTGAAATGGAGGCAACCCAATTGGTCAAAGAGCATCAGGTGACCATTGATTGAATTTATTCTTTAATCAACAGTTACTGTGGTAAGTTTACCTGACAGATATCCCTACACACACATACACACAAACACAGACACACACGGTAGGAATAGTATGCCTCTCTTCATGGGTTTCAGGGCAGGGAACAGAAATAAAACAGCAATGTGCTGAAACAACTAAAGGACCACAGCATGGGCTGCTGAAGCCTTAGGGCTGACATCCTGTACCTTACCTTGTTGTGTAATGGAGGCAATAAACATGAAGCAAGAAGTTGATCAAGGTAATATTGTCCATAGTCAAGCTAAATAAAAGCTGGTGAAGGCAAGAAAGGCACATTTGTAGGATTCAAAATAGTTTGATTTTAGGACAGGTAGCAAGTGTGGTAGATTCAGGATATAGACTGTTATCTTAATGTGAACTTTTATCGGTGGAGGAAGGGGGAGAGGAGGAGAGAGGGAGGGAGAGAGAGAGACAGAGACAGAGTGTGAGAGGGAGAGTGATAGAGAGATTGGGAGAGAGAGACACACTTCTGTTCTGAATGTTTCTTGGTGGAGGGAGGAGAGAGTTAGGGCCCATTTACACCCCTCAATTTGCAGTGCATCAACCCATGCACAGCAGTTGATGCGCTGCAGATTGCACTGTGTGGACACTCACCAGTGCAACTACAGATGCCTCCGTTCCCACTTTCTGATCTGATGCAGGAAAGGGAACATCCAGCAAATTGAGCGACTTGCCATGATGTGTAAATTCACATCTGAACTTGATCCACAGCAGTGGGCTACTTTCCTAGCCTGCACAATTTTCCCATGATGCTTCATTCTGAAAGCAGGAAGTATCTGGACACCGGCTAGTGAGAGGATGGCAGCATTGTTTTTGTGCCTATGTGGTATTACTGAAATCAATAAATTTATTGCACTTCACTAGCAGAAGGTTGGTGTTTTTATTTGATGGGGATGCTACTGCTGGTCCTCGAGGTGGGGTCTAGCCTGGGGTTGATGATATATGAGCTTTTTAGAATTCGGGGACACTGCATCAATGCACCTCTATGTGGGGGGGGGCAGAGTGTGACTGCCTAATGGAGAATGAATGGACATCGTGATTATAAACCCATAGTACAGCCTGGGTGCTCCCTCAGCTGCAGAGAGGTGCATGTCCACAGCATCCATTGCTGAGATTACAACTGAAATTTTCAGTCCAAGAGCTGAAAGCAGCTCATGGTGTGGCTTGTTTAATGTGCAGTAGGTGAGCTGGCCAGGGATAAAGCGGGTTGGCTACTATGCTATGAGGGTTTGTGTTCAGGGATGCTATGGCCATGCACCTCTGTGCAGCTGGGGGGGCAGAGTGTAACTGCCTGCTGGATCTTGGAAGACATGGCAACCACTAGATATGATGCAGCAGTGGAATGAGTCACACAGCACTTCAAAGTAGGCATGAACAAACAAAGCCTGCCCCACTGTAGGAACTGCCCTGTTGTGGCGCACAGTGCAGCACTGCATCAAAGGCTGTGTAAAATTGTTAGTGATGGGCACAGGCAGCAGCCCACCAGAAGGAGACAATCAAAAATCGGGAGCAATACAGTAATGTAAACAGGACTAGAGAGAAAGAGAGAGAAAGAAACTTCTGTTCAGACTGATATCTAAGGACTACTTTGCAAGTCGGCATGATATACTCGGATTCTTTCAGTTCAAAAGGAAAAAAAAACACCTTTGTGAATGTTTTTTCCCCCTATAACCCATGGAATAAGTGCAATAACCCACTCCAAAGAAGTGGTTACAGGGATTTAATGTGGGTCTCAGGTGCTATCAGGGCACTCAGCTTTGCCTTGTGCCTCACAGCACACCTGAGGTGTGCATTTAATTCCTGTAATGACATAGCCATAGCCATGTGTGTGTGTGTGTGTGTGTGTGTGTGTGTATATATATATATATATATATATATATATATATATATGTATGTATGTAAATAGAGATAGAAAGAGACTGAGAGGATTGTAGCAATATATAGCAATGTATACCGAGACACACATGCACACACACACATGTATATATTTGTGTGTATATATATATATATATGATTGTATATATGTATGAATGAAGATATCAGTATGTACTGAGACGAATGTGTCCATCACATATTCCTTCCATACTGCACATTTCCATACAAGTGTTGCATATAGCTGCAGTTCATAAACCCTAAGCCTGTTGTGTAACCAACAAAAGGGATCAAAGTTATTCACCACACAGCATTCCAGAACTTGTTACCAACATACATAGATACATCACGGATGTCACAGGATGTTAAAAAGGAATGTAATGCAGCTATTAAAATACTCCCTTTTTGAGGATGCTCTGAATTTTGGTTTAGCCAGGAAGTCTGGTGTAAAGGCTGTGCCTGGATAACATATTTCAGTTAGGATGAGAAGGCTGTGTTGGGGATATCCTTTATGTATTTCTGGTTGCTTACAGCATAGACAGGGTCTGACAGCAACTAGGTTAAGCAGGTGTGAAGCAGAAATATGCAAGTTATGAAATATATGTGATTTGCAGCACTGTCTTAATACCGACTGGTATAAAAGAGACTCCAGTTAAGTACTGAATGGAGTCAGTAATAATAACAGTCACTGTGAAGTAAACATTATAAAATCAGGTTTCATCATATATATTATATATTATATAGACAATGATATGAAACTTACAAAATACATACAGGAGAAAAGAAAATACAAATTACAAATACCACATGCTGTAATTATATTTTCTGACTGTTATAGTGACCGTGTGTAAAAGCCCTGTTTCATGACAGAAAGGAGAGAATGTAAGGAATGGGTAATATTATCAGATGTAACCCAAGTCTGCAATCTGCAGAGCTACTGACACTGTTGATGTTCAGATATATAGATAGATAGATAGATAGATAGATAGATAGATAGATAGGTAGGTAGACGGATAGATAGACAGATAGACAGACAGCCTGACAGAGGGATGGGCAGACAGACAGATAGACAAACAGAAAGACAGATGGAGGGACAGATTGACAGGCAGACAGACAGATAGATAGATAGACAGACAGAGACAGATAGCTAGATAGACAGACAGATAAAAAGAGAAACATATTCATAAAAGGATAGATAGCTAGACAGACAGACAGAGAGACAGATAGATAGATAGATAGATAGATAGATAGATAGATAGATAGATAGATAGATAGATGATAAAGATGATAGATACATAGATATAAAAGTAAAGAGGTAGTTAGATAGAAATATTTATTTATTGGAATGTTTCACCAGGAAGGCACATTGAGCAACAAGTCACTTGTCTCCCAGTGCAACCTGGGGGAAGGGGTACAACTAGAATGAGACATTAAACATTCAAGTTACAATATCAACATCAACATACAGTTGCAAGGCAAGTGTTACAATGAGTGTTACAACAGTGTTGTGCATAACATGTAGAAAGAGTGGACAATAATAAGTGTTGGGTTAATAAGTAAACAAGTGCTTACATGAAAGAAAAGGGGAAAGGGAGGGAGGGTGAGATGGGAGGGGAAGAGCTGTACCCCTGGAGACCCCTTCAGGATGTGAGAAACCCTGCAAGGGGACTGGGGGACCAGAGAGAAGGGGACAATCAGTGTCCCAGAGATACCCCTTTAAGATGGTGGGGGAACAGAGTAGATGAGAGATACAAGCCCCTTGGGGGGGTAGAAGAAGGACCCATGGAGAGCATTTGGAGTCCTTTACATTCTGTGAGATCTCAAGGGATGCCAGTAAGGAGGAGCAATTAGGGGGAAGGGGGAAAGGGCTAGAGATTTGGGGGTTGGGTGTGCCCAGGGTAAAATGAAGGTGAGATTGGGGGGTAGGGTTTGTCCAGGGCTTAGAGGAGGGAATTAGGGAGGAACATGGCAGGAGCAGCTAGGTGCAAGGTAATCATTGAGGGCAGAGCTGATGGAGTAGATGGAGGATGAGTGCCATATTTTGGGGGAGATTCCAAATTATTGGGAGGCAGTGAGAATAAGTGGATTGGCAGATTTGGGTGGATCTGCAGGGGACAAACAGGGTATGGAGTCGGTTGATGTATGGGAATGGGAGGGTGGGGGTGTTATAAAGGAGGAGGTGAGGTAGGGAGGGGCTCACCCAACCAGTCCTTGGAGGTGAATTTATCACAGTGGAGAGTCACCTGTTTGTAAGAGAGGGGAAGGATAGGGCACAATAAAGATTGCAATGATGGGAGCGAGGTGGGGGCATCCAGTGCAAAGTGGTGGAAGGAATTGAAGAGGGTGTCTAGTCTGGCCAGGAAGGACTTAGTGGCAGCACCATAGGCCACATCTCAGTAGTTGAAAATAGGCAGTATCATCTTCTGAACAAATTCACATGTAGCCATAGGAGGGTTGCAATTATGGTGCAACATACACAAATATAGCTAGAGACTGAGAGAAATATAAAGAGATAGATAGATTGATAGACAGACAGACAGAGATTAGCAAAGATAGTTACACTGGCAGATAAACAGACTGATCATAGGCAGTACTATGTGGTTAGGAAATATTAAAAAAGATTGATTCTCTGATGTGTATTAGTCAAATGCATGGCGAGGGTCACATAATTACATAACATAGAGTACAGTAAGCATACAATGAAGTAGTTTGGGAGAATAGTGATGCATGTGTTTTGATTTAATATGCAGGTGTAATGGTGAGTGGTGCTTTCAGAGAGGATGTCAAAATAAGTTACAGTACACCAAGTGTTAAATGAAATTATGTTTTTTTGTGGAATCACAAATGTATGCAAGAATGGAGTGGAAATAAACAATATATAAATAATATGTGATGGTCAAATGTGTCATTAGATTCTGGTAGCATTATATAGACATACATATACGTGTGAGTGTGTGTATCAAGATAAATACATATACTGTAGAAGGGGTATCCAGTGATGATAGTGATTATAAATGAGCGGCTGTAAAAACAGCGACTCAGTTATGGAATGCTGTGTGGTGAATATATTCATCATCATCAGCTACCCTGCAAGGGTAGTGATGGTACAGCAAGGAAAGTGACCGGAAGGGAAGGGATAGGGAGATGTAGGGGAGGGATAGGATAGAGGGTATGGATAGGTAGGGGATCCTGCTGCAGACAAGCCAGCTCTGTAGTGTACTGTTGATGGTGGCTGGCTACGGTGCAGAAGACACTGGATTTGGGACTTGCCTGGAGGCGATTGTTTTGCCGCTACTTACAGCTGCCTGTTTTGTCGCCGCTGTGTTTTGTCCCCTCCTTAACACGCACCCAACTGGAGTTAACAATCTCAATCAGGAGGTGTGGAGGGGGTGCGCAGCCCCCGCAAAAACACTTTAGTTTGCTGAAAGACGGGTTGCCGAGCTTTGCATATCTACATTCGCTATGATAGTGATTGCTGTATTGCAATCGCTATCATCACACGGAACCATAGAAAGACATAGAGATGACTGCAACAATATACTGTTATGTCAATGTATACAGACACACATACGCACATAAGCACGCATATATGTATATATTTATATATAAAGCTAACAGTATCTAGTGACACAAACGTGAGCATCACATAATCCTTCTATATGGTATATTTCCAGTCACGTCCTGCATACAGCTCCAACTGGTAAACCCTTGGCCTGTTGTGTAACCCAGAAACGGCATAAAATATATTCACCACACAGCATTCCATAACTTATTGAGACATGTAATTTCAAAACAGCAATCATCATTACGCCTGGGTTATGGAACTCAACAAATGGCTGTATATTTTGACACAGTTCTGTTACCTACATAGGTAGATGCTTGATGGATGTCACAGGATGTTGGAAACGTTTATAAGGAAGATACAGTATAAAGACACTTTTTGAGGAAGCTAAGTAATTTGATTTTGTCAGTAATTTTGCTGTAAAGGCTTTATGTTGAAAAGAAATGTGTTTGTTAGGATGAGAAGGTTGTGCTTGTGATAACCTTTATGTATTTCTGCTTGTATACTGAAGAGACAGGGTGTGACATCTACTAAGTTATTCATGAGTGGAACAGAAATATGAAAGGCACAAAATATGTTATTTGCAGCAGTCTTATCAGTGACTGGGATAAATTAATATATGGATAGATGGCTATATATATATATATATATATATATATATATATATATATATGTACATATATATAGACAGAGAGAGAGAGAGACAGAGAGACTGTATATCTTGAAAGCCAGACAGAAAGGAACAGACGGAGAGACACATACTGTAGATAGTTAACTGGTACATTATTGATATATAGAGATAGGAGATAGAGACAAAGAAACATAAAAAGATTCAGAGAGAAAGAGACAAAAATACATAGACAATTAGATAGATAGATAGATACACAGACAGACAGACAGACAGATAGATAGATAGATACTAAGGTTCATACTAAGGTGTGGAAAGGAGCAAGGAGGCCAAAGCCCATATAGCTCCTATACTAAGCCAAAATGTAATAGGATAAATTATACCCAGAATTAATTAATCTATCCAATGGATATTTAAAAATACCCTTAGTTTCACTGATAACAACAGCCCAAGGGAGTTTATTCTAGGGGCCAATAGCATGGAGAGTAAAGAAGTATTTCCTGCTGATATGTGTGTTTGGTTTCCATACAAGTTGTAATAGGTGGCCTCTGATGTCATGAACATAGGTCTTGAACTCAAGGCCCAATTCAGACATAAGGTAAGGGTCTTGAAGAATATCAAAAGGAAACATAAGGTCGCCACTAAGGCGACGAGTCGATAGTGGCGTACGATTTAAGGATGTCAACCTATTTATGTAGGGAATTGACTTAAGGACAGAAATATGTTTTGTGAATTTCCTTTGTACTTTTTCCAAAGAGGGACAGTCAGATTTCTTATATGGGCTCCATAACTGGGAGGCATACTCAAGGTGAGGCCTAACATATGCTCTAAAGAGAGGTGCTAGAACCTTAGGATCCCTAGACTTGATATTATGAAGAATGGACCACACAACGTGATTAGCATTACTAATTACACCTTCAATGTGTTTTTTCTGAGAAAAATCATGGGAAATAATAATTCCAAGGTGCTTGTCATCTGAAGTGGTGCAAAGTGGTAAGCCTGCTAACTCATAGGGGTGATGCAAGTTCTTAGGACCTAAATGCATCACCTTGCATTTAGGTATGTTTAGTTTTATTCCTCAGGTGTTTACCCAGTCAAAGATGTTATCCAAATCTTGCTGAATGATGTCAGATTCAGAAGTATTGTTACGTAAGCCCCCAATTTTTGTATCATCTGTGTATTTAATGTTTAAGGAAGCACAATTCTTAGTTAGATCAGTGATGAATACTTGGAAAAGGCAAGGTCCCAGGAGAGAGACCAGAGGAACACCACTCAGAACTTTGTCCTTATCAGATAGTATCCCATTTGTGCTGACTCTTTGAGTTCTATCATGTAACCAATTGGCAATCCAATTAATAATATTAGTATTAATATTTAAATTCTGAAGTTTGGTAATAAGGGCCCAATGAGGCATGACATCAAATGCCTTACTGAAGTCAATGAAAATGATGTCACACAATGACCGATTATCCAGAAGTGAGCTTATGTGTTCATAGAAGCAAAGCAGATTTGTTACGCAGTTTCTACCCTTCTTAAAACCATGTTGTTCAGGGTCACTGTTATCGACTACTGGGGAAATGATATCCTTTAAAAGACTCTCTAGGATTTTACAAATGGAGGAGGTCAGGCTAATGGGCTTATACTTCTCCCAATTATTTTTTTAGCCCTTTTTACATCTGCAGTGGGCGGAGCCTGCAGATGTTTTGCATCAGAAAAGGACCTACGTCATGTTTTCCGTCCTCACAACATTATTTTTTCCTCGGAGAGACCAAGTACTTTGCTGACTGTATAAGGCATAGTAGTTAAAGATCCCTATTTTTCATGCCGCTTCATGTCTCCAATGGTGCCCTCCCCCACAGAGTAAGTTTAACCCACCCCAACTCTGCCCCATACGGAGTTTGCTAAGGGAAATCCCTATCTAATGGGAGGTGCTTTAGAGGAGTAAGTCACAGCAGCAACCATAAATATGGACTCTGGGGTATGAAAGCCTTAAAACTTTCTGCATGCTAAGAGCAGGAAAAGGCAAAAAGCAAGTTAGCCTCACCTGATTCCATTTAACATTAAGAGAGGAGGATAATTTCCAGAGTCTTCCCATCCCTTTGCCCTGAGACGCTTCCATAGCTGAGTCATTTAACCTATGACCAACCCTGAAAAAATCCCAAGGAAGAAAGGAAAGATGGCATCAATGAGAAAGCACAGCTATACAGATATCAACCAAGTTTTTACCCAGGATAACATGAGAAAGTCAGTGTCAGTGGCTCAGTAGGTAGCACACTCACCTCTGAGGCCGGGAGATCAGAGGGCTGTGGGTTCAGTTCCCACATCTGACACTTGGGTTAATATCCCAGGACTGACACTGTAGTGCAGCATGAGAGGGGTACTGCACTTCTGAGGTGCCGTCTTTCGGATGAGACATTAAACCGAGGTCCCATCTGCCTGGATTGGTGGTAGTTCAGGTGGATGTTAAAGATCCCATGGCACTTATCGAAAAGAGTAGGGGAATTTCCCCGGTGTCCTGGCTAAATTTCCTTCATTCAGTAAAAATACCACCAACAGCTTAATCTGGTTCAAGGGCAGTTGGCATTCATCTGTATTCCCCCTCCCCCGGGTCGTGCCTGAAAATAGGCAGGATTTGTCTAGTGCACTTACCCGGTCAACAAAAGCTAAATAAATAAAGCAAAGTTGTTGTTTTTTTAAATCATCTTACCAATGATTAGCATCTGTCTTAGAAATAGGTATTTTTTTCTTATATCTCGTTAATATTACTTGTATCTAGATATTGGCACTTTATAGTGTATATTCCCTGCATTTTTTTGGTTTGTACGTTAGTCGTTGTATTGGTGTTGTCTGTATTGCATTAATTTGTTGTGTTGTTTTTTGACTGTTAACTAAAAGATATTAAACAAAAAATGAATTCCCAGAACTCAACTTAGCCTGTGTTCCCTTTTTTAAGTTGCCCTGTTCAGGAAGAAAATTGCTAGAAACACTGGGCGAACTTCCCATTTGCAAGAGCCTGAGACTTGAGCAGATATCCGAAACTGCAGAACAAAGGTGTTGCCACCATCTTGTGCACCGACACTGTCTAACAGACTGGATGGGGTAGAACAAGACTAGATGGGCACTGAAAAATATATGATTTTCGTAGTGGAGCTCCTGTTCTGTTGCAGAGTACTTTGTTACCATCTGCTCTGTTTTCAGAGCCCACAGAAACTTTGTGCAACAAGTTCAATGCATGCTACTGCATGCAGCACAACTGGACTGTTGGGCCATTGAACCCAAACTGCAGGACCAACAGTAACCTTGCTACTATAAAGACTGATGCAGAGGCCCAAACCATCCTCTTACTGTTATTGAAATTTCTGGGTGACACTGAGAGGGACTTCTTCTTTCTTCTCGGACTTACACTAAAGAAGGGCATATGCTATACAAAAGATAAGCCACTGCAAGGATTTGTTTGGGTTACCGGGGATGAGGCAGTCCCCAGTATTAGTTGTTGGGCAGAAGAACCGAATCCTACCTGCACATCACTTCATTGCGCTGGAGTCCAAGTGGTCTTCTGAAACAAAAGAGATTGTGGAATGGAAATGGAAACACATTCCCTGCAAGAATAGTCACGGTTATATCTGTAAATACTACTCTGAGAGTATGTGCCAGCCGCTGAATACAGAGGGAGTTGGAAGGATTCTTTACTGAACCCCTTACCAGATTAATAGTATATATTTGGATTTTAGTCCCAGTGGAACAAATGCTACGGTAACTTGTCGTAGCCCACAAAACTCACTTACTGTGCATTGCTAATTCACTGATGGCCAGTATAAATGGGTAGGACCGGGGTCCCCAAACTTTCCCTGCAAGTGTGCCTCAGCTACCAATGGAATGGGGCAGGGGAGTGATGAGGATGAGTGCCTGGGGCAGAAGTGTGAGTTTCAGTGTGTAAACACTTCGTGCAGCTTTTACTGTCTGTACAATGCTACCAGAGGTTTTGCTCTCCACACAGACAGGAGGTCATGCATCTCATCTGGTCAGCCACTATCTACAACACCAGCTGCCCCAAATGACTCAACTACAGGGGTGCCCTCCACCATGCAGTCCTTAAGTGAAAGGAACCTGACACCCACTTCAGCCTCCACAATCACCAGGCAGCCTCGGCATGGGAGTTTCGGACACTCAGATGGTCCTTCCAAAATCTTCCTCCCAGTTATCGTGGCAATCAGGGTTCTGACAATCCTTGTTCGCCTCATGCTCTGCTTGTTCAAGCTGTGCTTCAGAAAAAAACATCTACCTTCCACTGGCTGAGGAGGACCCCTCCAAAATGAAACTTCGGAATGTAGGCTCTAATGGTACCGGTGATGAAAGTCATAACAGCAGCTTCAACCATGATTGCCCACCCCCAGTGACACTCACTGAAAGACAGTAAGTGGGTGATGGTCAGACATGGACAGCATTGAGGGCTGTCACCCAGTCATAACTAGGTGCAGGGGCAATGTTACCAGGCACCATGGCCCTGCATAGCTTTACATGCCTTGATAGTCCCAGGGCAAATAAATAGTCTTAGAATCTAGCAGCAGTGGGACAGTAAAATAAAGGGACTGGCACATTATGACTGCGGACCAGCAACTAATGTAGATACTGTAGCATTGTCAATATTTCCACACATCAGGGCACGGCATTTGTTTTGTGATTATGGGCAGCCATGCAGAATGATGTGGAGGTGTGCATTCTCATCATGTGCCCACCCCACTATTTCCAGCATAAGAGGAACATGTCACATATCGTGGCTGGTTGCTCAGGGCAGAAGAGCAGTAGAGCCGAAGTAGTAAGATGACTCTGGAGGCTACTTCCTGAGACCCCGTTATGTACCCATGTTTGTGACTCTGGCAAAGAGTTTGTCATGCCCCAAGGCACAGAAATGACAGCATCTAGTCTAGCAAGGCAACACTGATGAAGGTATACTCCCCGCTTGCTCTGCTGAAATGATAACTAGTTGCCAGGCTCCAATCGCAATTGACTGCTTGTCTGCATGGGCATTAGTGAGCAATCGCAAATGCAGATGACATTGCAGTGAGCATGATGCTTGCGGGTCTCTCTGGTAAAAATATGCACTCCAAATCGGCATCACTGTGAATGGCAAACATTGACAATTTTCAGAAATATGACAAGTGGAGTTTGTGCAGTGATGAAATACATTGCCAATGTGCACTGAGTTGATGGCAAATGGGTCTGTATTTTTAGACTGATAGCTTTTCCCTGGAATGAAATGTTTGTGTAGATATTATTTCTCAGTAAGTGGATTTTCAGATATCAAGATGTGTTGCTCTGAGGGAAAAGTCTGGTGCTAATCTAGCCACCCGGGAAGAGCAGGATAATAAAATGTAAAATAAAAAGAAATCGAATATGAAGAATAAGCGGTGTCAGGGTATTAGAGATTTGCTTTCTTCAGCTGGTGATCGGCTAAAAAGTTACAAACCATGTACACTGGTCAAACAAACAGCAATGGTGGAAGAACGAGGGTCCGATTCTCTGTCAGCAGTAGGGCATGATATTACTCCATTGTAGGAAATGGGCAAGGTTGTACAACAAACTAAAGTTTCTCTATCATAGCAAGTTGAATGGAAAAGTACAATCTTTGGTTCTGTGTGTTTCACCATGTACAAAGTCTGCAGAACAGCTAAAAAAAGTCAGGAAAGGAAGGTTCGGTATTGCCACTGCATACATTTCACACTTCGATACCCCTATGTCAGTCTAAACAGTAAATACAGCATGCAGAAATAATAACTAAACAGTGCATGTAGCACAGCTCCTAAGCCAGCAACTCTGCAATTATGTCACCGCTGAACACGCCTCACTTGCAGGCACAGTGCGAGCATGTGGTTTTGCAGCCTTGAACTGAAGGGAAGAAAAAGGAGAATAACAAAAAAAAACTGGATCAAAGTAGGTAAAACTGCACAGATTAACTGTCGCTGACACAGTCCTAGGTATGGTAGTGTTTATTCAGGAAAACAATACCTTGTACATGATCTTTAACTTCTGTACTTAATTTGCCATTAATTGCTGGAGACTGGAGTTCATTATGAAATTATATTACAAGCCAAAGACCAGCCTGCTTCCACTGTATAAACACTCACCTGTAGGCATGGTAACTGGATGCCTATAATTGAGTGAATAGCGACATATTTGAGAAAACAAAATAACTCTGGAGCAATTATTGCATATCTGCATATAATGTGTTGCATTTATGGATGTAGTTTGGCTTTTTCAATTTAGAGTATATTTGCCAATAGATACTGGAACATCACTCTCTGTTACTACACTCTGTAATAATGCCAGCTGCTGTTACTGTTCATTGATTGTTGCGTGATCAATCTGAATTCAAGGGATTAATGACTGTGATATTCCAAAGAGGACATAATCGTGCTGGAGGTAATACTGCTGGTGGTATTACAGGAGCTAATGGTGGTGGTGGTGGTGGGGGTTTAAAATATGTTAAAGATGAGCATATGGTAGCGGTGTTGCAAACTTGACAACTTATGGTGTTGGTGTTAAATATTTGGCACAGAGTTGGTAGGGATGTTGCAGTCTGAACAGGAGGAAGCTGGTGATAATACAAACTGGGCATGCATACTGTAGCTGGTGGTGGTGTTACAAAGTGAAGAAGGGGAGATGGTGATTCTGGGGTTATTACAGCTTGGATAAAGGGAGCTGTTGATGGTGGGCCTGTTACAGTCTTGACAAGAGGGAGCTGGTGGTGGTGTTACAAACTGGACAAAGGTAGATGATGATAGTGCAGGCATAACACACTAGACATGGGTGCCATGATTATGGTGATGGTATAAAAGCAGCAAGAAGAGTTAGTGATGTTATCAATGGTGATCTTACAAAATGTGCAGAGTGAAAGGCTAGTTATTATACAGTATATAGCAGCATTATGTCAAGAAGCACCCCCACACATCATTACCTCCATAAACAGACCCAGTTTTACAAACCAGCAATTGTTGCAGTCAGTGGGGCCCTTTGCTCACTTGGGTCTCTAGCCAGCACCACTATACCTCATTGTTTTTTAAATGCTATTTTTGATATTATTTAATCAACTGCTCTACTGTTAAAAAAATAAAAGACATAAATGGGCTGTGCAGATCCTTTCTATGTGAATAATTACCTGAGAACAGAGGGACCCGTAAAACTGGAGCAGATGGATGCAAAGAGTTAAGATGCAGGGAGTGGAAGAAATGGGGTGGGGGGACCAGAGGAACTCAGATCACCGGGTGAAATTATAAGTCCAACTTAGTTCCTGGAGCAAAGTAGGGAATGAC
The DNA here is from genome assembly GCA_016271365.2 of Neoceratodus forsteri. Classification (NCBI taxonomy): domain Eukaryota; kingdom Metazoa; phylum Chordata; order Ceratodontiformes; family Ceratodontidae; genus Neoceratodus; species Neoceratodus forsteri. The sequence continues at coordinate 136,954,237 of CM028138.1, read as the reverse complement.
AGGTCCTCTGATAAATATAGCCCCTAATGGCATAAAACTAAGTAAATAAAATGTGACAGAATGAAGAAGCATGCCACCTGACCTTGTCTGAGGAAGCATGTCTCCAGACTCGATCAGGTAGGTTTGACTGATCCTACATAAGAAGTGTTGGGTGCTCTTAGTGAATTACTGTAGTTCTGTTTCCAGTACGGGGGTGCATTGTCTAGTAATTTAAGATTTCTGCTCCTAAAACTACTCAACTGACTGTATACAAGTAAAATTATATGCATATAGGATAGAATAAAAGATGTAGCCAACATGGGTGGGGTAAGTGGGTCCCAAGACCAATCTCACTAGCAGCAAAATGCTAAAGCTAGCTCTGACCATAAATCACATGCATGGCACACAAGTTAAGCCTCACTCTGCCAATAATTTATGGAGACAACTTGAGATTCATTTGAATGTCATTTCAACTGCGGTGGTTGTTTGCTGCAATTTCCTTAAAAGCTTATTCCAGCATCTGTGATGTCTGGTGAAATTATACACTCTCTTTCAGCACTCTAAGACCTACAGTAAATGTTTTTTTTTTTTTGGTTAAAGAATACACACAGTAACTGCTTTTAGGAAAACTTTTGGTTATGAACAAGCTGATTGTCATACCTAGTGAGTGCTGTGAAATTATTTGGCACAAGCACAACGCTCAAGTGCCTCAGTGATGTCATGGCACCCATGAGGCATGTGAATCTGAGATTTTAATTTTTTTTTTATTTTTTGTAATGCTAATTGTAGCATGTTTCTTGAGGAGGTGCTGCTGTTTACTTTGCACCTTGAAACAAACCTGACTGCACCACAGCTGCAGCCCAGAGGTCATCACAGCCAGCAGCAGATCTAAACACACTGTGCACACCTGCACAGGTACATGCAATGAAAGCAGCAGCCGGGACTGGCCATGGCACCCATGCATCTCCTTGTAACGTGTTTGCTAAAGACATACAAGTGGCTCACTGCACTGTAGGTGTTGTTTCAAACAGACCTCTCCACTGTCCCTAATTTTGCATTACAAATTTCCTGTGTCCTTCCTAAATGTGGCATTTTTGCTACAGAAAAGTAAAGATTTGAATTCTGAATATATATGCTCCCATATCTCTACCTACACCTCAGTCTATGATGCTGCACCTTATTTTCACCATTGGACCACCCATGGGACTGCTCACTAAGCTCGATCCATCCCCTTTCCCCAGTCTCGCGATGTCTCAGCTGCCATACACCACATAAGCTGGTTTACTCACTGGCTGCCTGGTTGTGCTTCTGTGGAGCCAGATGGAATAGGTGCGGCAGGGAGCCTGATCCGGGCAGGCAACCTGCGTGTCACTGATGGGGAATTTTATCTCATCAGCTGGACAAGGTCTCGGTTTTGTTGCTCCACAGATGAGTGGAGGTGGGCATGTGAAGGAGAGGTCTGGTATTAGTCGATACTTCTTGCTTTGCCTGCCTTGATAACAGTGTGCCAAACAGCTTGGAGGTGCTGCTGTTTGCTTTGCACCTTGACATGAACCTGACAGCACCACAGCTGCAGCCCAGATGGTGTCGCAGCCAGCAGCAGGACTGAACACATCTAGTAGCATGGGTCATGCACACTAAATGTATTCCTTATCAGGTCAAATCCTGCAGATGTTTTGACTCTGACCAGAACTTATTATGAATAGGTACTACCTTTGCCTCCCTCCAGTCATTGGGTACAAAATTATTGGCCAAGAAACATTCAAATCGATATTTTAAAGGGAAGACAAATTTATCAACAAACAGAAATCAGAAGTGACCTGCCAAATTATCTGGACCTGGGATATATTTTCCCTGTAGTGTCAGCAACCTTTTTCTAACTATTTCAACGGTAAATGTAATTAAAGGATCCTGGATAGATGAAGGAGTTACATTTTGATTAGCTAATTTAAAGATATTGCAGAATTCCTTGTTAAATATATCTGCCATGGTTTTAGGTTCAATTATCAAGTTGTTATTCATATTAAGGGGGCCAACCTGACATGATGTTTTTTTAAAGAATTAATGTATGAATAAAATCTTTTACTATGTGTTTTACTCACAGTACAAGCAAGATTATATTCCTATCGAGACCTGGCTTTCCTAATGCAATTTTTGCATTTTTTTTTTTTGAGATTTTATGTAGGATTCCCAATTAGCAGTGGATTTCTTTTTAAGAAATGTGTTATATTTTCTATTTTTGCATTTATCATTTTTTTTATTTCATAAGTAAACCATTTAAGGGACTGCTTACTATTTGGGAATTTAGATTTTGATGGAATAAATGAATTCCTCATGTCCGAAAGAATTGTTTTGAACTTAAAATATTTTTGTTCAGCAGTTAGGTTAGCAAAGATAGAGACCCAGTCAATGTTATTAAGATGATTTTTATAGCTGGTAAATCAGCTCTATCGTAAAGATAAATAATAGTGGAATTATGATTGTGTGTGGAGTATTTATTTAGGGTAAACTGAATAAACTTATGGTCACTACTCACAATCGGATTACAGATCTTAACCTTGTCTATTTCCAGGTTATAATTACAAAGGATGAGATTTAAGATATTATTATCATGTGTGGAGAGGGAGATCAATTGTTTAAGATTTAATTTGGCACATAGTGCCAGAAGTTTGATACTCCTGCTACTAGAAGCAGTTAGGGTCCTCCAATTAATTTCACTGATGTTAAAATCCCCAGTAACCACAATGTTGCCTAACTCACTAGCCTAATCAATTTCCATGAGAATAGCCTCCAGTGTCTCTATAGAGGAATTTGGGAGGCAGTAACATGTATCCAAGAAAAGGGAATCATTTGATGAAATGTATAATTTAATCCATAATGTTTCATAGAAACATAGAAACATAGAAACATAGAAGTTGACGGCAGATAAGGACCGCAAGGCCCATCCAGTCTGCCCATTTCTTTTTCTACCTTATAAATGTGCCATCGGCCATCAATAGGAATGCCGTGGGGTTTAATATGTCTAGTGATGTCAACTGAATTTAGTTTATTATTGACAAAGAGGGAAACACCACCACCCTTTCTGTTTTGTCTATTCAGTTTAAAAGAAATGTAGCCTGATAACTGGATATCCCAGGATGCCTTATCATCGTCCCAAGTTTCACAGACTGAAATGGCATCTAAATTATCTTTACAAGCTGTTTGTTGAAGTTCATCATATTTATAAGTTAAACATTGAGCATTAAAACTTAAAAAATGAAGTTGGTGGCTGGAAAGTTTACTAACACTGGGTGAAGTCTTAAGAGACAAAGGAAGGCCCTCAGTCTCCCTCCTGTGATTTAGTTTAAATGTGTATTAATTGTGGATAAAAAAAGTTTTTGCCTATAAGGGCATTACCCCACCTACTGAGATGTAATCCATCTTTGCAATATAATTCAACACTATTGCTGAATTTGTCCCAGTGGGTGATACAGGTAATGTTCTGTCGTAAGCACCATTCACCGAGCCAATTGTTTATAAGCATTTTTTTTTTCAGTGAGTTGGAATATCTTGGTATGGGGAGGATTTCTGAAATACAAATATCACTTCCCATTTCAACTAGTTTGTTAGTTATGGTGACAAAGGATGCTTTAATGTCATGGATGGAATCACAAGTCATATTATTAGCTTCCACATGAATTATAGTGATGGGGTTAATGCTTTGTTTGTCCATAATGTTATTGAGCATGCAGGTAAGATTGGGAAATGTTGCCCCAATAGATCAGGAACACGACTTGCTGTATTAATCAGGGTTACAGATGGTCCTACCCAAATGTTTAATTATGGAATCTCCTAATATGTAAACTTGTCATAAACTGGGCCTAACAGATGTGCTATTTAAATTTGTTAAAGGTACAACATTGTTTGTATTAGGTGTTACAGTGGTAGAGAAATTGATTAGTAGTGGATCAGAAGACTCAGGATTAGGTTAGAGTTGGGTTTTGGTGGTGGGTCCAGATGCAGAAGAGGAATCATTAGACTGGGTGTCTGAGGGAAGTCAACTTGACAGACCTCATGGCAGTCAATAGAGAGTGTATTAAGGGGGTCAAATCTATTCTGTAGAGGGATATAATAACACTCAGACTTTCTCCTCCTTTTCAGACTCTGATATGTTGTACCTCGTACTAGGTATCATCATTAATCCCGGCTTCGGTAGAATTATCTTCCTCCTTAGCCCTTTTTCTAGAAGTCTCTGTACTAGAGACACACATTGTCAAAGTACAGCTAGTCTGTGTTAAGATAACATTGTTACAGGCCTCAGTCAGTGGCTATTTGTTTCAGGGATTTTCATGGCAGGATACGTATGAACACAGTTAGGATCCACTATCTGGGATGAATTATTGGCTGTATTTAGCCTGCTGGTGGAAGCCAGTTCTTGCTGTTGCACCAGCTCCTGATGGACCCTAGTGAAACAGAATAACCATGCTCTTGCACTGTGATGTTCCAATATTGCCATTATAACTGTGTTGTTGTTATTATAACTGTAACCTGAAATAACGCTGTCTCACTGTATTGTTCTCTTGCAATATGTAATCCCAGGTCGCCCCTGAAAAAGGGACCTCCAGGGCTCAGTGGGCTTATCCGGTCACCAAAATTTAATAAATAAAATAAATAAATAGCATCTCACTTTAACTTATTTCAAGTGCAGTTGAACAAGGATAAAATGAACTAATCTCACACTGTAGTTCAATATTTTCCAAGCATTTATTGCACTGGTAGGGAAGTACAGGTGTATTCCATTAGTATACTGTACATAGAGCATAATGAACATTTAAGGCCAAGGGCTTCTGTGGAGGTGGTAATGGTATCATTAATTAAACCTAGTGGTACAGGATTCACCATGTTTGGTATCTTAGTTTGTTTATGATTACAAAACCTGAATAGCCCAACAGGCATTTAGATCACTAACTGACAAATATACCAAATGTAGGTAGTGTACCAGTGTCTAATAGTACCTCATTCAGAATGTCAGGTGATGGATTCTCCTCGTACCCTCAGTACCCTCTGGACACTCTAGACGAGCAGATATGCATGTATCAGTGAGCATCTCTGTGCACAATGCTGCATGTTTGCCCCACTTGAGCTCACCCCGCTCGCTCTATGGTCTATGTAAATAGTGTGCCGTGACCCAGATGTGTTGGCTGAGGTCACTGGCTTTAGCACAACAGCAAAAATACAAAGCAAATTATTAAAACTATTAAAAAAGCCACTCATGCATGGCAAAAATGCACACAAATGTTTTACCCTGATAGAGGGAGTTAAAATAAGCTGGTGTGGATGAGTTGTAGTTCCCTAGAGAAATGGCAAGAACTATAGCCCCTCTTCCTGTTTCTTCAAACAGGGCTCAAACACTCATTAGAATGAGTGAAATAGCAAAAACACAGGCAAAATGCTGCAGTAAATTTACATGTGGAGAGCTCCTGGGGGCAGAAAACACCTCTGACAAACAGGACAATGCTTTCTTAAATGCTGCGCTTGCTCTGTAGTCTGTGTAAATAGTGTGCCATGACCCGGAAGTGTTTGCCGAGGTCACTGGCTTTAGCACACCAACAAAAATACAAAGTAAATTATTAAAACTATTAAAAAAGCCACACATGCTGGCAAAAATACGCACAAATGTGTTTCCCTGATAGATGGAGTTAAAATAAGCTGATGTGGATGAGTTGTAGTTCTCTAGAGACACGCCGAGAACTACAGCCCCTCTTCCTGTTTCTTCAAATAGGGTTCAAACACTCGTTAGGACATAGATAGACAGACACATAGATAGATAGATAGACAGGCAGGCAGACAGACAGACAGACAGATAGAAAGAATAAGTTAAGGTACACTAAGTGTTTCATAAATTGTATGGATTTTTGATAGTACTCAACAGGTCAAGTGTTAGTCAGTATGCCTGTGTGTAACAGTGGAATAAAAATATACAATATATAATGAATATTTGATGGCCAATGTGTCACAATGCTTACTGTTTGCAGCATATATATATATACATACATACACATATGTGTATGTAATATATGTGTATGCACACACAGATATACAGTATATATATATATATATACATTATGGTAGCACGGTAGTGCTACCATAGTTAGGGTTGAGGAGCCATTTACATGTTAAACCTAAAATTTTGCACCTTAATAACTTTGCAACCATTCAATGGATTTGCCTTAAATTTGGAATACATGATCAAGAAACATAGATCTCGGGATTGACAACTTTTGTACTGTTGCATATCGGCTGTGGGTTATTAAGCGTGTTCTGCGTACGCGTTTACGCTTTTTTGGAATTCTTTGGTCATCTCTAGAGGTCGCACAGTTTATGCGACTGGTTTGAAATCTTCAGAGAAAATGTGGCCAGGGTCCCTGATGTGCCTTTTGAAGATTCCGTGAAAAAATATTAAATGGTTCAAAAGTTATTCAAAAAACAAATTCCCATTATAAGTCAATGGGAAAAGTTAATACAAAGTTCAACAGTGCTGCAAATGCAGTTTTTACTTTTACAAATGTCCCTTTTACTGTCGCAAATCCACCATTTTGTTTTCAGTTGGTCATCAGAAAAATGCTTGGCATTTAAATTTGAGACCCTCTAGCAACCTAATTCTTTTTGTATTCACGTAGTTGGACCCTGAGGATGCTAGGCATGTCTTTATTTTGGGGTAAAACACCCCAGAAATATGTTTTCCAGATTTCTGGAAAAAGTACTTTCGCAAAGTACTTTCACACTTGTGACAGTGTCGAATGAATTTGCAAAAGTTTTGGCAAAGTTCGACAGTACTTTTCCAGGCTGTGTGAAAATGATAGCAATTCTTTGGCACCCTGCTGCAAAAGAATGGTTTAGTCGTTTGGCCTGAAATTTGGAGGGAACGCAGCCAACATCTCACAGATGTGTCTTTCAGTGTTTCAGTGAAAAAATATAACAGGGAGGCAAAGTTACGGCACTCCAAATTTAACACTTTTTCCCATAGGATAACATTAAGGCACCCACTGCATTACAGGAATCCTTTGCCACCCTGCTGCAAAATAACGGTTTGGTCTTTTGGTCTAATGTTTGGAGAGAGGAAAGCCAGCATCACACAGATGTGGTTTTTACTGGTTTGGTGAAAAAATATTACAGGCAGTGAAAGTCATGGCACTCCAAACTTCTCTTTTTTCCCCATAGAATAACATTACAGCGTTCACCGCACCTTTCAGGGCCTGTATCTCGGAAATGGTGCGAGAGACAGACTTTTTGTCAGAAGAATGCTTAGTCCCACTATTGGGGGCTAAGCACCAAACTAGCCAGGAAAGTCATAAATCATATAACTTTCAAATTTTTTTTCTACGTTGTACAGTTCCTGAGATATAAGCAATTTACTAATCCAACTCCTCATTTTCGGCTCCGAGACCCATTATTATGCATACATTCTTTGTACTCACTGTCTTTCTCTATGCAGCTTTTGGGGAAAACTAGCCTGTGCACTTACATTACTGTTACCCTTATAGCTTCTGCTTGTGGTTTTGTAACCGTTTCACTTACTGTTCCCGTCTACAGCGCCATGTGCATTACCCTTCGCGTTTTCATTTGCGCTTGCGTTTGCATTATTTTAACCATTTCTGTGTACAGTACTGTTTATCTTTCTGTTTCGCTTTGCATCACCATGCACATTACCATTTGCGTTTGCAGGCACCATGTTACTATGTGACAAGACATAACTTGGTGGGAGCGAGCTCCCACCACCACATTACATTCATTATTTTTCATTATACTTCTCAAAAAGAAGGGAAATTAGAGGCAAAAAACTCCATTTAATGCATTAGTTAGGGTTGTTCCACAGCGACAAAAGTGAGTAAATTCGGTGTTAGGGTTGAAAGCCCCCCTTAGACCCTTCTGCCCACACCCCCAACCAGCATCGGGATGCATGTTGGAGTTGTCAATCCTAACTCTCACCCTACTATCTCATACCTTTGCTTCTTCACACATCTGATGGGGTGAGAGTTAGGGCCGGCAACCCCAACACACACCCTGATGCCAATTGGGGGTGTGGGCGGGGAGTCCAAGGGAGGCTTTCAACCCTAACACCAAATTTCCTCACTTTTGTCATTGTGGAACAACCCTAACTAATGCATTAAATGGAGTTTTTTGCCTCATATATATATATATATATATATATATATATATATATACACACACACAATAGGGGTGCAGGAATAACACTCTGAATAACTGTTGTTATTTTCTTCACTATTGAATATCAGAGAGCTGACGTAGACACTGTAGAATATCTTAGCAGATATTCCACAGTGTCCACGTCAGCTGCTGATATTCAACACTGACTACATCACTGCCTGATATTTCAGCAATGCTTATGTAAGCCAAGCACCACATAGCACAAACAACCTCACTTAAATTCAATCAAATAAATACAGACCACAGTGATTTATCTCAGCTGAAAAAACAGCCATATCCTGAGACGCCCTTCAGACTTTTTCTACCTCATATGCTGCTTGCTACATGACTAGAAAAGACATTCCTGCGCAAATAGTAAAATACAAATCTTAAACATAAAACATTTGTTCCTGCAGTGTCCCCAGAAAAGGATCAGTGATGTCACCAGAAAAGCCCCAATATCACAAAACAGCAAGTAACATAAACAAATTAAGTAAAAGAAGCTCCCAATACATCAAAAACACTCACTAAACTCATGAAAGTTTAAGAAACGCCGACTCTTAACTTCACCAAATGGTGACTCTCGGCTCCGATGATAACCCCACCCCAAAAATAGTTCTAAACCAATCACGTCTGACACCGCAACATGCACAAACAATAGCAACCAATAGCATACTCTCACACGCCCATTCAACCAAATGAACCAACCATAAGCTACAAACTTCCCATTTAAGACACAGCACCACACAACTGAGGAAGCACACTGCAACATAACAAATAACCACAACGCCAGGTAAATAACTAAAAACACAGACCCTATTGTATAAATCACACTCAAGATGTGCAACTTATGGAATATGGACAATATTAGTATGAGTGCAGAGTGCCCTGCGATAATATCACTCGTGGCATTGCCACTTGTCATATTAACACAGTGCATTCTGCACTCATGCTAATATTATCCATATTTCACAGTCGCCCATCATGTATCCTCTCTCTCTCTCTCTCTCTCTATATATATATATATATATATATATATATATATATATGCAAAAAACTTCATTAATGTATCATTTAAGGTTAAAACCAACAAGTCAGGAAATGAGACCTTTAGGGTTGCCCCATTCCCCATATGGACCTGCCCATCATCCTGAGATTGACAGCTGATGGGGTGTGTCATTAGGGCTGTGAGGCTTAAATGTCACCCCATTTCATCAGTAATCATATTCACAAGCCACAGTAAAGAAGAATGGGGTGACATTTAGGCCTCACTACCCCAATGACACACCTCATCAGCTGTCAATCTCAGGATGATGGTTGGGTCCATGATGGGCGATGGGGCAACCCTAAAGGTCTAATTTTCTGACTTTTTGTGTTTTAACCCTAAATGATGAATTAACAAAGTTTTTTGCATAGAATTTCCTTACTTTTTGAGAAAGAATAGAAAAGTAGAAAGTTGCACAAGTTGGTTTCAACGCGGGCCCTTCAGGCCCCGTGCTCCCACCAACTTGCAAATTCCTGCCTAAGATAAGAGTACAAGTACTGAATATCATATGTATTGCTAGCAGCGCATATGGGTGGGAGTGTGGGGCCCACCAACTTGAAAGAAAGCAAAGTGTCAGTCATCAGAGAGGCATAATTCAACACCTGTTTACATGTCAGACACCTAACCACTACAAATTACCTCCATGGCAGTAACGCTAGGCACCCTATAAATGTGAAGCCAATACCAGAATGCAAAACACCATATGTAAAACATAAAGTGTGTCAAACAATATGGGTGCAGCAAATGAAATTTCCAACACCTAAACACCATAATTCACATGGATAGCACATCCCCTCAACATGCTCCAAATTTCAATGTAAAAGACCAAACTGTTTCCGAGGTATAAAATGTAAAAGTTTCAGATTTTCATTCATCACACTGATGAAATTCCACACCTATTAACATTTTACATACCTAACGACTGAAAAGTACATCCATGACAGTAAGGCTAGCTACCCTAGTAATTTCAAGCCACTACCACCGTGGAAAACGCTATCTGCAAAATGTAAACTGCGTCACACAATATCTCCACAAAAACTGTATTGTCTGACACCTAAACACTATAATTCATAACTACAGGACATGCCATCAATACCCTCCAAATTTCAAGTTAAAAGACCAAACTGTTTCCAAGATATTTAATTTGAAAAATTGTTAAAATTGTGCTATCTGGTCCCTCCAAATCTGGCCATCTAGTCCTTCCCTTGTGATCAAAGAATCTCACGATCAAAGAATTTGCAGGTTCGTGATCAAACAATTTGCAGGCTCATGATCAAAGAATACAAAATGTTAAACCTCAATTTTTAAAGAAAGATACATGAAACCACAGCCATGACTCGACAGAATGAAGTCCCCTGATCAGATCTCACCCTACTTTGTCTTTAGAAGTGACCCCGTGCTGAAAAAATTTAATTTTTCATATGGCCATCTAGTCGCACCCTCGTGATCAAAGATCATGGTCAAAGAATCTCATGATCAAAGAATTTGCGGACTGACAAATAATTTGCAGGGTCACAATCAATCAATAAACAATGTTAAAAGAAACCACAGCCATGCCTAGAAAGAACGAAGCCCCCTGACAAAAACCCACCCTCTTTTGGCTTAATAAGCCACCCTGAGCTAAGAAAATAGATTTTTTCAAGTGGCAATCTAGTCGCACCCTCGCAATCAAAGATCACAGTCAAAGAATCTCAGGATCAAAGAATTTGTACGCTTGTGAGCAAAGATCATTAGCGAGCCACAATCAAAGAATAAAAAAGTTAAAAACTCTGTTTTTTGACCATTTTGAAAGAAACCACAGGCATGGCTCAATAGAGGGAAGATCCATGAACAAAACCCACCATAGTTTCACCTCAGAAGTCCCCCTTGGACTAAGATATTTGAATTTTTCTGACTGCAAACTGAAAACAAAATGGCAGCCATCGTGATCAAAGAATTCCTCATGATCAAAGATTCTGTTATCACTTGCCTGCAAATTCTTTGATCGTGAGGTGGGACTAGATGACCAAAACTCCATTCTTCTTTCGCAAAATAACCATATACATTTTCCCATTAACTTATAATGGGAACTTAAAAGTTTAATAACTTTTGAATGGATTAATATTTTTTCAACAAATGAAAAGTGGCATATTTCTTGACCTAAGCTCTTTCAGATGAGCCAAGTCACAGAGCAGCACACCACATGACAGCCATGCAGCACCATGGATAAAATCCAAAAAAACTGCCCACATAACTGGCGAAAAGTGCAATTTTCAGCATTTCAGTGTGCAAAATCCATAAGTCCGACTGAAATGAAATTTGGCAGATCAAGAGATCTACCATGCCCACTGTGCATAGCAAATTTCAGGCAAAACCATTGAAAGGGTCCAAAGTTATTAATGCATAAAATGTTGAGTTTAACATAGATTTGGCTTGGTAAGCCTAAATATAGGGTCGCGACTGCACCCCTATAATATATCCCATGTCTGAGCATGTTGCCATGCTAGAGTAAAGGAGAATGAGGTGAGATGTGTATAAATTATAGGCCTATTGCATTGTTATCTTGCCTATCTAAGATTTTGGAGAAATTAGTGAAGAAACAACTTAATGATTTTTTGGAGGATCATTCATTACTTACAAAATATCAGTCAGGATTCCGTAGAGGTTTTTCCACGGGCACTGCGCTCACGGACATGGTAGATATTGTAGCATCAAACATGGAGGATGCCATGTCCGTGGGCACAGTGTTCGTGGATTTATCGAAGGCTTTTGATACTGTAGCCCATGACCTGTTGGAGAAACATTTGGAGGAAATAGGAATTGGAATGGTGCCATTAAATTGGTTGAAATCTTATCTGGGGAAAAGAACCCAACAAGTATATATTGACGGTACTCTATCTGAGAAAGCTATGGTAATACGTGGAGTGCCCCAGGGTTCGATTTTGGACCAACTCTTTCCTCATATATATAAATCAGTTAGTGGACAGTGTTAAAAATTCAAGTATTCGTTTATATGCAGATGATACCATATTGATTTCAGGAGGTAAGACTCAGAACTTATGGGAAAGTATTTACAGGAAGATTTTATAGGGCTTTGTACATGGCTATCAAACTCTGGTTTAATAGTTAATAGTAAAAAAATAAATTTAATGATATTTCAGAAACAAGGAAAAGAGTTGAATATAGGAAATAAATTAATTCAAATTAAAACATTACAAAATGAAATTTTGCCGCAAGTAAAGGAATATAAATATCTTGGAGTATGGATCGATAATCAGTTGAAATTTGACTACCATATAACTAATACATTATCGAAGATATACAAAAGGCTGGGGGAATTTAGACGTTCCAGCTTTTGTTTGAATAGACAAATGAGAGAGATGGTGATAAATCAGCTTATTTTACCTGTGTTGGAGTATGGTAGCCATGTATATGGCCTAGCTTCAAAAAGTTTGCTCTCAAAGATAGATGTGATGTATAATCGTTTGGCTAGGTTTATATTAAAAAAGGATCACTATGAACATCACTGTAAATTATATGAGGATTTGGGATGGATGACTCAGGATAATAAAAGGAAAATTATTTGGGCCCAGCAGGTTTATAGGGTTATAAATACAAATCAACCTTTGTATCTTTACGAAAAATTGGAAAGTAAATCTTATAATCATAATATGCGGAGTTCAATCATTAGGAGTTTTAAGTCCCCTAAATTAAAGAATAAATTTAGTTATATGCGCTTCCCTACAATTACGAATAGATTATGGAATTTATTAAAACCATATATAGCAAATCAATATGAATCAGTTAAAGATTTTATAATCATTTTAAAAGCTGGATTAAAGGTAAAATGTGAATGTTTGGGATAAATTTGGTTTTATTGTACAGCGTATATGTCTAATTATGTTATGTTATATGTATTTTTGTAATGTATGGTTGTTAAATTAATATTTGTGAATTGTATGTAAGTATGTGATTTTGTTGTATATACAGGACCATCTTGAAAATAGGATTCGTCCTAATGATGTGAAATTGTCATCTACTATCCTGTATAAAAATAAAGGTTTTTACTACTACTACTACTACATGTAGGCCTCACAACCCCAATGACACACCCCAGCATCTATCAGACTGTGGAGGATTGGGGTGGTGTATGGTGGGGGTTAGGGGTTCAACCCTAATGTCTCATTTCTTGACTTTTTTTGCTTTAACCCTAAATGAAGCATTAATGCATTTTTTTTCATAGAAAGTCCTTACTTTTTGAAAAAGTGTAATATAAGTAGTAAAAAACACGTATTGGGGGGAGTGCGGAGCCCAGCTCCCATCAAGTTGCCAATTATTGCATAACAATATGCATCTGGGCCCACATTCCCACTTATGCAATGCTACTGAACCATGCAGCAGCACTATAGGGCACCAGACCCTTGTAACAGTAATTTGCACATATCTTGGGAACTGTAAGAGCAAAAAACAAATTCTAGCATCATTGTAATTGTAACAGTGAGTACATGCGCAACATTGAAAGACTGTACTCATATCTCACATTGTTTCTAAGTTATGGGCACTGAAAAGCACTGGACAGGCACTTTTTCAACCCTTGTGACAGTAATTTCACAATATCTCATGAACCATGCAACGTACAACAAAATTCCACTGCATGCTTACTTTATTATTTAAAATCTTTTTCCAGTGTCTAGATCACCTGAAGGTGATCTAAGCCATCTATAGCAAAAGTCTGTGTCTCACTTCGTTTCCAAGATAATAGTACCGAAAGTCATGACACAGACTGCAATGTAATCCTATGGGAAAAATGTCAATTATGTCATTGAATATCTCTGCAACAAATTATTTCCCCAACACCTAAACAGCAGAGTTCACATCTCTATGAGATCCTCTCAACACTCTGCAAATTTCAATTTAAAAGACAAAACCGTGTCTGAGATATACCATTTTAAAGATTGAGATTTTCATTGGTCAAAGTGGCAGAATTCTGCACCTGTTTACATTTTACATACCTAATGACTGAAAAGTATGTCCATGGCAGTAAGGCTAGCTACCCTATAAATTTCAAGCCACTGCCACAATGCAAAACGCTGTCCACAAAACGTAAACTGCACCACGCAACATCTCCACAACAAATGTATTTTCTGACACCTAAGCAGCATAATTCACATCTACAGGACATCCTGTCAATACCCTCCAAATTTCAAGTTAAAAGATCAAACCGGTTCAGAGATATTTAATTTTAAAAGTTGTTAAAATTGGGCTATCTGGTCCCTCCAGATCTGACCATCTAGTCCCTCCCTCGGGGTCAAAGAATCATTTCTTGTGAGCCTGCAAATTCTTTGATCATGAGGAGGGACCAGATGGCCAAAACCCCATTCTTCGTTTGCAAAATAACCATATAAATTTTCCCATAGACTTATAATGGGAACTTAAAACTTTAATAACTTTGAATGGATTCATATTTTTTCACCAAACAAAAAGCAGCATAATCCTTGACTGAAGCTCTTTCAACTTGCCAAGTTGCAGAGTGGCACACCACACAACAGCCACGCATCGCCACGGACAAAATCTGAAAAACTGCCCACATAATCAGCTAAAAGTGCATTTTTCAGAGTTTTGGTGCACAAAAACCATAAGTCTGACCAAAATGAAATTTAGCAAATCAAGAGATCTACCAGGCTCCACTGCACATACCAAATTTCATGCACATCCATTGAACAGGTCCAAAGTTATTAACATGCAAAATTTTGAGTTTAACATAGTAGTGGCTTCATAACCCTAAATATAGGGGTGTGACTGCACCCCTATTAGATATATATATCATAAACACCAGATCAATAAGAAACAGTGATGTCACCCTTACATTGACTACCGATTGTCCCTTGCATAACTAACCATTAATATAATTCCATGTAATCAATAGATAAATGCTTTCCTTAGAGATGTAGTACTTCTGTCACTCCCCATTCTAGAGCACTCTCCATTACATAATAATAATATCAGAATTTTTAACAATATTTAAATGTTTCTGATGTTAGATTTAGCACACTAAGCTGATTCTTTTTTTACAGGTGCAACCTGCGAACACAGGACAGTTAAGTGACTTGCTCAGAGTCACATAGGCTGCAAGCAGGGGTATGGGAATCAAACCCAAATCTCTAAATTTGAAACACAGAGCCTTAAATCAGTGCACTATATTGCTTCCTTATCTTCACCACCTGCTTTCTGCTAACTTTTAATGTCATATCAAAAGCCATGTAAAGGGGTTACATACCACTGCAGGGTTTGGGTTTTTTTGAGGGGTGCAGTGGTAACAGAAGGGACTGCAAAATATATTCTGAATCCTCATGCCTTGTCCAGTTACCCTTGGTGGTCAGGATAGTATCTCAACAATGAGAAAGTGGTTGGGTGTCCTACAAAATTGCATTCCTTCTTCCTCAGCCATATTGCCTGGAAAAGGGAAAATAATGACATTTCAAGATGCAGAGTTGTATAGCATCTAACTGCTCAGACCACAGCCTCTACATGAGATCTGTGACACTATGCTATTTTACATGATTGCCATGTGCTGAGTCTAAGAGAATGAATTCCTTTATATCACATTTGCTAGCCTATGGAACAGTGGGACAGACTTCATGTTTTAAATAAAGGAAAAAACAAAAACTCTGCCTGTGTAGGAAAGATAGCAGTACAGGTACTGCTTGTTGGTGAAAATCTATCAGTTTACAGACAATGTTAATAAATAAATTACTCTGTTCCTTTCCCAAGTCTCACTTGTATCTGTAAACACCAAAAGAAGTGCTGACTAAGCAAGAGTGTTAAAATATTCACAGTGGCACACAAAGGCTTCTGTTCCTGAGTTCTTGAATGTGGCAGACCACACCTAATATATTGAATGCTACACCCTATGTGCTGCAATGGTCTTAGGGTTTTAACTTTTGTCTTCTGCAGAAAGAGAAAAAAGTACAGTCAGCATGCATGCATGCACTATTATTTTCCTTACCACAAATTTATTAATTTTCCTCTGCATTAACAAGCTGATTGTATGTACTATGTAGATCAGTGTCAGAGTGAATCAAATGACTAATAAAACAGGCTTCTTCCAGCATGTCTTTCACTACCATGTTTAACATTAAAATGCTCATCTACTGAAATATTAGCTGCAAAACTGTGATAGCCAAGGTGATTTTGGATCTCACTATCTAGTGTGGACAAACTGTGCCCAGTACTCCATATGTGCAGTATGCCAATTGCATTTTAAATTGTCACAAAAATGGAAAATTGTTTCATCTGTAATTTCACAGTACGGGTAAATGTTCCAAGCTGTAAACAGTATCGTGTGTTTGTTTGTGTGCATTTGTCTTAATATGTGTTTGATTCGGATGGGGGTAGGAGGTGGTGGTGTGCGATGGGTGGTTTTGGCAGATGAGGCTTCACAATACACTACATAATAAAGATCCTACTTCACATTTGCACTTTCTACTATGTGGAGCAAATGTTGCAAAGTGCTGTATTTATCTTATGTTATTTACATTCTCTTGCATCTGTAAACCACATTTAGAATATCACACTCACAAATGCTACTTAATTTATATACTGAAGTGTGTAACTTGTATCATTTCATAACTTCAGTGTTTTATTTAATTGAAATGTTACTCTATGTCACTTATCAAGACATAACATGCCCTTAGTCTATTGCCATGAAAAGTGAACCTTCTGCAATATCAAGATACTGAAGACAGCTGCATATATGGACAATATCTTTTTGTTTCTGACTTGACACAATTTTATTACATTTACTCAGTATTTACATGCTTAATGCAGGTATGTTCTTGAAATGCGTCCAAGCAAGTAACAAAGGATATATAACATTGTCTCCACAGCATGTCCTTCATTAACATGTTAAAAATAATAATACCCTCTTTCACTGAAAAAGTATGGTAACTACTTCTTCATCTATAAAAAAAAATTACAATGGACAACTACAAATCTGCTCCATTTGTTATATGCAAAAACATTTCACTTGTTAGGCTTCATAGTTACTAAAAGAAATTCTCAGATGAAAACATTCTTGTTGCAGTATGTCATTGAGACTCAGTTACCTAATTGTGGAACAAACATCACCCACAGTCACTGCATGATTTGATTAAATTTTGTTAAATAAATTCATTTTATAACATAAAACGTAGTATACATTCTTATTCTGCAATTTAAAGGTAAAAATTTGTACTTGTTTTTACATTACTTACTTTTTCTAAAAGTATATCAACATAGGAAAGTTACTGTATCTTGCATAATTTATCAGTATTGTTTAGGGGTGGGTGAAATAAATCTTCCGCAGGGGGAATTCATGCGAAAGTCTGACTTTCACTTCCGCAGAGGTTTGGAAACTGATTTCCGAACTTCTGCAGAAATTCTGCCTGTGATAGCTGCTCTGTTTCAAGTGCCAGTTTGCCTTCCAAAAAGCCCCAGTGGCTAGTGGTCCCTCTCCTCCACCCAATAAACCCACCCGCCCAGACAGGTATAGTAACCCCCCCCACGTCTCACAATATCCACTTCTCTAGTTTAAAAAACAAATCTTTGGTAGTCTATGTTTTTTTTTTAAATTTTACCCACCCATCTCCAATCTCAAGTCCAGAATCCCTGGTGGTCTAGTCCCCCCACCCAGCCTCCCAGCAGGTGTCCCTCCACCCTGCTCCCACCCCAATCATAACCCTGGCAGTGGGTGGACCAGCACAGCCCTCCTCTCTTCTTCATGGCCAGTCTGCCCACTGAGGATCTGTCAATGAATCAGTGCATACATGCTCATTCATTGACAGCTCAGTGGACAGGCCAGCCATGGAGGAGAGTGGAGGGCTGTGCCAGTCTGCTCACAGCTGGGGTTTATGCAGTGGGGGTGGGAGCTGGGTGGTGGGACACCTGGCTACTGGGGAGGCAGGGTGGGGGTCACTGGACCACCAGGGATTTGAGACTGGGAATCAGGGATGGGGTTGAAATTTAAAACCAAAAACCCTAGATCACCAGAGATTTGTTTTTTTAAACTACAGAAGTGGATATAGGGATGCAGGGTGGTTACTGTACATGTCGGGGCAGGCAGTTACCGGGTGGATGGGAGGGATCACTAACCACCAGGGATATTTTTTACATGTGGGGCAGGTGGGGGGAGGGACCACTAATTACCAGGGATCCTTATTTATTAATACCAGGTGAAATTTTGCCCAGTAACTTTTGTGAAAGTTTTCTGCTCTGCCACAGGTGGAAGTTCAGAAACTTACGTGAAAGTTCCTTAATTTATGTGGAAGTTCCACGGGGGGGCAGAAAACGGCAGTTTCACCCACCCCTAGTATTGTTCAGTGTTCACATCTGTGCACTGTATTTGCATGTGTGCTTCTGTACATTTCCTTTGCTGTGTGTGTGTATCTTAAAAAATAAAGACCTACACAGGCATGGTTAAAAATATACCATTTAAACTGTTATTCAATTTATTAACAACATCTTTACTGACATACCGTAAAAAAAAATCTAGCAACTTGTATGATTAGGTACAATAGCATCACATTGACACTGCTTAGCTGCTGTCTTGTGTGGAATGCATGAATAACAAGGGAAACGACATCTCTGTGTAGCACAGATAATAGCACAGGTACCACCAACAGCTTAATCTTGTTCAGTGTCAGTTGACATCCATCTGTATCCCTTCCCCTGGGATGAGACTGAAAATAAGTAGAATTGTCTAATCCTCCTTTCTTGGTCAACAAAAACTAACAACAAAAAAAAGTACTGCTTGTTGGTGAACATTGATCGGCCGCTATAAAGTGGGGCTGATCTATAAATTAGGCAGTCCCATTACCAACTATTATATGGGGCTTAAATTCCTTAAACACATGTTGACAAACTAACTAAGCAACAGTTTTAAAACATTAACGGGGCACTCAAACACTTTTGTTCCTGACTCATTGATTTTGTCAAACACCACCTAACATGCTACACGCTGCACACTATATGCTAATACTGTCCTAAGAATTTTATTTTTTTTCTGCTGTGGAAATAGATAATAAAGCAAACAGCATGAATGCACTACTTTTCCCTTTAACACAAATTCAGTATGTACACTCAGCTTTTACCATATGATTGCATGTAATGTCTAGATCAGTGTCACAGCAAGTTATTGGGGTTACGTACCAGGTTCCTTTCTGCATGTCTTTCAATAGCATCGTTATAATTAAACCATCATGTAATAAAATATTATCTCACCTGTAAAACATGGATTGACATACTGATTTCTGACACTCCAATCTATTTTACCCCCTCAGTGTAATGCAACATGGTACAGCACTGGGGATCTCTAGTAACAATTACTTTTCTAGCTCTAACATATTATTACACATTATTTAATATGGTTTTCCACATAAATCACTGTCATGAGTACCCTGTCCCTAGAAAACCCCATTAATGTGCAATCATTTGTGAACTGCTGTGCCATACAGATATAGTATTCAACAATACAGGAATGATAAAGTAACATACATTATTAAAAAAAAAATCATTCCTCCTGCCTACATATACAATGCAATATTCATGGTAATCAGTTAACCTTTAAAGGGAAAAGCTATTCTACACAGCTGACTGATGAGAAACAGTGATGTTACCTTGACATGGACTACTTTTTTTTTCCATTTAGGCTTTATCATGGTAGTTTTCTGTTACAGAGGACAGATATACATGATATACATATTTTATACAGAGGTAATAAATCAGGCCAAATGAATCCCCCCCCCCATCCTCCCTTTACTAATATACCCACCCCACTATTAACTAAATTACAATCTACCCCTTCCTTAAAAACCATACAGCACAGTCAATTCAGTTGTGAAGTTTACATGGGTATTATATAGAATACAGCAACAACAGTTACTTACATTGAGTATAGTGTATATAGTGGGTCCCAAATTTTCTTAAACCTTCCTGACTTATTATTTAAATTTGCAATAATCTGCTCAGTTCTAACATTTGCCAATAATTCTGTTAACCATTCCCCATATGTAATTTCTTCTTGATCCAACCAATGCCTCAATACCAGCTTTGTTACAGACATAGAGATAATAGACATGTAATATTTTAGCAATAAGGCACGACAGGGTGTGTGTTATTGTGTAATGACGTCACTCTGGGATGGGTTGAAACACAAGACGAAGTCGAGTGCTTCCACCACTCCAGGAGTGACGTCATTACACAATAACACACATCCCTGGAGTGCCTTATTGCTAATATACAATGGCCCATTTGTTCATTTAAAAAGTACACCCGAAAAAATTACATTTAAACATACAGTTTCTTTCATTTTTGTGGGTGTAGGTGTATCTTTTAAAAAAAAAGTTCTAAATATTTCTTCCACCACAAGGTAGGGCTCCTGCCTAAATCATCTTAGTCATTGAGTCCCCAAAGATTTCTCTTGTTTCTGTTGTGTGGCACTATCAGCACTCTCTCTCTCTCTCTCTCTCTCTGCCCTGACCTGTAGTAGTGGACAGTGATCTGAAGTGTACTGTATTAAACAGTTTATTTTGTGTTAAATTCAGGTCTGAAGTGATTGAGCAACTGTGCAGGGTGACTTGCATAGCGCGACTCTACAGTGCACATGCTGACAAGACATCGGGCCAAGCGGGAAAAGCCATTTTTTTCTCTCTCTCTCTGCCTTTTTTTTTACTTTATTTTTAGTTATTTTTTTTTGTTGTTGTTATTCAGACTGTGTTAAGGCAAACAAGCAGCCAAGCTGGGGAATCCCTGAAGTCCCTTATGAGAAGGACCTCGGCGCGCAGAGCGGCAGTTTTAGGTACAAGCTTAGATTTTATGAAGTTGTGGACAATGCTGTTTTAGGCAGATTTGAAAAAAAAAATCAGTTACGTAAGCATACCTTTGGGTTTTCCTGACCGTTTGGGTTTTCATGACCATCAGACTTTAGGATGAATTGGTGTTTTTTTTGGGGGGGGGTGTTAAGCTGTGAAGGGTAATATTTGCTTGTGTAGGTATGAAGTGGGCAGTGATTCCAGTTTCGTTGTGCAGTTGATTAGCAGCTTGCTCTTGATACAGTGATGTTATCATGTAATAACATCACTGTGTCTAGGGCTTAACAGCCAATCAGCATCCTTGATTTTTTTCTTGTCATTGTATAATTTTTGTTAAGGATTTTTACTTTCGAGTAGTCTTCTAAGATACATATTTCTGGGATGAATAAGTCCTGTAGGCCCAGAATTGGGTCTGCTCTATTTTGGATTTTTGACCAAGGGGCAGTAACTTCAGGACAGTTCCAGAACATATGGTATAGTGAGCGTTCATGTTGGAGGCATCTGATACATAGAGGTGAAGGTGTCAACCCTAATCTGGCCATTTTTTGTGTTGAAAAATATAAATAATGCAGGATGTGCACCTGCATCAGCCTTACTCTGTCTTGACTTATGAATCTGTGACAGTTGTACCAGAGGGAAGACCAATTTATAGTTATATCAGGGAAATAAGTAGACCAGTAGTGAGTTGGTCCAAAACAGTACGGAAATAGCCAGGCATACAAAATTCTATATATTTTAGAAATTGCTTTTGCGCATCCTACCAGTTGAGACATGTCTTTATTAAAGGGAGGCTTAAGTCCTGATTCAGGATGTAGTCCTAATGCTTTAATAACAACATGTCTAAGTTGAATAATCTTAAAATAAGAACTGTTTTGTATTGTAAATATCTGTTTAATGCCATTAACTGATAGCCATGTCCCCTGCTCATCTAATAAGTTGTTAATTTGTAGTTCACCAAGACATGGTAACCATTTAGGGGAAATAGTTTTATTATCTATCTTGAAATTTAGATTGCCATATAGAGGTTGAGTAATATCAGTAGTATTATTATATTTAAGGAAGCAACAGAGTTGAGAGTGAACTCTGATAGACAGGGCTATTGGGGTATTTTTTAAGTTATTAGGTAGGAAGCCTTCTGTAATATGTAGAAGAGCTCTCAGTTTGAGGCCACAGGCCCTTATTAGGACTAGCTCTATTTTTAGCCAGGCCAGTGAGTGGTGTAAGGTGTCTGGTGTTAGCCATCTTAGGTATTTGTTAATATGACTGGCCCAGAAGTAAAAGCCTAGATGGGGCAAGCATAAGCCACCTCTAAGTGTAGGTGCCACCAATTTGACACAAGTGATTCTAGGAATTTTTTTGGCCCAAATGAATTTAACAAAGAGGCTTTGTATTTTTTTAAACCATGCTCGGGGAAGCCAGGTATTAAGTAATGAGAGGGGGTAGAAAATACATGGAAAAATATTCATGTTCAGTACAGTAATCCTACCCCAAATTGAAAGTGGAAGGGATGACCATCTACTAAGGTCTTGGGTTATTAACTGGATCAGAGAGTCTAAGTTTAATTTTACTGAACTTCCAGGATACTGAGACAGTTCAATACCTAAATATCTTAAGGATTCTTGCTGCCAGGAAAGCCCCAATTTTACAACATCTGCCTTGAACAGTTTGTGGTTAAGAGGGAAACAGTGGATTTACTAACATTCAGTTTGTATTTTGAGAGTTGGCTAAAGGAGTTTATCATATCTAACATTGGGGGGATAGAGAAGACCAGGTTTGCTAATTGTAATAAGTGGTCGTCTGCATATGCTGAGACCTTGATATCACACTGGTGTATTGGGATACCTTGTATTCCAGGACAAGCTTGTAAGTTATGGATGAATGGCTCCAGATATAAATTGAAGAGTAGCGGAGAGAGGGGGCAAACTTGCATAGTTCCAGACTAGAGGTAAAGGGTTCTGAGGTGACCCCGTTGCCTGATACTCTTGCAGCTGGTGACTTGTATAGAGACATAATCCATTGCTGAAAAGTACTAGAAAAGCCAAAAGCTTTCAGAGTGTGGAACAGGTATTGACAGTTAACCCTGTCAAATGCCTTATCGGCATCCAGAAAGACCAAAGCTGCAAGGAAGGAGGCATCTCTGGATGCTGAGAAAACATGAGACAGGGTGGGAAGGTGATCCGCTGAGGATCTAACCCTCATAAAACTGTCCTGTTCTGGGCCAATTAGAATAGAAATTACTGAGTATAGATGGTTTGCCAATAGTTTAGTTAAATTTTAACATCTTGATTCAGTAAGGAGATCAGGTGGTAATTTCTGACCAGTTCAGGTGATTTGCCTGGTTTAGGTAATAAAATAATGACCACTTCAAAAAGAGACATATCTGTCTGTGCACCTGAAAGTATATGCTGATAAAGGGGAAGGAGCAATGGGATCATTTGTTTTTAAAATCTTTGGTAGAAATTGGCTGAGTAGCCATCAATCCAAGGGTTTTTGTTTAAGGATAAATCTTTAATTGTATCCAATAATTCCTCAGAAGTTATTGGGGATAATAATATTTTTTGTTGGTCTGCTGTAAGCCTAGGCAGGTTAGCTTCTCTTAGAAAAGTCTCTAGACTGCGCTCTGTTGGGAGGGGGGTTGACATGGGGCTATATACATTTTTATAGTATTCTGTAAATTCAGCTATAATCTCAGTCAGTGTGGTTATTAATGCGCCATCTAATTGTGAACGTATTGAGGTTATATATCTGGATGCTTCCATTTGTTTAATTCTAAGAGCTAGAAGACATCCTGCCTTCTCCCCGGTCCGTGTATGAAGCTTGTGTTTTTAATATGGCATAGTCTGCCTTTTCTATCAATATTTCTAGATATGCCACTCTTAATCTAATTAAATCTTGTCTAGTAGATTTGGGGTGGTTGGGGACAAATTATTTTCTATATCCTTGATCTGGGATAACAATTGAGACATTGGTTGTTCTCTCTGTTTTTTCCTTTTATTAACTAAGCTAATGAGAATCCCTCTACAGTATGCCTTTAGGGAGCACCACTCCATGTCTGGTCTCTTTGTAGTACTCTGATTGGTTGCTCTATATTGTTCTATATGATCTTGAATTATTTGGACCAAGTCAAGATCTCTTAGTGTTTGGTCATTGAATTTCCATCTCATTCCTCTCCTAGGCAAAGATGTTACTGATAAATGGCACAATACCAGAGAATGGTCCGGGGGGGGGCAGGTTGAATCGAGGAGTCTATCACTCCAGGAATAAAGGAGTGGGACAAAAGCAGATAATCAATTCTGGACGAGGTTTCATGGATTGGTGAGGTATATGTGAATTCTTTATCTAAGGGGTGCCATACTCTCCAGATATCATGTAATCCAATTTGTTCCATTAATTCCCTGAAAGCTCATTGAGCTGGTGAGAGTCCCCTTTTTTTACCCTTTTTATCCAACATTGGGTTGTAAACCAGATTTAGCTCTCCCCCTATTATCATTGGGGATGAAGAAGAAGAAGAGAGGCAACACATAACAGTAAACAATATAGAAACTTGAAATTGCAGCTCCATAAGGAATGTAGTTAGTGGCAAGCAATATGAAGCCTTAGGTACAAGATTAGACCAATATCAATTTCATCGATAATAAAGGAGATACTGTGCAAGCTAGGTGTTCTTCTTAACTGAAACAGTTAAGGGCTTTACCCTGCCTGTTGTGGTGCCACCTTTGATTGAGTACTATGAGAACGTCACCTGAGTGGCTTGGGCTCACTCCGCCTCCATTCTGCCTTTTCTTAAGAAGGCAGATTGGCTTTATCATGCCCCAGCTGGTAAGCCCTTCTTGGGGAGTAATCCTGAGGTGGATTCTGTGGTCATTAATGCTGCCCATGACAAAACCAAGAAGCCCAAGCACCTCAGCACTCTCCACCCAGACTGGGAATCCAGATAGTCAGATCAAATTGGCAAACTGGTCTTTGCCTCTGCTACTTTGGCCATTAGGGCCGTCAACTATCTGACCCATATGGTACAATACTAGAATATCCTATAGAATCAGGCCAGGGACCTGGTGCAGATGCTGCCTGAGGATTCCACCAAGATTCAGCTTGCCCAGCTTATGAAGTCGGGTCCAGATGTGAGCAACCATATCCTCTGGGCATTGTAATATGCTGTTGAAACCTCCAGGCATGAGGCTGCCACTGGTGTTTGCTTCTGGCACCACTCTTGGCTCCGGGTCTCCAGGTTTTCAGTGGATGTCCAAGCCAACATTTTAGTTTCTCCCTTCCTGGGCTTGGTCCTCTTTGGGAGTGATGTCCAGGACCAGATTTCTAAGCTACAGGAGTCAGGTAAAGCCCATAAGTCAGTTCATTCACTTTACCATGCCCAGCCTAGGATGAACCAGTATCAGTCCTTTAATCAGTCCTCCTGCAAGCAGTCCTGAGGACAGTCCACTAAGGGCCAACACTGATGGAAGGCTAAAAATGCCCCCACAGGCATCGCCGAATGAACCCCAGAGACCCCATGGCCCCTCCCACTCCATCCCCTACCTTCTGACTCCTTAGCTGACCTCCCTTCTCTGACTGTGGGTCCAAGGGAGGCAGTTGGGGGTCAGTGCTCTCTCAGCCTGCCAAGGTGGGAAGCAGTGACCACAGACAATTGGGTACTTCAGCTCATAGCCCAAGATCACACCATGGAATTTCTGGAGTGGCCACCAGAAAATCTTCCAGTCTACTTTACCTACCCTCCAGTGCACCTGCTCCTGATCTGGGAGGAAATTCATGCTCTGCTGCAAAAAAGAGCAATAGAGCCCATCCCTTAGGCTCAGTGATGAAGAGGGTTTACTCCCACTTCTTCCTCGCACCCAAGAAGACTGGGGTCCTTCGGCCCATCCTGGACCTGAGCAGTCTGAACCTGTACACTGAGCACAAATGCTTCAGAATGGTAATCCTTCAAGGGCTACTACCCTTGCTGCACCAGGAGGATTGACTCTGCTCGCTAGACATGCAAGAAGCATACCTGCACATCTAAGTCTTTCGTGCCCATCATCACTTCATTTGTTTCCAATTTCAGGGTTCCCATTTCCAATTTTGGGCCCTTCCATTTCGCTTTTCCTCTTCCAGCCAGGGTATTCACCAAATGCCTGGCAGTTGTGGCAGCAGCATTAAGGAGGCAGGGCTTTTATGTATTTCCCTACCTGGATGACTGACTGTTAGCAACCCCCTCCAGGGAATACCTAATTGAGACCATGGAATGCACCCTGCAACTTTTCCAGGAATTGGGGATCATGTTAAATCTGCTGAAGTCCTGCCTGTACCCTTGCCAATGCCTTCAGCATATAGGGGCAGTCCTGGACACCAGACAGGGCAAAGCCTTCATACCCGAGGACAGAGTAGCATGACTGATGGAGCAGGCCCATTGAGTTTCCCCCAGCTGACAGGTTCCAGGCAGGGTTTACCTGCAGCTTCTGGGCCATATGGCAGTGGCCATTGCCATGGTTCCCCTTGCCCATCTGTATATGCAGGTTCCACAGTGGACCTTGCGAGTCCAGTGGGACCAGTGCACAGATGACCTAGACCAGTTGGTCTTGGTCTCTGACCTGGTCTGGAGAGTTCTGTCATTATGGCTCAATCTGGCCAACCTCCTCCTGGGTATCTCCTTTCAGGGCCCGACCCCCTATCAAATTCTCACAACAGATGCATGTGGCCTGGGACGGTGTACTCATCTGGATGATCACCAGACCCAGGGTACCTGGATGGATGTAGAACAGGGTCTCCATATCAGTGTCCTGTAGAAGCAGGTGGCCCTTTATGCCCTGCAGGACTTCCAGACTCATCTCCTCCCAGATCCACTGCTAGTACAGATGGACAATATGTTTGTAGTGTACTACATCAACAAATGGGGGGGGCCAATTCACAGCCCCTATATCAGGAGGTATTGGGAGTCTGGTATTGGGCCTTTGAGCACGGTCTGGAGCTCTCATCGGTTCATGTTCCAGGTATACGCAGAAGAAAAGGTTCTGAAAGAACTCCTAAAACTGAAGGTGGACAAAGCAATGGGCACTGATGGGATTCATCCCAGAATTCAAAAAGAACTAAGGGGAGAACTAGTGACAACACTGACTACCCTTTTTAACAAATCATGGGAGGATGGTGTAGTACCTAAGGACTGGATGAGGGTGGATGTGATTCTCGTTCACAAAAGTGGGAGAAAAGCAGAGACAGGAAGCTACAGACCTGTTAGTTTGACCTCAGTGGTATGGAAAATGATGTAATCACTTCTGAAAGAAAAAATTGTTGAGTACCTAGAGGCCAGCGGGGCACAGGACCCAAGGCAGCGTGGATTCACAGTGGGAAGGTCATGTCAGACAAATCTAATCGATTTCTTTGACTGGGTGACCAAAGTAGTAGATCAGGGAGGGGCTGTGGACATGGTCTACTTAGTCTTTAGCAAGGTATTTGACACAGTCCCGGACACAAGATTAATAAACAAATTAGTAGCCTGGGAGTGGGTCCCAGGGTGGTAGCTTTGGTAAAAAATTGGCTGGACAACAGGACACAGAGGGTAATAGTAAACAGAGTCCACTCTGAAGAAAGCAGAGTTACTAGCGGGGTACTGCAGGGTTCAGCACTGGGTCCAGACCAATTTAATGTCTTTATAAGTGACATTGCAGAGGGACTGGAAGGAAAAGCATGACTCTTTGAAGATGACACAAAGATCTGCAACAGGGTTGATACATGGGGGATGTTAAAAGGATGAGAAGGGACTTGGCTAGGTTGGAGGAATGGTCAATAGTATGGCAGTTTAGATTTGCACAGAAGTGAAGAGTAATGCACCTGGGAAACCCAGGAGAAGAGTACACAATGTTTTTTTATTTAGTTAGTTTTTGTTGACCAGGTAAGTGCACTAGACAAATTCTGCCTATTTTCAGGCACAACCCGGGGGAGGGGGATAAGATGAATGCTAACTGACTTTGAACCAGATTAAGCTGTTGGTGGTATTTTTAGTGAATGGGGTGAAATTTGGCCAGGGCACCGGGGAAATCCCCTACTCTTTTCAAGAAGTGCCATGGGATCTTTAACATCCACCTGAACTACCACCAGAACAGGCAGATGGGACCTCGGTTTAATGTCTCATCCAAAAGATGGCACTTCAGGAGTGCAGCACCCCCCACATGCTGCACTGCAGTGTCAGTATTGGGATATTAACCCAAGTGCCTGGTGTGGGACTAGAATCCATAGCCTTCTGATCTCCATGCCTCAGAGGTGAGTGTGCTACTTGCTGAGCCACTCATACTAACAACAACAAAAATGGAAAGGGACCTGGGGATAGTCATATCAGATGACCTAAAGGTAAGCAAATAATGTGAGAAGGCAGTAAGGAGAGCTGGCAGGATACTGGGATGTATAGGGAGAGGCATCACCAGTAGAAAACAGGAAGTTGTTATCCCTCTGTACAGACAGTTGGTGAGACCCCATCTGGAGTACTGTATGCAGTCCTGGGGACCCCGGCTGCTCAAGAACATAGACAAGATGGAGGCTGTCCAGAGGAGGGCAACTAAAATGGTGCAGGGTCTGCACTAGAAGCTGTACGAAGAGAGACTAAAGGAGCTTAATATGTATACCCTTGAGGAAAGAGGGAGAGGGGGGGACATGATAGAAACTTTCAAATACCTCAAGGGAATCAACAAAGTCCAGGAAGGTAGCATCTTTCAGAAAAAGAAATATGCAAGAACAAGGGGGCACAATTTGAAGATAAGAGGGGGGATGGCTGAAGGGCAACTTGAGGAAGAATTTTTTCATGAAGATGGTGGTTGACGCTTGGAATGGCCTTCCTGAGGAGGTCATGGGGTCAAAAACAGTGGGGAAATTCAAGAATGCATGGAACAAACATAAGGCAATTCTGGTGGGGGTGGGGTAGGAAGAAGTAGGCTGTTGATTAACTATGATCTGCAGTTTATCCAGTAAGTAGGGAAATGGGCAGACAGTGGATCATGCGGTCCTTATCAGCTGTCAAAGTCTATGTTTCTATGTTCAAAACATCTTGGCAAACAGTATCAGCTGCTCCAAGTCACATGCTCTCGAGATGGAGTTTCTTACCTTGGTGATCAAAGATCTCTTTCACAGGTGATATCATCCAGAGTTTGACCTCTTTGCATCCACACTCAGTGCAAAACTGCTTGTTTTCTGCTTGCTTGATCCTGGTCCTGGAGTTTTCTGGTGAAACACATTGTCCCTCTCCTGGAAGGGGAGGTTTCTGTACACCTTTCCCCCTTCCCGCTCCAGCAGAGGGTTCAGCTGAAGCTTCAGATAGAGGTGACAGAGATGATTCTCATAGCTCCCTTGTGGCAATGCCAGATTTGGTTTCCCTTGCTGCAACAGCTAGCTGTGGAACCTCCGGTGCCCCTACCCCTGTGCATAGGCTTGATCTCCCAGGACCGGGGCAACCAGGTCCATCAGGGACATCAAGGCCCAGCATCTTCATGCATGACTCCTGCAGATCTTGCTGTCACCTGCTTTAGTGATTTCCTCTTGGGTCACTGATGTTCTGGTGGTGGGCCTAAAATCCTCCACCAGGGACACTTATTTGAGGAAATGGCAGTGCTTTTTCATTTGTGCTGCTGCTCACCACTTAAATCTTTTCACCTGTCCACTGAATCATGTGTTATAGAACCTTCTTCTCCTTTCAGATTCAGGCTTGGGATACTATTCCCTTAAGGTCCACCTCTCCACCATCTCTGTGTACCATGTACCTATCAAGGGCAAAGCAGTTGCCCAGCATGAAATGCCCCATACATTCCTATGGGGCATTTTGCAACCGAAACCTCCCATTCAGGACCCGGTCTCTCCATGGGACTTCAATTTCATGTAGGAGAAAATCACTTTACCTCCCTTTGAACCAGCTGCAAGTTGTGAGCTGAGCTTTATGTCATGGAAAGTGTTATTTTTAGTTGCTGTTACTTCTGCTCAAAGGATTTCCAGGCTCCAGGCTCTGATGTGTAAAGAGCCCTATTTAGTTTTTCACAGAGACAGAGTGTCTTTACGTACTAATCCTAAGTTTTTACCTAAAGTGGTGTCTGAGTTTACTTTAAATCAATCCATCCACCTGCCTATTTATTTTCCTGAGTATTCTAATCAGGGGGAGGCATTGCTCCATGCTTAGGACGGTCACAGAACATTGCAGTATTATACGAACTGCACCAAAACTTTTTTTTTATCATAGAATAATTTTTACGTTCACTTGCATGCATGCACAAGGAACATTTTTGGAGAGTAGCACACTTTGGAGGTGTGCCTCTCCCTTTCAATCCAGTGCTCTGTTGAGCAGGTGTGGCGGTCCTGCATCAATGGGTGTGTGAGCTGTGTATGACAGCGGTGGTCTTCGCTTCAAAGAAAACCACCACTGTCATACTGAGCACCACGTCACGCCGCCCCGCATCCAGCTCCCCCGCATCACGCCGCCTCTCCCAAAGCTTTGGTGCCAGGCTGGGAGCCCACCCTGCATGGCAAATGTTGTTTGCCGACGGGGGTGCCCAATCCCCCATCAGCTCCACTGCCCCCTCAAGCCATCCTTCTGCCACGCTGGGAGCCCACCCCAGAATGGCAAATGTCCTGTTTTTTTTTGCCGACGGGGGTGCCCAATCCCCTGTCGGCTCCTCGGCCCCCCACAAGTAGTTTGCCGACATGGGTGCCCAATCCCCCGTTGATGCCTCGGCCCCCCTAAGCCATCTTCTGCCATGCTGGGAGCCCACCCCAGTGTGGCAAGCATCCCACGTAATCTGTTTTATTTTTTTTAAAACCTGTAAAGAAAAAACGGTCCCACGTAGACTCCCAGTCCCCTCCCACAACCCGCACTCCACCCACTGCGCACTCAGCCCCACCCTCACCCTATACTATACTCTCCGAGCTCAAGCGCGATGATCTTCGTGGACCGGAACACGCCTGCACTCTTCAAACCGACCGCAACTGAGGAAATGCCGGTAAGCTGTATAATGGGCTAGATAGGGGTTTCAACTTTATAGCATATCTCAGGCATTTTGGAATTTTGCCAAATTTTCAACATGGGGTTTTTGGGACCCCTCCTCATGAATGATGTCACTGTCATGGCATTATTCAGGCCCGAAGGATGATTTCGCAGTCACTGTGCAGTCACTGTGCGAAATCACCCTTCGGGCCCAAATAGCACCATGTCAGTGACATCGTTCATGAGAAGGGGTCCCAGAAACCCCATGTTAAAAATTTGGTGCAAAAATTCCAAAAAGTGACTGTTTTATGAGCGTGCGATGCGCAGTTCCTACACAGGCTCGTAAGTTCGCAAATTTTCAATATTTTCACTCCAGATTTTCAACATTGCCATTTTACCACACCTCCTCATGAGCAGTACAGCTGTCATTTTTCACATCCTGCCCAAAATGTGTTTCCGCCTATGTAGCTGCTATTGGCACAGTCAGTGTGCAAAATCAATGTATGGCACACAGTAAGACAATCACAGTGACACTGTTCATTAGCAGAGGTTTTAAAATGCCAATGTTGACAATTTGCAGTGAAAAATTCCTAACAATGACTGTTTCTGCCAGCTGCATTGCACAGTTCCTACGCACGCTCGTAGGTTTGCGAATTTTCAATATTTCCACTCCAGATTTTCAACATTGCCATTTTACCACACTTCCTTATGAGCAGTACAGCTGTCATTTTTCACATCCTGCCCAAAACATGTTTCCGTCTATGTAGCTCACAATGGGGTTAACAAAAAGGTCATGCTGAAAATGTATTGTGCAAATACCAGCAATCTCACAGGGCATTAGGGTAAAGCACCATACATGCCAAACACCACTGCAAATACCTGCAAGCGAACGTTCGGCATTGACAAATGCTTGTTATTATTATTCATTAAGTGTGTTCCATGAGCATAAGAGTATACTATACATACTTTTGTGACACAGAATAGTGTTTACAAATGAACAGGTACATCTTCATAAATCTCAGAAAGAAATTGAGCAGAATAGTACATTTACATTACCCTCCTAAATAATTATAATAACAAAGCTAAGGTCAACTACTCACTGCTTTAGGAGTCCATATAAGGAAGGCAGACTAAAGGCCATAAGGCATGACTGTCATTATAACCAGATCTCTTGACTGGCAGCATATATCGTGGCCTGTAAATACCAGTAGGTTGCAGAAGGAAAAGAGGAAAGTGGATATAGGAGATGGCATGGGAGAGTTCTAACATGCAGGATGAGTCCATGATAGTCTTCATCAGTATCCTAAAAGTAATACTAACCATAAGGAGGCCCTACCTTGTAAGAATTTTAGGTGGAAGGGTTACTGGATGGGGAGTGGTACTCGACAGAGAGAAGAGTTAAGATATGCTTCCTATTTGCAGTAGTACAGTGAGAGCTGTCCTCTGCCAGTGTAAGTGAGCCTTCCGAAGATACCAAGTCTGGCTAGGGCAGAGTGCCATAAGGAGATGGCAGGAGAAGAGGGTTGCCACCAGGTCATTAGCAAATCCATTTGGCTTCCAAGAGAGCTACTAGAACCCAGTTCCTGTGCTGTGGCATAAGTTGGTCCAAGGAAGTTGTGTCTCCCAACAGGAGCATAGGGTTGGAGAGGTCAGTAGGTTGCCCCAGCACCCCGAGCAGTCCATTGCTACCGTGGACCAGAAGACCAAAGCAAGGCATTGCCACAGGAGGTGCAATATATTAGCCGGGCTTCACCAGCACCTCCAGCACTCTACATGTGGGAGGATACCCCATTTGTGAAGGGCCACTGGAGTGCGATACCAACAGAGAAGAATCTTGAGTTGAATTAGTTGGCTCGTGACATCTTTATAAGTACAGTGAGCCTGGTGCAAGCAATGAGATCATACGTCTGATGTAATGGAGTGATTTAGATCTTGACTCCATGCAGCTCTGCAAGGTTCAGTGTGGTCAGGTTGTGCCTCTCACCAGGTACTGTAGAACTTTTCAGCCAAATCCCGGGAGGAGGATTTTAGGTGTAGGGTGGACAGCCAGTGCCATTTAGGAACAGATAGATTAGACCAGCTGATGAACTGCACCATGGTACAAAGCTGCAAATATTTCCAAAAATCTTTGGGCTGGAGAAAGTAGCGGGTTTTAAGCTGCTTGCATGACATGAGTGTGGTGAAGTTGGGCATAAACAAGTCTTGGACGGTGCAAATCCCTTTTTTGTCCCATGACGTCCAATTGAATGGTTTATTATCCATTGCTAGGAGCCGATTCTTCCATAGGTTAAGGTACTGAAATGGCAAAGAGTGCACCTGCTTCATGGTCAGTGACTTTTGCCGATGACCTGGTGGCAACCCTCTTCTCCTGCCATCTCCTTATGGCACTCTGCCCTAATCAGGCTTGCTACCTTCGAAAGGCTCACTTATGCAGGCAAAGGACGGCTCTCACTGTACTACTGCAAATGGGAAGCTGTCTTGGTTTTGGCCATGACGGGTGTGAGCTTGCTAAGAGGCAAAGGGGTATTGGTTAGACGTAAGCTAAGGAGGATCCCATGTAGGATTTGGGCTTCTAATGTAGGTGGGGAGGAAGAAGGGGCAAACCATTTGGTGGCCTGAGTTGAAAGGAAGGACTAATGGTAACCTTGTAACCAGGGGAGTCCAAAACCCTCCTTGGATCAGTGGGCCCATAATTTGTGGATGCTCCAACATGGCTTTTTGCCCTCCCAAAGAAAATAGGAGATTAGCTTGTCTAAGGGGCAAAAAACCCTATCTAAAAGAGCGATGGGGAGGTTGTTGAGAAGATATGCTACTCTAGATAAGAAGAGCATTTGGATCACTGCAAATTTCCCCAGAAGGGAGAGGTTAAGTAAGCGCCAATGGGATATTTTGACTGAAAGTTGGGATATGAGGGGAGAGAAGTTTCTGGATTCTATCTGCTTTCAATCAAAGGGTATAAGTTTGTTAAGATAGGATAGACTGTTGGGGGCCCAGGATAGCCCTAAACCTTCTAGACAAGCTTAGGTGCAGGCCGCATTCAGGAGGATGACACTGATTTTTTTTTTTTAATTTGTAGCCCAGACATTTGGGCAAATGCTTGCAGGATCTCCAAAACTGTATGGAGGGATTCCTATGGATGGGCTAGCATAAGGAGTAGGTCATCCACGTAGGAGGCAGTCAGATATAAGTGTTACCCCACCTGTATGCCTTTGATCTCTTTGGTGGCCTGTAGTTTCCAGGTGAGGGAAGGGGATCTAGTGCCACCAAGAATAACAGGGGGAAGCAGGCACCCTTGTTGTGTGTTCTGCTGTAGAGAGAGAAGGCTGGGGATATGTCCTTGTTGGTTAAGATACTAGCTAGGGATGCATTGTACAATACTTGGATCCACTGCCTGAAGTATGGGCCAAACCCATAAAGTCGGAGTACCTCATGCAGGTAAGGCCACTCTACAGAATCAAAGGCTTTTGAGAAGTCTACCACCATTGCTGCCATAGGGTTGGGGGAATGCAGGCCAGCCATTTAAGACTGAGGACCAATCTAATGTTATCAGCTGCAGCCCTACCTTTGGTAAACCCAACCTGAGATGAATGCACTATAAAAGGTATTATATCCATCATCCAGCTGGTGAGTATCTTAGCTGCAATCGTATTGTCAACAGCTATGAGGGAGATGGGATGGTAATTGGTGCAGTTTAGCGGATCCTCCAATTTTTTTGGAAGGAGGGTAATCAGAGCCTCTCGCATAGTGGGTGGAAGGATGCCGGCCTCATGGGCCTCTTGAAGAGCTGATAGCAACGGGGTGCTAATTTCCAAGCTCATGAGCTGATACAGCTCTGTAATCATGCCATCTGTCCATGGAGATTTGCCTTTAGTGAGCTGGGATAGGGCAGTTTGTAACTCTGTCTCTGTAAAGGGCTTGTCTAATGCAGCCTTCATGGGCTCCGACAATTGGGGGATGTTAACAGTGGAGCAGAAATCCATCAACTGATGTTCCAATTGGCTTTGATCAAGTGATGCATATGACTGATATAGTTGCTGGTAGAACTGTTGCATGCATTCATTGATCTGTTTAGGATCAGTGACCACATCATCCCTAGAGTTCCTGAGAGTGTGAATACGGGAGGCAGCTTGTTGCTTCTTTAAGTGAAAGGCCAGGAGTTTACCTCCTTTGTCTCCCCCTCCCAGTAGGTATGTTTGGTCCTAGCCAACATCCATTCAGCTTGCCGTTGAATCACTGTGTTTATGCGGTATTTCAGGCCAACTATCTCTCAAAGAATCATTGGGTTAGGATTGCATGCTGTGGAGGCCTTGAACTTAGCCTCCAGGGTTGACAATTTGGTCTGGAGGAGGGTCAGGTCTGCCCTTCTAGCTTTATTCTTTTGAGCTGTGAATGCAATAATGTGCCCACATAGGACAGCCTTAAATGCCTCCCAGACTATAGCAGCAGATGTATCCGTGGCACTATTGTTAGTGAAGTAGTCTTTGGCTGTGCTCCATACCACGGCCTGAAATGAAGGATCCCTGAGTAGTAAGGGGTTATAGTGCCATCTGATACCTGAACCACCCTGTCCTGAAGGCATGTAACTTCAAGAGATGGGGGCATGGTCAGAGACAAGAATGTTGTCTATCCTGCAGGAAATATCATTCTGGGCTGCAGGAGAGTTAGCCAGACAGAAGTTTATTCAGTTATAAGTGGTGTGGGCTGTGGAGAAAAAGGAGTAATCCTTCCCCGAGGGATGGTCCCTCCACCATATGTCGGTCTTTACCCACTTCTTCATCACAACTTGCAAGGTCAGCACTGCTTTGGGGTGTGTTTGGGGAGTGGGTTTGGATTTGTCCAGGAACATGTCTAAAGTTAAGTTGAAATCCCCACCTATCATGAGGGGATGTTGGGGTATCCTACAGTGTAAGACTCAAGGGCCCGGTTAAGATCCAGGAAAAATTCCATGTTGTCCATGTTGGGGTCATAGACATTAGCCAGCACAGTATGCCCCCCTCCCGGGGTAAGAGAGCATAGCCACTATCCAGCGGTCTTGAGTGTTGGAGGCCACTTTGTCCTCTGTCCAGGGACATGATTTCAGAACTAAGATAGCTACCCCTTTGGACTTGTTCGTTGCTGAGCTAGCTATCACTGTACCCAACCAAGACTTTTTGAGCCACAGTACAGTTCTTGCAGTGAGGTGTGTCTTTTCGATGAGTGCAATATCCACCTGCAAGGAGTGTAAGTGCTTAAGGATCATAGAGCATTTGGTCAGATGGTTTCTGCTCTTTACGTTCCATGATATAAGTTTACCCCCCACCCTCAGATGCTGCACCTCTATGCCTGAAGTCAATTAACGTGTAGGCACTCACCACAAGGATCTAGTAAGGACAGATGGTTGGGAGCAAACAGATTGCCTGGGATATAGGAAGGAAGATCAGTTAAGAAGAAAAAGTAAGATAGACTGGTCAGTGAGAAACATAGCAGAGT
The DNA here is from genome assembly GCA_016271365.2 of Neoceratodus forsteri. NCBI lineage: Eukaryota > Metazoa > Chordata > Ceratodontiformes > Ceratodontidae > Neoceratodus > Neoceratodus forsteri. The sequence goes on along the minus strand of CM028138.1, from coordinate 136,917,786 downwards.
TGGCCTATTGATAAAAATGAGCGGTTAAGTTAAATATACCAAATAACAATCAATACAATTATATATGGTGGTAGACTACAATTTCAAAAGTATGTCCACTAAAAACTGAACCAAACGGTATATTTGTAAGTCTATTTACTACAATCTTAACAAAATCAGTAAGAGATCAAGTGAGCAAAAAGCTAAAGGTGATTTGGGGTGTGCAAGAGGGTGCTTTTCCTCTACAGTTAAGGAGAGGATCACACAGCTGCGCTTACCAAACACCTATGTGGGGAGATAAGGAGTTTAACCAACAAGTGTCACCGAACTCCATCCCCAGCTATAACATTGCAACCATTAACTAATTTCACACCTAAGAAAACAAAAGGTGGGACAACCAGAGAGGAAGAGGGTGGGGGGTAGGAAGAAAGAAAGAAAAGGGGGAGGGGGAAGGGAAGGAGGAAAGGTAGGGGAGGTGAGCTAGGGGAGTAAAGGGGAAGGGGGGATCAGGAGGGAGGGAAAAGTAACTCATTGCCTCAGCGCCTTTAAAAAGCTGGCCTGCAAGTCAGGCACTACACATAATGCTGAAGTTTATAAGGTTAAACTTGGTCTGCACCAAATCTTTGAGGAAAACTGATCAGTTGTTTGTTTCATTCGCCCCCAAAAGAGAGGGTGCTCCTGTTTCCAAACAGTGTTTTGTCCAAGTAGTTACTAAATTGCATTGTTTGCTGCTACCACAAGTACAACAAGCCCCTTCTGGGGTGGTTAAGGGCCATTCCACTAGGGGTATGGCTGCCTCCACAGCTTGTTTTAGAAATGTGTCCATTGCAGACATCTGTGCAGCTGCCACCAGGAGTTCTGTCAACACCTTCACCAAGCATTACAGTCTGGACATCGCCTCTAGGCATACAGCCAATTTCAGCCTTAAAGTCCTTCAGGGTCTTCTGTCTTGAGCTTTTGTCTGCTGACTTGTCCTCCTCCCAGTGGTGTTATTCTGGTGATAACTGATACTGCTTGGGACTCAGCTCTACCAGTATGGCCTACTGCAAGAGCCTTCCTCGAAGTAAGATAGTACAGTTACATAAGAACTTAATGTAACAGTAGATCTTCGAGAGAAGCTCTTGCAGCAGGCCCTGCTTTCCCTCCCTCCTTCCCCCTGCTTTTCTCTATCACATCTGCTTCTGCCTACTTTTATAGGCTCTCAGAATAACCTCCTCAGTTCTCCATCAGCTGGCCATGCAGAGTCTCCAGCGGGAGAACTGAGGTGGTGTGCAAGACTGCCCTCCTCTATTGCCTAGGCTAACATCAGATTGACTGACATCGGCAGGGGGCAGTTCCCCATGGTAGACTGCTAGCTAGAAGTTTTCCATGTTGTCCTAGTGCCTGGTGGCATAGTTCTATCGGTGTGTCCTACTGCAATTGCTTCTCTCAAAGATCTGCTGCTACAGGTGGTTGTTATGTAACTATACTTTATTTGATAAAACAATACGGCACACAGGACAGATTAACAATGTGGTGGATTCACAGGCTACTGGCTAAACCAAGCCTAAATCTAGGACAATACAGTACAAAGGACAGACAGGCAACAGTGGTGGGTCCTGGGTCACCAGTTCCTCTTTACAGAAATGTTCGTGTTTTTTTTTTTTTTTTGACGAAGCAATACAGTACACAGGACAAATTGACAAGGTTGATGGAGTCACAAGCCTCCAGCTAAACCAAACAGAAATACACAGATACACAGAAGATGGCAGCAGATAAGGACCGGGTGTCCCACCTAGTTTGTCCCTTTTCCCTACCTAATGCATTACCGCAGACCCTGGATGATCTGCGGCTTACCCTCTCTTCCCTATTGTTAGAGTACTCTTATGTCTATCCCATGCATTCTTGAATTCTCTCACTGTGTTTGCCTACACCAACTCTACAGGGAGGTGGCTCCAAACATCCACTACTCTTTCTGTGAAAAAGTACCTCCTCAAATTGCCCCTGAGCCTACCCCTAGCCTCATAACATGCCCCCTTGTTCTTGTACACCTTCTTTTCTGAAAGATGCTACCTTTCTGTACCTCGTTTATACCCCCAATGTACTTGAATGTCTCTATCATATCTATGCAGTGAAGTCAAGGCACTCACCTCAGAGCTGTAGGCTATTCCAAAAAGACACTGGATCCTTATTTGCTGTTTGCTATACATTATTTTAACTTTTTATTTATAAAGTGCAGCATGCAGCTGACAAATGGTGGCCATCCAAGTGGGGGAGCAGCTGAAAAAGACCTAACATTTCACCAGCAACCCTGGCTTTTTCAAAGGTGATGCCCCCTATGTTTCATACACTTATATAGCAGCAGGTCACATGGTAAAATACATTGGCCCAGATATTCAAACTGTGCCAGGCTGTAGCGCAAGCCTGGGCACAGCTCAACTTGCCTGCGCAGGGGTGTGGACTGGGCGATATTCAACGGAGCTGCGCTATGGCTCAGCAGCTTTGAATATCACACCCTGGCCACCCCCACTGTGCATGGTGCAGTGGCACTGCACCAGTGCAATTCACCAGAGTGGCGCATGGAAATGCGCTAGCGCAAGTGCCATTGCGCCATTCACAGCAACAGCGATATTCAAAAGGTGACATGCAAATGGGCAAATAATTTATGCAAGGCAAACATGGGGCCATTTGCATGTCATTATGGCCTCATTTGCATCTCTTCATTTGTATGCAGGTGCGCTTGATCCTCAACGACTTAGCCTGGCACCCTGCCAGGCAGCAGCCGTCAGGGACTGACGCCCCCTACAGCCCAATCGTGGGCATCTGTAAAGACAAAAAACCTTCCTATAACCCTGGTGGTCCAGTGGACTGCTATGTGCCCGATCGCAGGCATCTGTATTCATAATAAAAGACCCCCGTCCTATATCCCTGGTGGTCCAGTGGACCAATTTCCGCCTGATCACAGGCATCTGTTTTAAGAAAGAGAACCCCCCCATATTCCTGGTGGTCCAGTGGACCGAGTTCCACCCGATCGCGGGCATCTGTTTTAAGAAAGCGAACCCCCTGCCAACATCCCTGGTGGTCCAGTGGACTGCACTCTGCCTGATCATGGGCATCAGTACAACGGAAAACGTCCTATTACCCTGGTAGTCTAGGGTACCCCCTCCCCACCTGCCCACTAAGTCCCACCGCCTCGCTTCCCCTGCCTGCCAGCCGGCTGCACCCCACCCGCCGCCTGCCACCGACTGACACTTCCCAGGGCTGCACGCCCATTGATTCACAGCGTGAGCCAATGGGCAGCCCATACCGATTACACATTCTTAGATATGTGAATGAAATCACAGTACCTCCCTCACGCTGCCCTGAGCCTACCTCATTCACATATCTGGAATGTGTAGCCGAGAGGCTGCACACCCATTGGCTCATGCTGTGAACCAATAGGTGTGCAGCCCTACTGAGGTGTCAGTCGGTGGGTGGCAGGCGGTGGTGTTGCTGCCGCCGCCGCTGACCGGGGGAGGTACGAAGGCCCAGTGGGTGGGTGGGAGAGGGGCACCCTAGACCACCAGGGTAACAGGACATTTTCCGCTGTACTGATACCCGCGATCGGGCAGAGAAGGTCCACTGGACCACCAGGGATGCTCTGGCCGGGGGGTTCTCTTCTTAAAACAGATGCCCACAATCAGGCAGAACTCGGTCCACTGTACCACCAGAGCTATAGGAGGGGGTTCTTCTTCTTAACACAGATGCCTGTGATCGGCAGCACTCGGTCCACTGGACCACCAAGGATATGGGGGGTTCTGTTTCTTAACACAGATGCCCGCAATCGGGCAGAGTTCGGTCCACTGGACCACCAGGGATGTTGGCTGGGGGGGTTTTCTTTCTTAAAACAGATGCCCACAATCGGGCAGAACTCGGTCCACTGGACCACCAGGGATATAGGAGGGGGGGTTCTCTTTCTTAACACAGATGCCTGTGATTGGGCAGAACTCAGTCCACTGGACCTCCAGGGATATAGGAGGGGGTTCTCTTTCTTAACACAGATGCCCTCGATCGGGCAGAACTCGGTCCACTGGATCACCAGGGATATGGGGGAGTTCTCTTTCTTAAAACTGATGCCCACGATCGGGCACATAGAGGTCCACTGGACCACCAGGGATATAGGATGGGGTTTTGTCTCAAAGAATGCCCGCCATCGGGCATGGGGGGCACTGCCAGGTGCAGCCGGCACTCGGGTGGCCACTCAAAGGTGGCAGCTGCCATGTTGTGCCCTGCAATGCAGCAGCTCACCTGTGGATGGCCATCATTTGTTCCTTTTTTTTGGCTTAACTTTGTGCAGGCGCAAGTAGGGGTTGCGCATGCATGGCTCTGCACATCCCGGGCTGAATATCGGGCTGTGCAGGTTATGCATGGAGGTGCCCCACCTGTGCCTGCATACATTACTGATGCACTTCGCACATCTGATTTGTGCGGCACACTTTTCCCTTTTGAATATCATGCCGGGGCGCATTAGTGGGTTGCGCATGGCGCAACACTGTTGTGCCATGTGCAACCCTTTTGAATATCTGGGCCATTGTGTTTAAAACATTTTAAAGTGACATACAGTGCTAATAATGTGAAAAGCCAATATAGAAAGTGCCCAATTGAATTATTCAATGCAACCATGTAAAAACAGCATTATTTAATTTGTGTTACAGCATTAACCATTATACCTCAAAAAGTACTTTAGCAGTGTAGGGACAGCCTGTTCCTGATAACTGTATTAGAGACCATTTTCTGATGCAAATCTCTTTTTATATTCTCAAATACTTCTAAAGTCCCATACAGATCTTTTTAATCTCCATTTACTATTTATTTGAGGTTTCTTTGCATAAAGCAGGTACCTGGATCTGAGGAGCATGGGGAGTGGAGGGTGGAAGGGGGAAGTATGGAAGGGTAAGGATTTGGATCAGAAAATGGTCCCTAATATAGTTATAAGGAACAGGCTATTGGAGAGAGGACATGGCAAGGACACGATAAGTAAGGCTATGGAGGTCTCAAACAATGTGGCCAGAGAAACTCTTCTCCAGAAAAAAGGTGACACACAGAATACAGAAGTACATAATAGAATTAACTTTGCTAGGTCATATAGTGTCAGGTCCTGGAAAGTAAGGGATATAATATATAACATCTGGCACGTGTTGGTCTCTGACCCCAGACTCAAGGAGACAGCAAGAACACTGCCTAGGATGGCATACAGGAGGGCAAAGAATCTTAGGGACAGTTTAGTCCATAGTGTTCTAGCAGTGGAACAATCCAACGGCTGGTTACCTTTATTACCACAAGTCACTAAAAAATGTGGAATGTGTAAATATTGTGAATGCAGCAATGAATGTAGAGAAATAATGAATCCATATGATGGGAGCACAATACAAATGAAACATTCATAAATGGTGACATAAAATATGTGGTATATTTAGTTACATGTTCAAGTGGGGTATACTATGTGGGCAGGCAAAATGATAATGGAAGGAACGTATAAGAGCCATTAATAATGGAAATCTTGATTATGTCCTAGCCACCCATATGCATGCTGTAGACAACAGAACTGAACACATCTTGAAATTTACAGTTCTGGAACAAGTGTGTTTAGGTGCAAGAGCAGGGTACAGGGAATTGCTTCTAAGTAGGAAGGAAAACTATTGGATATACATGCTAGGGGCCAGTACAAGCGAGAAAGGTTTGACTGAGCAAATAGAACTAGAACCCTTCCTGATAGATACTTGAACTCCTTATGACTTAAGACATGGTATACATTATACTGATAAAGGACTTGTGTTCTCTCTTAGGTACCAGTCCTGGGAAAATAGAAAACAAGTCTAGAGATGGACTCCAGGAGTCAATATGCATAGTACAGACACTTTCTTTCTGATATGGACTCTGACAAAGGCCAGACATGTCTGAATTTATATTTCAAGTACCTTGTCTTTCTTCCCTTCTCCTCCCTTTTCTCTTCTTAAAATTGATGTATGATTGTATTGCCAGGAATATAAACAACCTTTAACCAGAGCCAGTACGGCTGTGGCGAGCTGTCAAATGACCAACGTTACACATGTGCATAGAAAATTTTGAACGCCCAGGTGTAACTCTGCCATTTTTATGTTGATTGCGTGCATGCACAAGAAACATGTTGCGGCAGCTTTCTCCACAAGCAGGTTGTGGAGACACGGCACAGTTGTAGCCAATGCCCCCACAGCCTGCAAAGGCTTGTCCCACTTCCCCCAATATCGTGGCATGCTGCTGATTACACTAGTTCAGCCAGCATGCCACAACCTTCTAAAAAGTAGCTGCTGCAATCTGGGGCTACCTCATTACTGCAGCTCAGTATCCACTGCAATGAGGGAGCCACCTGGCCATTGTAGGGCGGGATGTAAAACCTGATATGGTTTAGAACATGAAGTGGGCTTAGTTGCTGTGTCTACAAACAATATAACCCCTCACCATGTTTAGTTGCTGACAGGGGCCCCAATCACCTTTGGCTTCAGTGGCCCAGTGTTGATTGTGCCGACGGGGGAGCCCACTCCCTGTTGGCATTATGTCAACCTCCCCCGCTGTTATTGACTGCCGACAGGGTGCCCAATCCCTGTCGGCATAATGTGAAACCTCCCCCCTTTAGTTGTGCGCTGACGGGAGTGCCCAATCTCCCGTCGGCTAGTGCTGGCCCCCTGTAATGAAAGAGTCCAGTGGCATGCTGGGAGCCCACCCCAGCGTGCCACATGCCCCTGTAAAACGCCAAATGGTCCTGTGACATCTTTTTTTTTCTTACCCTGTAAAAAGGAACTGTCCCTCGGTGATCTTTGATCTTTTGGCGATCACCCGCAACCCACGCCCACCCAATGGGTAACCTGCCTCCCCACACACACCCCCACCCCATACTTACCTCCGGAGTCCAGCACGATGATCTCCGGTGGACCGAGAACACATCTGCACTCTTCAAAGTCGACTGCAAACTGAGGAAATGCTGTCCTCACTGTCTAGTGTAATGTACCTGTGCTGTATGCTACCCCATGTATTATTCCATGTAACTCCATGGGTCGCCCCTGAAAAAGGGACCTTCTGGGCCCAGCGGGCATAGCCGGTTATCAAAATGTAATAAATAAATAAGCTGTATAATGGAATGAATGGGTTTTTTTCAACTGTAATGCATATCTCAGGCATTGTTTGGAATTTTGGCACCAAATTTTCAACATGGGGTTTTTGGGACCCCTCCTCATGAATTCTTGAACTGTCATGGCATTAATTGGCCCCAAAAGGTGATTTTTCGGTCACTACGCAGAATCCCCTTTCGGGGCTGATTAATGTAATGACAGTGCCAGTGTTCATGAGGTGGGCTCTCAAAAAGCCTATGCTGCAAATTTGGTGGAAAAATCCACAAAATGACTGTTTTACAAGTGTGCGTTGTGCAGTTGCTACGCATGCTCGTAAGTTTGTGAATGTGCAATATTTTCATGCCAGATTTTCAACATTGGAATTTTTCTACACCTCCTTGTGAGATGTATGGCTGTCATTGTTCACATATGGGCGGAAATGTGTTTTCGCACTTCAGGCACAGAATAGAATGGTCGCAGTGGGAAATCAGTGTTCTGGTTATATTCAGAAAATGACAGTGACACTGTTCATGAGTAGAGGTCCTAAAATGCCCATGTTGAAAATTTGGTAACGATACTCCTTAAAATGACTGTGTTACGAGCGTGCGTTGAGCAGTTTGCACGCACGCTCGTAACTTCGCAAATTTATATTTTGACTCCAGATTTTCAACATTACCATTTTCCCACACCTACTTATGAACAGTGCAGCTGTCATTTTTCCCATCCTGGCTGAAATGTGTTTTCGCACTTCCGGCGCAGAATAGAGCGGTTGCTGTGGGAAATCACTGTCCAGGACAGATTAAGAAAATGACAGTGATATTGTTTATGAGCAGAGGTCCTAAAATGCCTATGTTGAAAATTTGGTGATGATAGCCCACGAAATGACTGTGTTACAAGTGTGAATTGTGCACTTTCCATGCACCCTTGTAACTTTGCAGATTTGTAATATTGTCATGCCAGATTTTCAACAGTGACATTTTTTCACACCTCCTTATGAGCAGTACAGCTGTCATTTTTCACATCCTGACTGAATTGTCTGTTCACAGTTGCGGCACAGAATAACGTGGTCGCTGTGGGAAATCAGTGTTCGGGACACATTAAGAAAGTAACAGTGGCACTATTCATGAGCAGAGGTCCTAAAATCCTTATGTTGAAAATTTATATTGAAACTCCATAAAATGACTGTGTTGAACTGTTTCCACGCACCCTTGTAACTTCGCAAATTTGTAATATTTTCATGCCACACTTCCAACAGTGACATTTTTTCACACCTCCTTATGAACAGTACAGCTGTCATTTTTCACATCCTAGCTAAAATATGTTTTTGCACTCCTGGCAGAAAATAGCACGATCGCTGTGGGAAATCAGTGTTTGGGACAGATTAAGATCGAACGAGTGAGAGGGGGGAGTGACCGAGCTCAACCGAGTTCTATCAGGACTGCTGCAGATTTGTTTGTGGGCAGGAAAAGGCGCCAATGTAGGCAGGAGCCCCATACAAACAGTTAGCTTGCAGCACCAGGACAACCAGAACGAGCACGTGAGAGAGAGACTGAACGACCTCAATGGAGCTCTGTCAGGACAGCTGCAGATTTCTTTGTGGACAGACAAAGGTGCCAATGCAGCCAGGAGCCCCATACAAAAGCGCAGCCTGCAGCGCCAAGAAAAACTGAACATGCGAGTGACAAAGTGATAGTGAACAAGCTCAACAGAGCTCTATTGTGACTGCTGTGGATTTCTTTGTGGGCAGAAAACGCGGCAATGCAGGCAGGAGCCCAGTACAAAAGGCCAGCTTACAATGCTAGCAGAGATGGAATGAGTGAGTGAGAGAGGGGGAGTAAGCGAGCTCAATGGAGCTGTGTCGGGACTGCTTCAAATTTCTTTCTTGGGCCAAGAAGTCGCCAATGCAGGCAGGAGCCCAGTACAAAAGGACAGCCTGCAGCGGTGGGAGACACAGAATGAGCGAGTGAGGGAGAGGGAGGGAGTGAGTGAGCTCAATGGAGCTCTGTTGGGACTGCTGCAGATTTGTTTGTGGGCAGAAAAAGGCAGCAATGCATGCAGGGGCCCAGTACAAAAGGACAGCCTGCGGTGGTGGGGAACCCACAGGAAGTGAGTGAGAGAGGGGGAGTGAGCAAGCTCAATGGAGCTGTATTATAACTGCTGTAGAAAAGGGCAGCCTGCAGCACTGGCAGAAATGGAATGAGTGAGTGAGAGAAGGGGAGTGAGCGAACTCAATGGGGTTTTGTCGGGACTGCTGCTGATTTCATTGTGGGCAGAAAAAGGTGCCAACAGAGGCAGGGGCCCAGTACAAAAGGGCAGCCTGCAGCACCAGGAAAAACAGAATGAGTGAGTGACAGAGGGGGAGTGAACGACCTCAGCGGAGCTCTGTCGGGACAGCTGTGAATTTCTTTATGGGCAGAAAAAGGTGCCAACACAGGCAGGAGTCCAGTACAAAACGGCAGCCTGTAGCACCAGGGGAAACACAATGAGTGAGTGAGAGAGGAGGAGAGAGTGAGCTCAATGGAGCCCTATCATGACTGCTGTGAATTTCTTTGTTGGCAGGAAAAGGCGGCAATGCAGGCAGGAGCCCAGTACAAAAGGCCAGCCTGCAGCGCCGTCAGAAATGGAACGAGTGAGTGAGAGAGGGGGAGTCAGCAGGCTCAACAGTCCTGTGTCAGGACTGCTGCAGATTTTGTTGTGGGCAGAAAAAGACATCAACAGAGGCAGGAGGCCAGTACAAGAGGGCAGCCTGCAGCGCCAGGAGAAACAGAATGAGCGAGTGAGAGAGGGGGAGTGAGCCACCTCAACAGAGCTCTGTCGAGACAGCTGCGGATTTCTTAGTTGGCAGAACAAGGTGCCAATGCAGGAAGGAGCCCAGTACAAAAGAGCAGCCTGCAGCACCGGGAGAAATGGACTGAGCGAGTGACACAGTGCCAGTGAGCGTGCTAAACAGACCAATGCAATCGACATTCAGCATTGACAAATGCATGTTTGGAGTTGTTTCACCAAATGTTTAACATGGCTTTTTGGGGATCCCACCTCATGAAGAGTGTCACTGTCATTTCGTTCACTTATCCTGAGAGGTGATTTTGCAGAGCGATCACGCCATTCTGTGCCACAGGTGCAAAAACATATTTTGGGTAGGATGTGAAAAATCACAGCTGTACTGTTAATAAGGAGATCTGCAAAAATGTCAATGTTGAAATTCTGGAGTGAAAAATTGATGAAGCTAGGAGCGTGCTTTGAAACTGGGCAATGCACGTTCATAACACAGTCTATTTTTGGAATTTTTTCACCAGATTTGCAACATGGGCTTTTTGGGACCCCACCTCACAAACAGTGGCACTGTCATTTCATTAATCAGTCCCAAAAGGTGATTCCATGCAGCGACCGCGAAATCACCTTTTGGGACCGAGTAATGAAATTACAGTGACAGTGTTCATGAGTTAGAAACATAGAAATATAAAAGTTGATGGCAGATAAGAACCACAAGGCCCATCCAGTCTGCCCATTTCTTTTTCTACCTTATGAATGTGCCATTGGCCTTTGTTCTGTCAATGGTCTATCTATTCATAGTCATCTGTATTGCTCCCTTATGCCTGTCCCATGCCTGTTTGAAGCCCTGTACTGAATTCATATCCACCACTTCCACAGGTAGGCCGTTCCATGCATCCACCATCCTTTCTGTTTATTTATTTATTTAGCGTTTGTTGACCGGGTAAGTGCACTAGACAAATCCTGCCTATTTTCAGGCACGACCCGGGGGAGAGGGATACAGTTGAATGCCAACTGACCTTGAACCAGATTAAGCTGTTGGTGGTATTTTTAGTGAATGAGGGAAATTTGGCCAGGACACCGGGGAAATTCCCCTTCTCTTTTCGATAAGTGCTATGGGATCTTTAACATCCACCTGAACTACCACCAATCCAGGCAGATGGGACCTCGGTTTAACGTCTCATCCGAAAGACGGCACCTCAGAAATGCAGCACCCCTCTCATGCTGCATTACAGTGTCAGTACTGGGATATTAACCCAAGTGCCAGATGTGGGAACTGAACCCACAGCCCTCTGATCTCCCAGCCTCAGAGGTGAGTGTGCTACTACTGAGCCACTGACACTGCTTAAAAAAGAAGAAAACTGTGAAAAAGAACTTCCTCACATTACCTCTTGATTGGCCTCCCTCTAATCTCATGGTGTATCCTCTTCTCCTGCTACTGTTCTAATATTGAAACATGTTAGACACTTTCACCTTGTTAATGCCCTTAAGGTGATTGAATGTTTCAATCATATCACCTGTCTCCCTCCTTTGCTCTAGAGTATACATATTGAGATCAGGTAATCTGTCCTCATATGTTTTCTAATGCAGTCCCTGTACCATTTTGGTTGCCCTTCACTGGACTGCCTCAATTTGGTTAATGCCCTTGTGAAGGTGTGGCCTCCAGTACTGCACGCAGTACTCCAGATAGGGCCTAACCAGTGTTTTATAAAGAGGGATTATTACCTCCCTTTTCCTACTTGTGATACCCCTACTAATACACCCCAACATCCCTCTAGCCTTACATACTGCTTTACTGGTCTGCTTGGATGATTTCAGGTCATCGGTGATGATGATGCCCAAGTCTCTTTCTTCCATTGTGACTCCCAGCAACTCCCCTCCCAGCCTATAGGTGGCTTCAGGATTTCTTTTCCCTATGTGCATAATCTTGCACTTCTATGCGTTAAACCCCAGTTGCCACTCTTCCAACCATTTTGCTAGTTTATCCAGAGCTCTTCTTATTCTGCCCACCCCATCTGGATCATTTACTCTGTTGCAGATCTCAGTGTCATCTGCAAACAGACAAACCTTACCCTCCAGTCCATCTGAAATGTCACTGATGAAGATATTGAAGAAGACTGGCCCCAGGACTGATCCCTGAGGCACCCCACTTGTGACTTGCATCTCTTCTGGCTGTAAACCGTTTACCACCACTCTCTGTTTTCTGCCCATCAACCAGTTTGCCACCCAGTTGACCAATGTTTGACCCAACCTGAGCCTACCCAGCTTATTAATCAATCTTCTATGTGGAACAGTATCGAAAGTTTTGCTGAAGTCTAGGTAGGCGACATCAACTGCTCCCCCTAGATCCACCACTCTGTTTACCCAGTCAAAGAAATCTATGAGATTAGTTTGATAGGACCTTCCTTTTGTAAACCCATGCTGTCTTGGATCCTGTATTCCTGTGGATTCCAGGTGTTGCACTATCCTTTCCTTAAGGAGTGTCTCCATAATCTTGCCCACTACTGAGGTAAGACTGACTGATCTGTAGTTCCCTGCCTCCTCCCTGCTACCACTCTTGTGGAGTGGGATCACATGAGCCCTTCTCCAGTCTTCTGGGACCTCTCATGTGCTCAGAGACTCATGAAACAGTTCTAATGATGGCTCTGCTAGTTCCACCCTTAGCTCCTTTAGTGCCCTGGGATGTATGCCATCAGGTCCCATTGCCTTGTCCACCCTGAGCTTATCGAGCTCTTGCAGGACCCTTTCCTTTTGTGAATGGACCAGTGCACACCTCCTTCCCCCCCTGTGTCCATGGTGCTGAGCTGGGGTCCCTGCCCTACCTTCTGTTCAGTAAATACTGAGCAGAAGTATCTATTTAGGATAGATTCTTTTACATGGTCCTCCTCTTCACACACACACCCTTATGCCTTTTGATATTAGCAATACCACCTCTGGACTTTCTCCTTTCACTAATGTATCTATAGAAAGTCTTGTCACCTTCTTTTACTGTTCGTGCTAGTGTTTCTTCTGTTTGGGCCTTTGTCTGCCTTACTGCCTGTCTTGCTTCCCTTAGGGAAGTTTGGTATGCCTCCCTATCTTCATCCTGCTGCGTTCCCTTAAATTTCCTGAAGACCAGCCTTTAGGCTCTGACCTTTTCTGCTACTGTGTTTGAGAACCAAAGTGGTTTCCTTCTTGTTTTGTACTTCCTTTTCTCACTAACACAATGAGATGTTGCTTCAAGTATTGCATCTTTAATGCTTGCCCACTTTTCCTGTACCTCTTTACCTGTATTTCTTTTTGCCAGGGCTAGCTTAACTCTGTTGGCATTCTTATCAAAGTCAGCTCCTCTGAAGTCCCATATTTTTGCCTTGGACCCAGGTGACCTTCAACCTGGAGATCTGTGAATCTTTCCGTGTTAGTCAGTACTAGATCTAGGATAGACCTGTCTCTTGTAGTGTGTTGTGCCAGTTGTTTGAGGCCCTCCCCCTGCAGGGAATCCACCATAGGTCTAGTTCTAGCAGATATCCCTGCTGGCATTGACCAATCTGTATCTGGCATGTTGAAGTCTCCCATTATCAGAACCTCCCCTTTAGCTATCATGTTTTGTATATCTTCTAAGAGTAACATGTCTATGCCTTCCCCCTGGTCTGGAGGCCTGTACACAACCCCGGTTCGTATGGCTGTCCCATTTACTCTTTCCAGGGTGACTCACAGTTCTTCTGACTCCTTATGTGTATTCTGAATTTCTGTAGCTTTGATATTTTCATTGACATAAAGGGCCTCTCCACCACCCTTTTTGCACATCAGTCTCTTCTGAACAGTACATAGCCAGGTACTGAAGTTTCCCAAGTGTGGTTACTGGTAAACCATGTCTCGCTAATGGCTACTATGTCCAGTTTAGCCTCTGTCATTATTGCCTGCAGGTCTGGGATCTTGTTTCCCAGACTGTGAGCATTTGTGTATATGATTTTCCATTGGCCAGATTTCAGTGTGTTAGTTGTTGGGCAAGGTCCGGCATTTCCCCTGTGCATCATATGGGGAGCTGGATCTTTTTCTTTACCTGGTGATGCAAATGAACTACAGACATGCTAAACTCCTGTTTGACCACTAGCTGAGAGAGGAGGGGTGTTCTTCCCATTCGATGTATGGGGTACTGCACCCCTCTCCCCATTTGCTAGTTTAAATATTCTGCAATGACATCAAAATTCTGCCCCAATGCACTGACTCCCTCCTTAGTCAGATGCAGTCCATCAAATTTAAAGAACTTTCGCTCCCAAAACTGTTGCCAGTTCCCTACAAATATATGTCCTTTTTCCTGGCACCAGCCCTTGAGTCACATGTTTACCTCCCCTGTCTCCCCTTCTCTGACCTTCCTTCCGTCTGTCCCCCTCTCCCAGACTTGCAGGATTTCATAGAAGGAGATGCCAGACGAAATGGATGATAGTTTGTCACCCAACCTGGTCAGGTGTTCCTTGGTCTCCACAACTGACCAGCTGGCGAGATCATTAGTCCCTATGTGTTCCAGGATGTCAATGTTTTCTCCTGCTTCCTGAACAATTTTAGCAATGCGGTCAGTGTCTCTCCACACTGATGTACCTGGGAGACATCTGACCATTACCCCTGGCTGGAGATATGTATCAGCTCCCCGAATCATGGAGTCTCCTATGATCAGAAGTTTTTTGGATTTTCTTTTTTTGTTTGTTTTGGTTCCTGTTTTGTGTGAGTCTTGTGCTAGCTCCTGTGCTGCAGTGTCCTGCTCTGCAGTGTTCTCTGTCCCTTTGTTTGATTTCGGAGATAGAGGCAGATACCCATTTGTAGTTTTCATATGATTTGTGGAGGTGATATGTTGGAGAGCACTGAGTGATGGGGCACCTGATTTTCCCCCCTCCTAACCACCTGCCAACCTCCTGGACCAACTACCCTCTGCAGTCAAGGTGCTTCTGTTGGATGTTGGGGAAATGGCGGACAGTTCTTATAATATATTTCCTCTTGAATATGCAATTTGAGGCACGCAATTTCTACCCATGCTGCCTGGAGCTCTCCAATGGCCCAGCATGTAGGACCATGTCCTAAATCCTGTAAAATTGCCTTTATGGAAAGTGTTCCACAGTACCTGCAGTTAATGATATCCAGTCCAGATAAGTTGCTGGGTTTATAACCTGGTTACAATAATTAGAAGGAAGCAAATGAAAGCAAAAAGTTTGATTTTGTGTTTTGTTTGTTTGTTTTTGCATAACTTGTTATAACAAATTAAATTACTAGTGCCCTGTAAATGAGGTCACTGTGTGGATACCCCTCTGATCTGCCCCTTCCTGCTTTGCTACAGGAAATGTCATGACTGTGCTACCCTATAAAAGGAGTGTAGTGTGGGAGTGGTTGGAGATGGGGGTTGGGAGGCTGGGCCCTTCCCCTGCTGAAAAAGAAGAGGAACCATGGACGAAAGAAACAAGGAGGTAAGAGCAGAAACAATCAGCCAGTAACAAATGCAGTAGCCCTGAAAGCTTATCATAATGATAGCTAAAACTGTAAAACCTGTAAAGCACCACCTGTAGTAATTTCACAGAAGAAATACCCTGTAAGAAATACTTTGCTACAGAGAAAAATTAAGCAACAAGAGAAGATATACATTGCAAAAGACAATTTGAATCAGAAGATTACAGCAGTAATCTGTAAGCACAAACCTGTATGCACACCCTGTAATAATGCAGTAGAAGGTGTACCCAGCAACAACAATTTGAATCAGAGAAAACTAAAGCAATAAAATATTAGCAACAAACAGTAACAATCCCTGTGAGTGCAAAATAAAACTAACAACACACAGTAAATCTGCCTAGCCCAAAGTAACCTTAATCTTTATCCTTGCTCTGGTAAGGTTCTTTGCTCTGCCCTTTCAAGCAACCTAGAAGAAAAGAGCTCAGGTGAAACTAGGTGCCTTGGCCAGCAAGCCTAGTCTTCCACCTCCAAGATATCCCAAGAACCCCATGTTGAAGATTTAGAGCCAAACATTCCTAAAAACGGCTTATATAGCAACATAAATTGAAAACACCACTGACTGCCATTATACCACACTACCTTTGATTCTACAGTTTGTGGTTCAGCTTTGAAGAGTGCAGACTTGTGGGGTGCTGGGAGGTGGTGCTCACTGGGAGGGTGGGGATGGGGAGGGTGGACTAGGGTGACGATGAGGAACAGTTTTCTTTTTTATAGGTTAGAAAAGCAAAAGACATCTGGTGACAGTTTTCTTTATTTATAGGAAAAGAAAAAAAAAGCATACATCTTGGCACACTGGGGTGGACCCCAGTGTGCCACATCAGTTGAGGGTTACATGATGCTGACATGGGGATTGGGCACCCCAATGTCAGAGCTGGAAAAAAAAGAAAAATCAAACATAAATTTGGGCACACTGCAGTGAACTTCCAGTGTGCCACATGAGTTGGGGGGGACATGATGCTGACACAGAGATTGGGCACCCTGATGTCAGTAGGGGAACATAAAAACATAAATTTGTCTACACTGGGGTGGGCTCCCAGTGTACACATGAGTTGGGGGGTACATGATGCTGACACACAGATTGGGCACCCCAATGTCAGCACAGGGATGAGAATGGAGGGAGCGGGGAGGATAGCAGCAGTGGGAGGGAGCAGGAGGATTTTATTTGCTGCTGGTGCTGAGAAGGAGCAGGGAGAACAGGAGCACTGGGAGGGTGTGGCAGGAGTGCCATCCAAAAGGTGACGGCGGTGATGCAACTACTCATGCGTAGCACTCACTCATGTGTAGTTGCATTGTACCATTCACAAGATGGTGGCATCAGAGGAACTGCACATGTGCAGTTCTTGCCCTGAAATGAGGAAGTAAAAGACAAAATAGTGCAGCTGTTGTTCCATAATGGCCGATTATGATGGAGTGTTTCAAGCTGCATTGGACATTCAGAAGAATACTTCCAAAACTCCAATGGAAGGTGCCACGATCGGCCATTTTTAGGCAAGACATGCCAAAACAGCCATAGGCTCCACCCACAGCCATAAAAAAGTATACTTAATATGATAGAGACCTTGAATAATCCAGGAACAAGAAGAGCAGTAAACCATGCTGAGATGGAGAACCACGGGGACCATAAAACTACCATTAAACTAGCAGGTTAATTTAGAAAAAACTAATAGCAGACAAAGGGAAGGACACACTAGGAGTACACACACAAAGAAAAACACTGTACAACATATGTTTTTGAAAATTCTGAGTGTACTAGTCCTTTCAGTCGAGTGCAGTACAGACAGTAATACCATGAATTGCAACAGGGTTCCCAATAAATAGTGTACAAAATGGAAAAAACAAGTGTGCAAATAACGTAAATTCAAAAAAGTGCGGGGATCCAGGGTGAAACGATGCTGAACCAGTGTTGAGAGGAATAGAAACAGAATTCGTCAGCAGATAATTGGAAAGGCTATGCCTGGAGTTCGATGGCCAAGCAGCCAGCAACTCCCACTTCCTGAGCTATATAAGCAGTTCCCCTCAGCCTCACTGTGAAGCACTTTTTCTTTGTAGCCAAGGCTCTGTCCATCTGCCCTCTGAGTTGGTTGGCCTGCAGGGCTGGCTGAGCACCCCCCACTGCTCCTGCTTGTCTTTACTTGATTTCTGTGTTTATTTTCCTGCTTCTGGTTTGTATTTTGCCTTTGGCTGCATGTGTGCTTCTCCTTTCTTTTTCCTGTTCTGTGTTTGTGTGTGTTTGGTTTTGATTTTTTGGGGGCTTTGTTTCTAAATTCCTAGCATGTTGTTCCAGAGCTCCTACTACTTGCTTTCAGTCTCTCAACCCTCAAAGTACTGCAGTGCAACTGCAATCATTATTTGTGTGTTTCAGCTCAACCATAGTTGCTCCATGTTGCATACTCAATTGATTTCCCCTGACTAAGGCTTACACTGAACCTAGCTATGCAGCTCAATCATGCTCACTGTTTCTACTTACCTCATTATAACAGCTTCATTGCACTGCCTGGCTATACCTACTTTCAGAGCATTGTTTCTCCTTATTTATGTTTATTGCAGTTACAACTCAGTGTACCACATATGGATGTTGCTTTTATATTTATTCACTCTGTTATACTCTGAGGTCAGCTTAAAAGCTCCTGTTGAGGCTGTTAAATTAGCTTTATATCTGCATGTGGTTCTTGGGTCCTTCCGTCATTTTCTTGTTTGTCCTACGGCGGGGACTGGTAAGTGTTTGGGGAGTTGCGGCCCCATGTGGCTCATTATTTCTGTTCTAAAGCCTGCCTTCGCCACTGAAAATCCTCAGAGTATTTGTCACCTTGATTTGGCTTTTAAATGTCTGGCTGGCTTGCCCCACTATTCAGTGCTGTTTCATTGCTACTACATTATGCAGACCTACATGCAGATCCACTTACTACTCTGTTTACTGACCTACGTATAGGTCCACTCTTGCTTACACAGTCAATTGCTCATGCCTACTTCATCCTCTTGACTTCAGCCTCTGGGATGTCTGCTGCACTCAATCTACTTTCGACCTTGCAAGGTCCCAGCACTCACTGCTCATTACGATCAACACACCGTGCTCAATTAGGCCACCAGCTTCTCAGCTCTCAATCTAATTCTGGGGCATGCCAGCCATTCTATTCTTGCGCAGGGTCCCTGCAGCTGAAGGTCTTGCTCTACATTTAGTCCGCATCTTGATTGTGTCCAACTTGGGGTGGGATCCTTCTCACTGGCCCATAGCTGGGAATGTCCTTGCCCCGGGCTTGGCTTTAGCTGCCTGCTACTTGACAGCAACTCCTGGTGTAGAATTTAAGACTAGCGGTGAAAGGTGGTTACAACAACCTCCTTTGGCTTTAGTGTTCCACTATACCGGTTAGCCATTGACTTTAGTGGTTTCCCTAGCAAGGCACCTTCACTGCATTCTCCCTACTACTGCCTCTGGTTCACCTGGTTTGAGTTTAGGGTGGGTAGGCCAGGTGAGTGCCTCAGCAGTAATTGTTCTCCTCCTCCACCTTGGTTGCATGTATTGTTGCAGTTTTCTCGCAACCTTCCATGGCGCTCCAGGTAGAGGATTTGAGTGAGAGCCTTCCTTCAAATTGGAATATTTTCCACCTCCCTTTGACTGGGTTTTCCAAATTGCAGCTACAGAGCTGTCACTAAATAAACTGCCCAAAGCCAGGAGGGAAGGTGACCTAGGCCTTGGATCCCCAAAGATTTCCTCCTTATAGGTTTTTTTTCTCTCCTCCATTGCCTCAGGTCTTAACTGTTTGTTAGCATAGTAGTGTCCCTTAGTTTCTTTAGGTAGGTTCTGCTGCTGGATGGAGGTGGTGGATGTCCTGCCATTCCCTCTCTCCTTAGAAGATCCCCTTATTTTCTATGCAAACCATTAGTATCATGCTATGCAAACCTGGGCATTTCATTACATTATCCAACCGAGCATCTCATTACGTTATCAAATTGTCTGCTTCTCTACTACTACGTTACAGTTATTCCTCCTATGTCACAGTTACTGCTTGCTCATAAGCTTTGTGTCACCTCCTTCTTTGAGATATGATTGTACTACATTTTTGGGGGGATTTCTAAGGTACCTTTAGGGATGGAAATCGTCCCATGGCACCTCTAGGGGTGGAACCCTCTCTGAGGGTTCCTTGCCTTTTGTGCCCCTACAGGGTGGTAATTCCTCTGGAATAGAGAGTGTGAATGGCCAAAACCAAACTAACACAGTTGCACAAGCATAACACCATACTGGGTATGCAGGACATTGAATTGGAAAGGCTATGCCTGGAGTTCGATGGCTAAGCAACCAGCTGCTCCCACTTCCTGAGCTATATAAGCAGTTTCCCTCAGCCTCACTGTAAAACACTTTTTCTTTGCCCCTTCATCCTCCCCTCCTCCTCAAGTGGCAGCACTCTCTTTTTACTGGGATTCCTAACGTACCTTTAGCCACAGGAACCATCCCATGGCATCTCTAAGGGTGGAACCCTCTCTGAGGGTTCCTTGCCTTTCGTACCCCTACAGGCTGGTAATTCCTCTGGAATAGAGAGTGTGAATGGCCAAAACCAAACTAACACAATTGCACAAGCATAACACTATACTGGCTGTGCAGAACACTGAAGGATCACTTGGCCCATCTAGTCTGCCTCTTTTTTTCCCACCTACAGTATCTCTGCAGATCCTACTTGATCTCCCGTTCTTCTCCTTCCCCCAATTCCTTTCCACTAAGATTCCCTTATGCTTATCCCACTTATTCTTGAACCCCATCACTGTTTTAAGCTCCATCACATCAGTTGATAGGCTGTTCCAGGATTCTACCACTCTTTCTGTGAAAAAATACTTCCTTAAATTTCTCCTGAATCTACTTCCCTCCAACTTCATAGCATTACCCCTTCTCTAGTGCACCTTTTTTTCTGAAAAACATTTTTATCCTGTACCTTATTTACCCCCTTGAGGTAAAGGTCTCTATCATATCCCCACTCTCTATCTGCTCTTCCAGGGTGAGCATATTGAGTTCCTTTATTGTCTCCTCATAGGACTTTGATGCAGACCCCCTCCTTGCAGGGCTTTTGATGCAGATCCAACACCATTTTAGTTCTCCCCCTTTGGACTGCCTCCACTCTTTGTATGTCCTTCTGGTGATGTGGCCTCCAGAACTGTACACTGTTTTCTAGGTGAGGTCTTACCAGCTATCTAAACAGGGGCAGCACCCCCTCCCTCCTTCTGTTGGTGATCCCTCTCCCTATGCACACACAAATCCTACTAGCCTTCCCACCTGCTTTGTCACACTGCCCAGCCAACTTTAGATATTCAGAGATATTATCCTTAGGTCTTTCTCCTACTTAGTGGTCATCAATAACACTTCCCCTGGTTTTGTACCCCAGGTACATTATTGTGTATTTTTTGTGCAGTGAAACCCAGCTACCATACTCTTGATCATTCCGCAAGTTTTCTCAGGTCTCTACTTATTCTTTCCTCCTCTCCCAGAGATTTTGATGTCATTTGAAAAGAAGCAGACCTTCTCCTCTAACTCATCAGCAATGTCATTAAAGTGGACTGGTTCCAACACTGATCCCTGAGACAACCCACTGGTCACACTCCCCTCATCAGACTGAACTCTGTTTATCACTACCATATGTCGCCTATCCCCTAACCAATTTCTTACCCAGTTTACCAACTTTGGACATACTCCTAAGTTACCCAGCATGCTTAATAGTCTGCTGTGTGGAATGCTTTACTGAAATTTAGGTAGGCCACATCTACTGCTCCACATTGATTTAATTTCTTGGTAACCCAATCAAATAAATCTATCAGATTCATTTGACATGACCTCCCACCCATGAATCCGTGCTGTCCTGGTTCTTGTAACCCATTAGATTCAAGATATTTTATTACACTATCCTCTCCTTCAGCAGTGATTCCATTAAGTTTTCTACCACTGATGTCAGGCTGATGGGTCTGTTATTGCCAGCCCCCTCCTTACTACCACTTTTGTGAAGTAGGGCTACATCTCCAGTCCTCTAGACCCCTGAAACCACTCCTGTTTCCAGTGAGCTGTTAAAAAAGAACTGTTAGAAGTGCAGCCAATACCACTCCCCTTCTTCTTCCATTGTGAACATTGAATGAAAATATTTGATCAGGATGCCTGCTTTTTCCTGGTCCCCCTCTGTACTATTCCCTCATGCCTTTTCAACCATGCAATCCCTTCCCTAGTCTTCTTTTTTTCACTTACATACTGAAAAAATGTCTTGTCCCAGCCGACCCGGTAGCGCAGAGGGCTGAAGCACTGGTGCCTTACCTCACACTACGCTGGCGACCTGGGTTTGGGAACAACCTCAGGTCACCAGTGTGCTGGTTCAGGGGGAGGAGGGTTGAAGAGCAATTGAGCTAAGGTTCTCCCCTCCAAGGGGTGAATGCCCACCCATCCGTAGTCCTGCTCCCACCGAGTGGAGGTCCGGTGGACACCTAGGTGGTAACAGGAGGTGGCAAAATGCCAGGGGAGAGGCAGAAGGGGCCACTGGATCCTGGCGTGCACTTGTGCCTCCATGCACATACACATATGTGTACATTGTGGCCCCGGGAGGAGAGGGAATAAAAATATAGAAACAAAAAATGTATATAAAAAAAAACATATCTTGTCCCCTTTTGTTAACTCTTGGGCTATTCTCTTTTCAGTTTGTCCCGTCATGCTCCTTATTGCTTTCCCTGCTTGTCTCTGTTTCTCCTGATATACCTCCCTAGCCTACTCCCTCTGTGTCTCTTTATATCTTCTGACTGCCACCCTTTAAGCCTTTACCTTTTCAGCCACCCTTTCGAGAACCATAGTGGTCTCCTTTTTCCTCTTACTTTTGTTCACTTACAAATATGTGAAAATGCCAGCAGAAACAGGCCGTACAGCCTATCGAGTCTGCTCGATTGCACAGCTCCCAGTCTAAACTACTGCAGCTGCCCCCTACCTCTTGCTCCTCCATCTAAATTATCACCCCATTTGTTGACTCCTCCCACCCCATCTTCCCCCCAGTTTTGACCTTAGATTTGACCCTGTAACACCCCTTCTCACTTGTTTGATGAAGTGGTTTGTTGCCTTTATTATGCCCCCTTTCAGCTTTGCCCCATTGTTCCACCACCCCACCCAGTTAATCCATACCTGCCAAGTCATCACTTGAGCATTCATCCATCTTTATAGAATCTGCCCTATTGAAGTCCAGGACCTTTGCCATTGTGTGGTTTGATTCATTGGCCATCCTTAAATTGAACCACACTGCACAGTGATCTCAGGTCCCCAGAGGGTCTCCCAGCTTGATGTCTTCAGCACTATCCCTGTTAGTGAGTACCAGTTCAAATATTGCCCCATCAGAAGTGGGTTCACTGACTAGTTGCCTGAAGAATACCCCTGCAGGGAGTCCATGATGTCACTGCTTCTAGTTGAAGCTACAGCTGTGTGACTCCAGTCTACATCTGACAGACTGAAGCCTCCCATTAGCACCGCTCCCTCTTTAATGCCATTTTGCAATTGGTTTCCACCAGTACCTTATCTAACACCACCCCCTGTGCCGGGGGAACTGTTGATCACACCAGTACAAATAGCAGCTCTGTTCCCCATCTCCAGGGTAACCCACAGTACTGCTGCACCCCCTTTTCAATGTATAACTGTCTCTTGTATGCTTTCATCACATAAAGCACCACACTCCCTCCTTTTCACCCTACCCTGTCCTTTCTGAACAGAATATTTATTTATTTATTTAGTTCTTGTTGACTGGGTAAGTGCACTAGACAAATTCTGCCTATTTTCAGGCACAACCCGGGGGAAGGGGATACAGATGAATGCCAGCTGACTTTGAACCAGATTAAGCTGCTGGTATTTTAGTGAATGTATATAACCTGGTGTGGCCATGTCCCAGTCATGGTTTTCAGTGCACCATGACTTGGTAATGTCCACAATATCCAGACTGGTCTCTGCCATGATGGCCTCTAAGTTCAGAATCATATTTCTTACACTTCTAGCATTCACACACATGGCCATCAGCATTTCGTTACTACTCTGATTATATCCCCTTTCTTCCTTTTTGCCCTCCCTCCTTCGCCCCTCTGTTTTTAATCCTCCTGTTTCCATTCCCTTTCATTTCTGCCACTCTGATTCCTTTATTAATTTGCACCCTGGGATACTAATCTCTCCTTGTGTACTCTGTACTTCCTTCTTAAGCCTGTGGGTGGGGTCAGTTACTGCCTCCAAGATTTATTCGCCACCCTTCTTTGCTACTTTAAATTTTCATTGAGGTAACATTTAAACCATCCACTGAGGACTGTGGTTCCCTTCCAAGATGGATGCTGGCCTTCCCCCTTGTAAGGGTCCTTTTCCCTTCAGGTTGAACCCCAGTCCCCAATATAGATGAACCCCTACTCTCTGCACCATTCATTCAACCATGAGGTGAAGGTCCTTATGCAGCAATCCCCCTCCTCCCCCTGTCATAGATAGGCAGCACCACACCACTGTGAAAGTCACTGAACGTGCTACCTGTCTAAGACCTCTCTGCAGTTCCATGAACTCACCCTGCACTTTCCCAGCCCTGTTTCTAGCCAGGTCATTAGTCCCCAGGTGGACAATGACATCCAGCACTCCCTCCCTTCCTGTTGCCCTAATGATCCTCTGGATCCACTTCTTATTCCTCTGACCATGGTGCCATTAAGGCACCTAATTTTCCTCTACCCTCATTTTCCTATTTCCAAATATGTCCCCCTCACAATCTTGTTCCCTGCCAGAAGTTGCTTCCTCCTCTTCTGGGGTCCTTTACTACTCTTTTGGGGTCTTCACTATGAAGGACTTCCACATCTTCCTCTGTCCCTACCATGGGTGCCTCAAACTGGCTGTCCGGCACCACCATTAATGGTGTAGGAATTATGTAGTGGTACTGGCTGAGGAATGTACCTCTGACCCACTACCCCACCCTTACAGAACCCACCATAGTCCAGCTTCTCTTCCACCTAGGTATTCTATGAGGCAATGGTATCAGGCTTGGTGCCCCTCGGGAAGGAAAAAAGTTACCCACATCCTAGCCAGTATGGTCTGGAGTCTTGCAGCCTCCCTCAACCCAGAGAGGTGCATGCATATGGGACAAGCAAGGGCAAGCAGGGTCAAGAAAGGTAAGGAATGGTTCAAGGAGTGGGCTGGCAGGAACAAGGGAGTGGAGGAAGAAGTTTTAGTTGATGTCGGAAGGAAGGAAGGAAGGAAGGAAGGAAGGAAGGAAGGAAGGAGGGAGGAAAGAAGGGAGGGAGTGAGGGAGAGGAAGAGATGAGTGGAGGAGAGTAGCTAATTTCAGAGGGAGGGAAGATGGTACGAGGAAGTAGATTTTCCAGCTGAGGGGTGTGGGTGGGGAAGGGAGAAAGTGGTGGGGCCCCTGCATAAATAGCTTTTTACAGGCAAAGACCGCAAAAACAAGAAAGATTAAGGTTTGGTTGGGATGAGTGATGAAAATGTTTGTAAAGTGATTTCAGGTACAAGATGAAAGTGCATGCATGTGGATGAGAAAGTTCTAGATAGTGATAAAAAATGCATGAAGGAGAACCAAAATACAGCATACAAATGTTTTTAAAGTGAAAACTTTTTTTTTTAATTTCTTAAAACTCTTTTGGAAATGTAGGTAATCATCAATAGAATGTTTCTAGCTACAAAAACATGTAAAAGAATTGCAGATACTTGTTTGCTTCACATTCCAGCAACCACCACACCACATTACCGTGAGCTTGAATACACATATTGTATTATATATCCTTTTAATCAACAGAACTTTTACATTGAACAAGTTGTACTTTTTAACCTAAATTATACAAAATAAATTAACTAAATTATGCAAAATAGATATTGTGGGAAGCTATAAATTTGACATACAAATTATGCAGTTAGGGTAAATTTTGAGAAATCCTGTTTGGGCTGTCTATCTTATAAGTAATTCCTCCAATTGCCAAAGTTACATCTAATTTAAATCACCCTTGTAGAGAGGTTTTCCTTCATGTGTGGAACTGAGGCTCAGACTTGACATTTAGCACTGCTAAACCTGCATATCTCACTATCAAATCTTTTTGTTTCCATTCCGGACATTCTCTCAGTATCCTTCTAACTCTAAATAATCTCCCAAACTCTAAATGTTGGATACTATAATTCCTATAGGTTTGTAAAGATAATTAATTGCCCTCTATAACAGTTATTACATTTGGAAAAAGTTCTTGATTTAGCTAGGAAGGAAGTGTCATGTAAGCCATTGTGGCAATTACTGAAGTCATTCCACTTTGATTTTGTTTTGGGATTTAGGGCCAATAACCCCAATATGAATTAATTCATGTTTAAATTGACTTCCCATAAAAGCAGATCCACAATATAGCTTTCTATGAATGTATGACATTGATTTGATTGACCTGACATTTGGCACCATCAAGGCCCCGTATCTTGTAAATGTGACTCTAATTCCCATTTTAACACCAGGAATCCACCACTGATGCTTTACAACAAGCATCATCCTACAGGCAGACTGTGATGCCCCCAAGGTAGAACCTTATGCTAATTACGGAATTCAGAACTAAGGTTCAAACTCTGCACTGTGGTCACACTCTCACTCTAGCCCTAATGTCAGATTTGTATCTCTGCTGAAGACAGCAATCACCCCAAAGTCAAATCTCATGCTCTGGTCTCAAGATCATTTATTTTTATTTTGCTGAAGTAAATTAGGTAGTTCTTGAATAATTCTGCATTAATTAGAGGATATTTATTTATTTATCAAAATGTTGGTAACCGGGAAAGGCACACTGAGCCAGAGCTCATTTCCAGGTGCAACCTGTGGAAAGAAAGTGGAGAAAATACAACAAGAACACAGATGTGACTGCATAGCAGTAAGGTACAATAAAATACAAGATGTTTTGCAAATATATACAATAAAGTACATGAAATTCTGCAAATGTATACCAGGGTCCCAATATTCAGAATTGCACCTGGCAATGGTGCAAGTGATTACGCAGCGGAACTGAGTTGGCTGGAGCAACAAAGGAATATATTCAAAAAGATGTGCCATGTCATATCTCTTCTGAATAGATCAAAGAATGCACATGGTGCAAATAAAATGCACCGGCGTATCCCTCAGACAGGTCTGCATACCAGGAATGGGAATGCACCAGCACAACGAAGCTGCACCAGGTGCAATTTCCAGATATTCAAACCCGGCTATGCAAATGGAGCCATTATGCATGCAAGGTGCAAAAGGGGCCATTTGCATGTCATTATGGCTCCATTTTCTTGTGTTGTTCAGGGCTGGCCAGAAAAATGCACCCAGTGCCTTGCACAGCATGCGGTCCCTGTACCATGGACCATGGTAGTACCCCCTCCCATCCTGCACCTCTGATCACTAATTTTGAAGTAAAGAAATTGCCCTGGTAATCCAGTGGTACCCCTCTCTCCTCCCATACCTCTGATCACCTGTTTTGAAGTAAAGAAACTGCCCTGATGAAGACATTCATTCACAAAGTTGTGAATGACTCTTACAGTATGCACTGGAAGCCCACTGGTGCACAGTGTGGACCAATGAGCTTGCAACACATACTGTATGCTGTCATCCGGTGGGCAGCATAGAAGTATGCGAGTGGGTATGCTTCCCACTAATGACTGGGGGGAGGCTGGGTGGCTGGGGGTCCTATGTAGGTGGGGGTTGGGGGACCACTAGACTACCAGGGATCATTATTGGTCATGTTATTCAGCGATCGGGGTTATGGGTGGGAAGGGGGTACCACTAGACTACCAGGGATCTTTAAAAAGTATTATTACAGTGATCAGTGGTATGGGATGGAGACAGGGGTACCACTGGACTACCAGGGCAGTTTCTTTAATTCACAATGGGTAATCTAAGGTATGGGAGGGGAGGGGGTACCACTGGACTACCAGGGCAGTTTCTTTATTTCAAAATGGGTGATCGAGGGTACAGGAGGGGAGGGGGGTGAAATCACAGGACCACCAGGGAATATTGTGGGTGCTTTTGTACGGTGTTCTGGGTAGGTGGAAGCCACTCATGGCTGGTGGCTGCTGTGATGCTCCTTGCATTATGGCAGCTCACCTATGGGTGGCTACTAGTTGAACCATTTTGTACCGGCTCTACGTTGTGCCCAGGTATGCGGCACATCTCTGGATGTGCCTACAGATGCACTGCACATCCCGGGCTGAATATCAGGATGACACTTATGAAGTAAGGAGCAAAATAAGGCCAGGCCCCAAGATAAGCTCCTATTTTAGAAAGACAATAATAATCTATACCCTCTTCATTTTCAATGTATGCATCCAGCCTTTTTTTGAACACTTTTATGTTTTCACTGATAATTATATTTTCAGGAAGTTGATTCCACAAATTAGCGGCTCTTAGTGTGTAAAAATATTTCCGCTTATTAGTACTGAATTTGTTTATTTTGACTTGCAATGGATGTCCTCTAGTGACATAGCTCAAATTTTTATATTCTGTCTGTAATTCTGTCATTAGTCTATCAACATACATTACTTTATAATAAAGAGCATGTCACCCATTTTACACCTAGTTTCCAGACTGTGAAGATTTAAACTATAGAGCCTTGCAATGTGGGAGAGATCTGATAGATTTCTAATAGATTTAGTATATTTATGCTGGATTTTTTCAAGCTGATTAAGATCCCCTCTCTTATATGGGCTCTAGAGTTGACTTGCATGGTCTAATAGTGGCCTAACATGGGACATAAACAGAGGCATCAACACCTCCCTACTCCTACTCTTTATATTATTTTTTATTACCCAAATAGTTCTGTTTGCTTTTGCCACTAAGATAACATAATATTCTTTAAAGTGCAGTTTATTAGCCACCATAATGCCCGGGTCTCGCTTGACCACCCTTAATTGACGTAAATCATTTTCTATGTAATATCTTGTTTTCTGATTGTTTCTCCCATTGTGTAGAACACTACATTTTTCATTTTTTAACAACATACCCCACATATGTACCCATTTAAGTATTCTGTCAGTTTGTTCAGAGGTTTTACAAGGACCACACAGCTTAGCATCATCAGCAAACACAGTCATGTAACTCTCCACACTACTGTCCAAATCTGCTACAAATAATTGGAAAATTAATGGACCCAAAACTTGATCCCTGGGGCACTCCACTAGCCACCCGTCTGGGAATGGAGAGGTGGCCTCTAATTGAAACTCTCTGGGTGCGTTGTGATAGCCACTCATCTATCCAAGATATATAGCTTTTATCTATTCCAAGGTCTTTTAGTTTTATTTACCCTTTCCTACTGTAACCCCCTTGTTTCCAGAGGGTTACTAGAATCCTATTGGAATCAGTGGCAGCCAGGGACAGACAGCTTGTGAAATGCTAGTTAAATGGATTTCACACTGTCATTCTCTGGTTTCAGTCTCAGCTGAGCTGGAGAATGATGTAATTATAGAATTGTCACAGCAGCATAAGTCAGATTGGAATGCTAACTAGGGAGATACAAGTAGCTTTAGACTGTTGAGTTAGAGTTCAGTAGTCAGTAGAGTGGAGTTCCAGGAGAAAGCTGCAGCCTAGGCAGCTCTTCAGTTTTAGCTCTGACAGAGAGCTACCACTGTGGTTGGGTAGTTTGTTCTCACCCTAGAAGAAAAAGAAGACAGAGAGTGATGTGGTGGAAACCGTTCCAAGTGGGTTTTCTAGTGCTTAATCCCCAGAGGGATGGGGGGGGGGTATTCCAGGATTCAGGGGCAATCCCCTGGTCCCGCCTGGACTGTGTTGAAGCTGCCTGAGATTCATCTGCTCTGTGAGTACCCGAGACTTTTATGTGGAAAAGCCCTGGGCACCCGCATTCCTGTGTTGAGTTTTCTCTGACAAAGGGACTCTGTTACCAAGACTGTTTTCTTTTTGAAAGTGTCTGTCTACTATGGGGTCCAGAGACTTGCCAAGTTCAGAACTTTTAGTTCATGTCTAATTTAAAAATGCCTGCTAAAGTTGGGGTCTAGTGAAGAGACATGGCCATTTGCAGAACTTTTAACTTCATGGCACCTCAGAGGTGTGTAAAGTAGTATGTTTAATGTGAAAGACATTTCGAGATAACATCTACAAGCTTTCTGTGAGGGTGTTATTAACCAGATCAATGGCTGAGTATAAATTTGGAAGCAAAAGGTGGGAGATCCCCCCCCCATCTTGGGTAACCATGTTTACCTCTCCAGGTGCAGTTTGGGCACCTGTGTTTTCTTTCAGTGCATTTGGACAGTGCCTGAAGAAAATAGTTTACCCAGACGTGATTTTGGATTTTCTGTGAGCCTGCATGTGCTCTTTGGAGGTCGAGGGTGCCATCAGTATGTCCTCATGAAATATGGGAAAGTCTCCTAGTACTGGCCAAGGGTGCCTAGTCAAGGGAAATGTATCAGTTTGGTCTGTGTGTGCCAATCTCCATTCAGAGTGAGAGAGTGTTCACTGTTTCCATTCAGAATCTGAGTGTTCACTGTGTGTGTGTGTGTGTGTGTGTGTGTGTGTGTGTGTGTGTGTGTGTGTGTGTGTTGTAGCTTCAGTAATCTGCATTAGCAGTGGGAGTAGCCCTGTGGGGGTCAATCTTTGCTTTGTGATTATTCTCTGTGAATGTGAATAAAAGCCACACTCTAGAATCCCAACCTGGTTTGGACAGTACTGTTATTACTTCCACTGTGTCTGGATTTACTTGGGTGCCCCTGACCAGAAGTACAAACCTAGCATAACTGTGAGCAAATGTTTTCTCCCAGGGACCCAGCTTGATGGCCATTGTAAATGGTCCCCCCAGGTGAGAGCCAGGTAATTGCCACACTTGGTTTGCCTGTCTGAGGATGGCAGGCTCTCAAGTAGATGTATTAGTAAACTGAACTGTAGTGACAATCCCATCCCTTTCGTTGGTGCCATGTGTGAGAGGAGCAGCCCTGCTAGTTGAACAAGGGGGGCTGGTGGGGGTGGGTTACACTATACTATACCACTTCTCTGTCCACCTCCTCCCTGTTTCTACTCTCTCAAATCTTAATGGCTTTCTTAATGGCACTTTAATGTATACTGCACATGCTATTCCACCAATCCTGTACTTTGTTTATCATATGTTTTTGCACTTGTTTATATTTTGACTTTGTCCTAAACTGTATTTCTCCCAACCTCAAAGCTAATTGTATTTTGACCTCCCACCCACTGTTTCCCCTATTTTATGTACTGTGTCACATTGTATGTAGTCATGTATTCAACTGGTATCCTCCCGGGTCATGTCTGAAAATTGATATCCCTATGCCTAGTGCACCTTCCCAGTCACCAAAAGCAAATAAATAAAAAAATATATTGATTTCCCAGTGTAGGACATAATCAAAGGCTCTTTTAAAGTCAAGTAATACAATGTCCACAGGCATTCCCAAGTCTTGATATTTAGGGACTTGCTCATAAAAACATACCAAATTACTTATATAAGACCTACCATGCTTAAAATCATGTTGCCCAGTATCAAAGATTGAAATATTACCTAGCTGACCGAGACTATTATCTTTAATAATATGTTCTAATATTTTACATGGTATAGCAGTCAAGCTAAAAGGCCTGTAATTTCCAATCTCCGGCTTACAACCTTTCTTGTAAGTGGGGGTCACTTTAGCCATTTTTCAATCCAGAGGAATTTTTCTGGTATGGAGGGACTTTTCAAACAAAATTTTAAAGGGGACTGAAATACTGCACTGCAGAATTTTTAACATATGTGGAGTAATATCATCAACCCCAGGAGCACGACGGGTCTTTAAACTGTCAATCTGGCTTATAATGTCATGAATACTAACCTTGTGTGTTCTCTTACATGACTTAATGTCATATTTATTTGTCTTAGCTGATGTATTATAAATTGAGCAAAATTATTCATTAAATGAATCTGCCATTTTTTTGGATCAGTTATAAGTGCATCCTTATTTTTTTATGGAAGTCAACTCTGCCTTATTTCTTTTTAAAGAGCTACTATAAAATCGTTTACTATTTGTTTTTGTTTTTTGCATTAAGGGATAAGTTTTTCTCATATCTTCTTTTGACTTCATTTATCTTATTTTTGCATCTTTTTTATGGTTGAATAAAGAAACACAGAAACATACAAACATAGACTTTAATGGCAGATAAGGACCGTTTGGCGGGTCTATGTGATAACAGTGAATGCCTAAGGCGATCACCATTATCGCTCAGTCAGAGTGTCGAACACATTTTCGGCCCTCTGATAACCCCGGCACACCAGCACAACAGTGCCAGGACATAAGTATCCTGTTTTTTTTTGGGGGGGGGTTCTCCCCTCACTCCCCCACTTAAGGATTCTCAACTCCAGGGGGGATGCATGTCAGGGGGGGTGAAAGCAGTAAAATTAAAAAGGTTCAATCCGGGCGCAATATAAAATCTCATCAGCGTCGGACCGAACCGGTACCTCAGCCACCCCAACCACTAGCCAATCCCTGACACCATGATGCAGCTCAACCGGCAACCACAAAGCCACTCCCTACATCTTCTCCACCTGCCCTAGCCCACACTTGCGTTAACTTGCTCCCACCCCAGCGTGCGATATAAGCGACATCCTGTTGCCTAGTTGACCCACCTTCTAATCCAGTCACCCTACCTGTCCGTCGCTGTGAGTGGATTGCGTGGGGAAGGTGTCGCCGTAATGGACGGTGCCCTTCCTCATGCGCCCACTTCACGGGTTACCCCGATTGACTCATCTAGTCTGCCCATTTCCCTACTTACTGGATAAGCTGCAGATCCTAGGTAACCTACAGCCTATTTCTTCCTACCCACCACAAGAATTACGTTATGTCTGTCCCATGCATTCTTGAATTCTCCCACAGTTTTAAACCACACAACCTCCTCAGGAAGGCTGCTCCATGCACCCACCACACTCTTTGTGAAAAAATACTTCCTCACATTGCCCCTGAGCCATCCCCCTTCTATCTTCAAATTGTGCCCCCTTGTTCTTGCATATCTCTTTTTCTGAAAGATGCTACCCTCTTGGACTTTGTTGATTCCATTGAGGTACTTAAAAGTTTCTATAATGTCCCCCCTCCTCAAGGGTATACATATTAAACTCCTTTAGTCTCTCCTTGTATGGCTTCTCTTGCAGACCCTGCACCATTTTAGTTGCCCTCCTCTGGACTGCCTCCATCCTGTCTATGTTCTTGCAGAGATGGGGTCTCAGAACTGGACCCTAATACTCAGATGGGGTCTCACCTACTGTCTGTACAGAGGGATAACAACTTCCTGTTTTCTGCTGGTGATGCCTTTCCTATGCATCCCAGTAGCCCCCCAGCCCTCCCTACTGCCTTCTCACATTGCTTGCCAACCTTAAGGTCATCTGATATGATTACCCCCAGGTCCCTTTCCATTTTTGTTTTTGTTACTCTGGGGAATATGGGTGTGGGCAGGACAGTAGTGTGGTGGGTAGGTAACTGGCTGGGTGGCAGGACACAGAGGGTGGTGGTAAATGGCTGTCACTCCACAGAGGGAAGAGTGACCAGTGGGGTACCACAGGGATCAGTGCTGGGACCGGTCCTATTCAACATCTTCATCAGTGACATTGCGCAGGATCTAGAAGGCAGAATTTCACTGTTCGCTGATGACACAAAGCTCTGTAATAGAGTAGACACACCAGAGGGTGTAGACAGAATGAGAAGGACCTGCAGAAACTTGAAGAATGGTCAAGGGTTTGGCAATTGAAATTCAATGCAAAGAAGTGCAAGATAATGCATATAGGGCACAAAAACCCTGGCACAATATATCAGTTGGGGGTGAGGATATAGCATGCACCAAGCAGGAAAGGGATCTTGGGGTTGTCATCTCTGATGACCTCAAGGTAGGGAAACAGTGTGACAAGGCATCAGGTAAAGCAAATAGGATGCTGGGTTGTATAGGCAGGGCATCACCAGCAGGAAAAGGAGGTCATAATTCCAGCTATACAAGACACTAGTGAGGCTCCACCTGGAGTACAGTGTACAGTTCTGGAGACCATACCTACGTAAGGACATTGACAGGGTAGAGAAGGTTCAGAGGAGGGCAACAAAGATGGTGCATGGATTGCATCACAAGTCCTATGCAGACAGGTTGAAGGAACTGAACATGTACTCCTGGAGGAGAGGAGGGAGAGGGGATATGATAGAGGCATACAAGTATCTTACAGGAGAAACAGAGTGCAGGAAAACACTATTTTAAGCGAAAAAGATGTTCCAGGACTAGAGGGCATGGGATGAAGTTGGAGGGAGGACGATTCAGAGGAAACATGAGAAAGAATTTCTTCACAGAACGGGTGGTGGACAATGGAACACCCTGCCAGAGGAAGTGGTGGGGGCTGAAACAATCATGGATTTAAGAATGCATGGGATAGACATAAAGGAATTCTAGAGGTCAGGGGTAAGGAAACAGACTTCAGGAAAACAAACTGAACTTACAAGCTCAAATGGGCAGACTGGGTGGGCCATAGGCCCTTATCTGCCGACACTGTCTATGTATCTATGTACTCCCCCATTGTGTACTCTTCCCTGAGTTTTTATTTCCCAGGTGCATTATTTTGCACTTCTTTGCATTGAATCCAAGCTGCCATACTTCTGACCATTCCTCCAACCTTGCCAAGTCCCTTCTCATCCTTTCCATGCCTTCTTGTGTTTGTATCATCTGCAAAGAGGCATACTTTTCCTTCTAGTCCCTCTGCAATGTCACTTATAAAGACATTAAAAAAGGACTGGACCCAGTACTGAACCCTGCGGTACCCCACTAGTAATCCCTCTTTCTACAGAGTGGACTCCATTTAGTATTACCCTCTGTGTCCTGTTTTCCAGCCAATGTTTTATCCAGGCTACCACCCTAGGACACACACCCAGGCTGGCTAATTTCTTTATTGATCTTTTGTGTGGGACTGTTTCAGATGCCTTGCTAAAGTCTAGATAGGTCTTGTCCACTGTCCCTCCCTGGTTTACTACTTTGATCACCCAGTCAAAGAAATCAATTAGATTCATCTGACATGACCTTCCCACTGTGAACCCATGATGCCTTGGGTCCTGTGCCCCACTGTCTTCTAGGTACTCAACAATTCTTTCCTTCTGAAGTAATTCAATCACTTTCCCTACCAAAGAGGTCAAACTGACAGGTCTGTAGTTTCCTGCCTCTGTCTTGCTCCCACTTTTGTGAAGGGGAATCACATCTGCCCTCCTCAAGTCCTCAGGTACCACACCATCCTCCCATGATTTGTTAAAAAGGGTAGCCAGTGGTGTCACAAGTTCTCCTTTTAATTCTTTTAGAATTCTGAGGTGAATCTCATCAGGCCCCATTGCTTTGTCCACCTTCAGTTTTAAGCATTCTGTCAGAACCCTTTCTTCTGTGAAAGGACTGGGATTGACCCCCCTACCCAGAGGGCTTCTATTAATTGGATTAGGTACCTCCCCATCTCCTCTTTTGTGAATACTGAGCAGAAGTATTTGTTCAGTATCCTTGCTTTTTCACTGTCCTTCTCCGCCCAACACATCATCCATTCTATTCAGCCTCACTGTCCTTTCCCTTTCTTTGTCTTTCTACACTCCCTAATGTACCTATAAAAGGTTGTACCCCCCTTCTTAACTGAGTTGTCTATCTTTTCTTCAGTTTGGGCCTTTGCTATTCTGACTGCCTTCCCCACTTCCTTCTGCCTTAACTGCTACAGTTCTCTGTCCTGCTCCTTCTGTGTTTCCCTATACTTCCTAAATGCTATCTTCCCCCCTAACCTTCCCTGCCACCTCTTTGAGAACCATAGTGGCTTTTTCTTTCATTTTGATTTGTTTATTTGCTTTGCACAAAGACTTGTTGCCTCTGTGATGGCAGTGTTGATGTTTTCTCATTGTTACTCTACCCCTCCTTCTTGCCTGTTTGCTAGTGCTTTTTTAAGGCACTCTCCCATCTTGCCAAAGTCAGCTGTTCTGAAGTCCAGTACCCTCACTTTTGTATGGTTTGACTCTGCAGCTGAGTTTATCATGAACCACACTGTTTGCTAGTCACTTGTTCCCAGATGGCTATCCACTTCTTGATCTGAGATCCTCCCACTGTCCCCATTTGAGAGTATGAGGTCTAAGATTGCTCCTTCCCTAATGGGTTCCAACACTAGCTGTCTGAGGCATGCCCCCTGTAGGGCATTGAGAATGGCCCTCCTCTTGGATGTGGCTGCAGCAAAGGTGCTCCAGTTAACATCTAGCATATTCAGGTACCCCATCAACAGTATCTCCCCTTTCTCTGTCATCCTAAGGATGCCTTCTATCATATCCTTGTTCATTCCCTCCCCTTGAAATGGGGGTCTGCATACAACCCCTGTGTGGATTGTGGTGCCATTTCCAGTCCCTAAGGAGACCCACAGTGCCTCCTCTCCTCCTTGTTTACTCTTTTGTTCCATTGCTTTCATCCCTTCCCTTACATAGAGAGCTACTCCTCCCCCCTTCTACCCTCCCTGTCTCTCCTGTAGGTTGTGTATCCTGGTATGTTAACATTCCAGTCATTGTTCTCTGTGTACCATGTTTCTGTGACTGCCACAATATCTAGGCATCCCTCTTCCATCAAGGCCACCAGTTCAGGGAGCTTATTGCCCAGACTACGGGCATTGGCACTCATTACTCTCCATTTCTTGATGGCCTTACCCCTTTTTGCCCCATCCTCCTTATTGCCTTTGTCATTTTCTCCATTTACCCCCTGCCCTTCTCCCTATTGACGTCTCTATCTTGGTGTTAACTCACTTATTACCCTGATTTTGTGGGGGGGGCTAGGATTTCCCTGCTCTTTTCCAGTGCCTTCCCCCTTGGCTACTTTAAATGCTTGCCAATGAAGCATTTTAACCTATCACCTTGGATCCAGGTTCCCCTCCTGGACAGATGGAGACCATCACACCAGTATAGGCCTGCATCAGTCTAGGTGGACCACCAGTCCCCAATGAAGCCAAATCCCTGAGCGCTGCATCAGTTTTTCAACCACTGATTGGGTGTTGAGCACCCTAGCTTTACCCATGCCATAGAGAGGTAGCACCTCTGAGAAGGTTACTGTGCATGCTACTTGTCTAAGGCCCCTCCCAAACTCCACAAACTCTTCCTTCACTGCTCTGATTCCTTTCCCAGCCAGGACATTTGTCCCTAGGTGGAAAATGACATCCAGCTCCCTCCCTCCCTCCCCTGTGCAGCTGCTTCCACGATCCTGAGGATTCGCTCCCTGTCCCTCCAAGCCATGGCGCCAGGCAGGCACCTTACCTCCCTCTCCCCTTCCACCCCAGATCTACCTTCCTAACAGTGGAGTCCCCCACCAGGAGTTGTTTTCTTCCCCTGTGGGATTCTATGCCACCCTCCTGTGGGTCTCCTTTTTGGATGTTCCCAGCATCCTCCTTGGTCTCCACTGTAGGAGCTTCCATAGAGGAACCGCACTTTGCCAGAACAGCATAAGAATTGTGGAGAGGTACAGCTGGAGTGATGCAACTCTGTTCTACCACTCTCACCCTCCCAGAGCCCACTGTGGTCCAACCACTCCTCTTTCTTGGCAACCTCTGAGGCAATGGCAGTGGCCCTGGTGGTCCCTGGGTGGGAGAGGAGGTCCCCCAAATCCTGGCCAACTCAGCCTGGAGACAAGCAACCTCCTCCCTCAGCCCAGAGAGGTACCTGCAGATAGGACAACACCGCATCCTTCAGAACATCTGGAAGACTGCTGCTCCACAGTCACTGCAATGCACCACTCCTATTATATCTTATTTCTGGCCCCTTAACTGTTGTTTGGAATATTTACTCTTTCTTCTGTTTATTTATTTATTTTTATTTATAATTTATTTTTTCTCCCTATTTACTGCCTCTGTGCCCTTTAAGCTCCTGATCTTCCTGTTCTGATACAAGAAGTTCCTATATTTCTCTGTTGTCTCCTTACTCTCCCCGTCAATCATATTGTTGTAATGTTTATAATTTGAATAAGCCTTGTTTTTTTCTGTTGATAAGTTTCAAAATACTTTTATTTAACCATTTTGGTCTCTTCCCATTTTTAGTATTTTTTTTATTCATTTCACATGTTTCCTCATAACAGTGTGTATAATTTATTTTAGGTGTAATCAGCATTCATTTACCTTTTTATCCCATAACTCTAATTCCCAGTTAATTCCATTAATTTCTTTGTTTATACTTTCAATATCAGCCACATGATAAAGATAGATTTCTGACATCCAATCTGATAATTAACTTTGTGTCTCGTACAAAATGTGACACATTCGTGATCACTGTTATTAAGTGGTGCTGAGGTTAAGCACTGATCTACAGCCACATATTCTGAACTTAAAACTAAATCTAGTATGTTACCCAATCTAGTAGGTGCTTTTACAAATTGATTTAAGTTATTTTCATTACAGACATCCAGGAAGAGCTTACTTTTTTTTCATATTAAATAAACTTTATTTGTATATCAACTTTGTAACTACAGGGAGCATAAGCAAAATTACAGTTGTGCAAAGAAAGATACTGTATCAAATATTCTTATACAGATTTCCAGTATACAATTTGGAATTATCTCTTACATAAGAAAGGTGCAAGGAAAAAAAATGAAAATTATCCATACTTGAATTGGTAGAGAAAAATACAATAACTACTAATATAACACAATTGGACATACACACCCTAGCCCCCTCTCTTTCACCTCCCCGATCTACCCACTTTACCCTAATCCCCAATACACAACCCCCTCCCTGGTACACACCATCATTTAAAGTAGTGAGGAGAATAGCCTGAACATAAGCAAATATCCAACGTAACAAGAACAAGTATTACAATAAAATGATTAAACTGTTAGCAGAGTATGCAGAGGGGCCCATACTACATTATAATAATGAAGTCTGTCAGACATCTGGGCTATACGCTTTTCAGCCCATAAAGCAAAAAGAACTTCCTTCATCCATTCAGATCTAGAGGACACTGCTTGGTTAAGCCAGTGACACAAAATGTTTTTTTTGCACCTACAGATATGAGGGCAATATGTTTGCACTGGTTCCTCAATAATTCCAATCCATAATTACTCAGAATGCAAATTTCAGGGGTAAATGCATCAGAGAGACCCAACAGAGGATCTAAATTATCTTTGATAGCATCTCAGAAGGGTAAAACTGTGTCACAGTCCCATATTATATGCAATAAAGTACCAGGCAGTATCCCACATCTGGAGCATAAGTTAGATGGAAGTAGCCCCATTCTATGTAATTTAACTGGGGTATAATATAAATCATGAATTACAAAAAAAATTTAATAAATGGTATCTATCCCACCTCATATCTTGATAGAGATTATGCCATATACTGGACCAGGACCTCTCCCCTGAGGAAGGAATAGGCAATGTTTGGTCCCACAAATACTGTGGATGGCAATTAAGTAACTCCAGATATTCTCTCAAGAGACGATAAAAGTAGGAAATAAAGTGGGATGTAGGAGGGGATGAAATGACTTTTAACAAGGACCCAGATAAATATTGGTTCCATGGTCTCAACCCAAAATGTGAATGAAGCATACAGGATAGTTGGAGGTATGTAAAACAATACTCGGTGGACACTTTGTTTTTATCTCTCAGTTCTTGGAACATCAGCAATTTGTTGTCCCTCAAGAGATCAATCACTTTGAGCTTGGGATAAAATGGCAAAAATCATTCATTAAAAGGTTTACCATCAATCTTAAAATTAGGATTTCTGAGAAAAGACTGTGAGATATATTTTTCTAGAGATAGGTGGAGCTTGGCACTTAATATAGTGTAGACTTGGAGGGTGGTCTTGATAGGTGTACAGAGTAAATCTTTGGGAATGTTCTTGGGTATAGCATAAGTAAGTGTACCTATGTCAATTCCATAAAGAGAACATAGAGTGCTTTCAATTTGTAGCCACTGCGGGATGTAAGCCAGGGGTACCTCAACTGGAACCTCTTTAATCCACCGTAGAAGAACCAAACACATAATAGAGTAGTAGTAAAGAAGGAGGTCTGGTATTTGCAGACCACCATTAACTTTACTATGCTGGAGTTTTGCAATTGCTCTTCTCATTTTTTTATTACCCCAGATAAAGTTAGATATTATATGATTCACCTGGAGAAACTAGGATTTAGGGAGAACTAGGTTAGTCATATGAAGGGGGTATAATAACCGAGAAAGAACATTAATTTTTATTATATTAATCCTCTCCCACAAAGATAGAGAAAGTGCCATCCAACGACTAAGATCCCTATTAATTTGGGTTAGAATTTTATTGAGATTATTGTGTTTCATTTGTGAGTTATGAGTAGAGAGATAATCCCCAAATATTTCATATTATCATTAACCCATTTTAAACCTAATTGTGATACCTCAGAGGAAAATGTACACTTATTTAGATGCATCACCTCCATTTTAGTTAAGTTTATAATTAGAACATTTTCCAAATTATTCTATAATAAATAAGGTGACATTGATTGAAGCAGAGGGGTATGAAATGTGAAGTAGTACGTCATCTGCATAAACTGACAACTCGTACTGATGGGGCTCCACAACAATACCTTGAATTGAAGGAGAAGCGTTGACATAGCAAATAAGCGGTTCCAAATAAAGATTAACTAAAAAAGGGGAAAGTGGACAACCCTGCCTAGTGCCCTGACTCAAGGCTGTAGTATTATAGAGCATGCCATTGCAGAGAACACAGGCCATGGTCTGAGTACACAGAACCTTTACCCATTGAATAAATTGCTGGGGAATACAGTATTTGGGCAGAAGATAAAACAGATAGTCCAATGGAATGCAATCAAAAGCTTTCTCTGCATCCAGGGACACCAAGGCAGCAGGTACTGAGGAGTCCCTGGATGCAGATATAATGTGGCTGAATTTCTGCATGTGATCCGAGGAATGCCTGCCAGCCACAAATCCCACCTGTTCCAGACTTAATAAACAATGCCATACTTCTGCAAATCTATTAGCCAGGGCCTTTGGCAATATTTTGAAATCAACATTTCTTAAAGAAATAGGGCAATAGTTGGTGACAAAAAAAGGATCTTTCTCTGGTTTAGGGAGAACTACAATTGTGGTTTCTGAAAGGGAATAATCCAAGATGGCATGTTCATAAATGTAATTATAGGTACTTAAAAGAATAGGAGCTAGCTGCTTTTTATAAGCCTTATAAAATTCTGCAGTATTTCCATCCAGTCCAGGTGTCTTGTTTAATGGCAAGGCATCAATAGCTGAATATATTTCAGAGACCGAGAGAGGGGTCTTTAAAAAAGCAATTTGTTGGTCGTCCAAATAAGGAAGTTGTATACCTTGTAAAAAAATTATCCGCTTTTATGGAGTCAAAGGGAGTATGAGATCAGGAATACAAAGCGGAGTAATACTGTTAAAAACAAAGGAGACTATCTTGTGGGGAAGTAAGTACGAGACTGGCCACATTGTAAATAGTAGGTATTATCCTATCAGCAGTTTGGGTCCTTAAACGGAGAGCAAGGAGCTTGCCCACCTTTTTCCCCTGTTCAAAATACCGAATCTTAGACTTTGGAGAAGATTTTCAGCTTTGTCCATCAGTAGAGAGTTATAGCTATCCCTAAGAATTTCCAGATTAGTTAAGATAGCCTGAGAGGGAGAAGGGGGTAGTGGCAATTCTGCAAGTTGTACCTCTTGAAGGAGATGGGACACAACCTGTAAGGTTAGTTTTTTTCCTGATGGTGGCAAATCAGATTATCTCACCCCTAAGAGTGCATTTTAAAGCCCCCCCAAAGCATATCTAACTTGGGCATGGTGGGGGAGTTAATATTAAGAAAGGTAGTGAGGAAATTTTGAAGGTGAGATTGAAGTTTTTCTGATTTCAACAACTGGTGATTAAACCACCATACTTTATCTCGAGCTGCAGTAGGGCCAGGACCCCAGTGCAACAAAGTGGGG
Organism: Neoceratodus forsteri; assembly: GCA_016271365.2. NCBI lineage: Eukaryota > Metazoa > Chordata > Ceratodontiformes > Ceratodontidae > Neoceratodus > Neoceratodus forsteri. Next base: position 136,876,568 of record CM028138.1, on the reverse strand, counting down.
TGATGATCCAAAATAACCTTGGAAAGATATGAGCAAGATAAAACTGAGGAGAGTGTCCAATATCCAGTAGAAAATAATTTATCATAGAAAACGAGTTATGGGGAATCGAGTGGAAAGAATATTCTTTCCTCGAGGGAAAAAGAGCCCTCCATGGATCAATTAAACCCACGGTGTCCATCAGTTCTCAGATGGCAAGCTGTGCCTGGAAAAGAGAGGAGGTGCTGGTACTAGAACGATCTAAAATATTGCAGAAAACCAAGTTCCAATCACCCCCAAGCAAAAGGGGATAATTAGACCAAGGTATCAACTGTTCCATAAGTCGAGTAAAAAACCCAGAATCATCTGTAGTTGGACCATAAACTGAGCCAAAAACCATTTCAGAATGGCCAACTAACGCTTTGATGAGAACAAATCTATGATGTGAAGCCATCAGTGTATAAAGCAAATGAAAAGGTAGTCTATGGACTATGTGAATAGCCACTCCACCATTGCAGGAATTTGGAGCTGTTCCAAAAGCTTGGCCCACCCAGGTTCTCCTAAAAAGGAGTACCTGGGAGGGAGGGAGGCAAATGAGTCTCTTGGAGAAGATCAGTGTCCATCTCTAATTTATGAAGATGTGGAAGTATTTTTGCTTTCTTTGCTGGAGATTGGGCACCTTTCACATTCCAAGAACAAATTTTATATATAGCCATACAAGTCCAACCAATGTAGAGTTCTATTAAGAAAGACTTCGGGAACAAACATAGCATATTCTCCTCAAATTAAACCATATGAGAGATAATACTGTGTGTACCAATATCCCTTCCCTATCCTGTCCCCCATAAAGACATCCGATCTCAAGACAAAAAACCCTCCAGATAATAAAATTAAAAATATAAAAACTCCACTGCCTCCCCCAACCTTGAACCTTACCCATCCTTATATCCCCATCCCTTTTAGCCACAGCATAGTGATAGAAGCCCTTTATGGGCTGGTATAATGCTCAGCCAGTAACTAATATTGGCCAAATTGAATACAACATAAGCGAATTTGAAAGCAAAAAATATGCACATACAATGGCTGCAGCAGCCCCCCACCCACTTTTTGTAGCACATGATGCCCTGTAAACCACGAACAACCGCTGCCACACCCCCACTACAAAAAACAGCCAAAATCTTATTATAAAAAGCTGAATAAAAAAAGCAGAGAAAAGGGAGAAAAGAAAAGAAGGAAAAAAAGACCATAATGAAATCCACCATTATGGACAAATAGTGTAGTACATCTTTAAGAACTGAATAGGAAGCAATATCATAAGACCCCAGCAAAGAAGAAAAGAATGCTCCAGCAATTATAAAATATTTTTAGCCCCAGAACCCAAAATAGAAACTAGGTAATGAACCAGTCTTTAAATCTTCTAAAACTATAACCCAAGATGTTTAAATAAGAGTCCTGTTTCTTCTGCAACCGAAAGAGAAAAAGCAATAAGCTACCCAATGCAATCCTTTGCTGTACTTTAGTGGTCATAGTGCAACATTGCAATGTGGTCCTGTAGAGAATACACACAGTCAAGCCGAAAAGTAAGCTTCTACTGAAAGAAATATCCTCCTGCTATAAAAGCCTTCAACAAGGGGGAAATAGATCAGGAAGTAACAACTGGAAAGCTGGCAGAGCTTGTTGGGCTGTATCAAAATGATGCCAGGAGCCAGAAACAGACACAGCAAATCAGGATGGGTACTGGACTTTATATTTGATCCCTGCAGCTATAAGCTTGGAAACCAGAAGATGGAATTCTGCCCTACGCTGGCAAACTGTAGCAGGTAAATCTTGTGCAAAATGAAGTTGCTGACTTTCCCAAAGAACTTGTTGTAAGTCTTTGACTTTTACCCAAACATGTGTTCTTGTCAAGATAATTCCAGAATTTTAATATGAGTGGCCGAGGTGGTTTATCTGAGGCAGGTTTTGGTCACAAAGGGCGGTGGGCCCTCTCGATAATGTAGGTGGTATTGTTAAGAGAGGGCTCAGCTATTTTAGTGAGCATTTTTTATAAAAAAATGGGTGCAGAACCCTCTGCTTCCTCTGGAAGGTCGAAGATTATATTATTATTTATTCAGCTTCAGCCTTCCGAGTCCTCCAGCTTATTTTCCATTTTGTGGAGCCTTTGTCTAAGAGTAGCAATCTCAGGGTCTGTTTTAACTTTCCAGCCCTCCAGAGAGGAGACGAGGGCAGTGGTGTCAGCAATAACCCAGTTGGTATCTGTAAACTCCCACCAAATTTTTTTTAGCTCTGATGTGATTTCTTGCAATGCGAGTTTGAAGAGGTGTAGTTCTTCTAAAAATGTCTTTTCGGTAAGAGGTGAGAGGCTGACGATGTTGTAGACAAGGGCGCTGTTTTAGAAGGGGTCCCGGTTTGACCTTTGGATCTTTTTGGACCCTTTTCGGGCGTTTGAGGCGGGGTATGAGTTGGAGGCGTGAGGGACATCTCTGCCTCCATCGCTGTGGTAAGCCATGAATCTGGACTCAGGACAATTTATTGCTAAACTCTGCTTCTCTCCAGAAAGACTTAGCCTCCTTTCATGCAGAAGACTATTCGAAGTCAGTAATAAGCAGGGCCCCTACTTTTCTGAGGCACAGTGGGACCAAGTTCTGTGGCAAGACTACCATTTGCCGCAGAACTTCTGCAGCAGTGTTTTGTAATTTCGGTGGAAGTTCTGTGGCACTAACAAACTACCACATCACAGTGTCAGCTGGTCATCCTGACTTCACTTTCATGGCAGTGGTTATAGCAATCAGGATGGTGGAAAGCACAGTAACACTAGTTCAAAAAATAACAGACTTATAAAAATAATGTTATGCCTAAAAAAGCAAAACAAATGTCTCTCCCTTAAGGTCCTAGCCTGTTGCATAAATGACATATGCAGAGGGGATCTTATGTGATAAATAAGGTATTTCTATATGCATGCTATCTATCCCACTGAGGTTTCCACTGTCTATCACTTATATATTTGTATGTGCTTTCTACACCACTCATGAGGTTTCCACTGTGTATCACTTATATATCTATATGAAATCTGTAACATACATACAAATATGCGTGTGCGTGTGTGTGGTGAGAGAGACAGAGGTACTGTATGTGTGTGTGTGTGTGTATATATATATATATATATATATATATTAATTTCCATGAACTTGCATCCTTATTCATACAGGTTCCATTGGAAATGGAATAGAGGAGTTATTGCAAAACTCATTTTTCATGTCAACCTGCTTTCCCTGACACACTGCGTAACACCATCAGGCCATGACATGCATGTGAACCAATTGTGAGATACGGTTCTCCGGCCCATCACAATGTGTCCACCATGTGACAGAACACTGCACCATACCTTCCCAGACTCCGAGCAGTTATGTGTTCCACCAATCCTTGAGCTGCCCAGCCAGCTCCCAAAGCTAATCTCTGAACCTGAGTTGCTGGCATGGAAACACAGCATGCTACCCTCTGGCCCAACAGCTGTCCCTGCACACAACATTTCTCAATAACTTTTAGGTGATTCTATCAACCAATGACAATATGTAATCAATAACCCTGGCAAAAACACATACAGTACAATTATTTATTTAACAGGTCTATTCTTTCAACAGGTCTACACATTATTATATTTCACTTTTCTGGGCATAATTACTTTATTTTTCTTAAAACTTTACACAGTTAAATTCATTTTAACAGTTATTCATTTCAGATAGCGTCTCTATACCTTAAAGGCACAAATAGGTTTGTACAAAGTGAGGTATGGACTTAACAGGTTTGTGCTATTGACAAGGTTTTGTTTAAGTTGGCCCTAGTGCAACAATATAAGACTGAAAATTGTATTAGGCTGTAGTGCAGGTTGAGCAAATATCACCATGCATGATGTGCTGTGCCACCGTCTCTGGCAGTGGGAGCTGTGATAGATAAGTGACTGTTCATTTCTGTTGCGGAATGCAGCCATTTCATTAGCTAATGTATGATGTTATAGCAATGATACCATCACATTCTGAACATCCGGGGGGTTTGGATATAAAAAGAGGGGAATGGAACCAGATTCTATGTATAAATAGAAATATTAATAAAAAATCACCAAGAAGAGTGAATTCTGTGGCACCGCAGAAGTTCTGCAGTAGACTGCAATTTCTGCGCAAAATTCTGCAGCCACAGAATTCTAGGGGCCTTGGTAATAAGCCGTGGAGAAAGAAAAATTGCAGACTTAAGACCTTTCCTCAGTAAAAGTTGAGTTTTGAGCAGGAGCTGGACTGCAATGCTGCTGGTCCAACAGGAACATCACCTGATCTCTAAGAGCTTACTTTGTATAGAACCTACTGTATCAGCAATCCAATTAATAACTGGATAATTACAATTTCCAGTTAAGAGAAGGTCTTCTGTTTCTGTAGCTTTCCTGATTTCTTCACTTATTTCTTAATTATCACTTGAGCTAATGTAAGGGGGCCTATAACACAATCCTAAAAGAAATTCACTGGTATATGTATTATGAATTTTCAACCACATTGTTTCGGTCACTGAGTCACGTCCTTTTATTAATGATGAGATGTTAGTCACTTTTAGTACCTGTGGAAACATTGGGCCCAATTCTCAAATGCGGCACCAAGACGCAGGGTGCATTCACCAAACAGCAAGACGCAAGCAGCAAGCTGCGTCAAGACACAAGCAAGATGGGATTCACAAACACACTATGCAAGAAGGCAAAGACCCACTGCGTCAAGTTTCCCATGTGCCAGCACAGCGCCAGATGGCAGTTAGCGCCATGATGCATGGTGCGTTGTGACAGGGGTAAGGCATGTAGGATGCAGGAGTGCAATTCACAAAGAAGCATCTAACAGCAGATATCAAACACCTGCTACGCCACACAGAGCTGATCCAAGGGGACTTAGAAAAAGGAAGGAAAGGGGCAGGCAGTGATACAGGACTGAGACACAGGGCTGCAGCAGGACAGAGACAGACGACTGCCAGGAAGATGTTAGCACCACAGACCCTACTGGGCATACAGCTGGCCAAGCAATGCTATAAGCGATGTGCCTGCCAGGCTGCACAACAGGGTGGCATTGCACAGCAGGTGCACAGACGGCAGCAACCCAGACATCAGAGTCATGTCAGGCATGTGTACCAGCCATGCACCATCCACACAGACCAGAGCGAGGAGCATTGCATCCCACAATATCGACTTGGCAAGGCAACCATAGCAGAGCTATGCCAGGAACTTGACACCAACCTCAGAAGCAGGACCCAGAGAGGCCATGCCATACCAACAGAGGTGAAGGTATGTGCAGTCCTACGGGTACTGACCAGTGGCAGATTCCAGACACTGAGTGGCGACACCATAGGCATCTCACAGCCCTCCATATCATGGTGCCGGAAGGCAGTCATGGATGCCCTCATACACAGGTCACACCAATACATCCACCTACCCACAGATGCCCAGGAGCAACTGGCAATCAAGCAGGGATTCTACAGTATGGCAGGATTCCCACATATGCTTGGTGCAGTAGACTGCACACACATATTGCCATAAGGGCACCACTGGATGGACCAGAGACCTATGTCAACTGGAAGGGCTACCATTCCATGAATGTACAGGTCATCTGTGACAGCAGGTGCAGGATCCTCAATGTTGTGGCACAGTATCCAGGGTCTACACATGATGCACACATCTACAGGAACTGTGGAGTGTGCAAGGCCTTCCAGCGCGGGACACTCATGGATGGCTGGCTGATTGGTAAGGCACACACAGACACATGCAGAATGGGTGGGCATGGGACGAATGTGGGCACAACACTAACCAAGACCTCCCTCCCCACAGGTGACAGCCGATACCTACAACAGCCCTGGTTGCTGACACCCAGGAGGCATCCACAGAGTGTGGCAGAGCAATGGTACAACTATGCCCACACAGCAACACACAGTGTGATAGACTGCACATTTGGCATCCTCAAGAGGAGGTTCTGGTGCCTTGACAGATCAGGGGGTGCACTGCAGTGTACACCAGCCATGGCATGCAAACTGTTCATAGCATGCTGTTTGCTGCACAACATAGCACCAGAACATGGCACACCACTGGCAGAGGATGAGGACACACCCAGCGAGGATGGTGACTCTGCAGTGGAGGAGAAAGAGGAGGCTGTGGGCCCAGCCCATGACTGGCGACAGCAAGGCCAGGCATAACACAGAATAGCAGGACAACAGATGCGAGCACAGCTAATTGCTGCACACTTTGGATGAGCACACAATAGTATGCACAGTGTGCATGGCCACTGGTACACCAACACCACCAAGCTGCATGCAGGCCCTGAACCACAGCCTCGGGACCATGGGAAAACCACAAGCATGCAGCAGTGGCACACACAACGGGCACACTGGGCAGCAGTGCCATGCCAATGCAGGGAATGACAATGCAGTGCCAGGAACCCAGAGTCCACAGCGGACAGCACACACACCAGAACAGCTGTAGTGAGATGGAGGTGTAGCTGCTTGGGCCACCACACAGGCAGTGGCAGCACAGGTGACACAGATGTGCCCATTGCCTGTGTGCCATCCCAGACGGTGCAGCACACAGTGACATGGAGAGCGGGAGGGCATCTGGGTGTCCAATGCTAGCAGGGGGGACATGTGCAAGGATGGGAGACTGTGTGGGGCAGTCGCACAGTGGCCACGGCGCTAGGCAGTGGGACTGCACATGCTGGGGCTGAAGCCACATACAAGTGGCACACAGCACACCGTTGCTGGTGCCAACTTGTAATGGCAGTGAACAGTAAGCACCAGAGGTAGGTGGAATGTGGACATGGGAGACTGTGTGAGTGGGAGGCCGCACACACCATGAAGCAGTGCTACAAGGGATGCACAAGAGTGGGTGCAGTGCACCACAGGCAGCAGAACATGGGTGTGTCATGGCACACCCATAAGACATGTCATGTGGACTGGCACAGTGTCACCAGAGGCATGCCTCCCTACACAGCAGAGGTACCCAGCAGAAGTGCAGTGTGCAGTGACAGGGGGATGGCAAGTACAGCTCTGCATGGTGCACTGTGCAGTAGCAGTGGGTAGCTGCATGTCACACTGTGCATCGGCCACAGTTATGCTGCCTGCATACTGAGTTATCCCGTACTCAATGCATGGTGCGTTGGGTGCTGCATGCCAATGCAAGCTGCATACCATGTGTGACACGGCATGTGACACATGGGGGAAAGTGGGGAACATGTGGAACCAAGCCAACAGCACGTGTAGGGCCTCGGTAGTGCATGCTAGGCTGCACAGGATGGTGTAGCACAGGCACAGCCCCAGTCACACTGCAGAGAGAGGCAAGGGAAATCAGCAGTCACAAGGGCAAGCTGCAGGTGGCAGTCCCAGTTGACATGGTACGCTGGAGCAGGGCACCAAACTTCACAGACGATGAGACTGTGCTTCTCATCAGCCTCGCTGAGCAGTGGAGCAGGGTGCTGTTCCTGCAGGGGGCACAGCAGTCCAGCCCAGCAAACAGGGAGAGGGTGTGGTCCACCATAGGCAGTAGGCTCCAGGCGATGTCTGGAATAAGGAGGACTATGCGGCAGGCCAGGCACCATTAGAATGACCTGGTCTAGAGGGATGGGTGGCTCCTTGGACACCTGAGGAGGATGGCATGAGAGGCTGATGTCCAGATGTGTGGTGGATGTCCATGTTAGTCAGGTATGTGGCACCAGTAACATGTCCAACACTCAGCACATGCCAGGGACCTCGACTGCATGGAGGGGTACTGATGTTGTCACACACCATTATGTCTCCGCATGTGATGGCAGTGACACCGAAGGCCAGGGCAGGCCCAGGGATGCTGTACTGGATGGACATGATGGAGAACCCCACAGAGAGCAGCATTGGCAAGGTAGGTGTGCAGCGGTCATGTCATATATGCAGCCATGCAGGCGACTGTGTGGGGACCAGCAGGCAGGGGGGTGTGTTACACACACACACACACACACCAGCGGGCTGGCACAGGTTGCCATGGCTGGCAGTTGCTGGTGGTGCACAGACACCATGGACACACGTGTAGGTGTGTGACACACTCATAGTCAGTGCATGGCACAGACCATGCAACATGTGCCATGGCATGGTGGTGGCCTGCTGGGCCTGCATCAGTGGTGTGGGCAACATGCATGGAGATAGTGCATGGGCCTGTGGCATACTCACTGGCTGTCACTTTGTGTTTCAGGAGCCCATGGAGGTTCAGGGAATGAGCAGCAGAGCTGGGATGCACGGTGGCATTCCCTGGAGCTGGCGTTGTGACACCTGAAGCAGAGTGATGCATGGGCGTACACAGCCAGAACCCGGATGATAGCCCAGGGTGGGCAGCAGGTGGCACCACAGCAGGGTGTGGAAGAGGCAACAGAGGAGGAAGATGTGGAGGAGGGTATCCTGGATACCCAACAGGGGCATCGTCAGAGTGCAGGGCCATGCCACAGTGCTGTGGGACAACATGCAGCTGGTTACATGGCCATCACGGCAACAGGCATGGACACCCATGGCACAGCTGGCTGGGAGGCCACTGAACTGACTGGGGATGAGCCGCCAAACCATCAGTCAACAAGGTGGAACCCCGCAGTTTGGGCTTGCATGTGTTGTGCATGTGTTGGTACCAGCCATGTGGGGCTGGGTGGTGTGGCAAGATTTGTGGTATACCACAGGGCACACACCCAGTGGACGGCTGTGCACAGTTCTGTATGGCTGCTGTGGTGGAATGCCCCATGGCGGGTACTGTGTGTGCGGTTGGTGATGCGTGGATTGTGGTGCCTCTGTGTGGTGGGGAGGAGACAGTTCTGCAGTGGCCATGCACCTGGGTGCGGAGGCATGCATGGCAACATGGACAGGTATGGCACTGTGTATGCCAGGGGCCGCACCTGTGCTGGTGCCCCATGCCATGGTGTGTGCATCCACTGCTCACACTGTCCACATGGGGGGAATGTCAGGTTGGCGGTGACAGGGGTGCATGGGTGCATGAGTGCTGTGTGAGCGGGCTGTGGCATGCCATGGTGTACCCACCCGAGTGTATGTAACAGGTCCCAGGGATGGCATTGGGGGCCATGCAGGTGTCCAGTATGTGCCTGCAGAGGTGGCGGTATGCTGCACACTAGTGTGTGGGGGGGTGTGCCACTCTCGTGGGATGAGGGCTTGTGTGTGGGTCCCATGCTGCAGTGCCATGCGGGGAGCACCAAGGCCATGGGTACTGTACAGGGGACATGGGTTACAGGTTCATGCAGCATGGGTATGCATGGCTCAGACGACTGCACATCCATGTGTGGTGTGTGTTGTGCTTTGGTTCCTGGCCATGGTTGGGTGGGTGCACTGGATCATTGCATTATGGTGGGCGGCACTGTGGGGTGACCCCCCCGATGCGCACGTCTGGCATGCTGTGTGCACACTACCGAAGTATGTGTGTGCTGGCCTCCCCTTCCAGCCTACAGTGTCCGGTGGCTCACTTTGTACAGAGCATGGTGGCTGGACCACCGCATTGCCACTCTGTGTAGCTTCCAGCTGTGGGGCATGCCCTGGCTGCACCCCCACCACTGGTGGCACTGTGTTCACCATGTGCATCTGTGACCGGTGCCTTGTCACCAGTGGTCTCTGTTGTGCTGTGGCTGTTCCTGGTGGACTGCTGCTGTCATCCCCCCTACCTCCGGTCCTGCTGCCTGGATATCCAGCCTTCACAGGCCATACCACCTGCCTCAGGATGAGTCCTCTTTCGGCCTCAGGAACGGGCCAGAATTTGTTGTCCCAGCCTCCGTGCTTCACTGGGTGGCAGCATGGCCATGCTGTTGCATTCACTGTACCATCCTATGTCTCTCCAGGCTGCTCCATGTCACAGACACATGGGTGGGTGTCCATCCCCATGTGTCCATCATGGTCCAGTACCTCAGTGTGCAGGTGCACACCCTCTGCCATGTTACTGGGTGTTTCACCATGGTTGACAGCCATGCTCTGTGTGTCTGTGACCCCCTGCTGTGTGTGCCCCACTGCGCCATGGCCATTCTCCACACTGGCATCACTGCATGGCTCCAGCCCAACCCTTCTGTCTGTTTGACCCACGTGTCTGTCGTCATATGTGTCTGCTTCTGGCTGCTGTTCCCCTGTGGCTGTGTGTGTGCCTTCCATGTCACCCACAGCCCTGTCCTCAGGCATGGCACTGCTTGACATGTGCTGTGTTGGCACTGTGTCTGACTGTTGTCCTGTGGGCATCCCCAGCTGCTCTATGCCCTGTGCACCCTCATGGCCCTGTCCCACATCCTATCTGCTAGCTGTGATCCCCATGCCATGGTGATCATCTACTGCCCCTCTGTTGTGCCACCACAAATTGCAGTCCGGGCATACCTGTAGGACCGGTGCCACACCGACTGCCTGCTGTTGCATGCATCTTGCAATCTCCTTCAGTGCAGTTGCCAATGCCGCTGCTGCCTCTGTCTGGGTGATATACTGCCCCATACTGCATTCCATGAGCATGGTCTGCCATTTTATGGCATCCGTTTGGTGTGTGACACACAACCATATGTCCTGGAGTAGTCGTGATGTCTGTGTTGTTTGGCATGCTCTTTCCTGGATCCCATGTATGATGACTGTATGGCTATCCACCACTGTCAGCTGCAGCTGTCCCATGTGTGCACCTGTGGCAGTGGTGTGCTCCCGAATACTGTCTTGTATCCCTGCCAGCTCCCACTGTGCTGCCTCCTGCATGAGCGGGACATCCTGGCAGTAACATGACAGGTCATTCCCAAGGTCGTCCTCCAGTGGCAGTGGGGTTGCACCATGATCACCTGTCCCACCTGCACCTCCATGGTCCAGTGCAGTGCTGCGGTGTGCCTGGCCACCGTGGCCTATAGTGGTGGGTGTGTTGCCCACCTGTCCCACCACAGGGCCATCCCCTCTGTCCCCCTGCTGCTGAGTGTCCACCATGGTCTGGCACTGGTCAGATGTACTGGACGCTGGCGAGCTCCACCCAGCGGTGTTGCTGCTGCTGGACTGTGTGGCATTGCTGTCGGTGTCACTTCCCTGTTGGGCCTCTGACTCACTGTCTGTCACCCTCCTGTGGTCCTGGCCCACTATGCTGTCACCGGTAGTTGTCTGCTGTTGTTCCTTCTCACTGCTGCTGTGTCTGCTGTGCTCCTATGCCTCACTGTCACTGTGGGTCATGGCATGCACTGTTGTGGTTTTGACTAGCTGGTTGTGGCCTGTTATCTGGTCACTGTGGTCCTGGCACCTGCTGGGTGTACAGACAGATGTGCACAGTGCATTACCTCGGTTGCCCATGTGCTGGTATGTGTTCGGTGCCACAGTGCATGTCCAGCCTGTGGCAACCAGTGGAGGGCTCACCCACTCCACCTCCTATGTCTGCATGGGGACCCAGGCCACTCTGTGTCCCTCTTCACCTGCCCCTGAATCCATGTCCGATGTGGGTCCCTGGTGCCCCTGAGGTGCATCAGCCTCCACTGATGGTGCCACATTGGCTGTCTGCAAGGTGGTGCCACCCACTCCATTCATGCCCGATGCTTACCTTGTGCATGTTGTTGCTGATACAGGTCCAGCTCTGTCTCACCCTGTATGCTGCATGTGCTTATGTGTGCCAGTACATGTTCCTCATGTCTGCTGAGGTGCCGTGGTTGTGTGGGTCCTCCTCCCATTGCCATTATGCAGCGCCTATAGTGGGCTGCCTTCTCCTTGGCATGTTGCCTGATGTCACAGTGCTGCATCTGCAGCTCCCTCACACTGCACTTGCTGGGTGCCACTACATTCACAAGTCTGGCTATCTTGACCCATGCTTCCTGTCACTTTGGCCATAGCTTCTGGTCCCCTCCCTGGGATAGTAGCAGGTCCACCTGTTAGGTGTCACACACTAGTCAGGGCCTTGCACCATTGCCCCACATGCTCATGTCCTCCTGCCACACATCATACCTACCTGGGCCTCTATTACATCCAGGAGGATGTCTGTCTCCTGGTCTGTGAAATTATTTTTCCTGGAGTTCCCAGTCTTCTTCCTCCATGTCCCTGGGGTTGGCTGCCCCCCCTTGCTGCATCCTCCGTGGTTCATCCATTCCTCCACCCCTTGTGTTTAGGTGCTTCCTGCACCTTGCATGTTGCCTACACTATTTATCTGATGCACCATGTGTTCATACGCCATGTGCACTGCGTCTGGTGCATGGTGCGTTCCTTACAGAATAGAATATGACACATTATTCCACTTAAACTTACACAGACCTTTACTTTAAAAGATGGACATAAATACTTTAGTTCTTCAGCGAGCCTTTGATTTTGTAAGTTTATGGTTATCTACATGTTGACTTCTCACCTTAACACTGTAGTGAGTGCGTTTGAGTGTGTGTTTGTATACTGATGTATGTATGTGTGTGTTTTGTGTGTGTTTGGTATGGGTTGTGTTTTTGTGTGTTGTGGGTATTGTGTGTGTGTGTGTGTGTGTGTGTGTGTGTGTTTTGTTTGTTGTGTGCAGTGTGGTGTGGTGTGTGTGGGTTGTGTTTGTTATATTTGTTGTGTGTTGTGGTTGTGTGGAGTGTGCAGGGTGTGTGTGTGTGGGGGGGAGGTGGTGTGGTGTGGTGTGGTGTATGTACACACATATGTATGGGGGGGGACCGTGGCATGGGGCAATTGTTATGTGGCTAAGACACTTAGTTTTCACATACAGTGTACATTTACTTCCTTCTACTAGTTGTCAGTGGTTGAATTACACACTGTCACATTTTTAAATCTGCTCATATTAAGATGCATATCTCATTTACTTGGGGGTTCATAAAAGGTGCAATTCCTTTGGGTTTTCATTTAGATTCCTTAGACTGATTCTGTGCATTTTTGTTATACATGGACTCTGTGTTGAAATCTGCACTTATCAGGCTCATGGTCTCATTTTCTTGGGGGTCCTTGACAAGTATTTTTGTATTTTTTTATTTGGCACTTACACTTACAAGTGATACTATCATGCATCATGTATATATGTGTATGTTAATTTGAGGCTTGTTTTCAACTTGCAGTTATACCTAATTTCAGGATTTTGTCTCTCATTATCTGTTCTTTAATGTACCAGGACAATTGGAATGTAAGCTGTAAGCTCATCTTACATGTATTAGAGAGAATGCCACCCCAAGGTTTGTTTTATCACTAGAATGCTTTCTTGGCATACTGAGACATTTTAAAATATATGTGACAAGAAATCTCTGGCTGTAGAGAATTCTTGATAACCCTTGCCCTTCTGAGGCTCCTCAGTTAAAGGCATACTGGTGTTAATTAGCTTCTCTGACATAATCTTCTGTTATGTTTTAAATGTATATGTTAAACCAATGAGAATTATTTCTGTTTTTTCAATATAATCTGGTGTTAATAGTTTGGGATATCTGAAATAACTGCCACAAAGCTTCTGAAGAAGGACCTGGTTGGTTCGAAAGCTAAAGCACTTTGTTCTTTTCTTTAACATCCATGTTGGTCCAATAAAAGGTATCAAATCATTTGTTTCTGGATCTGTTACAGAATAGGGTGCATTGCTGATGGCTCAGGGGGCGTTGGGGCATGCTGCATCTGATGCACCTTACGCTGCTCCAAGGGCATTTTTGAGAATCGGGCCAATAGATTACAGTACCTCCTCCCAATTTATGTTTTCTATCCAATCTAAATGTCTGGTAGCCATTGATATCTTTATTCCATTTGTCTTTTTCTCCCCACCAGGTTTCTGTTACCAAGGCTATATCTATATGTTCATTAATTAATCTGCCCTCTAATTTATTCAATTTCTTATTTAAGCTCCTAGCATTACATAACATGTAATTAAGTTTGAGTTTACTGCTAAGAAATTTAGATTTTGCTATTTACTTTATCACTTTTAGTGTATTTACGTGTCCCCCTTCGCATTTAGTTTAAATGAATTTGTTCCATACAGTCTTTAATAAGGTTCCCCCAACAATACTGCCCCTTCAATGCATGGGCACGCCTCCTGGAGATGTGCCACATACATTATCTTTGCACCCCGGTGCATCAGGAATTGAGTTACGCAATTCCCCCTTTTGAATATTGCCCAAGGACACATTTCTGAGGTTGAGCTGGCACAACTCAGTTGCACCAGGTGCAACCCCTTTGAATATCTCTGCCCATATGTACAATATATACAAGGGAGAGGAGGCCAAAAAAAGAATATGCAATGTTACATGATCAAGCAGTATCACAGAATCATAGAACCTTGACAGCAGAAAAGGACCATACTGGCCCATCTAGTCTGCCCTCTTTTTTCCCCTACACCTCCCCCTCCCTGCCAGACCCCACCTTCCCCCAATACTCAGCCCAATATGCTTGTCCCATGCCCTCTTGAATTCGTCCACTGATTTAGCCCCTTCCCCACTTCGTCTGGTAGTCTGTCCCAGGGCTCCACCCCTCCAGGAAGAAACACCCTCTCACATTGCCCCTATATCTTTTTCATTGCAGTCTGAGGCTGTGCCCTCTAGTTCTGACCCCCTCCTTCCTCTTAGGTAAGCCCTCTTCTCCCACTTTATTGTATAAGTAGTATAAGGGGCAAAGTGCAAGGAGCTGCACATGTATGGGTAGAGAGTTTAAGGGGTAGGGAGGAAGTTAGGGGGAAGAGGGTGGAGGTGGGGAGGATGTCAAGGGGGATGAGGAGTGAAGCAGGGGGTGGGGAGGAGTTTTAGGTGCTTTTTGAGGGATGCAGCAGTGGGAAGTGGTGGACTAAGTGGGGGAGAGTGTTCCAGAGGGTGGGGAGCCTGAAGGAGAAGGACAACTGACCCAATTGTAAATGTGGTAGAGGGAGGGTGGAGGAACGGGGGGTTTCAGGTATGAAATGAATAATACCAGTTGGTGGAGGGGACAGGAGATTAGTGAGGTAGGAGGGGAGAGCATCAAACCAATATTTTGCTATGAAGGTAGCACAGTGGACAAGGCAACGACTAACAAGTGAGGTGAGGAAGAGAGACGAGTACAGGGGGCAGTGCTGTGGGAAGGTTTATGGTGAAGTGACAGAAAGCATTGTACAGTGGGTCCAGTTTGGAAAGAGATGATTGGGATGCAGAGTTGTACTCAGCTTCAGCATAATCTACAGAGGGGTGAATTAATTTGGTGACAAACTCTTTTCGGGTAGGGAGTAAGAGACAATCCTTGTGTTTGTACAAAGCACCAAATTTGGGCCAGAGCTAGGCATGGATAGCATCAATTTGGCGGGAGAAGTCCAGCTTTTGATCATGTCAGATCCCTAGATACTTGAAGGACTCCATAGTTTCTAATTTTTAGCTGTCTGAGGAGAGAAGGGTGGGGCTTAGCCAGTTTATGTGCAGTGCCAAAAGCCATTGCTACTGTTTTCTTTGTATTGCATTTGAGTGAATTTATTTCAAACCAATTTAGTGCTTTCTCAAAGTCAGCCTGAAGTGTAGCCTGTACACCTGAGAGGGTAGGGTCAGATGCATAGATAACTGTGTCATCGGTGTACATGTTCATGAATGAGGATGAGCAGGAGGAGGGGAGTTTGTTTATGAAAATTGAGAATAATATTTGTCCAAGGCTTGAGTCCTGGGGGACATCAGTGTGGACTGGGGGGGCATTTGCTTTTTTTCCAACTGCACATATTGGAATCTGTCGGATAGCCCTGAACCATTCGGTGGATAAGGAAGAGAGGCCGATGGAAGCAAGTTTGTCCAGGAGGAGTCAATGGGAGACCAAGTCAAAGGCCTTGGCTAGGTCTATGAAGATGGCCAGTGTAAGCTGTCCATTACCCATAGCAGAACGAATAAGGTTTGTGAGGTGGAGTAGAGAGGAGGAAGTGGAGTGGTGATGCCAAAAGTCGGATTAATATGGGCTAAGAATGGCATTAGTATTCAGGAAGAGTTTTGGCTGTTGTAGATGAAATTCTCCTGCAATTTAGCAAGCGAGGGGAATAGAGAGATGGGCCTATAGTTTCCCAGTAGGGAGCAGTCTCCTCATTTGTGAAATGGGATGACTTTAGCTAACTTCCCTGCCTTGGTGACTGTGCCTTGGGAGAATGACAGATTGAAAATGTGCGTAAGCAGTGGGGCAATTGCTGGGGGAGAGATCTTGAGTAGGTTGGGGTTGAGTTCGTCAGGACTTTGCTTGGACTGGTTTAAGGTTTTGAGAGCATGAGGAACCTCTATGAGAGTGATGGAGGAAAGGAGTATCCAGGCAAGGAAGTGGTACTGGTGTGGTGACAACGGGTGGGGAAGGGGATGATGAGGGACCGGCAGGGAAGGCACAGATGGTAAACAAGAGGTTTACAGAGGAGACTACTGAACTGGGGTCGCGGTCAGTAGAACATAAAAGTATAGGGGCGAAGGGGTGGGGGTGGGGTGGAGAGCCTAGTAGGGAGTCGAGTGTCTTTCAGAACTCCAAGAAAAAAGGGCAAGTGATATGCACAAGTCAGTGGTGCTTGGGTCGAGTACCTGCCTGCTACAAATGAAACAACTAGTAAACAAAAAGACTCGGCACTCTCTTGTTTGAAGTTAAAAATTATAGTACTAATTTATTTTGGCAAGATGCCTGGATTCAAAACTCTATAGCCCCAGCACTTCAACCCTACAGTGGGTCTTCCTCAGGGGGTAGGTCTGAGGATTGACAAATGTGCTCACTATTAAATACAATTTCAGTTAAAGTGGTATACACCCTAAAGTGCAAAACATTAAGTGCACTACAAACATTCTCATTTAGTACAAATATTTTAACACAGTAGGTCTAGTTTGTCAGGTCTCAGTCATAATTCTCTAAAAAGGTTTCTAGTGGAAGGCTATAAATATTGACCAATATGTGTAAGTACAACATCTTCGCGGTTCATAACAAAAACAAGATACATTTGATTTATACCATCGAATGCTTAAACAATGAATGTTCATTGTAAATATATAATAAATACAAAAATTATATAAATGAATACATTCCCAAACTCTGTGACCTTACAGAGGAAGGTACATTTTTAGTGCAAAAGGTCAATTGGACAAATAACCTCAAAATCTAACTAAAGTATCATTTAAAGTCACAAGATACAGATACAAAAAGTATGAATACCTTATTCGACTCCTTTGTCTCTACAAGGAGGTCACATTTTTATGCAAATGGTCAAAAAATCAAAAAACAAACTAAAAAGGTTACAAGTTCATTTTATTTCCACTATACTAATCAAGTAGAGAAATGCTTTTTTTATGTAATATGTGCACTAAATGATAGAGATAAGGGTCCTAAAGTAGAGAAGAACAAGACCTCACCAATCTGTAATGAACAATAGGGCTATGATTGTTAGTAAATGAGGTATACAGGAGGGGCTTATGGATGCAGAGCTGGCTATCCACTAAAATACATGGAAATACATGAGAGAAAAAAAACGTGATCCAACCTAATAACAATTCCAGTGTCCAAATAGAGTTTATAAATTTATAAGCCTGTGGGTGTTAGATTAATACTAAAATATATATTTTTTGGGAGGGTCTCAGATGCAATTTGGCTGTTCTAAAGTAAACAATACAAAATATGCCAAAATAAAAAAGGAAACCTATCCCACACCAGTTCATCTCCAGTAGTGAAGTGTGACTGTGTTTTGTGGGTATACGAATATTGCAGCTCTCACTTTGCATGTTTCAGAATTATGGGTCAGGTAAATTCCTTATATAAAAAGAAAAGAAAGAAGTAAGGGGGTGATTACTGCAATTGCAATTTGTGGTAAGGTAATCTGTTACAAAACTATAGATCAAAAAAGTTTAATTGGTCACAGGTATGGGGAGAAGTTTACCTCTTCATTCAGCCCCAACGGAACAGCAGTGTCCAATAATAAGTTCTGTTTGGTGTTCTTCTGTGACAAAGTGTTTACTCTGTTTCCACCCTTGGGGGGTCTTGCTACATGTTCTAAAACTGAAAATCTGAAACTATCTGGTTTCCCATTATGTACTCCAGGAAATGTGCCCCCAGGGCATTGTGTATATTTCCATTTCAGATGACCCTTACATGTTGCTGTATTCTCTCTTTGGTAGAGCTGGTGGTTCTACCCACATAATAACATGATCAGTCACACCAGCACACATAGACAACAAACGGGGTGGTGCAAGTAAAAACATATCTGATCTCAGAGTTCCTATTGTCCTTGCAAAAAGTTTTTCCTATGTGGGCATATTAACATACGTTACATCTTCCACATTTAAATAGCCCATTAGGTTTTAGTTTAAACCATTTGCTACTTTCTGGGTTTTCTATGGTTTTTATAAAGCAGCTTTTTGTAACTCTGTCACCAATGTTCATGCCTTTAGAAAAAGTTACTCTCAGTTTTTCAGTAATTTCCTTTTTGAGTACCGGGTCTGTTGGAAGTAAAGGCCCAAATTTGTGTACTACACCTCCCCCCCCCACAGTTTTCCAGCAAGTGGGTTTAAACTCCATCACAAAAGTTAGCACCTTGTTCTCCAGAACATCATAGTTTCTTGCTGAATGACCTCCAAACCTTTTCTTATTTTTTGAGGTCAAAAGATCACATCTTGTTAATTTATTTACTTTCATAAATGCTTTATTCAAGAGGTCCTTTGAGTACCCTCTCTCCTTTAATCTGTTTTTTAGCCATTCAGACTGTTCCAAAAAATCCACATCACTAGTACAGTTTATCTTGAATCTTAGTAGTTCACCATATGGTATTGATTTGATTAGTTTCCTTGGATGTACACTAGATGCATGAAGGATATTATTGGCAGTGGATTCTTTTCTATACCCACTGGTACAAATTGGTTCCCCTATAATGCCTTCTAGTTCTAGGAATTAAATTGTTTGCTTGTTGCATTCATATGTGAACTTTAGTCCTAGTGTCTTATTATTTAAATAAATGATGAATTCAGGTATTAGTTTTTCATCCCCTTTCCACACAACTATAATATCATCTATAAAGTGATGATATATTTCCAGGTGGTTAAGAAACGTGTTCTGTGCACCATCCTGTACAACCTTTTCCTCAAAAAACCCATAAATAAAGTCACATATGAGAGGGCAAACACCACCCCGTAGCCGTCCCACATACTTGTAAAATAAATTCTTGGTTATAGCAAAAATAATTGTGGGTCAGAGCAAAATCAATTGCCCATCTAAGGAAATGTGTGGAAGTTAACTCTTGATCATGAAAGAAATAATCTACTGCCTCAATCCCAAATTCATGTTTTATTTATGTGTATAAATTACACACATCAGTGGTTAGCCAGCAGTAGTTAACCTCCCATATTTTACCTTCCAGTTTATTTAGAAGATTGATGCTGTTATGCAAATATGAGTTTGAAGTAAACACTATTGGCAGAAGAAAACTATCAATGAAGGTGCTCAAATTATGAGTTATGTAGCCTATACCAGAAATGATTTGCATTCCAAATGAGTGTGCACTGGGATGTAGTGCTCCAAAACCAACAAATTACTGATAGCACAAAAGATTTCGGGCACATACAACTCATAAGAGAGACGGGTAAAATTCAAAGCATTTATTTCACAAACAAGTAACCTGACATGTTTCAGACTGATCCCCCAGTCCTTTATCAAAGGTAGTAAAAGACAAAAAACAACAGAGAACACAGTATTTATCTCATAGTGATTAACTTTGTCCAGATGAAATCCATCAGTAATTGCTATCACTTAGAATGCAAATTAAACTTGTTCCCCATTTGAGTCCTTCTTGGCTCTAACAAGAGAAGTTCTCATTGATTTATATTTTAAAGAAATTCCCTATTATCTAACCAACAACAGTAATTAAAAAAAAATAATTAAAAAAAATCATAATTCCACCATTTAAATAAACATCTGATATAAAAAACATTCATCTCATTGAATATAGTCATTAATAATAATAACAACAAGAAGGCAAGGGGGGGGGGAGAAGGACATAGTAAATGCAGATCTCAATTCATCTACAATCTTTTAGGTATGGATACAATTCTAAAGGGCCATTAAGTCCAGGACTTTTATTAGCTCTCAAAGTTAAAATCCAGTAATTTTCTCATTTCAATACTAAATTATTATAGTCTCCACCTCTTGGGTTTTTATTCACTTTATCAATTGCCATGAATTCAAAGCTATGTTGTTCAAGTTCTCTTGCTGAAACAACATGTGCTGCCGTAGTGTAAGTAACATCTCCTCTTTGAATAGCTCATAAATGTTCTCCAACCCTAATTTTAAAAACTTCTAATCGTTTTCCCTACATAAAATGCATCACATTTACATTTAGCCAAATAAATGACACCTGATGTGTCACAATTCATAAACTGTCTCACCTCAAAGCTTCTATTACTATTTATACTAAAAAAGCAGTCCCCCTGTATCATATGGCTACAGTAAATACATTGTTTGCACTTAAAATGTCCTTGTTTATTATTTAGCCATGTTCCTTTATGTTTATTCTCATAGTGACTCCTTGTTAGTAAGTCTCCTATAGTAGGAACCTTTTTAAAACATAATCTTGCCAGCTTTCTGGCCACTTCTTGCAGTGCTGGTTCAGCTCCCAGTACATGCCAGTGCCTGTTGATAATATCATCAAGTTCTTTTGCTTTTGCTGAAAACTCCGTAACAAAATTAAAGCGATATTCATCATTCTGTGCTTTGATATTATTCTTTAAGAGATCATCCCTATTAGTGTCCCTAGCTCTACAGTAAGCTTTCTTAATATTGTTCTTTCCATACCCCCTCTGTATTAGTCCGTCTGTCAGTTCTTCTGTTCCCTTCTCAAAATCTATTTCATCTGTGCAGTTCCGTTTGGTTCTTAAAAACTGACCAATCGGTATGTTCTTAATAATGTGCATAGGGTGACTACTATTAGCCCGAAGTATAGTATTACCATCAACTTTTTTTCTATACAGGACTGTTTTGATTTCCATGTTCTCCTTAAGCTCAATTGCTAAATCTAAAAATGTAATCTCTTCCTTTGAAAAAGTAACTGTAAATTTCAAAAAAGGGTTGGTTTTGTGAAGAAACTCTACAAATAATTTAAGGCTGTTCTCATCTCCCTTCCTTAAAATAAATATATCATCAATAAAACGCTTCCAGCATATCAATTGTTTATGAAAAACATTCACTTCATTATTGAAAATAAAATCTTCTTCCCACTTTCCCACAAATAAATTCACTATTGATGGTGCACATGTGGCTCCCATAGCTGTTCCCCTTATCTGTAAAAAAAATTCCCCATCAAACAAAAACACATTACACTTTAAAATACATTCCAAAAATTTCAATAAAATATCAGAACCACTAATATTTGCTTTATTTAAAAAGGAAGCCACTGCATCTAGTGCTTCCTCATGTGGAATATTAGTGTAGAGTGATTCAATGTCCATTGTGACTAAAAGTCCATCCTCTGGTAATGTCACATGTTTTAAAAAGTTCAAAATTTCTTTAGTGTCTTTAATATATGAAGGTAAATCCCACACTAAAGGTTTCAAAAATGAATCCACATATCTCGATAGTGGTTCAGTTAGAGAGCCTATACCACTAATTATAGGATGACCAGGCGGCTTCTCCAAAGTTTTATGGACTTTTGGAAGAATAGAGAAAGTGGCCCTGGTGGGATTCGAAACTGTGAGGTAATCTTTCACATCCTGGTTAATAATTCCCTTCAAAAAAGCACCTTCAATAATCTCATCAATTCCATATTTAAAGTCATATGTTGGGTCATCTTTGAGTCTGATATAATATTGAGTATTGTAAATTTGTCTTCACACTTCCAAAACATAATTTTCTCTCTCCATAAGAACCACTGCTCTGCCTTTATCAGCTTGTTTTATCACTATTTCATTGTCCTTTTGCAAAGTGTGGATAGCCTCTCTTTCATCTTTATTTAAGTTTTGATAAGAAAAATTATTGAATGGGGTACATAAAGTATCAATATCTTTTTCTACCAGTTCCTTAAAAATCATTACTGCTGCACATGGGAGGGGGGCACCAGACTGATGGGTTTCTAAAAACAGTTAATTCCTTCGTCGTATGTCCCATTTTACTCAGACCCAACATTTCTCTCCGGGAATAAAATGCCTTAATATTAAGTTTATGACAATTGAGGTTCAGATCTATTAGAGTCTGTGTTCGATTTAGAGGGGTTGTTGATGCAAAACTCAAACCTTTCTTAAGTAGATTTCTCTCTCCAATGGTTAAATTATGTTTTGACGTAATAATTTTGGTCGTGGGGGTATCAGAAAAGTCATTTCTTAGCTCCTCTGTTGATTCTGACCCCTGTTCCCAAAGGACTTTCTCCACGAGTTCCGCCCCCTGTAAATTCCTCGAAAATTCCTGTTCCCATATTGTCTTTTTGTTTCTTCTCCCACATTGGGTTCTCTTTCTCTTCAAAATTCCATTGTTTCTTCCTGAAATCTCGGAGTTCTTTGCAGCGGTGGTGGAATATAAGGTGCTGTGTAAACATGATGTTCCCCCACTGGTTGTGACTCTGTTGTAAATTGTTCCTTCTGAAAAGGGTGTACATTGACATTTTCTCCCTCCATATCACTATGATCCATGCTGAAATCTGTAGAATATTCAAATTACATATTCTTTTTTTTATTTTTCAAGATACCTTTCTTATAATTATTTTTCCATTTAAAAATTGTCCCCCTTTCAAAATCCCCTTTGTCACGTTGGAACTTGGTCATCTTAATCTTTTCAATTTCTGAGTCCAATTTTAAAATTGAATCTTTAAGTCTCAGATTCAGTTGCTCAAAATCTGAATGCGTGTGAAATTTTAAAACTTCTGTTTCACGTTTTTTAATTTCATCCTTTAACACAACTTCTCTCTCCTTACTATATTTAACGAGTTGCATAAGTTTAAAACTTGCATCCAATAGAATATTTTCACATTCTTGTATGAATAAAGGACTTTCAGTTCCACACGCTGGTTCTTTCAACAATCTTAAGCCTCTCGGGAGAGAGAAGTTGGAATGCCCACTGTAGGGTTGAAGCCCTGGGGCTACAGGATTTTGAGTCAAGTCATCTTGCCAAAATAAATAAGTACTATGCTTTCTAACTTCAAACCAGAGAGTGCTGAGTCTTTTTTGTTTACTAGTCATTTCATTTGTAGCAAGCAGTTACTCAAGGCAAGCACCACTGACCTGTGTGCACCACTTGCCATTTTTCCTTGAACTTTGCTGATTGTGTAGTGCTGCTGGAAGAACACTCCAGCATTCTGTTGAGGAACTGTAACTATCATTTCTACATTCGGTTGGCAAGAAATTTATCTTATACCTTCTGTTCTAAGTTATACTTAGCTGCTAATTCCTTGTTCCCGGGTGCAGTTGATAGTGCTGTGCTGAATTATGAGTAACCCGAGGGTGACCCTGATACTGGATTTTGAGAGTCACCTGAAAGAAATGTAGAGCTCATACGAGGAAGAAGGGACTGACTACCTAGAAACTCCAGGGGACTTCAACAGATGTCATAAAATAAATAAATGCAACTTCTTTCCAGTTGGAGACACAGACGAGGAGAACCTAAACCTGAAAGAGTTGTTTCAAGAACTTTCAAGGCTATGGGTGACAGAACTTAATTATTATTATAACAAGATCACAATAGAACAATACCTAGAGCTGAACATTACACCAAGGAGCTTAAGAATAGACAAAATGCCAAACTCACATATTAACGATGATGAACTAAAAAAAGATTGGGAGGAAGCAGTTAACATTTGTACCATTAGCTGGACTAAAGCTATAATTAAAAGAGATGCATGTTTACAGGCTGAAACTGTGAAAGAAATACCCAAAGCAAACTTGTGAACCTTAAACAGAAAAAGGATTTTGATAACCTCAATAAATTTTATTGTAAGAAAATTAATAAACATGAAAAAGATCTGATTTCCAGAACGAGAACTAAACTAAACAGAGATATTGGGGACTATAATAGAAAAGAGTATTCATCTGAGAAAGATGTGACTGGTCTAGCAGGAGAGGGTGCTCAAGATCTCACAATAGGAGAAATTTGAACAGAAATCAACCTAGAGGTAAAAAAGTGTCTCCTTTCTAAAAAAACAGGGGGACCAGCAAGACAGTAGGAGCACCTGAGAAAATACAGCTTCAGCAGGACCGTCACATCTAACTAATAGCCTGGGAGATTTTTTTCTACAAGGTGGAAGAGAGACTGAGGGAAGAAACAAAGAAGACACAGGGCCCCAAAAAATCAAAGGACCCCCTTCAAAAAAATGCACAGGGGACAGAGAGGCAGAGGAAAATCTTCCACTGGCTCAGAGAAGCCTGTGGAACAAAGACAAGGACAAGGAAGTGAGATCTTAAACCTTTCAAAATTAAAACTTACTGAATTGTAAAAAACAGACCTAGGAAAGGTTTTCTTTTGTACCAACACTGTATCCAGATTTATTTAAAGCCAGGATTTACATTTTCAAGCTTATCTGGAAGTTACAACTGAAATATTATTTTGGAAAGTTTAAAGTATCAGCAGAAGCTGAAAACATGGAGGTAATTAGTGTTCCAGCAACACTGAGAAAACTGTAAGTAATATCACCTGCCATGAGTAATGCTGATTTGTTAGACTTCCCTGCCTTAAGTAGAGAAGTGTGGGAAGCCTCAGACTAGGATGAGAACATTATTGATAATATTGATGTATCTGCTATTTTAGATGAAGTGGAGAATGTAAGTAGTAACATAGAAGGAAATGTTACAGAATATACACAATTTAAACCTAAATCCATCTTTTACCCACAGATTTTCAATGTAGCCATTTCAGTATTTGAAAAATGTTTACTTAATGAAACTGTCAAGCTTTTTTCTGAGAGTTATTCCAATTTACCAAAGAATATGAATAATGAAGAACTAAAAGTTCTTAAAAATCTAGAACATTTGAAAGGGATTGTACTAAAAAAAAATCAGACAAGGGTGGCAACATAGTTTTATTAGACAAAGAGATTTATATGAATAAATGTTATGATCTATTAAACAGTACAAAAAAATCCAAAAAGGGAGTTCGCACACGCTTTGGTGCAGCAAGGTGCAGTAAGGGTGGCTCACCCCAATATTTTAGCAAATTATTCAGATACTGCACACAGAGTGCTGAAAGAACTGACACCACTGCAGAAAAATAATATTTAGATGTTTAATTCCTTAAAGTAGAATGCAGTTTTAAATTCACTGCGTTGAGGTACACAACCCCTAGCGACTCACCTCTCCATGAGGCTTCAAAGGGGGTAACACGCAAATAGGAGAATTAACAGTTTAAAGTGTGCATGTGAATGACATCACTGCCTGTACAGACTTCTGATGGGTTATTACATTTTTTTTTAAAGTTAATAAATGGTGCAACAAGATTAGATAACAATCAAGAGTGTAGTCACATATTGTCAAAAAGAGACAAACCAACACTGTATTCACATGGTTAAGAATGAAAGCTAATTCAATAGTTGATAGTAGGTTAGGAGAAAAAATCTTGAATGTTTATAACCTTCAAATCATGTGATTGTTTGGTCTATTATTTACACAAGTTTTTTCTTCTTTTATGACCATCCTACAGTGAAGGCTGATTTGTGAGGTAGGGACCGATTAAAGAAAAATAAATCAAATTTTTTTTTGTTTCGTTTTTTGGAGTATTGGGGTAGCTCACACCAATCCAGAAAATAGTACAGATTAGTGTCTCTCAAAACATATGTTGCATCCTCTCTATTTTAAGAGAGGTGCTCAGAGCTGACTTAAAGGATTCAAACTCAGGCATCTCAAGAACTTAGATCATGGTTTGCATCTTCTTTACAAATGTCAGTTTTTACTTCAATTCATATTTGAGAGCTAAGAAATAGAAAAAGAGTGTTGTATACATAATATAGTTACACTAGTTATTTATAAACATTACATGACAGAGAAAACAAAGGCCACATGTGCTAATGTAACAATAAAAATATGTACTTATGGTAGAAATAGATCTTGGTGTGGGGAGTGAAAGGAGGAAACTTTACAGAGTTTTTTGTTTATATCTTAATATAGATTAACAGCAGATTGATGCAAGATGTAGGAATGGAGAGTATTCAAAGATATTGGTGGGGGCCTCAGAGTAAAAAAAAACATTGTCTTTATATTACCTGGTTCACCTTACTATGTACTTAATGTCCTAGACATTGAAGATACATGAGAACTTATATCTAATACAGACCACAGTTCCTTCATTTTAGATGTGGTTTTAGATCCCACATTTCATTCAGTCCTGAGGGATTCACACTGTTCATTCTATAGATCAAGTAACTCACTTTTTTCAATAGTAAATTTACACTGTTACCCCCTCTCTTACCACATTTAGCAATATCAATGCCCATACATTTTATAACACTAGGATCTCCCCCATCTATTTTAGATGTGTCTCCCTACTCCTTATCCATGCATCTATTCTAATGTATCCAATAAGTTATTGTAGTTGTTCTTCAAAACTTCAAACAGTTTTTCCTACATATGCTAATTCACAAGGGCACCAGATGATATATACAACAAATGTGGTGTTACATGTTATTAGATCCTTAATAACATTATCTTTCTGTTTAAAGGCACCTAGGTTTCTGCCTTCATTTACATATTGGCAGATGTTGCACCATTTGCATCTATACATTCCTTTCAGTCTCTGTGGAATCCAGGTACCCCTTGTGTTTTGTGGTGTATGGAAGTGGCTATGGACAAGTCTGTCCCTCAGGTTGGGTGCTCTTCTAAAGGTGACCCTAAGATTCAGGCCTACTGCCATTCCCACCTTGTCATTTGCTAGTAAAATTTCCCAATTTTTCCAAACAAAATTACCTATAGCCCCATCAATATTATAATATTCTAAGGTCATGATTACAGGACCATAACCTGTGGGCTCCATGTCTACCTTTTCTTTAATACAGAGTTGTCTTTGAGTTTTGTTTCTAACTTTAGACTTTGCTTTGCTTAAAGTGTCCTGGCTGTATTCCCTGGCCTGGATATTCAAAGGGTTCGCCATGCTGCGCTAACAGGAGTTCTTGCTGTCACGCAGAGTCCAAAATCGCCATTCATGATATTCAGCAGGGAGGCAGTTCGCCACTGGCATCAGGTTCGCAAGAGAGCAATGCAAATGAATGCATGCTCAACAGGAGGGGAGGATCCATGCATAACCTGCGCAACCCGATATTCAGTCGGGTTGTGCAGAGTTGTGCATCGAACCCAACCTGCGCCTGCACAACCTGAGCCCCAAAAAGGCTTAAGTTGAGGCCAACCACTGGGTGAGCTGCTGCATTGCAGGGCGCACACACAGCAGCCACCCTGGCTGGCCCCCAACTCTTCCCCCGTGCCCCCCACCAGCCCGATCGCGGGCATAGTGACACAATGACCCCCACATCTCCCAGCCCGATCGGGGCATTGTAACACGACCCCCCGCCCACATCTCCCACAGCCCGATCGTGGGCAGTACAGGCCACATGTAACACCCCCATATCCCGAAGCCCGGTCAGCGGGCATAGCGATGTATGAACCCCCCAGTGCCCGATCGCGGGCAGAATGTAACCCCAACCCAAATATCTCCCTGGTGGTCAGTGGACCGTAAAGCCCGATGCGGGCAGAAGTCATCTCAAACCCCAAACATCTCCCTGGTGTCTAGTGTCCCCCCTCACCCACAGCCCCTCCACCCGCTCCCCCGGCGGCGGGCGGCAGCATCCACCCGCCTGCCGCCCGCCCGCCGACTGACTGTCCGGTAGGGCTGCCGCCCGTGGTGCAGAGCTACAGCCAATGGAGCTGCAGCCCATACCATACATGACAGTCAGATTTGTGAATGATGTTCATTCACAAATCTGAACTATCATGTCTATGCGCTACAAGCCCTGGCTGTAGCTCACCAACGTCGCTCCCGAACAGGCAATCGGCGAGAATGGCGGCAAGCGGGTGGGATGCTGTCGCCCGCCGGCTGCGGGGGGAGCGGGTGGAGGACTTCGTGGGTGGGAGGACAC
Source organism: Neoceratodus forsteri (assembly GCA_016271365.2). Classification (NCBI taxonomy): domain Eukaryota; kingdom Metazoa; phylum Chordata; order Ceratodontiformes; family Ceratodontidae; genus Neoceratodus; species Neoceratodus forsteri. The sequence goes on along the minus strand of CM028138.1, from coordinate 136,848,649 downwards.
TGACACCAGGCAGATGTTTGGGGGTTTGAGATGATTCTGCCAGCGATCGGGCTTCTGGTCCACTGGACCACCAGGAGATATTTGGGTTGGGGTTACATTCTGCCCGCGATCGGGCACTGGGGTTCACATGTTATGCCCGCGATCGGGCTTCGGGCACATGTGGGGGGTGTTACATGTACCTGTAATGCTCGCAATCGGCTGACAGGCGTCGGTCCCGACGGCTGCTGCCTGGCAGGGTGGCCAGGCGCAAGTCCTCGGGATCGCGCACCCACATGCAAATGGCATGCAAATGGGCCATAAATAGATGCAATGGCCCCCTGCGCTGCATAAATTATGGCCCCATTTGCATGTCACCTTTGAATATCGGAAATTTGCGCATGGCGCAATGGTATACGCCACATAAGTTTAATGCTCATCTCTGGCAACTTGCGGTGGCGCAAGTTCCACTGCGCCATCTTGAAGTGCTGTGGCTGGGGGGCGATATTCCAAAGGGTTAGCAGCAAGCGCCAACTCCTTGAATATCACCACCCCAGCGCAACTATTTTGAGCAGCTCAAGGGCTTGCGCCTCAGAATGGTGCAGTTTGAATATCCAGGCCCCTGTGTAGGAACCTTTGTTCTAATTCTTTAGCCTGTGTCTCAAAATCTGATTAATCTGTGCAATTTCTATGAATCCTGAACATCTGACTATAGGGTATGGAGTCTTTCAATGTTTTCGGATGGGCATTACTGTTATTTAATAGAGCATTTGTAGCTGTCTCCTTCCTATAACTTTTTGTAGTTACTTCTTTTGTAGCAGAATTTTCCATTATAGTTAGATCCAAAAAGTTAATCTCCTTTCTCCTCTTTGGAGGACATATAGCCAGTGGGCTAAGGCTTTGAGCTGCAGATCTGGCGAACTGGGTTTGAATCCCACAACTGCCTAGGTGCATACTGTGTGATCCTAAGCAAGTCACTTAACTTCCTTGTGCTCCCAGGTCACATCTGGAAATAAGCTTTGTCTTAATGTGCTACTCCTGGTTAAACAATGTTCTCTTTTCTTTCTGTCACATATGTAAATCTCAGATTCAAGGTGTTATTATTGATAAATTTCACAAATTCTCTGGCTGACTCTTCACTTCCTTTCTATAAACATAAGCAGTCATCAATGTAGCAAAACCATTTCCCTACATTGTTACTGTAAAGATTGTTGGCTGTGTTGTATTTATTCCGTATTTCCCAGTAGCCCATGAATAAGCTGGTGCCATCACTGCCCCATGGCAGTCCCACATGATTGTACAAAAAAACTCATCACTGAAAATAAAACCATTATGTGTCAAAATAAACTCTAAAGCATTTACAATAAATTAAATTGGAGTTGCTTCCTGCTGTGTACTGTTTTCTAGGAAATATCTACAGGCCCTGATACCTTGTTCATGTCTGATACTTGGCTGCCAGGCTGGGCGTGCTGTCAGCTGTTCAAGTCACCTAAAGTTTGTTTGTGCATCTGACTAATGTTCGTTCGTTGGCTATAGTCCATCATTATTGTTTATTGGTCTACCGTTATTGTCCTGTTATCATTAGTGCATTTGGTCATTTTCCGATAATTTATTTTTTAACTTGTTTATTTACGATGTTGAAATCCCCCTCCTTTGAGCCCTGTTAGAGGCGAACTACAAGCTACAAGCAACGAAGCTTGAATTATGATTAGAGTGTGTGGATTCTAAGGGAATTAAGACCGATGCTGTGGTGCCTGGTGATTATTTGGTAGTGTGCACGGAGGGCCGTTTCACTTCAGCTTTGTTTCGGCTCCGCACACAAAGTCTGTTGAAACTGTTTAGCTGAGCTCTGTTGCTCAGTATTTGAGACTACTATTGGGACCCTGAATTTGGATGTTCTGAAACCAGGAGTGGAGACAGAAGAGGCACCCAACAGGAGTAAATTAAGTGAATATTCATGTTACAATGGTTTTGAATATCTACAGCCTGGGTACAGAACATTGGTGGATCTATGAGGAATAGCTTTATTTAAGATATTGAAGTATAAAGAACTGATAGTGTCGTTTTGGAGGTTTGATTGAAAGAGCCGGTAGATTCAAGATCTGTGGCTATCAAGGTTTTTGCCTTGATTGGGCAGTGTCGGGTGGGTGGCTCCCTGATTTCCATTGCTTTAGGGCCACGTCGACTCCCAGAGACCGAGTGCGAGTTGGCTGGGTTTGGCCCCAGGGAGCTGGTGGCATTATCGGAGACCACCCTAAGAGGCCTCGGGGTTGGTTCAGGAGGCCTAATTGCCATGACCTTTATAGCTGCAAGTCCCAGGAGTGATTGGGGATCTGTTTTTGGGCAGTGAATGGGGAGTCTCTTTTCCCTTCCTATAACTTTATCTGCCCGGTCTAATATTTAGTTCCGTTTCACTGTTTTTGCTTTTTGACCCATGAATCAAGGATTTGAGTGACTATGCCTGATTGGTGTTTGGATTTTTGCCTGGATTTGCTTGGCAGCTGCTTACTTGATGGTAGTTCAGTGGAGTGGAGGTACCTATTGACTTACTCGTAGGATACATTACGTCTCTCTCTTGCTCTGGACTTTGGAGTATCTGCACTTAAAGGGATAATATTATTTTATGTTTTATGTACTGGGACTTACACAGTGGAACCTGGTGGTGAGAAGACCTGGGGTCCACATTTTGACTCGTATATTTATTTTTCTGATTTATTGTTTGTTTGATATTTTATTTAGTTATTTAGTTTTTATAAATTTGTTCAGGCAGTGAGAGGGCTTGAACTTATTTATTTATTCTTCTGATTTATTGTTTGTCTTATGCTTCATAAATTTATTCAGGCAGTGAGAGGGCTTGAACATATTTTACTTATTTTTCTTTTTCTTTTCTTTTTTCTTTTACAGTTTTGGATTTTGTAGGTCAGTAAGAGTGCCTTGCAATGACACTATAGGAGGAAGGATTGACATAATTTTTATATATGTGCAGAGGTCTGTAATCCAGTATACAGGGGTAAGGGCAATACTTTTAAAGTTGGTTTTATTTTAGTGAAGTTTTTGTGTTTTGTTTTAGTTAGTTATATTTTGGGGGTGGGGCTTGTATTTGTATTTGTTATAGATTGTGTTGTTTGGAGTGGTCATATATTATTTAGTTTGGGTTATTTGTTTAAAATAAATGTGTTGGCCAGGGTTGATGGTTAGGCATTATTCCCCTTCCAGACTGAGAGATCTCTGCCCTTTCTTTTGCCCCCCTTTGTCCCCAGAGGTGTATAGACAATGTAGGGGTTTGGGAATAGCAAGGAGGGTTTGGGTGGGGACTCAGCCTGGCAGGGGAATGGAGAGGAGTGGACGGATTGAAATAGTGGGGACAAGGAGATGCCCTGGGGTGAAATGTGTCCAGGAAAGGGGCCTTCCCTGTCTTGTTCCCATACCCAAGGATTCTGCCTATTGCAAACAGGAAACTCGGTCTTCCTTGGCTGCTCATCGAACTCAGGCAGTGTTATGCAATGCCAGGTCTATTAAAAACAAGACCGCTATAATTGCGGATCTTGTTAATTCAGCCGACCTGGTTTGCATCACCGAGACCTGGTTGGATGGAAATGCTGGCCCTGGTTTGACTTCAGCGGTTCCACCTGGGTTCTCGGTGATACACTGCCTGAGGATCGATAGTAGGGGTGAGGGTGTGGCCCTTTGTTTTAAATCAGAACTGAACCTGAGAGAAATTCCAGTGGGAACCACCAACTCCTTTGAATGTATCATGGGCGAGGGTGTGGGGTGCAGGATTCTTCTCTTCTACCATCCACCAGGAGACGAGAATATTTTCCTGCAGGAAGTTGTAGACTTCATCGCCGACCTAACATTGGGACCACATAGATAGCTGATCCTTGGGGATTTCAATGCTTGGATCGACGATGAACTCTTGCAGTTTGGACAAGACTTCCTCCAGTTAATGAGTTTACTGGGCCTCACACAGGTTGTTTCCTCCTCGACCCACATTTGTGGTCATTCATTGGACTTGGTGTTTCTCCTGGGGATGGAGATATCCAACTTAGTGGTGGAACCAGTCAGATGGTCGGATCATCATACCATCAGCTTCAGTTTTGAGGTCCCCCTTAAGAGTCCTGCCCCTATGGAGATGGTTGAGTACCGCACTTTGAGGGGCATATCCCCAGATGGCTTGATGGTGGTGCTTGACCTATTGGGCATGCCAAGGGAATGTGTGGATCCAGGGGATCTTGTACTTGCCTATAATAGGGCGGTGACAGAGGCCATGGATTCCATTTCTCCTGTTCGTGTTCGTCCACTCTCCCTTCACCCTAGGTCTCCATGGTTTGATGAGGACCTGAGGGAGTTGAGGAGAGTTGGATGAAAGCTAGAGAGGTGATGGCAGAGGTCCGGCCTGGTATGTGACAGGCTTAGTTTGATGGACCATTATTTGGTCTATCAATCAACAATCTCCCATAAGAAGGCAGAATTCCTGTCCAGGGAGATTCCTGCTGCGCAGAATCGACCAGCTCAACTTTTTAAGACTGGGACAGATTGTGCAATCCACTCTGTCTTCAGCCCAGAAATGCTTTTTCACAAGAGTGGTGTGAGGAGATTGCTCGATTCTTCATGAATAAGGTTGCCATGATCAGGTCTGATATCCGCCTGATCCTTTCTCTAGGGAGTAGCAGTGGTCAGCAGGAGATGTTGGATGCCCAGTTTGAGTGGTGCAACTCTGGCCAGCCTACAATCAATGATATTGTGATGGTTATGCAGACTTTATGTCCTACCAACTGTAGTTTGGATCCAGGCCCGACGTGCTTGCTTGTTGGCTGCATCGATGTCATCGGCCCGATCCTTGCTGAGATAGTCTGGTTATCCTTGGAGAGGGGAATTTTTCCAGCTCCCCTTAAGGAGGCCGTGGTACGGCCCTTTCTTAAGAAACCCTCCTTGGATCCTGACTGTCTTACAAAATACAGGCCGGTCTCTAACCTTCCCATTTTGGGTAAGGTTATTGAGAAGGTGGTGGCTTTACAGCTGGAGGACCATTTGGCCAGCCACAATATCTATGATTCTCTTCAGTCCGGTTTCAGGAAGAGACATAGTACAGAGACTGCTCTTGTTCGGGTACTAAATGGCCTCCTGATAGAGAGAGATCCATCCTGGTCCTTCTTGATCTCTCTGCAGCATTTGATACTGTGGACCATGGTGTGCTTTTGGAATGCCTGTGGCTTATCTGTGGACTGTCGGGGACTGTTCTCATATGGTTTCAATCTTACCTCATGGGTAGGACTAAGAGAGTGGTGTCTGGGGTTTGTACCTCAGCTCCATTCTCCCTGTCCTGTGGGGTTCTGCAGGGATCCATTTTGGCACCCATGTTGTTTGCAGTGTATATGCTGCCGTTAGGAGTGATTATTAGATGGTATGGCTTGAGTTTTCACTGCTATGCAGATGATACTCAGCTATACATGTCTTTTGTCCCTTAACAAAACGATGCTGTCTCGGTGCAGAACAGCTGTCTAACTGAAATCTAGGCCTGGATGAACATGAACTGGCTGAGGTTGAACCCTGATAAAACTGAGGTGTTGGTTGTGAACCCAGGCCATCATGAGGTGGATGTACTGGCAGGATTACCTTCGGGTTTGTAGCTTGGAGGTGTCCAGCTAGCCACTTCAGACTGGTATGGAACCTGGGCTTTATGTTTGATGACTGTTTGACCTTGAAATTACAGGTGTCAGCAGTTGTTAAAACCTCTTTTTACCATCTGAGAAATATCACCCGGGTGAAACATCTGGTTCCTCCTGATGATCTTCCAATGTTGGTTCACACCTTCGTTACCTCCCGCCTTGACTGCTGCAATGCCCTTTACCTAGGGCTGTTGGGAGTTGATATCTGCCACTTGCAGCTGGTGCAGAACATGGCTGCCAGGCTGTTGACTGGTGTTTCAAGAGCCAGTCATATAACGCCTGTGCTCTGCGGTCTGCACTGGCTGCCGATTAAGTGGTGGATCACCTTTAAGGTAGCTTTGCTAACCTATAAGGCCCTACATGACCAGGGATCGAGCTACCTGAAAGATCTCCTTTGTCCCTGCTGTCCCTTCCATCCTCTCTGATCCACTGATGAGGGATTGCTGGAGCTTTCCAGGGTACGTTTGCAGACACTGGGAGCAAGGGCATTTAGCTACGTTGTTCCATCCCTGTGGAACTCTCTACCTCATCGGGTACGAGATTGCCTGACCATTCAGAGTTTTAAAACTGTTTTAAAAACGTATCTTTTTAACCTGGCTTTTGTTGATCGATGTGGTTTTTATTATGTGGTTTTATATTATTCTTTGTTGTAACTTATACTGTATGTTGTTTATAATAATTTATTTTATTTTATGTATTTTATTGTACAGGTGCCTTGGTTTTAGAAAGGCGCCTTTTTATAAATAAAATTGATTGATTGATACTTGAATATAGGCTTTCCACATCTATGGAAAGCCATATATAATCATATTGCCATTCAAGGTTTGTGATTTTATTTGTGGTATCGCCTGTGTCCTTCAAATAAGAAGGAAAGTCTGGTACCAGTCTCTGTAGAAAAAAATTCACAAATCTGCCCAAGTTCTCAGTAAGCGACCCTATTCCTGAAATAATTGGGCATCCTGGTGAGTTCACTATGTTCTTGTGTACCTTTGGTAGGGCATATAATGTTGGCATAATTGGATTTTCTTGCCAGATATACTTATATTCATCTGTAGATATTTCCCCTGTGCTTACTGCCTGATTGAAAAGGTTACTTAATTCCTTCCTATATGTAAAGCTGGGATTGCCAGGAAACTGTCTGTAACTATCACCATCTTCCAACAATTTCATTACCATGGCAACATCGCAGACTCGTCATCAATCTTAAGAAAACCAAAACTATGCTCTTTTCACACCTCCAAAACAAAGCTAGCAACCACCCACTCTATATCCTTCCAAGCACCAACCAACCACTGGAACAAGTCTGCTCCTACAAATACCTTGGGGTTACCTTCGATTCAGCCCTCACATTTCACAACCACATCGACGCCCTAACATCCGCCACCAACACACGGCTTGGCATCCTATTCCACCATAAAACCTGCCTTCCACCAAATGCTCTCTGGCTAGCTGTTACATCGTCCGTTCTTGTCCCTTGTAGACTATGGTCTACCAGTGTCTGATGCTGCCGACACCCACTGCACTCAACAAAAATTCACCTAACCCTGAATAAAGCATGCAGATTGATTACTGGTGCCCCCAGGCTCACACACCTGTCAGCTATATGTCGGATGCTAACCTGCTTACCCTGGATGAGCGGCTCCGATACAGACCTGTCTCCTCACCAAAAAAACCCTACTCGGGCTCTCCCCCCCTTCCCCCCCTGGGGTAATGGCATCCATCCACCAGAGCCCTCCCACCATTGCAACACGGTCTTCCTACATGACCACTCTAAAGGTCCCCAGAACGAGAACCAGCCGTGGCCAGAGGTCCTTCAGCTATAGAGCCCCAACCTGGTTTAACTCTCTCCCTGCCACCATCACCAATGCCATCACCATCTCCACATTCAAAACCGCACTTTGGAACCACATCTTCAGCACTCATAACTGCTCCTGTCTCTGAACATAGCCTCCACCTCTTTCTCTTGACAATGCCCCCCAGGCAGCTCTCAACCCAACCATCCCCTCCACCATTTCCCTGTACACCATGCCTAGGTTTAACCTGGCCAGTGCCAGCTGTTTTCAATGTTTATCTACCAGAATGCTCACTTGATACCGACTTGTGTAATACCTGTTATCAATTACATGTACCCTGTACCCAATTGTTTGTCTGACCACTATTGTGACGTGGCACCTCTGGTGAATGCCTATTGATTTTTGCAAATCTTTGCTATGTAACCGAAACGCAATGTATGTCTTTATGTGACGAAGTACCTTTGGAAACGAGCCTCTGGCTCAAAGGTTGTAAACTGATTCTTAAATAAATAAAAATAAAATAAAAATACATATGGATTCTGGTCCATGATCACAACATTGTCACCCTTATCCACAGGTTTCATCACAATTTCTTTCATGTCAATTAATTCGTCCAGTCCTACTTTTCCTGATAGGCAATGTTGTGATACATGGATCTTTTCACTTTAAGCAACTCTTTGACCTGTTTCAATATTGTCTTTTCATATGCTGTAATGGAACTGCTGACAACAACTGGACAAAACTCTGATCTACCTATGAATATTTGCTGTCTTAACTTTACAAATACATTCAAATTCACACATGTGCCTTCAACATTTCCCTCACCAATCAGGTCCATTAATACCTTTAAGTCTTCTCTATCTAGAGGGTCAGTTATTTTCATATAAGTCAGTAACATCTGCAGCCAGTCAAGGTGGCGGGCTTGCATGGTGACGCTTGCCCTGGAAGATAAGCTAGGCAGCATGGCGATACTGCTTCTCCTCCCCTCTCTTGTGGTTTAATGCTGCTGAAATTTGTTGTAGCTGTTTGCTGGAGATCTCAGGCTATCACAACTTGCCTTCCCAACTTTTGTAAAAGAGATGAAAAGGTCTGTTTTTACTTGGAAGGCGTGTTTCATTTCGGAATGCTGAAACGAAATGAATGGAAGGTTCACGGCCTGGACAGCATTTCTTTCTTGGAGGTGAAATTGCAGCAGTAGTGGTCCGGTTCCTGCATGGAATTGGAGTCAGTCCCAGGGACATTAAAACTGAGCCATAACATTCTTTCATTATTGCTACATATGCAGCGGTCTGAAATAACTCTGATTGCCTGTAATAGTTGAACACCGGAACTGTGGTGGTTTTGAAGAATTCAAAATAAATGCCCCAAAAAAGGAAATTCAAATGAGACCTGCAGCACAACTGCTAGATTAGTAGCTCTTTTCTCTAAAGTCCAAAGTATGCTACTTTATGATACCTTGACACACCTTGCACTGTTTAAGCTGATAGCTTTTGTCCAGCTCAGCTATGTATTCAACCTCAGTGTTTCAATTTCAGCCTCTGTCTTACTAAAAAAAATGAATGAAGAAAAATGAGAACTCTGTGCTTTGAATAGGTTTAAACAATATAAGACTCTGGCAACTCTCCCTTTATTCAAGCTAACTTTGTTTCTATAGCATTGTGGGGGCTTCTTGAAAACACATTGCAGAGGGAAAAAAACCTTCACATAAAAATGGGGCTTTATCTTGAAAGCTTATTGCACATGGGAGAGGCACAATATAAAGTGGAACTATGGGGGGGGGATGACTATCTAAGCTCATTCAAGTCTCAGAGAAAAACTATAAATCCCCAAAAGGAACTGATAATCATGCATCCGAACTGAGGACAGTAGCCAAGACAAGAAATAGAAAATTAAAACAACTGATGTTGCCTTTCAAAAACTGTGATTTAGCTGGCCCCAAGGTTGCAAACATTGCTTCTAAAATTGACTAGGAAAAGAAAGAAAAAAGAGAAGGGAAAATCGCTAATTGTAGTATTTAATCTATGCATTTTCCAGGAGAGATGGAAAGGGTTACCCCAAGAGAGGTTACCGATACTTTACCTGGCCCCCCTGTAGAACAATCACAAGCTTCTAATATGGAACCAAACTCTGAGGAAGCCCCTACCACTTTCAGTTCTAAACAGCTGAATGTGAAGCCAGCCACTACTGGTCCAGCAGATACCCCAACAGCATGGTACCTGCAATTAATTCAAAACATGTTAGATATACAAAATTCTGCAGAAAAACTGCAAAATTTACCTGAATCCATAAAAATGCTCTCAGGCAATATCTCAGATCTGGATAGCAAGTTGAATAGGTGCTTAAATCGAATCTCTGAATTAGAAAAGAGACACAGTGACCAAGAGGATAGTGTAACTCCACTTGGATAAGGTGTATCAGTCAACTACAGAAGAGAAATGAGATGTGCAAGAAAATCAGGCAAGGAGAAACAATATAAGGGTGTTTGGCATTTTACTGGACTGGCAAAAAGAACTCACACTCTGAAGTATTTTTGCTGATATCTTCTCCAAGTTGCTAACAGCAGATCACGAAATTCCAATTTTGGACAGGGTTCACTGGCTAGGGGTAGCCAAAGACTCCAGAAGACCTAGACTAGCATTAATAAAAATCCTGACATCAGAAGGAAAAGATTTGGTCATGCAAGCCTTCTATGGCCATAAGAACTTTAGGTACAGAGACCAACAGATATATCTTAAGAATGACTATTCTAAAGATCTATGGGAACAAAGGAAGAAATATGGGGGACTGCAGCAGAAGTTATGGACAGAGGGTGTAAGGGCATATGTAATTTTCCCTGCAAAATTGAAAGTGCTACTAAATAATCAAACTTTATTCTGCAGTTCTGTAACTGAAGCACTCTCAGATTTAAAACTGTTTTTACCAACTTTATTTGCAGGTTTTGAAAATGGCTAAAAGAAAAGTCTGTATTCTGCCAAATGAGAACATACATGATATTGTGGTGGTGGTGGTGATGGGGGGACTAACTCTATCCCAGTAATTGCAACCAAGTGGTAAAGGGGAATGCCAGACCTTGTCTTACACACTGGGGTTTGGAGGATTTTGGAGGAATTATATGGGATCAAGGGTAAGGGTCCAGGATCATTCAGTGGTATGGGAAAATGGCATGGTTTAAGTGTTATTCAGTGAAATGTTGGGATCATTAACAGGTTGTATTTGGAATGTAAACAGAATTTATTCACCAGTAAAAAGATCCAGAATACTTTCTAAACTAAAAGAACAATGAAGTCCAATGTTTCTATGCTGCAAGAGACTTTCTCGAATGGGAGGGAGTGAAACAAATTAGGGAAGCGATACCCTTGTAGTTTGTATTTTTCAGCCACAACTTCTAAAAAAAGCATTGGGGTTGCTCTCCTATTTGTTAAAGGTTTCAAAGGAGAATTACTGGATTCAGTATGTGACAAACAAGGAAGAATTATTTAAGTAAAAACTAAAAATGATAGCAGAATTATTATTTTTGGCTCAGTGTATGCCCCCTTTAAGGTTTATAGTACATTTTTGGCAGAGTTAAATAAACTTATGTACACTTAAAATTAGTTTTTTTTTTATATTGGGGGCAACCTGACCTGTATTCTGAATCTAGAATTAGATAAAACCTCAAAGGGCTCAGGATGGGATAAATATACAGCAAAACTGAAAATTTCTCTTTAGTTAAAACATTTTCTGGATCTAAATAATCTGGTGGATATTTGGAGGGAAATGAATGGGGAAATGAAAGATTATACATATTCTTCCTCTAGTCATGAATTACACTCCAGATTGGATTAAATCTTTATGTCAAGAGAGCTACTTATTGATAGCAGGAAGTTGTTTGTGAACATTGAAACTAGACTAATTTCTGATCATAGTCCTGTCACCTATAACCTCCTGTTAGGGAATGGTGGTAATTGGATAAATAAGCTGTGGCACTTAAAAATTAGTCTGTTACAGGACAAGCTATTTTTGAGGAAAACGACACTGGCTATAGAATATTTTTTTAGCAGAAAATGAGGTGATAGAGTCCAATATGGTAGATTGTTGGGATGCACTTAAAGCCACTATACAGGTGGTGGTGATTTCAGAATCCTCATGGAGGAGTAAAAGAAAGATGAAATAACAAAAAGAGGTAGAGGAGAAATTATTAATTTTGAAAAAGGCAGTGAAATGAGGTGACTCAACAAAGAAGGAAGAACTCAAAAAATTTTAGGAAATTAGTTGAATCTACAGCATATTTTCAAGTAAAAAGAGGCTGGGCCTGGCATAACAGAAATTGGAAAAATAATAGTGAAGCAATTGGGAAAACTCTGTTAAATAGAATCCAAGCTTTGGAAAGACAAAAATCCAAGACTGTCTCTTTATCAATTGCAGATGGTGAGACTATCTCGGATCAGGCAGGAATTCTGGGTGAATTTACTAAGTTCTATACAGAACTTTACACTTCAGAATGGTTTCTTTCCCAAGAGGAAATAGAATATTTTGAACAGTTTATAGGGCCCAGTTCAAATGCTGCTGATGCAGAGACTTCACAGGTCAAAATTTCCGAAGCTGAGATAAAGGACATGATGCATCCGATGGCAAAGTCCAAAACCCCAGGAATGGACGGAGTCCCCTTAAAATGTTATACTGTCTGGAAAATACAGTAGTGCCCCTTTTACAAATATTATTAAACCGGATTACTAAGAGCAGGAAACTACCACAGTTCTTTTCACAAGCGTTTACAGTATAACAGTATTATTGAAACAAGGTAAATCAAGTAAAAAAGTAGAAAACTACAGACCTATCGCAGTACTGAATACTGACTATAGCACACTGGCTAAATAATAAATAATAGAATACTTCCTTTACTTCCTAAGCTAATTCACATCAATCAGACTGGTTTTATTCTAGACAGAATAGTTCAAACAGGATTATTAAAAATTCAACTATTAATCAAATATTTACAGAAATCTAATTTTCTAGCAATATTTATGACCCTAGATACAACTAAGGCCTTTGATATGCTGGAATAGTCTTACCTATTTAAGATCCTAAAGGCCTTTGGTTTTCCCATGTGGCTTCATTGCTATTATCTAAACTTTATATTTCACTCCAAGGGCACAAATCAAATTAAATGGACATCTTTCAGAAACAATATCACTCCATAGATGAGTGTGACAAGGTTGTCCACTGTCCCCTTCCCTTTTTGTATTAGGGTAAGAAGCCCTTTTATGTGAAATTAGAGTGAACAGGGATATTCAGGGTATTAAAATAGGCTCAGCAGAAATAAAATTAATCACATTTGCTGATGATGTCCTTTTAACACTACAGGACCCAGCACACAGTGTTCAGGAATTAAATCAGACTATTAAAAGATTTTCTAAAGTGGTGGGTTATAAAATAAATGAGGTGAAAACTGAAATGGTAACTTTTCATATTCAAGATCCAGGCCCAATTCAACAGCATATACAGGCAGGGGTAAAAGACTAGGGTATGAGATACTTTGAAATTTGTATGCATAATCAGATTGAAACCTTATTTAAATTAAACTTTAAAGAATTGGCAGATTCTGTTAGGGATAAACTACAGTGTTGGACCAAGATTCCTCTCTCCCTCTGGGGGAAAATTCAAATAATAAAAATGATGATAGGTCATATAGACTACATACATTGATGATATCATTCCCAAAATCTGGTTTAAAAAAATAAATGAACACCTTAAAAACTTTATTTGGAACAAAAAACACACTAGAATTTCATGGGAAAAACTCTGCCTTGCAGTTGAATGGGGGGAGGGGGGCTGTCCTGCCCTGACTTGGAAAAGTACCATTTATCTTATCAAATGAAAAGGGTCCTAAAGTGGGCTTTAGATAGAGAACAAGATAGGACTAATCTGTCCCTTTTGAATGACATAATTTTCGCCTCCTGCTCAGAGCAGGTAGACTTGTCCCAAATTGCCTTTACCGCCAGGAATTTTAAAAATTATAAATCTGCTATTGTAAATTGTATGGTGGCTTGAATAGTTAAATATACAAACAAAACAAAATGGGACCTACATCTTTCTCTTGAAAACAGGTTCTGGAAAATCCCAATTTTAAAATAGGGGAAGGGGGTGTGGCTAGTTGCCTAGCTGTGAGGACGTGCTCTCTGATAGCTCTCTCATAACATCCAGAATCTAACTATCTTTAATAAATTTTTTGCAAGATAGAATATTAAAAACTGTGTATATTGAATCCTCAAAGTGCAGAGATACCCGAGAAACTAAACTATACTGGAGATGGGAAGGAAAAACAATGAACCAAAGGCCAACTTCTTTGCTCCATGTGGCTGGACCTCCAAGCAACCATCTACCCCAGCTAATTTGCCAACAGCAAATCAAGCCTCAGATAAACCTGGTCCGGCAATGCTGGAATCTCTGCAGGCCGCAGTCCTGAATCTAACCAAAATGGTCCAACAGATGGACAGAAAGATGGACACATATTAGGACATAATGGTGCAGATAGAACAAAAGATGGAAGGCCTCATGGAAATCACTCAGGAAGCTGAATGATCATCTGGGAGAGCACTGGCATCGACGACCACATGTATAAAGCAGCAGGCTTTGCTCCGCTCTTGTCTGGAACATTTGGAGGACACCTTGAAGGCTACTAATGTGAAGACACTAGGACCGTCGGAGGGAGTAGAGGAAGGAGATCTGGTTGGATGTTTGACCGCTTGGCTTTCAGAGACTCTGGGACTGAACTTGTAGGGTGCAATGATTCGTGCCTATCGGGTCAATCTTCACCGAGCAAGAACATCATCGGAGGGCTTCCAGACAGTAATGCTAATTATTACCTCCATAGTGGTAAGAGATCGCATCTTACAGGCTGCAAGGGCTAAACGTGGTCTGGAGCTCAATGGATCAAGAGCATTGCTATTCCCTGACCTATCATACGCAACCCACATTAAATGAAAAAGTTTTGACTCCGTGCACCGCGGCATGCAGGAACTAGACATCTTGAACAACCACTTAATGCTGGCTTGTTTACATGTATTGGTTGGATGAAGGACATATGTGTGCATGTGTGTTTGTATATGTGTGTGTGTGTGTGTATATACTATATATATATATATATATATTATAGTGGCGCGGTCGCACCATTATAGTTAGGGTGCAGCGGTCACTTACATACTAAAGTCAAAAGTTTGCGCATTAATACCTTTGGACTCGTTCAATGGATTTACCTGAAATTTGGAATGCATGGTGGGGCATGGTAGATCTCTTGATCTGCCAAATTTTGTTTCGGTCGGACTTATAGTCTTTGTGTATGAAAACGCTGAAAAATGCAAAATGTTCTGTTTTTGGAGGCAGCTTTTGGGATTTTTGATGTGGCCCTGTACAGCCATTGTGTGGTATGCTGTTCTGTGAGAAGACTCATTTGAAAGAGCTTTGGTGACCAAACATGTCGCTTTTCATTTGGTGAAAAAATATTAAGGCATTCAAAAGTTATGCCACTTTTAAGTTCCCATTATAAGTCAATGGGAAAATTTATATGTGTGTTTTGCGAACAAAGAATGGGGTTCTGGCCATGTCGTCCCACCTGGTGATCAAAGAATTTGCAGCCTCGCAGTTCAAGAATCTTTGTTCCTGAGAATTTTCAAAATTCTTTGATCGTGAGGTCTGCCATCTTGTTTTTTAATTTCTGATCGGAAAAACACAAATATCTCGGCTCAGGGGTAACTTCTGAAGTAAAACTTGGATGGGTTTTACTCAGGGGACTCAGATCTATCAAGCCATGCCTTTGGCTTCATCCAAATTGGTCAGAAAATAGAGTTATAAGCTTTTAAAATCTTAATTCGTGGCTCACTAATGATCTTTGTTCGCGACCCTACAAATTCTTTGATTGTGGGATTCTTTGATCGCGATCTTGCATCGCAACCTAAAAACACTAATATCTCAGCTCAGGAGTGGGCTAGGGACACAAATGAGGGTGGGTTTTGCTCAGGAGGGTCTTTTCTATTGAGGCATACCATTGGCTTGGTTCAAATCGGTGACAAATTTGTGTTTCACTATTTTTTATTCTTTGATCATGAGCCTGCAAATTCTTTGATCGCAAGTCTGCAAATTCTTTGATCATGAGAGAGGGACGAGAATTCTCAATTTAAAAATCAATTTTCTCAGCCCAGGGGTGCCCTTGGAAGTCAAATGAGGGTGGGTTTTACTCAGCGGGCTTCGTTCTGTCGAACCATGGTGGTTGTTTACCTCAATTCCTTCCATTTTTATATTTATAACATTTTTAATTCTTTGTTCATGAGCCTGCAAATTCTTTGATTGTGAGCCAGCAAATTCTTTGATCGTGAGAATCTTACTAACATGCTAACATACTAAAATGCCATCAGAATAGGCCTAACGGTCTTTCGTGTCTGCTCGTTTGGTCAGTCCCCAACCTGGGTGCTGACCTTGCTGTCCCCCTCGCCTTCTCTGGCTTCTCCCTTCCCAGTTCCGGATATTCTTGCTGCATTGGAATTTGCTTCCAGAACCCTTCCCCTGTACCTGTCCCACCCCCTCTTGAACCTCCACTGTCTCTGCCTCCACCAGCCCCTAGGCGGTGCATTCCATGGCTCCACCACCCTCTCAGTGAAGTAGCACCTCCTCCTTTCTCCCTGAATCTTCCCCTCCAGCTTCCAGCCATGCCCTCTAGTGGCCCCTCCTCCTTCCTTCAAGCACCCCAACTGTTCCTCCCTATTTACCCTCTTCATGTACCTAAGAGCCTCTATCATGTTCCCCGGTCCCTTCTCTCTTCCAATGTGTACATATTTAGCTCTTGAGCCTCTCCTCATGAGTCCTGTCCCCAAGCCCCAAATCATTTTGGTTGCCCTCCTCTGGACCCTCTCCAGGAGGTTAATGTCCCTCTTTAAGTGTGGCCTCCAAAACTGCCGCATGTACTCGAGGTCTGGCCTCACCAAGCAGTTATACAGAGGGGTATCACTTCCCTCCTTCTGGAGGTGATCCCCTAGCGATGCATCCCAGCATCCTGTTGGCCTTGCTGCTGCCCTCCTACAAGTCTCCGAGTTGTTCATCTTGACATCCACCACCACCCCAATCTTTGAACTCTTTGCCATGATCGTGCATAGCGGCGAGTTCAAAGGCCCAATTTAAAAATCAATTTTCTCAGCCCAGGGGTGTCCTAGGAAGTCAAATGAGGGTGGGTTTTACTCAGGGGCCTTCGTTCTATCTAACCATGGTGGTGGTATACTGCGATTCCATCACTTTTCTGATTTACAAGATTTAAAATTCTTTGTTCATGAGCCTGCAAATTCTTTGATCATGAGCCTGCAAAGGGTGTTTACGGCATGTCATGTGGATGTAAATTACAGTGTTTACGTGTCAGAATTTTTTTTTTTTTGCGGAGATATGGTGTGGAGCAGTTTAGGTTCTGCGGACAGCATTTTTCTTGTGGTGGTGGCTTGAAATTGATAGGCTACCTAGACTTAGTGTCATGGATATAGTTTTCAGTCATTGTGTGTGTTACATGTCAACAGGTGTGGAACTGTGCCACTCTGACAATGAAAATTTCAAACTTTGACATGTTATATCTCGGGCATGGTTTGGTCTTTTAACTTGAAATTTGGAGGGTGCTTATGGCACATCCTGTGGATGTCAATTATAGTGTTTATGTGTTGAAAAATATTTTTTGGATGGAGATATGGCGTGGCGCAGTTTACATTCTGCGGACAGCGTTTTGCTTGTGGTGGTGGGTTGAAATTAATAGGATACCTAGCCTTAGTGTCCTGGATGTAGTTTTGAGTCATTCCATGTGTTAAATTTCAACAGGTGCGGAACTGTGCCACTCTGATGAATGAAAATTTCAAACTTTGACATGTTATATCTTGGACACGGTTTGGTCTTTTCACTTGAAATTTGGAGGGTGTTGACAGCATGTCCCTGTAGATGTGGATTGTGTTTGTGTTCAGACAATATATTTTTTGTGGAAATATTGCGTGGTGCATTTTACATTTTTCGGACAGCATTTTCTACTGTTCTACTACATTAACATTTGTTTGTTGGCTGGTCTTACTGTTGTCAATGCATGTTTTAGTCATTAGGTGTGTAATGTGGCCTGACACTTACGCCCCGTGCTCCCACCAACTTGTGCAAGTTTCTACTTTTCTATTCTTTCTTAAAAAGTAAGGAAATTCTATGCAAAAAACTTTGTTAATGTATCAGTTAGGGTTCTTCTACAGTGACAAAAGTGAGGAAATTCGACATTAGGGTTCCAACCCCTTGCACCCCACCTCCACCCCACCCCACCAACAGGCATCGGGGTGTGTATTGGGGTCATTGACCTAACTCTCACCTTATTCTCCTACACTGCACCACCTCAGCTTGTTTACATGGGATGGGGAATTGAAGTTGAAACCTATTGACTAATACTTACCCGATGATTGAGTGGGTAGAAATTAGGGTGCAAGGGGTGGAACCTAATAGTAAATTTCTACCTTCGCTACTATAGAAGAACTCTAACTGATGCATTAATGAAGTTTTTTGCATATATATATATATATATACATACACACACACATACATACACACATGTATACATATACATATACATATACATATACATATACATATACATATACATATACATATACATATACATATACATATACCCAAAGGAAGCCGCCAAACTGGTTGAGAAGCTAGAGGTAGAGAAAGCAGCTCGGGAAGGAGATTTGTCTTCAGAGTCAGAATTGGGAGATAGTTGAAGGTCCTGGATGGGTGAGTGAAGATGTCCTTCACCACTACATAAACTCTGAATAGCCCTCATAGCTAGAGGCATTTGCAAGACTCAGCTATTCATCTATATGGGGCTTTCTACTGTTAAACTCATGGTCTTCACCTATGTTTGTTGAGCACCTAAGAGGATGATCTGTTGTGTTTTGGGTTAGGTTTTCCTCTTCTTCATGGCCTAAGGCTAGACAAATTAAAATTAAATCAAACAGACTTAAACTGGAGCATAAACAGTCTGGACTGCTGAAAAATTATGTTTCCTCAGTACTTGTTCACACCTGAGGTTTGGCAAGGTTTTCTTAACTTAGGGATGTGGGGTGCTGATACTAATGTGAGATTTTGTTAATTGGAAATATTGAATGTTGTGGGAGTAAAAGGGGAGAAATTATGTAGTTATGCATGAAGAGCATTTAACCTTAAGGGTGTAACCGCCCATTTATGCTATAAAGTGACATATACTTATAGAGCTACCTTAAACAGTTATAGGCATTGGCAGCATCGACCATTGGATATAAAAAGAGTTAACAATGTTATTTTGGTATTCCCCCAGAAAGTGTATCAAAAGTAGCAATGTCTCTCGTATCTGCTTATCTCTTTAATGTGGTATTCAAATGTCAGTATTGCTTGCACAGAATGTTTTGTGTACTATTTTACTACATAAAATCTATAAACAAAAAGTATAAAAAAATGGGAACTCTACAAAATATTTTAAGGGAAAATAAAGGAATACAAAAGTGGAGTTGTTTTCTTGAGATGGAAAGGCCTTTATCTTGGGCCACCTTTAAAAATAAATTTCAGTTAGGATCAAATCATTATATGCTTTACAACCAGCTGCCAAGCTAATACAGGAAAGATGAATCTAGATGGGAAAGCACTCTTAATAATAAAGAACTTGAATCAAGATTAGCTAAAATAAAGTCAAACAAGTTTATTTCTCTTTTTTCCTGGTTGAAGGATAATTTACAGAAGTCTTTTTTTCAGATTTATAAATTGACCATTCAAAAATTGGAAAAAGAACGTAACTCTGTTTACACAGATACACAATGGGGCCTTGCCTGCAATATTACTCCCCACTATAAACTATTAAGAGATAGAGTTATACAGTATAAAATTTTAAATAGAGCATATTATACACTGCACAAACTTTGTAAGATGAAATTATTGCAGGATGATCTCTGCTGGCACTGTAGGGAACCATATACAGATATGTTACATACTTTTTGGAACTGTGCAGTTATTAAGTTGTGCTGGAGAAGGGCATTTAAAATCTTGGGTCATATTGGTATAAATATTCCATACCGAGAGGATACCAAGATTATAATATTGGAGATGTACAATATTATGGGCATAAATGGGAAGGAAAGGCTTATCCTTCAAATCAATATTAGCCAGCAATAAGACACAACAAGGTGTGGGTTATGGCCTGATAAGAGCACGCCCCAGGTGCATTGTGAGGCATGAGGCACTTGCGCCAAGAGCCTTTAGCACCTGGGAAGTACTCTTATCAGGCCATAACCCTCACTTCGGAGTGTCTTATTGCGCTTATAAAACAGGCCCCACAAGAAGAAAATAAAAATTAAAAAGTAAAAAGGTCAAAATGCAAAACAATTAAGAAAAAAAGAGGGTTTTCAGTTAGAAGACTAAAAATAGTTCCTCCATTTATGTTTTGTCATGTACACTATATTGTATTTACAGTAGCTGGGCCACTAGTACAGGCCCCCCCCCCCACAGCAGGTTAGATCCCCCCTCTGTCCCTCACAGACATAGTTAGTCTGCACAGTTTATTGTGTCATTTTAAACTGACAATGGCTGTTTTATGGAAAGCGAACGTGTCCTTGTTCAGCAACTGTACGAGATCCACTTTGTTTTACAGCACGTCTTGTCTACTAGTGTTTCTATACACGGGAAAAGAAAATGATTTAAAGCGTGTCTTTTGTGACCATTGTTTTTGTTTTTTTAATCATATTCTGAGGAAAGTGGATTATAGTTGAAGTGATGGTCGGGAGGGGAGGCAGGTGACTCCAACTAATCCACTGGGGAATGAAGAAAACATGCTGCAGTGTCAAGAAGTCAGTCAGAGAGCTGAGGATCGGTGGCTCATAAGAAATGTATGTGGTACATGTTATTGCTTGGGTCTGTTTTTTCACACAAGTGCTGTTTTTTACAGTATTTTGCCATTGCTTTCCCAGAGCAGCTCTTGTCATTTGGCAAACCTATTCTAACTAAATGTGCCTCATATGCCTTGTACTCTGTGTAGTCTACATTATGATGTTCGCACGTGACATGCGAGTTTGTTTTTTTCTAACTTGTACCTTGTTGTCTCATGACGTGTAATCTTTTCCTAATTATGTACCATGTTGTCCCAAGTGTGTAAGTATGTAATTTCCTGTATTCTCCCGGGTCGTACCTGAAAATAAGCAAATTGTCTTGTCTAGTGTACTTACCTGGTTAACAAAAGCTAAATAAAATAAATGATGCTAGCCAAGCAGCGGGAGAGCGATGGTATGCAGCATTGACTTTTTGGTGTGCTCTGTCTTGCTTGGCATAAGCAGTGTCAGCTGGTAGGATATGCTGCTATAAGTACATGGTTAAAGATGCATTTTAGCCAATCAGTTTTCAGATATTTCTTTGCCCATTTTATAATGGCTATTAAAAGACTTATCTTAAAATATTAGAAACAGGAAGCTTCAGATTGATCATTTCCTAAATATGAATGGAGGTAGCTATTCTGAACAACAATTCAGCAGTTAGACAAAGCAGTTTTTAACTTCAAACTTTGTTAATACTTAAATAGCAAAGCAGTTGAAACACTCCAAAAATGCTATAGTTTTCTACTCTTAACAATTCAAAAATGGTTGTAGTTCCCTACACTAACAATTCAAATTCAGCAGTGGGCACAAAGGCAGGGCCGGCCTTAGGGTATATGGCGCCCCAGGTGAACTTGCCAGTGGCACCCCCCTTGGTTTCTCTTGTTAACTCACCACAGTCCCCCCCCCCAAAGTGACCTTATGAACAGCTGCCTGAGAAGGCTGGCAACAGCGCAGCCGATACCAGCAGCATAAACCCAATCCCCGACCTTCATAAAAGAGCACAAAAGAAAAACCTTAAATAAGCAAACAGAACCCTTTCTGACCACTTACAGCACATATTGTCTCTCCGGATAAAACTCTCAAAGGTAACACATACAAATAAAAAACAGCTATCACTGAGTTGAAGCATCAGGTGGACCTTCACAGCTTCTCTACTTCAAATCAAATCCTGCTGCATTTAGTCCTCTGAGTATTTTCCATTAAAATATATCAAAGCCTGCCTGAAAAAATGGAAGTCACTCCCAGTGTTACCTGAAAGGCAGAGAGTGTGTGTGTGTGTGTGTGTGTGTGCGCATGCGTGCGTGCATGCATGTGAGTGTGTGTGTGCTCTCACTGAGAGACAGACCATAGCAACCGAGGCCTCCAGGACTAATTTTTTTTTTTTGACGCAAGAACACATTACACAAAAATAATGTAAAATACAAAAAAACTTACTTTTTCTTAATATTTTAGCACAAAATAAAAGGGAGCATTGTATAATCACAATACACCACTGCAGGGTATGGGGTAATGCCAAGATTTACCCACTTCTGGTGTACTTTACTCACTCGACCTGTGGCCTCATGCCAGAACCACACCAACATTACCCCACACCCTGTCATGGTACATTGCTTAAAAGGTTAACATGGAGGGGGGAGCAGAACCACAGAACAAGAACATAATACAAATAACAGGACCATTCTAGAACAAACCATAAACACTGACCCCCCACTGTCACTTCCAACACCAGCTGTGGGTTTTGTTCCTTTTCTACCCCACCAGTACAGCTCATGGATGTAACCCGTGCCTGCCCACAAGCTCCACATCAGAGATAATATGAGTGCTCTTCTGACAGACTGTCAGTGCTAGTAGTGCATGCAACCTGTAACCCATGCAAATGGAAGTGAAGATAAAGCATTAAACCCTGTGCTGCTGCCCTCAAGTAATGGAGAGAGGGGGGGCTGTTAAGTGACTATACTCAATTGCCCTGGGACAGTGGTGGGTGTTATTTTAATGCCACCCATAATGCATTACTGACCCTACAAGAACTGGGGTGTTAAGTTACATGCACATCTTCACCATCTCCAGGTTGATTACTCACTACCTAGCCCTCTAACTCTGCTATCATGATCTCTGTAATTGTCGTTTGCCACAGACCCCCTACTCTTCTGCCTGCCAGTGCCCACTGCTCAGCTTTGTTGATCTTCACTGGACAGGCATGAAAAATGCCTCCTGTAAGTAAAAGACCAGCAAAGGCATATTACATATGACTGTGCAAATTAAAATGTGGCGCTTATTCATTGAGTACATCTCATTCTGACCCTTTGCATAGTGGCATTACTGATCACTGTTTGGGTAAACAAAAATATTTAATGCTCACTATCACAACTTGGGGCATAGAATTTGCCTTTACAAAAGAAAGAAACTGACAAATTTAAAGGCAAATATTATCACTGAATAACTGAAGAAGTAGATTAACATTCTCTTTACTGTAAGATCAAGAGGGTTGCAGCTGCAAAGCAGACAGGCAGGATACTTGAGGGGTTACCAAAACAAACAAGAGAGCTGCATTCCTCCATTGAGGGAGAGGCAGTCAGAGAGCTAGATTACCCCATAGTGACAACATTCATTCATTGTTGTGCAGGCTTACAGCAGCACCACCATCTCTCTTAGTCTCTTTTTCTGTTTCTCACTCACTTCATTGCACAATCACTACCTTTTGCCAGTAGCAATGTCACTGTGGCATGCTATGCTATCCTTCAGTCAAAAAATGTAGTACCAGACAGTACAGGAATTTATATCCTCACCCTTCCCCAGGGCCAGAGAGCCAACCCAGAGGACACCAGTCAGAGAGACAACGACTGATCATTTTCTGATTCTGAGAGAGCAAAAAATGTCCTGACTCCCACTGTACATACCTAAGTCAACTCAATTTAGTCTGCTGGCCTGGCACAACCCATACCCATGTTCTTCATTCAAGTAAAACCCATGGTGTTAAGACACTCTAGTCTCTATTCATGACTGGTGCTGCTGCCCTGCCCATTATGACAAAAATGTCAATTTCTTCTCACACACTGACACACACACCTCCCGTTGTGACCTGACCTGACACAGTCCAAAATTTAAATCCTTGCTTTGCTGCCTCTCTCTCATCCAACTGTCCACTTTGTGGTCGCTGGCCAGGCAGTAAAAAAAAAAAAATACTTACATACGCAACAACCACAATGTCAAAGGAGGACCACTCATGAAGCTGGACTGGACACTCCTTGACTTGATGTGATGGATCCAAATCCAATTTCCAAGAGTCTTTCAGAGTCAAGAGAAACTATTTTCAGTTCTAATAGAGTGTCTCACAACATGGTGGGCTGTGTGCAGTGTGCACAATAGTCAAAAAGATTCTGGTACTAAAGGAAGGGGATGGACGGGCCGATGACAGATAAGACGGGTGCAGTGGGCAGGGTGCTAATGGGCATGCTACTGCTGTCTGCTACTTTAAATGGCTGCTGCCCTTGATTCTGAATTGCCAATGGCATATAATAGACAGGTGACTCAGCAGCAGTCATCCAGTTGCAGACAGTTTCGGCCTAGGTTGGTGGTGCATTGTCGGCGAGCGTGGAGTGGAGGACTCAATAGCGTGGCATCTGGCAGCTGAAATCAAGAATCCTAGACTAGATGTCATAAGACGAGCATCTTGGCTGCAGCAGACACTATTCAGTCAAAGTCTGTCAGTGCACATACACACACACAGTCCCCCCAAAATACCTCAAATTTGAACACTTTCCAATTAACCGTCATCCATGATACTCATGGAAAAAAAATACATAAAGAATGTATTACCCCTTCGTAGTGCCCCCTGATGCATAGTGCCCTAGGCAACCACCTAGGTCACCTATCCTTAAGGCCGGCCCTGCAAAAAGGCACATCATAGATTTAGCTGCAGAGGTTAGGAAAAAAAGAAATTTAGGCAGCAGAGAGATGAGCTCCAGGAGACAATGCCAGGAAGTTCAAATCTCCAGGAGCTGAAGCCAATCAGGGAGAGATGGGGTGCTGAATCTGCCTACAGTAGACCCAATTTCAGGCACCATCCACCAACTGAGTTCATGGCTAGCAAGCTGGACTGGAGCTGCTTTCCCAAAGCGTACCTGGAATCCTGCTCCTGAGGGCAGGCTGGGGAGCACCCAGCGGCCAGCTGTGTTCAGCACCAGACTGCTAGTGCAGAAGATGGAATCCCCCTTAGGGAATCCTGATGAGAAAAGAAGAAAAGGGAGACATCAGCTTATATGTACCAAGAGAACAAAGGCTTCAGAGTTTGGGAGGCAGGGTAAGTAAGGAGACAAAAGAATTCTGTAACAAGGTGTGAAATTAAGGGTGCTAAGTTAGCCAGAGATGGAGAGAATGACTGTGGGAGTGGCTGGTAGTAAGCACCAGCAGCATCACCAATATACAGAGGAAATGGCAAGTGGGGATTGGGAGGGTGGGCAGATGGGAGAAACAGCAATTCAGCAGTTAGACAAAGCAGTTTTTAACTTCATACTTTGTTAATACTTAAATAGCAAGGCAGTTGAAACCCTCCAAAAATGCTATAGTTTCCTACTCTTAACAATTCAAAAACAAGCATTTGTCAATGCCGAATGTTTGCTTACTGGCATTGGCAGTGGTAGTGTAGAAGTTACAGAGCTGCGTAATAGGAATGGAAGTGAAGTACTGAACTGAAGCCAACCCCACCACCACCCTGCAGATAGTGACAGGCATCGGGGTGTGCATTTGGGTCGTCAGGCATAACGGCCACTCCATTTCACCACACCCCACTCTGCAGAGACTGACAAGTGTGACGAGTTCCTTGGGGTCTTTGGCCCTTATGCGCACCCCATTTCATTAGGAAATACGGTGAGATGGGTGCGATATAGGAGAATGGGGTGAAGTTTGGGGCCGAAGAGTCCAAGGCATACCTCGATGCCTCTCAGTGACTGCAGGGTGTGGAATGGTATGAGCATCACAGGCAAGAATCCCAAGTCACACCCCTGATTCCTGTCATTCTGTATAGGGTTGGGCGATTTAGTTGAAAAGCCTAATACCTCAGGCATTCATTGGTATTTTAACTCCAAATTTTCAACATGTTTGTTTTGTGACCCCACCTCATGAACAGGGGGAATATCAGTTTGGTAGCCGAAAGCTGCTTATGCACAGTGACTACGGGATTTAGCACCACAGGTGCAAAAATATTCCGAACAGGCTGTAAAAATGACAGCTGTACTCTTTCATGGGGAGGTGTAAAATGGCTATGTTGCAAATGTGTAGTAAAATATTTAAAAAATGGTGAAGTCCAGCTGCACATAGAAACTGTGCAACGACACCCGTTATATAAGTAGGTTGGGGATATTTTATAGCAGATTGTCAACTCAGGCATTTTGGTGCCTCCAATCATGAACAGTGTCACTGTGATTTTCTTTATCTGTGCCGAACAATTATTTCCCACAGCGACCACGCATCTCTGCACTGAAAGTGTGAAAACACACTTCGGCCATGTTGTGAAAAATGGCAGCTGTACTGTTCATAAGGAAGTGTTGAAAAATGCCACTAGTGAAAATCTGGACTGAAAATATTACTAAGTCATGAACTAACGAGGATGCGTGGAAACTGCACAATGCTCACTAATGAATACAGTCATTTTACGGACTTTTGTCACCAAATTTTCAACATAGCCATTTTAAGACCTCTGCTCATGAACAGTGTAACTGTGATTTTCTTAATCTGTCCTAAACATTGCTTTCGACACCAACAGCACCATTGTGCGCTATATGTGCGATAACACATTTTGGGTGACATATGAAAATTGCAGCTGGACTGTTCATAAGCAAGTTTAATAAAATGGACATGTTGAAAATCTAGAGTGAAAATATTAAATTTGCAAACTTACGAGCATGACATAGGAACTGTACAGCGCTTGCGCTAAATAGCGTCATTTTAGGCATTTTTTCACCAAGTTTTCAACATAGCCATTTTAAGACCTCTGCTCATGAATAGTGTCACTGTGGTTTTGTTAATATGTCCCATACATTGAGTTTGCTACGGACTGCGCCATTATGCGCTTCGCGTGAGAAGCTACGTTTTGGGCAGGATGAAAAATGACAGCTGTACTGCTCATAAGGAGGTGTGGAAAAATGGCAATGTTGGAAATCTGGAGTGGAAATATTGAAAATTCGCAAACCTACGAACGTGCGTGGGAACTGTGCAACGCACACTCGTAAAACAGTCATTTTTAGGAATTCTGTCACCAAATTTTCAACATTGCCATTTTAAGATCTCTGCTCATGAACAGTGACACTGTGATTTTCTTAATGTGTCCCATACACTGAGTTCGCACAACGACTGCGCCATTGTGCACTACATGGGCGGAAACACGTTTTGGGTGAGATGTGAAAAATGACAGCTGTACTACTCATAAGAAGGTGTGGAAAAATGGCAATGTTGAAAATCTGGAGTGGAAATATTGAAAATTGGCAAACCTATGAGCGTGCGTAGGAACTGCGAAACGCACGCTCGTAAAACAGTCATTTTTAGGAATTTTTTCACCAAATTTTCAACATAGCCATTTCAAGACCTCTGCTCATGAACAGTGTCACTGTGATTTTCTTAATTTGTCCCGTACATTGATTTCGCACACCGACTACGCCATTCTGCACTACAAGGGTGAAAACACATTTTGGGTGAGATGTGAAAAATGACAGCTATACTACTCATAAGACAGTGTGGTGAAATGGCAATGTTGAAAATCTGGAGTGAAAATATTGAAATTTCGCGAACTTACGAGCCTGCGTAACAACTTACTACCTGCGCTCGTTAAGCGAGTCATTTTGGAATTTGGCACCAAATTTTTCAACATGGGGTTTGGGTCCCCTTCTCATGAATGATGTCACTGTCATGGCAGTATTCCAGTCCTGAAGGTGATTTCACAGTCACTGCGCAGTCACTGCGTGAAATCACCCTTCGAGCCCGAATAACGCCATCACAGTGACATTATTCATGAGAAGAGGTCCCAAAACCCATGTTGAAATTGTGCAAAATCCCAAAATGCCTGAGATATGCAATAAAGTTGAACCCCTCCTATCTAGCCCATTATACAGCTTACGGCATTTCCTCAGTTCATGAGTCGGCTTTGAAGAGTGCAGAACGTGTTTCGGTCCACCGAAGATCGCCGCGCCGGAGTCCGGAGGTAAGTATGGGGTGAGGGGTGTGGCGAGGCTGGTGCGCAGTGGTGGGTGCGGGTTGTGGAGGGGTTCGGAGGCGCGGAGACCATTTTGTTTTACAGGTTAAAACAAAAAGGCGTTTGGGACCGCTTACCACGCTGGGGTGGGCTCCCAGCATGGCACCAGGACTTTGGGCGTTCAACTGGCGGGATTAGGCACCCGTCGGCAAAAATTTAAAAAAAGCGGGACGTTTGCCACGCTGGGGTGGGCTCCCAGCGTGGCACAAGGACTCTTGGGAGAAGCGTTCAGCCGACTGGAGATTGGGCAACCCCGCCGGCAACATGACGGATTGCCATGCTGGGTGGGCTCCCAGCATGGCATCAACTATTGGGAGGGAGGGAGAGACAGGCGCGGTTCAGCCGGCAGAGTTGGGCACCCGTCGGCCTACGCTGCGTCACCGAGAAGTGCGCTGCGCCTGCGGCTGGGGAGCTGTGCATGAGCAGCTTCTTATCACTGCTCACTCAAGCGTAGCTCCCCCTTTCAACTGCATGCCACTGCATTTTGGAGCGTGTCATAGACAGCTCCAAAATGCATTGGCTTACAGGGGCCGCGCCTGCCAGCACAGTGCCTGAATTGGAGGAGGAGGAGGTGACACACCTCCGAAATCTCCGATGAAGGCACTATGCTTCTTGCACATGCGTGCAAGCAAACATAATGATTGTAGTTCCCTACACTAACAATTCATAGTCCGCACTAAGGCAGGGCAGGCCTTAGGGTATGTGGCACCCCTAGGTGAACTTGCCCATTTGGCCCCCCTCAGTTTCTCTTGTTAACTCACCACAGTCCCCCACAAAGTGACCTTATGAACACCTTCCTGAGAAGGCTGGCAGCAGCGCCGCCGATACCAGCAGCATAAACTCATTCCCCAACCCTCATAATACAGCACAAAAGAAAAACCTTAAATAAGCAAACAGAACCTTTTCCGACCACTTACAGCACATACTGTATCTCTGGATAAAACTCTCAAAGGTAACTCATACAAATAAGAACCAGCGATCACCATGTCGAAGCATCAGGTGGACCTCCACAGCTTCTCTACTTCAAATCAAATCCTGCTGCATTTAGTCCTCTGAGTATTTTCCATTAAAATATATCAAAGCCTGCCTGAAAAAATGGAAGTCACTCCCAATGATCACTGAGAGACAGTGTGTGTGTGTGTGTGTGTGTGTGTATGTGTGTGTGTGCGTGTGCTCACTGAGAGAGAGAGACCATAGCAACCAAGGCCACCACGACTAATTTTTTTTGACGCAAGAACACATTACACAAAAATAATGTAAAATACAAACAACCCTACTTTTTCTTAATATTTTAGCACAAAATAAAAGGGGGCATTGTATAAATCACGATATACCACTGCAGGGTATGGGGTAATGCCAAGATTTACCCACTACTGGTGTACTTTACTCACTCAACCTGTGGTCTCATGACTGAACCACACCTGCATTACCCCACACCCTGTCATGGTACATTGTTTAAAAAGCAAATGGGAAGGGGAAGCAGAACCACAGAACAAGAACTTAATACAACTTATAAGACCGTTCTAGAACAAACCATAAACACTGACCCCAACCCGCTGTCACTTCCCACACCAGCTGTGGGTTTTGTTCCTTTCCTACCCCACCAGTACAGCTCATGGTTGTAACCCGTGCCTGCCCACAAGCTCCACATCAGAGATAATATGAGTGCTCTTCTGACAGACTGTCAGTGCTAGTAGTGCATGCAACCTGTAACTCATGCAAATGGAAGTGAAGCTAAAACATTAAACCCTGCGCTGCTGCCCTCGAGTAATGTGGAGAGGGGGCTATTAAGTGACTATACTCAACTGCCCTGGGACAGTGGTGGGTGTTATTTTAATGCCATACATAATGCGTTACTGACCCTACAAGAACTGGGGTATTAACTTAAGTTACATGCATATCTTCACCATCTCCAGGTTGATTACTCACTACCCAGCCCTCTAACTCTGCTATCATGATCTCTGTAATTGCCATTTTCCACAGACCCCCTACTCTTCTGCCCTGCCAGTGTCCACAGCCCAGCTTTGTTGATCTTCACTGGACATGCATTAAAAGTGCTTCCTGTAAGTAAAAGACCAGCAACTGCATATTACATATGACTGTACAAATTAAAATGTGGCGCTTACTCATAGCGCACATCTCACTGTGACCCTCTGCATAGCGGCATTACTGATCACTGTTCGGGTAAAAAAAAAATATTTAATGCTCACTATCACAACTTGGGGCATAGAATTTGCCTTTACAAAAGAAAGAAACTGACAAATTTAAAGGGAAATATTATCACTGAACAACTGAAGAAGTAGATTAACATTCTCTTTACTGTAAGATCAAGAGGGTAACAGCTGCCAACCAGACAAGCAGGATACTCGAGAGGTAACCAAAACAAACAAGAGAGCTGCATTCCTCCACTGAGACAGAGGCAGTCAGAGAGCTAGATCACCCCATAGTGACAACATTCATTGATCGTTGTGCAGGCTTACAGCAACACCACCATCTCCCTTAGTCTCTTTCTCTGTTTCTCACTCACTTCATTGCACTATCACTACCTCTTGCCAGTAGCAAAGTCACTGTGGCATACTATGCTATCCTTCAGTCAAAGGCTGTAGTACCAGACAGAAGAGGAATTTTCATCCCTCCCTTCCTTGGGTGGAGAGAGCCAACTCAAAGGACACCGATCAGAGCGAGAGAGTGACTGATCATTTTCTGATTCTGAGAGAGTAAAAAATGTCCTGACTCCCACTGTACATACCTAAGTCAACTCAATTTAGTCTGCCAGCCTGGCACAACACATACCCATGTTCTTCATTCAAGTACAACCCATGGTGTTAAGACACTATAGTCTCTATTTACGACTGGTGCTGCTACCCTGCCCATTGTGACAAAAATGCCAATTTCTTCTCACACACTGACACACACACAGCCCCCATTGTGACCTGACCTGACACAGTCCAGAATTTAAATTCTTGCTTTGCTGCCTCTCACTCTTGTGACTATCTGCTTTGTGGTGGCTGGCCAGGCAGTAAAGAAAAATACTTACATACACAACAACCACAATGTCAAAGGAGGACCGCTCACAAAGCTGGACTGGACACTCCTCGACTTAATGTGATGGATCCAAATCCAATTTCTGAGAGTCTTTGAGAGTCAAGAGAAACTATTTTCAATTCTGACAGAGTGTCTTACAACATGGCGCACTGCATGCAATGTGCACAACTGTCAAAAAAATTCCAGTGCTAAAGGAAGGGGATTGACCGGTCAATGACAGATGAGATGGGTGCGATGGCCGGGGCGTTAATGGGCATGCTACTGCTGTCTGCAACTTTAATTGGCTGCTGTACTTGATTCCAAATTGCCAATGGCATATAATAGACAGGCTGCTCAGCAGCAGTCATCCAGTTGCAGACAGTCACAGCCCAGGTTGGTGGTGCATCGTCGGTGAGCGTGGAGCAGAGGACTCAATAGCGTGGCATCTGGTGGCTGAAATCAAGAGTCCTAGACTAGACGGTCACAAGACGAACATTATGGGTACAGCATACACTATTCTGTCAAAGTCTGTCAGTGCACATACACTCCCAGTCCCACCTAAAATAAACACATCAAATATGAACACTTTCTAATGCACAGTCATCCATGATACTCACGGGGAAAAAAAAACATAAAGAAGGTATTACCCCTTCATAGTGCCCACTGATGCATGGTGCCCTAGGTGATTGCCTAGTTCACCTATCTTAAAGGCCAGCCCTGAACAAAGGCACATCATAGATTTAGTTGCAGATGTTAGGAAAAAAATAAATGTAGGCAGCAGAGAGATGAGCTCCAGAGGATGGTGCCAGGAAGTTCAAATCTCCAGAAGCTGAAGCCAGACAGGGAGAGATGGAGTGCTGAATCTGTGTACAGTAGACCCAATTTCAGGCATCATCTACCAACTGAGTTCACATCTGGCAAGCTGGGCTGGAGCTGCTTTCCCGACGTGTACCTGGAATCTTGCTCTTGAGGGCAGGCTGGGGTGCACCCTGTGGCCGGCTGCGTCCAACACCAGACTGCTATTGCAGAAGATGGAATCCCCCTCAGGGAATCCTGAAGAGAAAAGAATAAAAGGGAGACATCAGTTTATATGTACCAACAGAACAAAGGCTTCAGAGTTTGTGAGGCAGGGTAAGTAAGAAGACAAAAGAATTCTGTAATAAGGTGAGAAATTAAGTGTGCTAAATTATCCAGAGACGGAGAGAATGGCTGTAGGAGAGGCTAGTAGTAAGCACCAGCAGTGTCACCAATATACAGAGAAAAAGGCAAGTGGGGTTTCAGGGGGCAAATGAGAGGAATAGCAATTCAGCAGTTCGACAAAGCAGTTTTTAACTTCAAACTGTGTTAATACTTACATAGCAATGCAGTTCAAACACTCAAAAAATGCTACAGTTTCCTACTCTTTACAAATCAAAAATGCATGTAGTTCCCTACATTAACAATTCAAATTCAGTAGTGGACACAAAGGCACATCACAGATTTAGTTGCAGAGGTTAGGAAAAAAAAGAAATTTAGGCAGCAGAAAGATGAGCTCCAGGGGAGGGTGCCAGGAAGTTCAACTCTCCAGGGGCTGAAGCCAGTCAGGGAGAGATGGAGTTCTGAATCTGCCTATTGTAGACCAAATTTCAGGCACCATCAACCAACTGAGTTCACGGCAAGCAAGCTGGACTGAAGTTGCTTTCCCGAAGCATACCTGGAATCTTGCTCTTGAGGCCAGGCTGGGGAGTACCCTGCTGCCGGCTGCGTTCAGCACCAGACTGCTAATGCAGAAGATGGAATCCCCCTTAGGGAATCCTGAAGAGAAAAGAAGAAAAGGGAGACATCAGCTTATATGTACTAGCAGAACAAAGGCTTCAGAGTTTGTGAGGCAGGGTAAGTAAGGAGACAAAAAAATTCTATAACAAGGTAAGATATTAAGGGTGCTAATTTAGCCAGAGAGAGAGAGAGAATGGCTGTGGGAGTGGCTGGTAGAAAGCACCGGCAGCATCACCAATATATAAATGAAAATGCTAGTGAGGTTTATGGGAGGTGCAGATGGGAGGAAGAGCAATTCAGCAGCAGGACAAAGCAGTTTTTAACTTCAAACTGTGTTAATACTTACATAGCAAGGCAGTTGAAACACTCCAAAAATGCTATGGTTTCCTGCTCTTAACAATTCAAAAATGGATGTAGTTCCCTACACTTACAATTCAAATTCAGCAGTGGGCACAAAGGCACATAATAGATATAGTTGCAGAGGTTAGGGAAAAAAAGAAATTTTGGCAGCAGAGAGATGAGCTCCAGGGGATGTGCCAGGAAGTTCAAATCTCAAGGAGCTGAAGATAGCCAGGGAGAGATGGAGTGCTGAATCTGCCTATAGTAGACACAATTTCAGGCACCTTCCACCAACTGAGTTCAAGGCAAGCAAGCTGGACTGAAGTTGCTTTCCCGAAGCATACCTGGAATCTTGCTCTTGAGGCCAGGCTGGGGAGCACCCTGCTGCCGGCTGCGTTCAGCACCAGACTGCTAATGCAGAAGATGGAATCCCCCTTAGGGAATCCTGAAGAGAAAAGAAGAAAAGGGAGACATCAGCTTATATATACCAACAGAACAAAGGCTTCAGAATTTGGGAGGCAGGATAAGTAAGGAGACAAAAAAATTCTATAACAGGTGAGAAAATAAGGGTACTACATTAGCCAGAGAGGGAGAGAATGGCTGTGGGAGTGGCTGGTAATAAACACCAGCAGCATCTCTAATATACAGAGGAAAAGGCAAGTGGGGTTTGGGGGGGCAGATGGGAAGAACAGCAATTCAGCAGCTAGACAAAGCAGTTTTTAACTTCAAACCTTGTTAATACTTAAATAGCAAGGCAGTTGAAACACTCCAAAAATTCTATAGTTTCCTACTCTTACCCATTCAAAAATGGTTGTGGTTCCCTACACTTACAATTCAAATTCAGCAGTGGGCACAAAGGGACATCATAGATTTAGTTGCAGAGGTTAGGAAAAAAGTAATTTAGGTAGCAGAGAGATGAGCTAAAGGGGACGGTGCAGGGAAGTTCAAATCTCCAGAAGCTGAAGCCATTCAGGGAGAGATGAAGTACTGAATCTGACTACAGTAGACCCAATTTCAGGCACTATCCACCAGTTGAGTTCACGGCTAGCAAGCTGGACTGAAGCTGCTTTTCTGAAGTGTACCTGGAATCTTGCTCTTGAGGGCAGATTGGGGAGCACCCTGCAGCCCGCTAAATTCTGTACCAGACTACTGGTGCAGAAGATGGAATCCCCCTCAAGGAATCCTGAAGAGATAAGAAGAAAAGGGAGACATCAGCATATATGTACCAACAGAACAAAGGCTTCAGAGTTTGGGACACAGAGTAAGTAAGGAGACAAAAGATTTCAGTAACAAAGTGAGAAATTCAGGGTGCTAAGTTAGCCAGAGAGGGAGAGAATGGCTGTGGAAGTGGCTGGTAGTAATCACCAGCGGCGTCACCAATATACAGAGGAAAAGGCAAGTGGGGTTTGGGGGGCAGATGGGAGGAACAGCAATTCAGCAGTTTGACAAAGTAGTTTTTTACTTCAAACTTTGTTAGTACTTAAACAGCAAGGCAGTTGAAACACTCCAAAAATACTATAGTGTCCTACTCTTAACAATTCAAAAATGGTTGTAGTTCCCTACACTAACAATTCAAATTCAGCAGTGGGCACAAATGCAGATCATAGATTTAGTTGCAGAGGTTAGGAAAATGAAGAAATTTAGAGAGATGAGCTCGAGGGAACGGTGCCCAGAAGTTCAAATCTCCAGGAGCTGAAGCCAGTCAAGGAGAGATGGAATGCTAAATCTGGGTATAGTAGACCCAATTTCAGGCACCATCAACCAACTGAGTTTACGGCTAGTAAGCTGGACTGGAGATTCCTTCCAGAAGTGTACCTGGAATCTTGCTCTTGAGGGCAGGCTGGGGAGCACACTGTGGCCTGCTGCATTCAGCACCAGACTGCATGTGCAGGAGATGTAATCCCAATTAGGGAATCTTGAAGTGAAAAGAAGAAAAGGGAGGCATCAGCTGATATGTACCAACAGAACAAAGGCTTCAGAGTTTGGGAGGCAGGGTAAGTAAGGAGACAAAAGAATTCTGTAACAAGGTGAGAAATTTAGGGTGCTAAGTTAGCCAGAGAGGGGAGAATTTCTGTGGTAGTGGCTGGTTGTAAACAGCAGCATCACCAATATACAAAGGAAAAGGCAAATGGGCTTTTGGGGGGCTGATGGGAGGAACAGCAATTTAGGAGTTAGACAAAGCTGTTTTTAACTTCAAACTTTGTTAATGCTTAAATACCAAGGCAGTTGAAACACTCGAAAAATGATTTAGTTTCCTACTATAAACAATTCAAAAATGGTTGTAGTTCCCTACACTAACAATTCAAATTCAGCAGTGGGCACAAAGGCACATCATAAATTTAGTTGCAAAGGTTAGGAAAAAAACAAATTTAGGCAGCAGACAGATGAACTAAATGGGACAGTGCCAGTAAGTTCAAATCTCAAGGAGCTGAAGCCTGTCACTGAGAGATGGAGTAGAAACATAGAAACATAGAATTTGATGGCAGATAAGGACCACTTGGCACACCTAGTCTGCCCATTTCCCTACCTAAAGGATAAGCTGCAGTTCCTAGTTAATCAACAACCTACTTCGTCCTAGCTGCCACTAGAATTGCTTTATGTCTGTCCCATGCATTCTTGAATTTCCCCACTGTTTTTGACTCTACAACCTCCTCAGGAATGCTGTTCCATGCATTCAAAATCCTCTCTGTGAAGAAATACTTCCTCACTTTACCTCTGAGCCATCACCCCTCTATCTTCAAACTGCGCCCTCTTGTTCTTGCACATCTCTTTTTCTGAAAGATGCTATCCTTTTGGACTTTGTTGATTCCCTTGAAGTATTTAAAGTTTCTATCATGTCCCCCTTCCCTCCTTTCCTCGAGGCTATATATCTTATGCTCATTTAGCATTTCTTCATATGCTTTCTGGTGCAGACCCTGCACCATTTTGGTTGCCCTCCTCTGGACTGCCTCCACCCTGTCTATGTCTTTGCAGAGATGGGGTTCCCAGAACTGTACACTGTAGTCCAGTGTGGTCTTACCAACTGTCTGCACAGAGGGCAAACAACTTCCTGTTTTCTACTGGTGATTAGTCTTCTTATGCATCCCAGTATCCCCCAGCCTCCTTACTTCCTTCTCACTTTGCTGGCCCAAGTTTAGGTCATCTGATATGACTACCCCAATGTCCCAATCCATGTTTCTAGTTGTCAGTATCTCACCCCCATTGTGTACTCTTCCCCTGGGTTTTTGTTTCCCAGGTGCATTACTTTGCACTTCTTTGCATTGAATCTAAGCTGCCATACATTTGACCATTCCTCCAACCTTGTCAAGTCCCTTTTCATCCTTTCCACCCCACATTCTGTATCAACCCTGTTGCAGATCTTTGAGTCATCTGCAAAGAGACATACTTTCCCCTCCAGTCCCTCTGCGATGTCACTTATAAAAACAATAAAAAGGACCAGCCC
Organism: Neoceratodus forsteri; assembly: GCA_016271365.2. Classification (NCBI taxonomy): domain Eukaryota; kingdom Metazoa; phylum Chordata; order Ceratodontiformes; family Ceratodontidae; genus Neoceratodus; species Neoceratodus forsteri. Next base: position 136,812,533 of record CM028138.1, on the reverse strand, counting down.
CAGTACTGAACCCTGCGGTATCCCACTAGTAATCCTCCTTTCTTCACTGTGGAGTGCTGAATCTGCCTATAGTAGGCCAAGTTTCAGGCACCATCCACCAACAGAGTTCATGGCTAGCAAGCTGGACTGTAGCTGCTATCCCAGAAGATGGAATCCCCCCTCAGGGAATCCTGAAGAGAAAAGAAGTAAAAAAAGAAAAGGGAGGCATCAGCTTATATTTAGCAAAAGAACAGAGGCTTCAGAGTTTGGGAGGCACGGTAAGTATGGAGACAAAACAATTCTGTAACAAGGTGAGAAATTAAGGGTTCTAAGTTAGCCAGAGAGGGAGAGAATGACTGTGGGAGTGGCTGATAGTAAGCACCAGCAGTGTCACCAATATACAGAGGAAAAGGCAAGTGGGGTTTGGGTGGGGCAGATGTGAGGAACAGCAATTCAGCAGTTAGACAAAGCAGATTTTAACTTCAAACTTTTTTAAATACTTAAATAGCAAATCAGTTGAAACACTCCAAAAATGCTATAGTTTCTTACTCTTAAACATTCAAAAATAGTTGTAGTTCCCTACACTAACAATTCAAATTCAGCAGTGGGCACAAAGGCACATCATATACTGTATTTAGGTGCAGAGGTTAGCAAAAGAAGAAATTTAGGTAGCAGAGAGATGAGCTTCATGGGACAGTGCCAGGAAGTTCAGATCTCCAGGAGCTGAAGCCAGTCAGGGAGAGATGGAGTTCTGAATCTGGATATAGTAGACCCAATTTTAGGCACCATCCACCAACTGAATTCATGGCTAGCAAGCTGGACTGGAGCTGCTTTCCCAAATCGTACCTGGAATCTTTCTCTTGAGGGCAGGCTGAGGAGCACACTGTGGCTGGATCCTTTCAGCACCAGACTGCTAGTGCAGAAGATAAAATCCCCCTCCGGGAATCATGAGGAGAAAGAAGAAAAGGGAGACATCAGCTTATATATACCAACAAGGCAAGGGCTTCAGAGTTTGGGAGGCAGTGTAAGTAATGAGACAAAAGAATTCTATAACAAGGTTCGAAATTAAGGGTGCTAAGTTAGCCTGAGTGAGAGAGAATGGCTGTGGGAGTGGCTGGTATTAAGCACCAGCAGCGTCACTAATATACAGAGGAAAAGACAAGTGGGATTTCGGGGGGGCAGATGGGAGGAACAGCAATTCAGCAGTTAGACAAAGCAGTTCTTAACTTTCAACAATGTTAATACTTAAATAGCAAGGCAGCTGAAACACTCAAAAAATAATATACTTTTCTACTCTTAAAAATTCAAAAATGGTTGTAATTCCCTACACCAACAATTCAAATTCAGCAGTGGACACAAAGGCAAATCAATGATTTAATTGCAGAGGTTAGGAAAAAAAGAAATTTAGGCAGCAGTGACATGAGCTCCGGGGTCCCTTGGCTGGAAGTTCAAATCTCCGGGAGCTGAAGCCAGTCAAGGAGAAATGGAGTGCTGAATCTTCCTATAGTAGACCCAATATAAGGCACCATTAATCAACTGACTTCATGGCTAGCAAGCTGGACAGGAGCTGGTTTTCTGAAGCGTACCTGGAATGTTGGTCTTGAGGGCAGGCTGGGGAGCACCCTGCAGTCGGCTGCGTTCAGCACCAGACTGCTAGTGCAAAAGATGGAATACCCCCTGAGGGGAATCCTGAAGATAACAGAGGAAAAGGGAGACATCAGCTTATATGTACCAACAGAACAAAGGCTTCAGAGTTTAGAAGGCAGGATAAGTAAGGAGACAAAAGAATTCTATAACAAGGTGAGAAATTAAGGGTGCTAAGTTAGCCAGAGAGCGAGAGAGAATGGATGAGGGAGTGGCTGATAGAAAGCACCAGCAGCGTCACCAATACACAAAGGAAAAGGCAAGTGTGGTTTTTTGGTGGGGGGCAGAAGGGAGGAACAGCAATTCAGCAGTTAGACAAAGCTGTTTTTAATATCATATGTTCTTAATACTTAAATAGCAAGGCAGTTGAAACACTCCAAAAATACTATAGTTTCCTACTCTTAACAACTCAAAAATGTTTGTTGTTCCCTACACTAACAATTCAAATTCAGCAGTGGGCTCAAAGGCGCATCATCGATTTAGTTGCAGAGGTCTGGAAAAAGAGAAATTTAGACAGCAAAGATGAGCTCCAGTTGATCGTGCCAGGAAGTTCAAATCTCCAAGAGCTGAATCGAGTCAAGGAGAGATGGAGTACTGAATCTGTGTATAGAAGACCCAATTTCAGGCACCATTCACCAGTTAGGTTCATGGCTAGCAAGCAGGAATTTAGCTGCTTTCCCAAAGCATACCTGGAATCTTGCTCTTGAGGGCAGGCTGGAGAGCACCCTCTGACCAGCTCCATTCAGCACCAGACTGCTAGTGCAGAAGATGGAATCCCCTCCGGGAATCCTGAAGAGAAAAGAAGAAATGGGGGATATCAGCTTATATGTACCAACAGAACAAAGGCTTCAGAGTTTGCGAGGCAGGGTAAGTAAGGAGAAAAAAGAATTCTATAACAAGGTGTGAAATTAAGGGTGCTAAGTTAGACAGTGAGGGAGAGAATGGCTGTGGGAGTGGCTGGTAGTAAGCACCAGCAACTTAAAAAATATACAGAGGAACAGGCAAGTGGGGATTGGGGGGGCAGATGGGAGGAATAGCAATTTGGCAGTTAGACAAAGCAGTTTTTAACTTCAAACTTTGTTAATACTTAAATAGCAAGACAGTTGAAACACTTCAAAAATGCTATTGTTTCCTACCTTTAACAATTTAGAAATGGTTGTAGTTCCTACATTAACAATTCAAATTCGGCAGTGGGCACAAAGACACATCTTAGATTTAGTTGCAGAGGTTAGGGGAAAAAAGAAATTTACGCAGCAGAGAGATCAGCTGAAGGGGACGGTGCCAGGAAGTTCAAATCTCCATGGGCTGAAGACAGTTAGGGAGCGATGGAGTGCTGATTCTGCCTATAGTAGACCCAGTTTCAGGCACCATCCACCAACCTAGTTCACGGCTAGCAAACTGGACTGGAGCTGCTTTCCCAATGTGTACATGGAATCTTGCTCTTGAGGGCAGTCTGGCGAGCACCCTGCAGCCTCCTGCATTCAGCACCAGACTGCTAGTGCAGAAGACGTAATCCTCCTCACAGAATACTGAAGAGAAAAGAAGAAATGATAGACATTAGCTTATATGTACCAACAGAACAAAGGCTTCAGAGTTTGGGAGACAGGCTTAGTAAGGAGACAAAACAGTTCTGCAACAAGGTGAGAAATTGAGGGTGGTAAGTTATCCAGTGAGGGAGAGAATGGCTGTGGGAGGGATGGTAGTAAGCACGAGCACCATTACCAATGTACGGAGGAAAAGCAACTGGGGTTTGGGGGGTCAGATGGCAGGAACTGCAATTCAGCAGTTAGACAAAGCAGTTTTTTAATTTCAAATGTTCTTAGTACTTAAATAGCTAGTCAGTTGAAACAACAAAAAAATGCTATAGTTTCCTACTCTTAACAATTCAAAAATGGTTGTAGTTCCCTACACTAACAATTCAAATTCAGCAGTGGGCACAAAGGCACATCATAGATTTAGTTGCAGAGGTTAGGAAAAAGAGAAGTTTAGGCAGCAGAGATAAGCTCCAGTTGACCGTGCCAGGAAGTTCAAATCTCCAAGAGCTGAAGCCAGTTTGGGAGAGATGGAGAACTGAATCTGTTTATAGTAGACCCAGTTTCAGGCACCATGCACCAACTGAGTTCACGGCAAGCAAGCTGGACTGGTGCTGCTTTCTCAAAGCATACCTGAAATATTCCTCTTGAGAGCTGGCTGGGGAGCACCCTGTGGCCAGCTGCATTCAGCATCAGACTGCTACTGCAGAAGATGGAATCTGCCTCAGGAAATCCTGAAGAGAAAAGAATAAAAAGGGAGACATCAGCTTATATATATCAACATAACAAAGGCTTCAGAATTTGGGAGGCAGGCTTCATAAGGAGACAAAAGAATTCTGTAACAAGGTAATATATTAAGGGTGCTAAGTTAGCCAAGGAGGGAGAGAATGGCTGTGGGAGTGGCTGGTAGTAAGCACCAGCAGCGTCACCAATATACAGAGGAAACGGCAAGTGAGTTTGCGGAGGACATTTGGGAGGAGCAGCAATACAGCAGTTAGACTAAGCAGATTTTAACTTCAAACTCTGTTAATACTTAAATAGCAAAGCAGTTATAACACTCCAAAATTGCTATAGTTTCCTACTGTTAACAATTCAAAAATGGTTGTAGTTCCCTACACTAACTATTCAAATTCAGCAGTAGGCACAGAGTCACATTACAGATTTAGTTGCAGAAGTTAGGAAAAAGAGAAATTTAGGCAGCAGAGATGAGCTCCTGGGGACAGTGTCAGGAAGTTCAAATCTCCAGGAGCTGAAGCCAGTCTGGGAGAGTTGGAGTGCTGAATCTGCATATAGTAGTCCCAGTTTCAGGCAGAATCCACAGACTAAGTTCACGGCTAGCAAGCTGGACTGGAACTACTTTCCCGAAGAGTATCTGGAATCTTTCTCTTGAGGGCAGGCTAGGGAGCACACTGTGTCCAGCTGCGCTAGGCACCAGACTCCTAGTGCAGAAGGTGGAATCCCACTCAGGGAATCATGAAGAGAAAAGAAGAAAAGGGAGACAACACCTTATATATACCAACAGAACAAAGGTTTCAGTATTTGGGAGACAGATTAAGTAAGGAGACAAAAGAATTCTGTAAAAAGGTGAGACATTAAGGGTGCTAATTTAGCTAGAGAGGGAGAGAATGGCTGTGGGAGTGGCTGGTAGTAAGCACCAGCAATGTCACCAATATACAGAGGAAAAGTCAAGTGGGGATTGTGGTGCAGATAGAGTCAAGCCATACAAAGACAAAGGTACTGGATTTTAGGAGGGCTGACTTTGCCAAAATGGGTAAGTGCCTAAGGAATGCACTAGCAAATGGGCAGGAAGGAGGGGTGGAAGAACAATGGGGAATAATAAAACTGCCATCACAGAGGTAACAAGCCTTTCTGTAAAGCAAATAAACAAAATGAAGCAGTGAAAACCACTATGGTTCTAAAAGGAAGTGGCAGTGAAGGTTCAAGAGAAAAGAAAGCATTCAGAAGATGCGGAATCACAGAAGGAACAGGACAGAGAACTGTATCAGTTAAAGCAAAAGGAAGCTGGAAAGGCAGTCAGAACAGCAAAGGCCCAAACCGAGGAAAAGATAGCCAACTCAGTTAAAAAGGGGGATAAAACCTTTTATAGGTACATCAGGGAGCAAAGGAAGACCAAGGGAGGGATAGTGAGGCTTAATAAAGGAGAGGGAGGGTGGGCAGAGAGTGACTGTGAAAAGGCAGAGATACTAAACAAATATTTTTGCTTAGTATTTACAAAGGAAGAGGGGGAGGTACCTAAAACAAACAGTAGAAACACTCTGGATACAGAAGTTGATACCAGCCCATTTACAGAAGAAAGAGTTCTGAAAGAGCTCTTAAAACTGAAGGTGGACAAAGCAATGGGGCCTGATGGGATTCATCCTAGAATTCTAAAAGAACTAAGGATAGAACTAGTGACACCACTGACTACCCTCTTTAACAAATCATGGGAGCATGGGGTGGTACCTGAGGACTGGATGAGGGCAGATGTGATTCCCCTTCACAAAAGTGGGAGCAAGGCAGAAGCAGAAAACTACAGACCTGTTAGTTTAACCTCAGTGGTAGGGAAAATGATGGAATCACTTCTGAAGGAAAGAATTGTTGCGTATCTAGAGGCCAGAGGGGCACAGGACCCAAGGCAGCATGGATTCACAGCGGGAAGGTCATGCCAGACAAATCTGATAGATTTCTTTGACTGGGTGACCAAAGTAGTAGATCAGGGAGGGGCTGTGGACATGGCCTACCTAGACTTTAGCAAGGCATTTGACACAGTCCCACACAAAAGATTAATATACAAGTTAGCCAGCCTTGGAGTGGGTAACAAGATGACAGCCTGGGTAAAGAATTGGCTGGAGAATAGGACACAGAGAGTAATAGTAAAGGGAGTCCACTCTGAAAAAAGGGGGTTAGCAGTGGGGTACCACAGGGTTCAGTATTAGGACCGGTCCTCTTCAATGTCTTTATAAGCGACATTGCAGAGGAACTGGAAGGAAAAGTATGTCTCTTTGCAGATGACACAAAGATCTGCAACAGAGTTGATGCACAAGGTGGGGTGGAAAGGATGAGAAGGGACTTGGCAAGGTTAGAGGAATGGTCAAATGTATGGCAGCTTAGATTCAATGCTAAGAAGTGCAAGGTAAATGCACCTGGGAAACAAAAACCCAGGGGAAGAGTACACAATGGGGGGTGAGATACTAACAACAACAAAAATGGAAAGGGACCTGGGGGTAGTCATATCAGATGACCTAAAGGTGGGCAAGCAATGTGAGAGGGCAGCAAGGAGGGCTGGGGGATACTGGGATGCATAGGGAGAGGCATCACCAGTAGAAAACAGGAAGTTATTATCCCTCTGTACAGACAGCTGGTGAGACCACATCTGAGTACTCGTGCAGTTCTGAGACCCAATCTCCGCAAAGACATAGACAGGATGGAAGCTGTCCAGAGGAGGGCACCTAAAATGGTGCAGGTCTGCACTGGAAGACATATGAAGTGAGACTTAGGAGCTTAATATGTATAGCCTCGAGGAAAGGAGGGAGAGGGGACATGATAGAAACTTCAAGTACCTCAAGGGAATCAACAAAGTCCAAGAGGGTAGCATCTTTCAAAAAAGATGTGCAAGAACAAGGGGCACAATTTGAAGATAGAAGGGGGCTGCTCAGAGGTAATTTAAGGAAGTATTTTTTCACAGAGGGTTGTGGATGCATGGAATGGCCTTCCAGAGGAGGTTGTGGAGTCAAAAACAGTGGTGGAATTCAAGCATGCATGGGACAGTCATAAGGCAATTCTAGGGGGTGGGAGTAGGAAGAAGTAGGCTGCTGGTTAACTAGGATCTGCAGCTTATCCATCAGGTAGGGAAATGGGCAGACTGGGTGGGCCAAGTGGTCCTTATCTGCCATCAAGTTCTATGTTTCTATGTTTCTATGTTTCAGATGGGTGGAACAGCAAACAGGAGTTAGACAAAGCAGTTTTTAACTTCAAACTTTGTTAATACTTAAATAGCAAGGCAGTTGAAACACTGCAAAAATGCTATAGTTTCCTACTCTTAACAATTCAAAAATGGTTGTAGTACCTTACACTAACAATTCAAATTCAGCAGTGGTCACAAATGCGCATAATAGATTTAGTTGCAGAGGTTAGGAAAAAGGAAATTTAGGCAGCAGAGAGATGAGGTTCAGGGGATGGTGCAATCTCCAAGAGCTGAAAGCCAGTCATTGAGAGGAGTGCTGAATTTGCCTACAGCAGACCCAATATCAGGCACCATTCACCAACTGAGTTCACGGCAAGAAAGCAGGACTGGAGCTGCATTCCCAAGGCATAGCTGGAATGTTGCTCTTGAGGGCAGGCTGGGGAGCACACTGTGGCCTGCTGCGTTCAGCACCAGACTGCTAGTGCAGAAGATGGAATACCCTCAGGGAATCCTGAAGAGATAAGAAGAAAAGGGAGACATCAGCTTATATGTATCAACAGAATAAAGGCTTCAGAGTTTGGGAGGCAGGGTAAGTAGGAAGACAAAAGAATTCTGTGACAAGGTGAGAAATTAAGCGTGCTAACTTCACCAGAGAGAGAGAGAGAATGGCTGTGGGAGTGGCTGGTAGTAAGCATCTGCAGCATCACCAATGTACAGAGGAAAAGGCAAGTGGGGTCTGGGGGAGGACAGATGGGATGAACAGAAAATTAGCAGTTAGACAAAGCTGTTTTTAACTTCAAACTTTGTTAATATTAAATAGCAAGGCAGTTGAAACAGTCCAAAAATGCTATAGTTTTGTACCCTTAACAATTCACAAATGGTTGTAGTTCTCTTCACTAACAATTCATATTCAGTAGTGGGGACAAAGTCGTATCATAGATTCAGTTGCAGAGGTTAGGAAAAAATTAAATTTAGGCTGCACAAAGAGGAGCTCCAGGGGACGGTGCCAGGAAGTTCAAATCTCCAGGAGCTGAAGCCAGTCAGGGAGAGATGGAGTGCTCAATCTGTTTATAGTAGGGGGGAGTCACGTGATGCGGAGCACGGAGTAGCTGCTTTCTCCGTGAGCTCTGACCCGCTACCCGCTAAATACGCTATTTGGCTCCGTTTGGTGGATTTAATTCAGTTTTTTCTGCACCGGGTGCATAGGAGAACCTGTGCCCACTGATTATATGGAGGCGGAAATGAGGAAACCACTCCCCAAGCATACTCCTCCCGCGACCCCTGAAAAGGCCGCCAAGAAATCAAAGGCCTCAGCATCGTCGCTGGCTCAAGGGTCAGGAGAACTCAGAACTTCAGAGGAGCCTCTCACTCTAGCGCAGTTCCTGGAAGAGATTCGACCGCTGAAATCTGTGGTCCAGGACATGGCAGGGGAGATTAAAAATATTACTACTACAATTGAAGACCTTGCTCGCAGAACATCGGACAACGAGGTCCGCATCAAATCTTTGGAAGGGAACAAGGAAAAAATGGAATCAGCTGTGAACAGGATGACTCAGCGAATCCACAAATTGGAAATGAAGGTGGAAGATTTGGAGGGCTGGAGTTGGTGTAATAATGTGGTGATCATCGGGTTACCAGAGAAAGCAGAAGGCCCGGACCCGATCAAGTTTGCTCAAAAACTAACGGAGAAGATTGCAGGGCCCTCTCCCTTCGGTTCAACATACGTTATCGAAAGGGCTCATAGAGCGTTGCGCCCTTTACCTTCTCCTGATCGTCCTCCAAGAGCTTTTATTGTTAAATTCCTTAACTATCAGGAAAGGCAATTGCTCATTGGGAAGGTGAGAGAAGACAAGGAGATATTTTGGGAGGGCTCTCGAGTTAGAGTGGTGCAAGACCTGCCACTCTCAGTCAGGCAGAAGCGTGCCGTTTACCATCCACTGGTTAAAAGACTGATAGCGGCAGATATTAAATTCCGCATGGGCTACCCCGTGAGATTTCAGGTCTTTATTGCCAATGAGTGGAAGTCTTTTGAGTCATGTGAATCGGCCACCGCTGCTCTATGGGAGGCCTTCCCTGCATTGTTCAAGGACCCCTGATGGAGAGATAAAAAAAAAACTGGAATCTGGTGATCTCATCTGGAGAAATCAGGAGTTGATTTGATGTCCGGCAGCTCCATATCAGGGCACAGTGGACTGGGTCAATATTGTTTTGGTTTGAGGGGCAGCTGGGACTGACATGGGAACCTGCATTATGGGGTTGAACACAGTGTGGCCTTGACACTATGATTCCTACTTAGTGTGGAGTGCCCTCTGTGGGTTTCTTTCATGTTTTAGTTTGTTTGTGACTTCATCCAGGGCAGTCGTGAATATTTAAGGCTGCTTGGTTATGGTTTGTATATGAATGGCGGGTTCCCTTTCCTGTTGATGCCTCACAGTGGACTTTTCTCATACTGCCTGATTGGCAATGGACTATTATAGATCGCCATGAGAGGGCGCTAGATCATTACAGTTATTTTATGATGATGGCTTATTATGTGGTTTATTATGTGACTGCTTTTGTATTTAGTTGGGGAAGGGACCTTAGTTTAACTACAAAAAGTAGGGTCTTGTATTTGGGATCCCTCTCTATATTGAGTTATTTACCTCCCCACGACTTGGAGGATTGTAGCCACTTTTTTATTTTGCTGTTAATCGGGCAGCCCGTTTAACAATGTGTATCTTTTTTTTTTTTTTTTCTTATATTCGACTGCATTAACTGCATAAGGGGCGTGGAAATAAGCCTCCTAAGGTTCAAGTAAGGTGTTAATGGTAGTTTAAGTATGTGGTAGCTTACGAATTAGGTATAATTTAGGAATAGATGGAGTTTCATGGGTAATTGTACGAGGGTGGCAAGGGAAGGGCATGGAGTTATGGGCTAAGTGGGCTGGTGTCATGGGTCGAATAAAGGTGGGATACTGGAGGGTGGGAGGAAGGGGAGTCGGTTCTTCTGGGGTCTGATTTAAGGGGAGTGTTCAGAGAGGGGCTTTGGGGGCATAGAGGAAAGGGTTTTGGGGAATAAGGGGTAGATTCTTAGGGGGGAGGGGCACAAGGCTGTTAGTCTCATAGTTACTTATTTGGAATTGGGGCGGTCACAATACAGTATAATCTCATTGAAAAGGAATGGGGATGGATATTTCTATTAAATTCCTTACCTGGAATGTGAAAGGGGCACAGCACAGAACTAAACAATTTAGAATCTTGAAATATATTGAGGCTGTGAAGGCAAAATTAATATTTTTGCAAGAAACCCATTTACTTCAAGAAGAGGCCAAATGTATGAGGAGGCTGCAAATAGGGGAAGTTTTTTCCTCCCAGGGTAATACACAGAGCAGAGGGGTTATGATATTAATTCATAGATCAATACCTTTTACCCCCTTGAAGGTGATTCAGGACAAGGAAGGTAGATATGTATTAGTGAGAGGAAAATTACAGAATATGGACATTTTGTTAGGGGCAGTGTATGGTCCCAATGCGGACAGCCATGATTTTTTGGTGAGTTTATTAAAGGTGTTATTACCATTTAACCAGCTCCCTATGATTCTGGGAGGGGATTTTAATATGGCACTGGATCCCTAATTGGATAGATCCTCCAGGTCCCAATCTTATCCAACACCTGCTTCTTGTGCTTTTGGTGATCTAGTAGATCGCCTAGGGCTGGCAGATGTTTGGAGGGTACTCCATCCAGAGACTAGAGAATATACCTTTATTTCTCCTGCTCATGGATCTGGGTCTCGTATTGACTATATACTTCTCTCTTGTGTCCTGCTTAGGGGAGTCCTTAGTTCCGAAATTATGGCAGGCCCCCTTTCAGATCACTCTGCGGTAGAGGTTATGGTTTCCTTTCCTTCACTCACTTGTAGAGGTAATAGATGGAAAGTAAATAACCAAATCTTGAGAATGCCCAAGGTGGTCCAAGCTCTGACGAAGCAAATAGAGGAGTTTATTTTGTTTAATTTGAAGGATAATGTCCATTCAGATATTTTCTGGGGTGCATTCAAGGCCTATTTGAGAGGTTTATTGATTAGTCAGGCCGTCAAAAGGAAAGGAGAAGGATGCTATCATGTCGGATTTATTAAATCAAATCAGGTCTTTAGAATCCACGATAGTTTCTAATCCCCAAGAGGAGGATAAGGAGAAGTTAGTGAAGGTTAAGGATGCATATCTTAGAATGCTGGGGGGAACAGGTGGAGTTAGCTATAATTAAAACTAAAGCTAATTACGTAGATCATGGGGAAAAGTCGGGAAAACTCCTGGCTAGGCGCATTGCGCAACTTGAATCTTCCCGTCTGATTGAAGGGATCCTATCGGACGAGGATGGATGTATTAAGACCACTCCAGAGGACATGGTCCAAATTTTTCGGAAATATTATGAGTCTCTGTATAGTGGCATGGAGTGTCCTCCAGCTAAATCCGAGATCTTGTCATTTTTAGAGAATCTTCCACTCCCCACGTTAGATGAATCGGACTGTGGCTTTCTCAATGCTGAGATAACACAGTGGGAAATAGAAGCAGCTATCAAAAATTTACCTGTAGACAAGACACCTGGCCCAGATGGGTTCTTGTCTAATTTTTATAAAATATTTTCCTCCCAGCTGACCCCCTTTATTACTTAGACTATTTCAACATATTCTTTCTGGGAAAGAGGTAGATAAAACCCTGTCGGAAGCGCTTATAGTTGTGATCCCTAAACCAAATAGACCACCTGAGAAGCCCGCCAGTTATAGACCTATTTCGCTGTTAAATTATGATATCAAGATCCTGGCTAAAATATTGGCGGATCGAATTAACAAAATAATATCAAAATTGATAGGGGCCGAACAAGTAGGTTTTATGAAGGGTAGATCATCGGCTGACCATTTTAGAACATTGGCGCATGTCTTCTCGGTCTCTGAGGAGGCCGACCTCCCGATGGCGTTGGTCTCCTTGGATGCCGAGAAGGCTTTTGATAGGGTTCATTGGACATTCTTATTTACAGTGATGGACAGATTTGGTTTCCCAGAGAAGTTTGTGGGATGGATCAGAGCACTATACTCAAATCCCTCTGCCAGAGTCACTTGTAATGGGGCTATATCAACACCTTTTACATTACATGCTGGTACGAGGCAAGGATGCCCTCTATCCCCCCTATTATTTAACTTGTATTTGGAGCCTCTTATAAGGAGTATAGTGATGTGTCCTGAGATTATGGGTATTAAAGTCAGGAACCAAGTTATCAAAGCCACGGCGTATGCGGATGATCTATTGATCTATATCTCGAAGCCCAGTAGGTCTATTCCCAGTCTGTTAAAGGCAATACATAATTTTAGATCCTTAGCCAATTACAAACTGAATCAGGACAAAACGGTAGTTTATCCTCTCAATAACAAATTATTTAGGTGGGAAATTGAAGATTTAGGCTTAGGATGGAGTCCTAAATCCCTCAAATATTTGGGCCTTATTTTGTCAAATAGTCTGGATCGACTGCGTCAATTAAATCTAGATTCTTTAGTTCATAACATAGAACTAGATTTTAAAAGGTGGGCACAACTCCCATTGGCGTTATGGGGTAGAATAAACATTGTTAAAATGAATATATTTCCCAGGCTTTTCTACCCCCTAAGTATGTTGAATGTCTGGATCCCCTTGTCATGGTTTAATAAACTTCATGGGAAAATTGCTGACTTTGTATGGGGCTATAGGAAAGCCAGGATGTCCTACTCTAAGTTAGCGGCCCCTAAGTCGCTTGGTGGTTTGAGATTACCTCATTTTGCTCTCTATTTTTGGGCAGCACACTTGAACAGATATGGTAGATGGGCGCACTCTTGGGCAGCTCCTCAACCTTGGGTTATGTTCCACTATGGGTTAATCTAGAAATTAGTTTTATCAAGAGTTTTGGTTTTAATCCAGAGGCCTTATTTTATGTAACTGGTAGGCTACTCCCTTCCTCGCTAAAGAAATCCCCTATTGGGATTTCTTCAAGGATTCATAACCAGCTCTGTAACTTTTTGAAATATGATCAAACTAAGGATGGGGCACAACCCATTATGGGGAATCCCCAGTGGCAGATAGGAAATAAGACTATCAGGCATAACTGGTTACTTTTACCCGGGGATTGTTCCTTAAAGGAATTTCTCAATGAGAGGGAGGTCTAATCTCATCTGTGGAAATGTTAAACAAGTTTAAGTTGTCCATTAAAGATAGTTTTAAGATATTTCAATTATGCCATTCATTAGTTCAAAAAGTCGGATTGGGCCTGGTGAATTCACCTCATATTCCATTTTGGGTGGACCTAGGCCAGTTGGTAGGAATTCCACAGGCTGTCTCCAAAATATACCTAGTACTGTTCCACTGGGCCTTCACAGAGAATTTAGCTCCATCTTCATACTGGGCCAAAGTGTTTCCTGCCGTAACATTAGACTGGTTGCAGATTTGGCAGAATTGCCATAGAGTCATCCGGCAAGATCATTTGAGACTTATTCAGTTTAAAATTTTACACAATATTTATTATTCCCCTCAAAAGTTGGTGAATTTAAATTTAGTGAAGGATCCTAAATGCTACAGATGTGGTCTGGCAGGGGGAGACTTGTTGCATATTTTTTGGCAGCGCCCAAAAATCACCCCATTGTGGAATGAAATAAGGAGTAAAGCCAGTCCTTTATTAGGATTAGAGGATATGTTTTGTCCTGAGGTTTGTCTGTTAGGGGACATGACAGGTTTTTCGGTCAAAGTGAGGAAATTTCATATGGCCTTGATTTCCATCACGGTGAAAAAGTTAGTACTCAAATATTGGAAGGATTGCCTTAGGATTACCTATTCTGAATGGTTAGCGGAACTTCTTACAAGCCTCAGGATTGAGAGGATGATAGCAGTTCTACATAATCAACTGCCTCTATTTGAGAAAATCTGGTCCCCACTGGTTGTATCTTATTCCTAGGTAGTTAGACTGTATGTCTTGCACTGACCGCATTAGGGTGTAGCGCCTTGTGTGGGGAAGGGTGTGGTGGTATATGGGGGAGGATGGAGTACGTGGGGGGTGGGTTTGGGGGTTGTGGAGACTTGTTAATTCTGATAATTTCATAAAAGTCTGTTGTGATTCAAGTTTTGGATGTTCTGTATATTGTCTTTATATCTTGTCTCTGCAAAAAAATGAATAAAAAGTGAATGGCAAAAAAAAATCTGTTTATAGTAGACCCAATTTCAGGCACCAACCACCAACTGAGTTCATGGCTAGCAAGCTGGACTGGAGCTTCTTTCTCGAAGCGTACCTGGAATTTTGCTCTTGAGGGCAGGCTGGGGTGCACCCTGTAGCCAGCTGCATTCAGCACCAAACTGTTCATATAGAAGAGGGAATCCCCCTCAGGGAATCTGAAGAGAAAAGATGAAAAGGGAGACATTAGACATCAGGGTATGTATTCTCTGGAACAAAGAAGAAAAAGATGGGATGTTTTATTAATGGACTAGATTCATAATGATGATGAGTTACTCACACAACTGGATATGTCTTATAATAAGCATAACTGTAACTTAAGAAGTCACAAATACCAGTTGACCCTTACATATCCTAAAACAAATAAAAGGAGATCTTACTATACACAAAGGATAATTCCCTTGTGGAATTCACTCCCTAGTTCCCTATTAGAAAATGCTGATCATGTTAGTTTTAAATGTAAACTTGATACACTATTGTTATAATGAACATGGGAAGTACCAGCTTGGCTGGAGAAATGCTTATACGGGCCTCGGCCTTTTGTATGTCTATACCTCCTAGCATAACTCCTAGTATATGTGTCTGCATAACAAAGGCTTCAGAGTTTGGGAGGCAGGGTAAGTAAGGAGCCAAAGGAATTCTGTAACAAGGTGAGAAATTAAGGATGCTAAGTTAGCCAGAGAGGGAGAGAATGGCTGTGGGTGTGGCTGGTAGTAATCACCAGCACCATCACCAACATACAGAGGAAAAGACAAGTGGGTATTGGGGGGGCAGATGGGAAGAACAGCAATTCAGCAGTTAGACAAAGCAGTTTTTAACTTCAAATTTTCTTCATACTTACATCGAAGGCAGTTGAAACACTCCAAAAATGATATAGTTTCCTATTCTTAACAATTCAGATATGGTGGTAGTTCCTTAAACTAGTAATTCAAATTCAGCAGTGGGCACAAAGGCACATCATAGATTTAGTAGGAGAGGTTTGGAAAAAAAGAAATTAAGCAGCAGAGAGATGAGCTCTAGGGGATGGTGCCAGGAAGTCTAAATCTATAGGAGTTGAAGCCAGTCAGGGAGAGATGAGGTGTTGAATCCGCCTATAGTATACCCTATCTCAGGCACCCTCCAACAACTGAGTTCACGGCTAGCAAGCTGGACTCGAGCGTACCTTTAATAATGCTCTTGAGGTCAGGCTGGGGAGCACCCTGTGACGGGCTGCATTCAGCACCAGTCTGCTAATGCAGAAGATGGACTCCCCCTGAGGGAATCCGAAAGAGAAAAGAAGAGATGGGAGACATCAGCTTATATGTACCAACAGAACAAAGGCTTCAGATTTTGGGAGGCAGGGTAAGTAGGGAAACAAAATAATTCTGTAACAAGGTGAGAAATTAAGGGTGCCAAGTTAGCCAGAGAGGGAGAGAATGGCTGTGGGAGTGGCAGGTAGTAAGCACCAGCAGTGTCACCAATATACAGAGGAAAAGGCAAGTGAGGTTTCGGGAGGGGCAGATGGGAAGAACAGCAATTCGGCAGTTATAAAAAGCAGTTTTTAATTTCAAACTTTGTTAATACTTAAACTGCAAGGCAGCTGAACTACTACAGAAGAGCTATAGTTTTCTACTTTTAACAATTCAAAAATGGTTGTAGTTCCCTACACTAAGAATTCAAATTCAGCAGTGGGCACAAAGGCACATAATAAATTTAGTTGCTGAGGTTAGGAAAAAAAGAAATTTATCCTGCACAGAGATGAGCTCCATGGGACTGTGCCAGGAAGTTCAAATCTCCAGGAGCTGAAACCAGGCAGGGAGAGATGGAGTCCTGAATCTGCCTATAGTAGGCCGAATTTCAGGCACCATTAACCAACTGAGTTCATGGCTAGCAAGCTAGACTGGAGCTGCTTTCCCGAAGCGTACCTTTAATCTTGCTCTTGAGGGCAGGCTGGGCTGCACCCTACAGCCGGCTGTGTTTAGCACCAGACTGCTAGTGCAGATGATGGAATCCCCTTAGAGAATCCTGAAGAAAACAGAAGAAAAGGGAGATATCAGCTTATATGTACAAACAGAACAAAAGTTTCAGAGTTTGGGAGGCAGTGCAAGTAAGGAGACTAAAGTATTCTATAACAAGGTGAGAAATTAAGGGTGCTAAGTTAGCCAGAGAGCGGAGAGAGAGAGAGAGAGAGAGAATGGCTGTGTGAGTGGCTGATGGTAGGTACCCGCAGCATCACCAATATACAGAGGAAAAGGCAACTGGGGTTTGGGGGAGGGGGCAGATGGGAAGAATAGCAATTCAGCAGTTAGACAAAGCAGTTTTTAACTTCAAACTTTGTTAATACTTAAATAGCAAAGCAGCTGAAGCACAAAAAAATGCTATAGTTTCCTACTCTTAACAATGCAAAAATGGTTGTACTTCCCAACACTAACAATTCAAATTCAGCAGTGGGCATAAGGGCACATCATAGAATTAGTTCCAAAGGTTTGGAAAAAAAAAATTTAGGGCATAGAGAGATGAGCTCCAGGGGACGGTGCCAGGAAGTTCAAATCTCCAGGAACTGAAGCCAGTCAGTGAGAGATGGGGTGCTGTACCTGAATAAAGTAGACCCAATTTCAGGCACCATCCACTGACTAAGTTCATGGCTAGCAAGCTGGACTGGAGCTGCTTTCCCAAAGCGTACCTGGAATCTTGCTCCTGAGGGCAGGCTGGGGAGCACCCTGTGGCTGGCTGCGTCCAACACCAGACTGCTAGTGCAGAAGATGTAATCCCCCTCTGAGAATCCAGAAGACAAAAGAAGGAAAGGGAGACATCAGTTTATATATACCAACAGAACAAAGGCTTCAGAATTTGGGAGTAGGATTAAGTAAGGAGACAAAAGAATTCTGTAACAAGGTGAGAAATTAAGGGTGCTAAGATAACCAGACAGCGAGAGAAAGGCTGTGGGAGTGGCTGGTAGTAACCACCAGCAGTGTCACCAATATACAGAAGAAAAGGCAAGTGGGGTATGGGGGGGACAGATGGGAGAAATAGCAATTCAGCAGTTTGGCAAAGCAGTTTTTAACTTCAAACTGTTTTAATACTTACATAGCAAGGCAGTTAAAGCATTTAAAAAATGCAATAGTTTCCTACTCTTAACAATTCAAAAATGGTTGCAGTTCCCTACGCTATCAATTCAAATTCAGCAGTGGGCACAAAGGCACATCATAGATTTAGTAGGAGAGGTTAGGAAAAAAAGAAATTTAGGCAGGAGAGAGATGAGCTTCAGGGGACAGTGACAGGAAGATCAAATCTCCTGGACCTGAAGTATGTCAGGGAGAGATGGATTGCTGAATCTGCCTATAGTAGACCCAATTTGAGGCACCATCCACCAACTGAGATCACTTCTAGCAAGCTGGACAGGAACTGCTTTCCCAATGCATGCCAGGAATCTTGATCTTGAGGGCAGGCTGAGAAGCCCCCTGCGGTCGGCTGCATCCAGCACCAGCCTGCTAGTACAGAAGATATAATCACTCTCAGGGAATCCTGAAGAGAAAAGAAGGAAAGAGAGACATCAGCTTATATATACCAACAGAACAAAGGCTTCAGAGTTTGGTTGACAGGGTAAGTAGAGACAAATGAATTCTGTAACAAGGTGAGAAATAAAGGGTGCTAAGTTAGCCAGAAGAGAGAGAATGACTGTGGGAGTGGCTGATGGTAGGTACCAGCTGCATCACCAATATACAGAGGAAAAGCAAGTGGGGTTTGGGGCGGCAGATGGGAGGAATAGCAATTCAGCAGTTAGACAAGGCAGTTTTTAACTTCAAACTTTGTTAATACTTAAATAGCAAGGCAGTTGAAACACTTCAAAAATGCTATAGTTTCCTACTCTTAGCAATGCAAAAATGGTTGTAGTTCCCTACACTAGCAATTCAAATTCAGCAGTGGGCACAAAGGCACGTCATAGATTTTGTTCCAAAGGTTTGGAAAAAAAGAAATTTAGGAAGCAGAGAGATGAGCTCCTGGGGACTGTTCCAGGAAATTCAAATCTCCAGGAGTTGAAGCCAGTCAGGGAGAGATGGAGTGCTGAATCTGAATATAGTAGTCCCAATTTCAGGCACCATCCACCAACTGAGTTCATGGCTAGCAAGCTGGACTGGAGCTGCTTTCTTGAAGTGTACCTAGAATCTTGCTCTTGGAGGGCCAGCTGGATAGCACCCTGCGGCAAGCTGCATTCAGCACCAAACTGCTAGTGCAGAAGTTGGAATCCCCCTCAGGGAAACCTGAAGAGTAAAGAAGAAAAGGGAGACCTCTGCTTATATGTACCAACAGAACAAAGGCTTCAGAGTTTGGGACACTGGGTAAGTAAGGAGGAAAAAAAATTCTATAACAAGGTGAGAAATTAAGGGTGCTAAGTTAGCCAGAGATAGAGAGAATGGCTGTGGGAGTGGCTGGTAGTAATCACCAGCGGCATCACCAATATACAGAGGGAAAGGCAACTGGGGTTTGGGGGGGCAGATGGGAGGAACAGCAATTCAGCAGTTTGACAAGGCAGTTTTTAACTTCAAACTTTGTTAATATTTAAATAGCAAGTCAGTTGAAACACTCCTAAAATGCTATAGTTTCCTACTCTTAATTCAAATATGGTTGTATTTCCCAACACTAATAATTCAAATTCAGCAGAGGGCACAACGGCACATCATAGATTTAATTACAGAGGTTAGAAAAAAATAAATTTAGGCAGGAGAGAGATGAGCTCCAGGGGACGGTGCCAGGAAGTTCAAATCTCCAGGAACTGAAGCCAGTCAGTGAGAGATGGGGTGCTGTACCTGAATATAGTAGACCCAATTTCAGGCACCATCCACTGACTGAGTTCATGGCTAGCAAGCTGGACTGGAGCTGCTTTCTCAAAGTGTACCTGGAATCTTGCTCTTGGAGGGCCGTCAAGGGAGCATCCTGCGGCCAGCTGCATTCAGCACCAACTTGCTACTGCAGAAGATGGAATCCCGCTCAGGGAATCCTGAAGAGAAAAGAAAGAAAGGGAGACATCGACTTACATGTACCAACTGAAGTGTGGCTTCAGAGTTTGGGGGACACAGTAAGTAAGGAGACAAAAGAATTCTATTACAAGGTGATAAATTAAGAGTGCTAACTTTGGCAGAGAGGGAGAGAATGGCTGTGGGATTGGCTCGTAGTAAGCACCAGCAGCGTCTCCAATATAAAGAGGAAAATTAAGTTTTGTTTGTTGGAGGGCAGATTTGAGGAACAGCAAATCAGCAGTTAGACAAAGCAGTATTTAACTTCAAACTTTGTTAGTACTTGAATAGCAAGGTAGTCAAAACACTCCAAAAAGGCTATAGTTTCTTACTCTTAACTATTCAAAAATGGTTGTAGTACCCTATACTAACAATTCAAATTCAGCCATTGGCACAAATGCATATCATAGATTTAGCTGCAGAGGGTAGAAAAAAAAGAAATTTAAGCAGCCAAGAGATGACTTCCAGGGGACAGTGCCAGGAAGATCAAATCTCCAGGAGCTGAAGCCAGTCATGTAGAGATGGAGTGCTGATTCTGCCTATAATAGACCCAATTTCAGGCACAATCCACCAACTGAGTTCATGTCTTGCAAGCTGGGCTGAGCTGGCCGGCCCGGTGGCGCTGAGGGTTGAGGCACGGGACGCCACACCTCGCGCCATGCCGGCGCACCCGGTTCGGAACAGACTTGGGTCTGCTGGCAGGGGGAAGGAAGGATTGAGCATCCTGCAACAGCTCTCCTTCCTTCGGGGTGGATGAGGGATGCATGCGGCGCTGCAATGAAACCCAGCAGAGGCTGGGTGTATAACAGCGCATGCATCAGACAAGGGGGGAGAAGCCGGAGGATGTCTGCATGTAGTGCGCTGACATCACTGCACGTCCCGCTCTCCAGGGGCACACAATGCATAAAAATAGGGACACCGCCTCTATGAAGCCCTCCCGGGGTCCCTTCATGTCGCTGATCCCCCAACCAGTTACCAGGACCACGGGCTGGAATGTGGGGAGCCAGCTTCGTGGCCCCATCCTCTGGGGGGCAAGCCAGGGGTGACCGGGGGATTCAATGGGTGAGAGGGACCTTAGGGACCGTGACCAGGGTGGATACTTGGAGGAGTATCCCCCCCCAAAAAAAATAAAAAAAAATAAAAATAAAAAAGCTGGGCTGAGCTGCTTTCTCGAAGTGTACCTGGAATCTTGCTCTTGGAGGGCAGGCTGGGTTGCACCCTGCTGCCAGCTGCATCCAGCACCAGACTGCTAGTGCAGAAGATGGAATCTCCCTCAGGGAATCCTGAAGAGAAATGAAGTAAAGTTAGACATCAGCTTGTATGTACCAACAGAACAATGGCTTCAGAGTTTGGGATACAGGTAAGTAAGGAGAGAAACGAATTCTGTAACAAGGTGATATACTAAGGGAGTTAAATTAGCCAGAGAGGGAGAGAATGACTGTGGAAGTGGCTGATAGTAAGCACCAGCAACGTCACCAACACACAGAGGAAAAGGCAAGTGGGGTTTGGGGGGGCAGATGGGAGGAATAGCAATTCAGCGGTTTGACAAAGCAGTTTTTAACTTCAAACCTTGTTAATATGTAAATAGCAAGGCAGTTGAAACACTCCAAAAATGCTATAGTTTCTTACTCTTAAACATTCAATAATGGTTGTAGTTCCCTACATTAATAATTCAAATTCAGCAGTGAGCACAAAGGCATATCATAGATTTAGCTGCCGAGGGTAGGAAAAAAAGGAAATTTAGGCAGCCAAGAGATGACTTTCAGGGGACAGTGCCAGGAAGTTCAAACCTCCAGGAGCTGAAGCTAGTCAGGTAGAGATGGAGTGCTGATTCTGCCTATAGTAGTCCCAATTTCAGGCACAATCCACCAGCTGAGTTCATGGGTAGTAAGCAGGGCTGCAGCTGCTTTCTCGAAGTGTACCTGGAACTTCCTCTTAGAGGGCAGGCTGGGGTGCACCCTGTGGCCGGCTGCGTCCAACACCAGACTGCTAGTGCAGAAGATGTGATCCCCCTCTGAGAACCCAGAAGACAAAAGAAGGAAAGGGAGACATCAGTTTATATATACCAACAGAACAAAGGCTTCAGAATTTGGGAGTAGGATTAAGTAAGGAGACAAAAGAATTCTGTAACAAGGTGAGAAATTAAGGGTGCTAAGATAACCAGAGAGTGAGAGAATGGTTAGGAGTGGGCTGGTAGTAACCACCAGCAGTGTCACCAATATACAGAAGAAAAGGCAAGTAGGGTATGGGGGGGACAGATGGGAGAAATAGCAATTCAGCAGTTTGACAAAGCAGTTTTTAACTTTAAACTGTGTTAATACTTACATAGCAAGGCAGTTAAAGCATTTAAAAAATGCAATAGTTTCCTACTCATAACAATTCAAAAATGGTTGCAGTTCCCTACACTAACAATTCAAATTCAGCAGCGGGCACAAAGGCACATCATAGATTTAGTTGCAGAGGTAAGGAAAAAAAGAAATTTAGGCAGCAGAGAGATGAGCTTCAGGGGACAGTGACAGAAAGTTCAAATCTCCAGAAGCTGAACCCAGTCAGCAAGATATGGAGTGCTGAATCTGCCTACAGTAGACCCAGTTTCTTGCACCATCCACTAACTGAGTTCACAGCTAGCAAGCTGGACTGGAGCTGCTTTCCCGAAGGGTACCTTTAATCTTGCTCTTGAGGGCAGGCTGGGAAGCACCCTGCAGCCAGCTGCATTCAGCATCAGACTGCTAGTGCAGATGATGGAATTCCCTTCAGGGAATCCTGAAGAAAACAGAAGAAAAGGGAGACATCAGCCTATATGTACCAACAGAACAAAGGCTTCAGAGTTTGGGAGGCAGTGCAAGTAAGGAGACTAAAGTATTCTGTAACAAGGTGATAAATTAAGGGTGCTAAGTTTGGCTTCATTGGGGACTGGGGGGGGTCCACCTGGAGTGATGCAAGCCTATACTGGCATGATGGGCTGCATCTGTCCAGGATGGGAACCAGGATGCTAGGTGATAGGTTTAAATGCTTCATTGGCAAGCATTTAAACTAGCCAAGGGGGGAGGCACTGGAAAGGAGCAGGGAAATCCTAGCCCCTCCAAACAAAATCATGGTAGTAAGTGCGGCAAACACCAACATAGAGGTGTTGATAGGGAGAAGGGCAGGGGTAAATGGAGAAAGTGACAAAGGCAAGAAGGACAGGGATGGGCAAAAGGAGTAAGGTCATCAGGAAATGGAGGGTAATGAGGTACCACTGCCCGTAGTCTGGGCAACAAGCTCCTGAGATGGTGGCCTTGATGAAAGAGGATGCCTGGACATTGTAGCAGTCACGAAACATGGTACAGAGAACCATGACTGAGATGTTAACATACCAGGGTACATAACCTACAGGAGAGACAGGTAGGGGAGAAGAGGGGGAGGAGTAGCTCTCTTTGTAAAGGACGGGATAAAAGCAGCTGAACAAAAGAGTAAACAGGGAGGAGAAGAGGCACTGTGGGTTACCTTGTAGACTAGAAAGGGCACCACAATCCGCAGAGGGGTTGTGTACAGACCCCTATGTCAGCGGAAGGGGATGGACAAGGATATGATAGAAGGCATTCTTAGGATGACTGAGAAAGGGGAGATACTGTTGATGGGAGACCTGAACATGCCAGATGTTAACTGGAGCACATTTGCTGCAGCCACATCCAAGAGCAGGGCCATTCTTGATGCCCTACAGGTGGCAGGCCTCAGACAGCTAGTTTCAGAACCCACTCATGAGGGAGCAATCTTAGACCTCGTACTCTCAAACGGGGCAGTGAAAGGATCTCAGATCTAGAAGTGGGTTGCCATCTGGGGAACAAGTGACCATCAAACAGTGTGGTTCATGTTAAACTCAGCTACAGAGTCAAGCCATACAAAAGTGAGGTACTGGACTTTAGAAGGGCTGACTTTGGCAAGATGGGAGAGTGCCTCAGAAAGCACTAGCAAACAGGCTAGAAGGAGGTGTGGAGCAACAATGAGGAATCATCAAAACTGCCATCACAGTGGCAACAAGCCTGTGTGAAGCAAATAAACAAATCAAATGAAAGAAAAAGCCACTATGGTTCTCAAAAGGGTGGCTGTGAAAGTCAGGAAGAAAAAGATAGTATTCGGAGTATAAGGAAACACAGAAGGTGCAGGACAGAGAGCTGTACCAGTTAAGGCAGAAGGAAGAAGGAAGGGAAGTCAGAATAGCAAAGGCCCAAACTGAGGAAAAGATAGCCAACTCAGTTAAGAAGGGGGATAAAACCTTTTATAGGTACATCAGTGAGCATAGAATGACAAAGGGAGGGATAGTGAGGCTGAATAGAATGAACGGTGGGTGGGCAGAGGGGGACAGTGAAAAAGTAGGGATACTGAATGAATATTTCTGTTCAGTATTCACAAAAGAGGAGGGGGAAGTGCCTAATCCAATTAACAGAAGCACTCTTGATAGGGGGGTCGATCCCAGTCCTTTCACAGAAGAAAGGGTTCTGCAAGAACTCCTAAAACTGAAGGTGGACAAAGCAATGGGCCCTGATGGAATTCACCCCAGAATTCTAAAAGAATTAAGGGAGGAACTAGTGAAACCACTGGCTACTTTTTAGGCAGCAGAGAGATGAACTCCAAGGGATGATGCCAGGAAGTTCAAATCTCCAGGAGCTGAAGCCAATCAGGGAGAAATGTAGTGCTGAATCTGCCTATAGTAGACCCAATTTCAGGCACTATGCACCAACTGATTTCATGGCTAGCAAGCTGGACTGGAGCCGTTTTCCTGAAGTGTATCCCGAATCTTACTCTTCAGGGCAAGCTGGGAAGCACCCTGCAGCTGGCTGCATTCAGCAGCAGACTGCTAGTGCAGAAGATGTAATCCCCCTCAGGGAATCCTGAAGTGAACATAATAAAAGGGAGACAACAGCTTATATGTACCAACAGAAAAAAGGCTTCAGAATTTGGGAGGCAGGGTAAGTAGGGAGACAAAAGAGTTCTGTAACAAGGTGAGATATTAAGAGTGCCAAATTAGCCAGAGAATGGCTGTGGGAGTGGTTGGAAGTAAGCACCATCAGTGTCACCTATATACAGACAAAACGTCAAATGGGGTTTAGGGTGGCAGCAGATGGGAGGAACAGCTACTCAGCAGTTCAACAAGGCAGTTTTTCACTTCAAACTTTGTTAATATTTAAATAGCAAAGCAGATGAAACACTCCAACAATGCTGTAATTTTCTACTCTTAACAATTCAAAAATGGTTGTAGTTCCCTACACTAACTCCAACAATTCAAATTCAGCAGTGGGCACAAACGCACATCATAGATTTAGTTGCAAAGGTTAGGAAAAAAAGAAATTTAGGCAGCAGACAGATGAGCTCCAGGAGACAGTGCCAGGAAGTTCAAATCTCCAGGAGCTGAAGCCAGTCAAGGAGAGAGATGGATTGCTGATCTGCATATAGTAGACCCAATTTCAGGCACCATCCTCCAACTGAGTTAATGGCTAGCAAGCTGGACTGGAGCTGCTTTCCTGAGGCGTACCTCAAATCTTGCTCTTGAGTGCAGGCTGGGGAGCACCCTGCGGCCAGTTACATTCTCCACCAGACTGCTAGTTCAGAAGATAGAATCCACATCAGGGAATCCTGAAGAGAAAAGAAAAAAAGGGAGACATCAGCTTATATATACCAACAGAACAATGGCCTCAGAGGTTTGACAGGGTAAGAAGGAGACAAAATAATTTTGAAACAAGGTGAGAAATTCAGGGTGCTAAGTTAGCCAGAGAGGGAGAGAATGGCTCTGGGAGTGGCTGGTAGTAAGCACCAGCAGCGTCACCAATATACAGATTAGAAAGCAAGTAGTGTTTGGAGTGGGGGAAGATGGGAGGAACAGCAATTCAGTAGTTAGACAAGGCAGTTTTTAACTTCAAACTTTGTTAATACTTAAATAGCAAAGCAGTTGAAACACTCGAAAAATGCTATAGTTTCCTACCCTGAACAATTCAAAAATGGTTGTTGTTCCCTACACCAACAATTCAAATTTAGCAGTGGGCAAAAAGGCATGTCATAGATTTAGTTGTAGAGGTTAGGACAAAATCTGCAGGAGCTGAAGCCAGGCAGGGAGAGATGGAGTGCTGAATCTGCATATAGTAGTACCAATTTTCAGGCACCATCCACCAACTGAGTGCACTTCTAGCAAGCTGGACTGGAGCTGCTTTCCCATAGCCTACACTAACAATTCAAATTCAACAGTGGGCACAAAGGCAAATCATAGATTTGGTTGCAGAGGTTAGGAAAAAAATAATCTTAGGCAGCAGAGAAATGAGCTCCAGGGGACGGTGCCAGGAAGTTCAAATCTCCAGGAGATGAAGCCAGTCAGGGAGAGATGGACTGCTGAATCTGCCTAGAGTTGATCCAATTTCAGGCACCATCCACCAACTGAGTTCACGGCTAGCAAGCTGGACTGGAGCTGCTTTCCTGAAGCGCACCTGGAATCTTGCTCTTGAGGGTAGACTGGGGAGCACCCTGTGGACCGCTGCATTCAGCACCAGACTGCTAGTTCAGCAGATGGAATCCCCCTCAGGGAATCCTGGAATCTTGCTCTTGAGGGCAAGCTGGGGAACACCCTGCCACTGGCTGCATTCAGCACCAGACTGCTAGTGCAGAAAATGGAATCCCCCACAGGGAATCCTGAAGATAGATATATTGTGGAAGCTGTTTCAAGAAGACTCTATAAGTCCAAAGGACTGTGTTTCTATTACCCCTAAACGTAAGAGAGGACCATTCTACAGCTTTGTACAAGGAACAATGATGGGTAGAGATGGGGAGACCAGTAATAAACTATATCACCCTGTGGTAAAGCGTATTCAACTTTGCAAGCGAGGCTTTGGTACATTGACTATAAAGGAAATCTGCATAATCGATCATTGAAAGAAAAGTAGTTTGGAAAAGGCGCACTTTTGCATCTCTAGTGAGAAACTGGTTAATTCTAAAGAATAGCCCCAGCCTCTGTCTTAACTTCTTTACAAGGTCCTCGACATGCTCAGTGAATGATAGATTATGGTCTAACCACACACCTAAGTATTTAAACTTTGAGACAAACTCCAGTTTCTCTCCAAGAATTGTGGTAATCTGAGGTAGTGCTCCTGAGCTGGCCGGATTCGTCACATGGCTATAGGGTGAGAACAACATTGCTTTGGTTTTTAGCATTCATTTAGAAGAAGTTTTTTATGGAGGAGCTGGTTCTGGAGCTGGTTAAATTCCTCCTGGAGGTCAGCACAAGCAGCTTCATGTGTTGGCCGACTTATATATACAACCATGTCATCAGCAAACAGGTGTATGTTGGTCTTGTTAATGCACTCATCAATGTCATTAATATAGATAGCGAATAGTAAGGGACCAAGTATGGATCCTTTTGATACTCCCCACAGTAAAGGTTTGAGTTAGGATAGCTCACCCTCAGCCTTAATTTGTTGATGCCATCCTACAATGTACTCAGTAAACCAATGCAAAGAAACTGAGTCCAGGCCTATACTCTTCAGAGAAGAGAGAAGCAGGCTATGATCCACTGTATCAAAAGCCTTACTAAGGTCTAGAAATACAGCACAGACAAAGTTTCTGCTGTCCAGTTCTCGGTACCAATCATTTGTTACTTTAGCTAGGACGGAAATAACGCTGTGTCTAGTTCTAAAGCCAGATTGCATAGGGTTTAGTAGGTTATTATATTCAAGTTAGTCCCTTAGTTGGTTGCTGACAATCTTTTTTCCAGAAGTTTCGACAAAGTTGGGAGGAAGGAAATTGGTCTATAATTGTCAAGGTTGCAAGGATCCTCTGATTTAAACAAGGGGATGACATGAGCAATTTTCCAGATCTGGGGAATAAGCCCTTGGGACAATGATAAGTTAAATAAGTGGGTGATAGGAACAGCTAGGACCTGATAGGTGATTTTAAGGGAATAAAGATCCAAAGAATCATCCCCAACACTTTTCTTAATATCCAATTGGAGCATGAGGTCTTCAGCCTCTTTCAGAGAGATCAAGTGGAATGAGAAGCCATGTACCGAGGCAGGAGAGTCTGAGCATGGGACACTTATTTGGGAGTGGACCAGTGATGTAGGGGAATTGTCAAAAGCAAGACCAGCTGTGTCAAAATGACTGTTAAATGTTATGTTTCCTTTTGTTGTTGTACTTTTTAATTCATGTCTTTGCGACTGTGCTTTTGAGCTGCAGCATGCCTTAATTGACTTTCCAGATGCATCATCACTTTCTGAAGCTGTACAAGATTCTACACTATCATAGTCTTCAGGAATATTGTCCGGTGCACTAGAGATAATTGAATTAGAACTAGATTCAGATTCTTCATCATCTTTGGGAATTTATTCTGAACCACTCGAGACAGAAGAAGCTACATAATCCTCAATGGCTTTGGTCAATTCTTAAGCTCTGGAGACATCTGAGTCCTTTTAAAGTAACTTGATGTAGAATGACTTAATTGTCTTTAGAGATGCATCATATCTTTCTGAAGCCGTACAAGATTGTGTACTATTATATACTTCAGAATAATATTCCTGAAGTATATGATGGGTACAGGGGCAGTGTACAAGCAATGCTCGAATCTGAATTAGATTCAGATTCTTCATCGTCTTCGGGCATGTATTCTACACAATATAACAAAGACATCAATTTACTTTTAAAGAAGTCTGCCTCACGTATCTCCATGGGGAATCTGGATCACTGTAATCATAGGACAGTTCTTCATTGTCATGTATTTCTTTTGTGACAAATAAGCATAGATGAGGGTGTCCATCATCTGTAATCTAAATGAAAAACAAATATGTAGCAGAGTGTGAAACAAAGCACATTTCTGTGTCCTCCCATGTTGTTGCTAAATTAGTCCTAACCACTAGGCAAATATATCTGTTTTATTTATTTAAACATTTAGTGACCAGGAAAAGCACCATGAACTGGGGCTCATTTCCAGGTGCAACATGGGGTACATTGGGATGTTTCAAAGGCTGGGCATTAGCAGTGTCAGTGACTCAGCAGGTTGCACTCTTGTCTCTGATGCTGGAAGATCAGAAGGCTGAGGGTTCTAACCACACACTGGGCACTTGGGTTAAAATCCCAACAAAGGCTGGGGGGGGCTCATCTGAACAACTGCTGGACTGAAGGGACATGGTCCACACTAGAGGCATCCTTCTGTATCAGTTTCTTGGAGATGAGGGCAATCCTCTGTGCTTTTCTAGCCTTGCAATCCAAGCTAATCCAAGGCAATCTGCTAATGCAGACAGACAACATGTCGGTGGTGTTCTACATCAACAAGTGGGGAGGAACCTATTCATATCAACTTTGTTGGGGAACTATGAGAATGTGGTACTGGATGATAGAGCATTATCTGATCCTATTAGCAGTTCACATCCCAGAGGTTCAGAATACCTTCTCAGATGTGCTAAGCCAGTCAAGGTCCACAGTTTATGAGTGGGAACTCTACAAACCTGTTGTTGAGACCTCTTCAATAGATGGGGCAGACCAGAACTGAACCTCTTCACCTCCCCATACAATGCAAAACTGACCAGTTTTTGCTTGCTAGATCCAGGGCCTAGTATTTTGTGGTGAGACATGTTGCATCTCTCCTGGACAGGGAGATTCCTTTATGCCTTCATCCCTTTCCATTGATCCAAAGGGTATTGCTCAAACTACAGTCAGAGGAAGCAGAAATGATTCTAGTGGCCTCATTCCAGCCCATGCAAATATGGTTCCCCCTACTCCAGCAGCTGGTGAGTGAGCCACTGCTGCCTCTGAGACCACACTTGCTCTTGCAGGACAACGGGACGTTAGTCAATGCAGACTTCTGGTCCCTACACCTGCACGCATGGTACCTGAGGGCCTAGCAGTTTCTCACTACGGTGTCTCCACTAGAGTGGCTGACATTCTCATGGCTGCCAGAAAACCATCTATGAGGGCCACCTATGCCATGAAATGAAAATGATTTTGCCTAATTTTCCCTCTACAAAGTTGCACCCTTCTGCTGTGTCAGCATATCGCGTACCTGTAGAGGGAAAAACCCTGGCACAACTGGCACAGCTGGATTTGTCATGCAGTTTCATGCACAGCGTACTTCCCATCAAACCTCCCATTTGAGACCCCATCCCTCCATGGGACTTACTGTTGTTTTTGAAAAACTACCACTGCCTCCCTTAGAACCAGCCACGTATTGTATGCTGTGCTTTTTCTCTTGGAAAGCTTTATTTTTGGTTGCCATTCTACCTGGAGGATCTCCAAGCTAAAAGCTCTGATGTGTAAAGACCCATATTTATTATTAAGATAATTATTATTTAGTTATTCAGTTTTTAAACCTAAAGTTATTTAGTTTTTCATAAGGACAGTGGATCTTACAGCCATACACCTTCCAGGTATCCAGAAAGTTCTCGCCAACAGCCTCAGCTGCTCTCGCTCTCTGAATCATGAGTGGAAACTGCTTCAGCAAGTCTCAGATTACCTTTTCGGTCACTGGGGCCACCCAGAACTGGACCTCTTTCCATCCCCGTACAATGCCAAATTGTAAAGATTTTGCTCCCTCAATCCAGGGCCTGGTGTTTTTTGGTGAGACGCATTGTCCCTCTCCTGGACAATGAGGTTCCTGTGTGATTTTCCTCCCTTCCCTCTCATCCAGAGACTATTGCTGAAAATGCAGTCAGTGGGAGCCAGGATGATCCTGGTAGCTCCTCTGTGGCCTTGTCAAATCTGGCATCTGCTGCAAAAACAACTGTCACTGGAACCTCCAGTACAGTTGTCTCTCTCTCTCCACCCACTTGCTCTCACAGGAGCAGGGGACGCTCGTCCATCCGGCTTTGCAGTCTCTTCGCCTGCATGCCTGGCTCCTGCAGTTTTAACAGAAGAGAGATTAGGACTATCAAGCAGGGTGGCAGAAGTTCTGGTGGCAGTGAGGAAACCTTCCACGAGGGCTACATACGCTATAAAGTGGAAGTGTTTTTGCCTTTGTGCAACTGCTCATGCCCTAGATCCCCTGGATTGTCTATTTTGGCATGTGCTAGACTATCTTCTCCACCTCTTGGACCTGGGGCTAAGCTACTCATCCATTAAGGTGCACATGTGTTTGGTTTCTGCATACCATGCACCATTTGGAGAGAGGACTCTAGCACAACTTAACATATACAAGACTTTTCTAAGAGGTGTTCTACACATCAGATCTCCCAGGAGGGACCCTGTCCCTCCTCAGGATTTACTTTTTGTTCTTGAAAAGCTCACCCTGCCTCCCTTAGAACTAGCTGCAACATGCAAGCTAAGGTTTCTCTCTTGGAAAGCATTTCTTTTAGTTGCCATTACTTCTACTTGAAGGGTTCTGAGCTTTGTATACCCACCAGTCAGTGACACTTCAATAGCAAGGTCCCCTACAGCAACTACAATGCCATGCCTGTGGGAGACCCACTGGAACTATCTGTCGGGGCCTGCACCCCAAATCAGCTCTGACTGGGTTGACAATCTAAGTGGGGTGCAGGTGGTGCATTCTCATGGGGGGGTTTGGGGGAAAGTCCCCTGAAGAAATGCTTTTGTGGCACAGGAAACCAGAAGCCAACTGCAAAATGTGGTCGACCCTGCCAGTTTCGCTGTCCAGGCATTTGACAAAACTTTTGTTGAATACCTGTCATGGATCCCTGAGCTTCTGGCCCTGATGTGTAAGGGGCCTTATCTTATTTTTCACAGGGACTTACTTTGAGAGGGCTCTTACAGTAGGTATTCACATATAGGACTAAGCCGCCGGGTGTCAGGACCCTACAGAAAAATTTCTACCTAGCAGTCTCTGGTGGGGGACCGCCCCCACGTCAGGAGACCAGAATCATTTGACGCAGTACAAAGGGGTGGTCCCCCACGCCTGCCTTCCAGTTCTTTCCCACCATCAGCTTGTGAAAGTTCCTCGCAGTAGAACAACGCTCATCAGTTCATTCGTTGGTTCTAAAGTTTACAACTTTTTTTACCTTTTTTCTTAATTTTCTTGATTTTTCATCAAAATCTGCTGTGTATGTCATCCCTGACACCCTCCAAATTGCATAAAAATAACTGCGACTTCTGTGGTTCCCAACTTCCATACAAGGACGGCCACTCTTTGTGCCTCTTCAGCCTAGGCTTTGACCACCCCATGGAGAAGTGCCAGCACTGCCAGAAGTTCAACTCGGCTACCCACAAGAGAAGGCAGCAGTCCCTGGAAGCCCATCTCCTTGAGAAGAAAATGGTCTCCATGGAAAAAGAGGCGTGACAAGGAAAAGCACCAGAAGCGAGCGTCGTCTTCCACAGCAACTGCAACTTCGGCTGGAGTCGCAGCCCTGAAGATAACATTCCCTCCAGGGGAATCACTCCTTGACAGCCATCTTGGTGGCTACCAAGAAGGCATCACCCTCCCATCAGGCTCGAGCTCGGGCCTTTCGGGAGCCTCATGGGCCAAGGAAGCCTCCGCTCCCATTAAGACCACTCCTTCTTTGCAGCCTTCCGGTCAGAGCAGGTCTGATAAGCCAGACTTCCATCCAACCGATGCTCTCCTGGACAAGCCTGCTGAGCCTCTCACCTCTTTGGGTGATCACCCAGCCAAACCCCCTTCTGACAAGGCCGCCCCTCCTTCATGGCCTTCTTCAGATAAGGAGTCTGATAAGTTGGATGCCGGCTCCTCCGACGTCTGCCCGGACACTGCTGATAAGTCAACCGCCAGCTCCTCCTCCAACCGCCCAGACAATAAACCTGTACCAGACCCTGATGTTATGGCTGATGCCCCAGGCTCTCTGCAATGGATAACACCATTGCCCACTGAGGTCCCCGCATCCCCTCGGTTTACACCTGGGGATTTCAAGCCTCCTTCCCCATTTGAAACCGAAGACCTTGGGACGCTGCCATCAGTGGTCCCCCCTCCTACGCCAGACCCTCTGAGGCCGGATCCTCAGACCCTGGTTCTGACGCTGGTCAACCCAACGCCACCCTCCAGCATCCTTCTGTCCAATGGAAAACCTGTTCCTCTGTCAGGACTGTCGGACCCATTCGATGGTATACCTACACCAGGCCCAATGCCCGTGGGGCTGATGCTCCCTCCATCCGACCCACCAGCGGGACCTTTGCCAGGACCTTCTGCTCCATCAGTGCCCTTGGCACCAGGTTACCTGACACCTTACTATCTGGTGCCACAGTACCCGGCTCTTCAGTATCTGACAATGCACTATCCAGCACTGCACTACCCGATGCCTCAGTACCTGACTCTGGGCTTGCCACCATCGGGCTATGGATATTCCTTTTACGGGTACCCCCACTACACATATCCCCCACCTCCTCCTCCTCCTCCACCTCCACCACCCACTTCACAGCCACCGGTGGATCTGAAAGAGACCTTCGTCTCCTGGTGGGCTGAGGCCAGGGCTCAGCTCACCAAGGAGGTCAAGAGCCATCTCCTGACATCAGTCCCTATACTGGACCTCCTACCTCGGAGACGGGAGGCTCCCTTCCCTTTACCCAACACCAGAGGAGAACCTTCTGACACCCAAGGTGAGGCGGATACATGCCCCGGGAACTCCCCAGAGGGTCATTCCTCCACCTCCCAGGGAGGAGACTTCTTCCTCTTCTTCAGAGACATCTGACATACTTGGAGTCTGCCAGCTCTGACCATGGAGATGAGTCCCATACTCCATAACGCCCAAGGCCGAGGGACACTCCAAAGTCCCCTCCGGAGGACCCTTCCTTTCTGGAGCTATTAAGGAAGATCCAGGAAACACACCAGTGGCAGTCAGTGGAGTCAGACCCACAGCATAAGAAACTCACTGCTCATTTGGATCTGACTGAGACCGCTCCTACACTTGTAGTACACTTGTTGTACAGGTGCCTTGGTTTTGGAAAGGCACCTTTTTTTATAAATAAAAATTGATTGATTGATTGATACACTGATTCCACCCTGGATAGAGTCTTCTGTGCTAGCTCCTCCTCTGAGGAAGGCAGACAGGCTATACCAGGCTCTGGAGGGTGTAGACTTTCTCAGCCTTCACCCCAAAAGCGGATTTGGTTGTCATCAGTGCTTCCCACAGCCGCTATGCCAACCTGAAATATCTGAGCTCGTCCCCGCCTGACAAGTAATCCTGGCTTCTGGATCAATACGGGAAGAAGATCTTTTCCTCTTCTACCCTAGGCATCAAGGCCCCCAATTATGCCGCGGATATGGGGATTTCAGTACCATCCTTAGCCAGGTGGAATCCAAGTTGGACTCCCTTTCTGATTCACAAACTAAGCAGGAATTGGGAGACCTAGTCTGTTCCGCTCATTCAGACTGTAGGCACATGCTTCGCGCCACCTACAATGCTGTGGACACAGCTGGAAGGAGCTTGGCTTTCGCCGTGGGCCTATGGCATCATGCCTGGCTCTGTGTGCCAGGATTGGTTCCTGAGGTACAGTCTGCTATCCAGGATGCTCCCTTCAGGGGTTCGGTGCTGTTCGGGAGTGATGTCAAGGACATTATAACCAAACTATAGGAGAAGGGCACTGCGCTAAAGTCTGTCAGGATTTTGAACAGACCCCATCAGGGGCAGCCACGTCCCTTTCATTGCCAAACCCGACAAAACCAAAAGCCTCAAGGAAAATGTGCCAACAAATATCGGGCCCCTCCAGCAACCAAGACTACCCCCAGCAAAAAGTCTGCAGGAGCCTCGGCTGCTGTGCAGCCTCATACCTCCTGACTCCCTGCCTCTCCCTCTGCCTCTGTCCATTCCATAGGAACCTGTAGGGGGAGATTCTCCTCCCATCTGCTGGGTTTGGAGAGGATAAAATCAGATGCCTGGGTGCTCCAGCTAATATCTGCAGGACTTTCAAGAGAGTTTCTGCACAATCTGCCCCGAAAACCACCCCCTCAGTCATCTTACTCCCCGCAACATCTTCCTCTGGTCTAGAGGAAATCTTCTCCCTTCTGTCAAAGGAAGTGATAGAGCCAGTCCCCACTCATCTTTGGGGACAGGTTACTATTCCCATTTCTTTCTAGTTCCAAAGAAGACAGGAGACTTGAGGCCAGTTCTAGACCTCAGGTCCCTGAACATGTCCATGGAGTACAAACACTTTAGAATGCTTTCCCTACAGAGCCTTCTGCCATTACTCCAGCTGTGACAGTGGCTATCTGCTCTGGACATGCAGGATGCATACCTGCACATCCCCATATGCACTTCCCATTGAAAATATCTCCATTTTTGTTTTCAGGGGTCCACTACCAATTCAAGGCCCTCCCATTTGGTCTTTCCTCAGCCTCCCGAGTGTTCACCAAATGTCTGTTGGTGGTAGCAGCCCACCTGTGTGCCCAGGGCATGCAGGTATTCCCATACCTGGATGATTGGCTCCTGGCAGACCCATCCAGGGAGGAACTCCTGCACGCCCTTTCCCTTACCCTGCAGGTTTTCACCAACTTGGGTATCACCATCAGCCAGGCCAAGTCCCATTTGGTCCCTTGCCAGCACCTCCAGTTTATAGGGGCAATCCTGGACATGACCACAGGAAAGCCTTTTTGCCTCTGGACAGCCAGGAGACCCTTCAGAATCAGGCTCATCTTCTGTCATGCCACAGGAGGGTCGGAGCCAGGTCAGTCCTCCACCTCCTCGGGCTAATGGCGGCTGCTATTCCAACAGTCCCATTCACTTGGCTGCATATGAGGGTCTCTCAATGAATGCTTTAGTTACAATGGGACCAGACCAGGGATGATCTAGACCAAGAGGAGCTAGTATCAGATCCCATGATCAGGGACTTGCACTGGTGGATGGTTCAGGAGAGCCTGTGTCTGAGAGTTCCTTTCTGTATCACTCCTTCTCCTTCTCCTTCTCCTTCCCAGACATTGATGACAGATGCATCAGGGGAGGGCTGGGGTGCCCATCTAGAATCTCACATGACCCAGGATAGCTGGTCCAGGTTCGAGCAAAATCTGCACATAAATGTGTTTGAACTGAGGGCAGTCCTTTATTCCCTGCATGCTCTCCTTCCCTTCATTCTTCCTGGTCATCTTCTCATCCAGTCAGACAACATGTGCATATTCTGGTACCTCAACAAACAGGGAGGAGCACATTCCTATCCCCTGTGTCAGGAGGTGATGAGAGTCTGGTAGTGGACAGCCCAGCACCATCTTCACCTGACCGCAGTTCACGTTTCAGGAGTGGAAAACACACTGGCAGACAAACTCAGTCGGTCCTCAGCCAGGTCCCATGAATGGGAGTTAGATCAGCAGGTCATAAATTATATCTTTCGATGGTGGGAGACGCCTCAGGTAGACCTCTTTGCCTCTCCCCGAAATGCAAAGCCTTCCCGCCTTTTGCTGGCTCGCTCTGGGGTGACATGCTTTCTGGCAGCATGCTCTGTCTCTCTGTTGGAGGGAAAGATTCATTTATGCCTTCCCTCCCATTCCTTTAATTCCAAGGGTCCTAAACAAATTCAGATCAGAAGTGGTTTGCATGATTCTCATCACTTGCTTCTGGCACAGGCAAGTTTGGGTATCTCTTCTGCAACAGTTTTCAGAGGCACCACCTCTTCCTCTGTCACAACTGTTGACCCAGGATCAGGTGACCCTTGTTCATCCAGGTCTCAGATCCTTTCATTTCCATGTGTGGTTCCTGCAGATGTAGATAAATCCTGCTTCAGAGTCTCTCCTTTAGTAGCGGACATTTTGGTAGAGGTGAGGAAGCCCTCACAAGGTCCACCCATGCGATGAAGTGGAAACAGTTTTCCATCTGGGCAAACTCAGAAGACTTTGGGCCTTTCTCGTGCCCAGCCAACAAAGTCCTGGATTACATGCATCACCTCTTCAACCTGTGCCTCAGCCATTCATACTAAGGTGAGAGTGAGCAAGAAAGCTGTACAACTCATAAAAGCTCACATACTAACCAAGTTTTAATAATAGGTCAATTGTTTGCTGGATAATAAATAATTATCCAATCTAGCTATGAATTGTTCTTTATCTTTACTTATAATGATATGCAATGGCAGCTTGTTCCAAGGTTTAATCACTCTTAGAGTAAAAACATATTTCCTCCTGATATAGCTAAAGGATTTACATGTCAACTGGAGTGGATGACCTCTAATATTATAAGATGAATCCTTAAAATTCAAACTCAAATCTACCATTAATGCAGGATCTTGAACTATGTCATAAAGAAACAGTAACTCGCCACGTAACCAATGAGTTTCTAAAGAATACAAACCAAGATCACGTAGTCTAGTATCATACGGAAGATGATTCATACCCTTAAGATGTTTTGTGACTCTGCGCTGGACTCTTTCTAATTGCTGTATGTTAGATTTCTTGTAAGGACACCAAAACTGTGACACATATTCAAGGTGACGCCTAACATATGCTTTAAACAAGGGCATTAAAACTTTGGGATCTCTTGAAGTAATATTACGCTTTATTGACCAAACAACCTTATTTGCTCTATTTAGAGATTCATTAATATGGTGGGAGAAGTCCATATCAAGAGAAACCATAATGCCCAGATCTCTTTCATTCGTAGTATTACTAAGTGTATAATGTCCCAATGTAAATGTTTTTAATGGATTGGTGTTACCCAAATGCTTGACTTTACACTTGGAATTATTTAACTTCATACCCCATAATTTTACTCATTCAAAAATCCTATTTAAATCCCACTGTATAATATCAAAATCAGATTCACTGGTACATGGACCACCAATCTTAATATCGTCAGCATATTTAATAGCCAAAGAAGAGCAATTTGAAGTTAAATCCAAAATAAAAGCCTGAAATAAGCATGGTCCTAGTACCAAGCTCTGTGGGACTTCACTGGTGACACAACAATAGGGAGGCAGTGTAGCACAGTGGTTTAAGGCTCTGAGCTGCACATCTGGTAACATCCAGCAGATCAGACCTGGGTTTGAATCCCACAGCTTCCACTTGCATACTGTGTGACCCTGACCAAGTCATTTAATTTCCCTATGCTCCCAGGTCGCACCTGTAAAAAAGTTTTCAGCTTAGAGTGCTACTCCTGGTTAAAAAACAACTAAAACTAAAAAAACAACATCAGAAAAACTTCCTTTGATATTCAATCTTTGAGTGTAATTTGACAGCCAGTTCTTAATCCATATAATGATATTCTGATTAATTTTTAATTTCTGCAGTTTTACTTCTAAAGCCCAAAGTGGCATAGCATCAAATGCTTTACTGAAGTCCAAAAAGATGACATCTCAAGTAGTATGATTATCAACTAAAGAACTTATATTCTCATAAAAACTCAATAAATTAGATAGATAACTTCTACCCTTTCTGAGCCCATGCTGTTCAGAGTCTGCATTGTTCAATGTTGGAGTTATAATATTCCTAATCAAACTCTCAAAAATCTTACAAATGGGTGATGTAAGACTAATTGGTCTGTAATTTGAACAGTCTCATTTTAAACCCTATTTATGTTTGCTTGCATGCATGCACAAGAAACATTATGTGACAGCTTAGGAGAGAAGCGGGTTTGGGAGGCGCGGGAGTGGCAGCCAACAGAAGCATTGCATTTGGGAGCTTGGCCATGGTGCACCAATGGAGGCACAGTGTGCTGATGACACTGGCTTCCAGAAGTGGCACCAACTTGTAACATTTTCGCTGCAGCAGTCATGGACCTCCTCGTCTTTGCAGCATTAGCGATTCACTGCAATGAGGGAGCAACCCATCATTGCTAGGCGGAACGCTGCTAGTGTAATATTGTTTGTGAACATGGTGGCTCCTTGCCGCTGTGTTCATAAACAATATCAAACCGGCCCCAGTGCCGAGGGGGTGCCCAGTTCCCCTTGGCAGCATGTGCCCCTCCCCACAGAAGTGTGTTTTTGCCAACGGGGCCCCAATCCCCATCGGCATCCATCCCCATTGCTGAATTGCCAATGGGGGAGCCCACTCCCCTTTGGCAGTATGTTCCCCTTCCCTGTCTGCACTCTTCTAAGCCGACCGCGAACTGAGGAAATGCCAGTAAGCTGTATAATGGAATAAATAGGGTTTTTTCAACTTTGATGCATATCTCGGGCATTGTTTGGAATTTTGGCAACAAATTTTCAACATGGGGTTTTTAGGACCCCTCCTTATGAATTCTGGCACTGTCATGGTGTTAATCGGTCCTGAAAGGTGATTTCTCAGTCACTGCGCGGAATCACCTTTCAGAACTGATTAACAAAATGACAGTGCCAGTGTTCATGAGGTGGGCTCTCAAAAAGAGTATCTTGCAAATTTGGTGGAAAAAATCAAAAAAGTAACTGCTTTACGAGCACGTGTTGCGCAGTTGCTACGCATGCTCGTAACTTTGCAAATTTGGCAATATTTTCAGTCCAGATTTTCAACATTGCCATTTTTCCGCACCTCCTTATGAACAGTATAGCTGTCATTTTTCACATCCTGGGTGAAATGTGTTTTCTCACTCATGGCACAGAATAGCGCAGTCGCTGTGGGAAATCTGTGTTCAGGACACATTATGAAAATGACAGTGAACTGTTCATTAGCAGAGGTCCTAAAATGCCTATGTTGAAAATTTGGTGACAAATGTCTATAAAATTACCATGTTATGAGCGTGCGTTGTGCAGTTTCCACGCACTCTCGTAACTATGCACATTTGCAATATTTTCACTCCAGATTTTCAACATTGCCATTTTTGTACACCTTCTTATGAACAGTACAGCTGTCATTTTTCACATCCTGGCCGAAATGTGTGTTTGCACTTCCGGCGCAGAATAGCGTGGTTGCTGTGGGAAATCAGTTTTCGGGACACATCAAGAAAATCACAGGAACACTGTTTATTAGCAGAGGCCCTAAAATGCCTATGTTAAAAATTTGGTGATGAAAGTCCACAAAATGACTGTGTTATGAGCGTGCGTTGCACAGTTTCTATGCATCCTCATAACTTCGCACATTTGTAATATGTTCACTCCAGATTTTCAACATTGCCATTTTTCTGGCCTTATGAAAAGTACAGCTGTCATTTTTCACATCCTGACCAAAATGTGGTTTTGCACTTGCAGCGCAGAGTAGCGCAGTCACTGTGGGAAATCAGTGTTGGGGGCACATTAAGAAAATCAGTGACACTTTCCATTAGCAGAGGCCGTAAAATGCCTATGTTGAAAATTTGGTGATGAAACTCAGTAAAATGACTGTGTTACAAGTGTGTGTTGCACAGTTTCCAGTCTTGCTCATAACTTTGCACATTTGAAATATGTTCACTCCAGCTTTTCAACATTGCCATTTTTCTGCACCTCCTTATGAACAGTACAGCTGTCATTTTTCACATCCTGGCCGAAATGTGTTTTTGCACTTCTGGTGCAGAATAGCGCGGTTGCTGTGTGAAATCAGTGTTCAGAACACATCAAGAAAATCACAGTGACACTGTTCATGAGCAGAATCTTTCAATGCCTATGATGAAAATTTGGTGACGAACGTCCATAAAATGACTGTGTAATGTGCATGCATTGCGCAGTTTCCATGCACCGTATGCTAGGAACGTGCAAGCATTTTTTATATTCCCAGTACAGCTGTTCAACATTGTTATCTCTTCACACCTCCCTGTGGATGATACAGCTATCATTCTTCACATCCTGCCCGATCTGTGTTTTTGTTCATGTGGTGCAGAATGGCACTGTCACTTTGGAAATCAATGTTTGGGACACATTGACATAATCACACTGCCACTCTTCATAGGTAGGGTCACAAAAAGGCCATGTTGAAAATTTGTAGTATAAATACCAACAAACACCTGAGGTGTTAGGGTTTCTAACCATAATGTCCTACCCTGTACAGACTGACAGGCATCGGGGTGTGCCTTTGGATTGCCTACTATACAGCTCATGCCATCCCACCCCCCACCTCCAGCCAATGACAGGCATCGAGGTGTACCTTGGACTCTTCAGCCCTAGACTTCATCCCATTCTCCTATGCTGCACTCATTTCAGCATATGTCCTTATGGAATACGGTGACTGTAAAGCCAAACACCCTAAGGCACACCTCAACATGTGTCGCTGTCTGCAGAATAGGGTGACGTGACATGGCATGATTGTCATGGGTGATGACCTAAACACTTACCCCAGTGCTTGTCTATCTCTACAGGATGGAGGTGGGGTTGGCGTGAACTTCAGTACTTCACTGCCATTCCTATTCTGAATCTGTCTAACTCCTGCATTTCCAATGCTAATACCAGCAAGCAAACATTCAGCATTAACAAATGCTTGTTGTGTATAGGGACAACATTTGCAATTTTCCACTGTATTGGAACAAAACTTCCACTCAAACAGGATTCAAAAAGCAGCTTAAAAGAACACAATAAACATGCAGATAGTAGAAAGAATGACCCAAAATATAATCTGGTCCTGAACTAGTTTTCCCTTTTTGTAATTGTATTTTCTTTTAAATGTCAGTTAGCTTAAAACATATAAGTTCTGAACCCTTATCAATTTCATAAGGCACAGATTTGTCTGATGGTATATAATTTTTTACAAAATTCCTTATTAAATAAGTCAGCCGTTTCCTTAGGATTTTGAATATTTTGAATGTCCACTTGTAAGGGACCTACTTTACACAATGTTTTTTTAAGGAATTAATGTAAGAAAAAAAGTGTTTGCTGTTTGACTTAGTTGCATAAATAGCCAAATTGTATTCACATTTTTGTTTGGTCCTCTTTATAATGGATTTACATTGTTTTTGAACCTTTTTATATATTGTCCAATTGTGAGGAGTTTGTGATTTCAGATATTTAATATATTTCTTATGTTTTTGCTTTTTAAGTTTCTTTATGGATTTGGTCATCCATTTGGACTGTAATTTACCTTTTGTGTATTTAGATCTACATGGTATAAATTCATCTTTAACTAATAACAAAGTGTTGTAAAATAATTCTTAAACATCCTGTAAGGGAAGATTAGCATGTTCTTGCTCCGAATCAGTCTGCACAA
Organism: Neoceratodus forsteri; assembly: GCA_016271365.2. Classification (NCBI taxonomy): domain Eukaryota; kingdom Metazoa; phylum Chordata; order Ceratodontiformes; family Ceratodontidae; genus Neoceratodus; species Neoceratodus forsteri. Next base: position 136,771,350 of record CM028138.1, on the reverse strand, counting down.
ATACATGTTGCATCCCGGGGATATTTGCTTTATCGTACATATAGATTAATACAGGCTCAGACTCAATTTCAATAGGACATTTTTACTTAAAAGAGATAACATTATGGTCACTATTACCTAGAGGTGCCTCAATTGATACATCATAAATTTCAAGACTATCCTGATGGAGGATAATATCCAAAAGGTTACTGCCTCTGGTTGGGTGGGAAACACTCTGCTTTAAATGAAGTTGAGTACATGCCGCTAAAAGATTTTTGCTACCTAAAGTTTTAGCCATATTATCACACCAATTAATATCTGGCAAGTTTAAATCACCCATTAAGATTACACTTCCAATTTCACATGCAGTTTCCACTTCGTGTAATACTGACTCCATATAATTCAAGGGCCTATAACAAATGCCAAAGACTATAGGTGTCTTATTTTGAATTTTACATTTCACCCATATGGTTTCAGTTATAATATCATGCTTTTTAATTTGTTTGGATACATCCCAACTCTTAAGATGCTTATTCAAAAATAATGCTGCAACACCTCCCATTTTACCATCATGTTTAACTCATTCACACCACAAAAGCTCTTTGAGACTTCCACCACTTGTGCCCTGTATACTCTTAGCACTGCATCCTGGGCCTTTCTAAGCAAAATCAAGCCATAATCAGCATGCCACAAACAAATGTGACTACCTCTTGAACCATAAGTGCTACACGCAAACTATGACTGGCAAAGTTGTTCAGCACAACTTTACCTTTCCAATGGCGCTATGCAATCAGTTGTAATCAATTTAGTTTTTATTTTATACTAGCTGAAATACCAAACAACTGAATTTTTTCAAGGTGCTTAGGTGACGCATGAGAGACAAATGTCAGCCATGCACACCATACCTTAAACAAATACAAATAACTCATAAAGTATATGTGGTAGGCACAAAGTATCAGTGGCAAAATTGTTCAGCTCAAAATAACCTTTCTAATGGTGCTATGCAATCAATTGTAATCCATTTCGTTTTTATTTTATAGTAGCTGAAATACCAAACAACTGTTTTTTTTTCAGATTTATTCAAGGTGCTTAGGTGAGGCTTGAGAGACAAATGTTAGCCATGCACATCATACCTTAAACAAATATGAATAACTCCTAAAGTATACATGATAGACGCAAAGTATCTGCAGCAAAATTGTTCACAGCAAAATTACCTTTCTAATGATGCTATGCATTCAATTCTAAGCAATTCGGTTTGTTTAATAGTTAAGTAAAAACTGCTGACTTCCTCAGACGCTTCTAGGCCTGAGTGAAACTCAGTTGAGTACGTCTACAGGCGTTATTGTCCTGAGTAGCTATGCTTTCAGACACCGCCTACAGACGTTTCTAGGCCTGAATGAGTTAAAGGAGAATATATCAAACCCCTGAATACCAGCTTCTCATTCAGTTTTGGTATTCCACCAGGTTTCCATAACTGCAACTATATCTACAGCAGCCATAGTAATTCTAGACAAAACTTCAATGAACTTGTTGTTTAAGCTCCTAGCACTTAAACTAAGTATATTTAAATGGGTTATAGTATTTTGATTATATTTCCTAGGTATATGAGAGGAAACCTTAACTACTGAAAACCCTTCCCCCCCATATTTTAGTCTAAATGTTAGTCAGTAACATCAGATATAATTTTACCCATAAGGGAATTACCCCTTTTACTTGTTAAATGTCCATATGGCAGCTATTTCAGCCTACTATATTCCCATTGGAGACAGGACTTTTGATCAATTGGAAGTCTCCAAGACTTTTCTTTGAGCGATTCTCCATTTGAGACCCCCCATTCACATTCCTGTTCCTCTATGGGACCTGAATTTCATACGGGAGAAGCTTACACTGCCTCCTTTCAAGCCTGCAGTGGAAGCTGATTTAAAGTTCCTTTCTTGGAAGACTCTCTTCCTAGTGACGATCACTTCTGCTTGGCACATTTCCGAGCTTCAGGCCTTGATGTGTAAAATCCTGTATTTGATTTTACCTAAGGAATGTGTGGCTCTATGCACCAACCCTAAGTTTCTCCCTAAGGTGGTGGCTGAATCTACGCTGAATCAATCCATTGATCTACCCGCTTTTTTTACGCAACACTCCAACCAAGGGGAGTACCTCTTGCATACTTTGGATGTTCACAGAATCCTGAGCTAGTACACAAGTTGGACCAAGGCTATCAGGAAGACTGATCAGCTCTTTGCCTCTTTTACTCACAAAAGAGAGGGCAATGCTGTTTCTAAGCAATGCCTCTCAAAATGGTTGGCAAATTGTATCACTTTCTGTTATGATAAGTACAACAAGACCCTTCCAGGTCAAGTCAGAGGTCACTCCACCAGAGGAGTAGCCACCTCTGTGTCTTGTTTCAAGAATGTGTAAGCGACAGACATCTGTGCAGCCACAACTTGGACTTCTGTCTATACCTACAGGAAACACTACAGTTTGGACATTGCCTCTCGCTGTAGAGCAGGCTTTGGATTGGCTGTCCTACAAGGTCTCCTCTCATGAGACTTGTTCAGCCCTGAGGTTTTCTGTTATGGTTGACAATCCTCCTTCCCGAGTGTTTTTCCTTGTTCCAGACTGCCTGGGACTCAGTCCAATATGTGAATACTTACTGCAAGAGCCCTCTTGAAGTACGATAGTACAGTTATGTAAAAACTTACCGTAACAGTAGATCTTCGAGAGAGGCTCTTGCAGTAGGTATTGCCCTCCCGCCCTCCATCCCCCTAAGTTTTCTTTGATTCATTTCCATGGGGGGAAATATCCTCTTCTCTCTCATCTTGCCTCTTTTTGCCTTTGGCGGGAAAGAACTGGAAGGCGGGCGTGGAGGACCACCCGTTTATACTGATGTTGCATGATGCTGGTCGCCTGACATGGGGGAGGTCTCCCGCCAGAGACTGCTAGCTAGACATTTTTTCATGGGGTCCTGACACCTGGCGGCTTAGTCCTATATGTGAATACCTACTACAAGAGTCTCTCTCAAAGATCTGCTGTTATGGTAAGTTCTTACGTAATTGTACTTTCCTATCAAAGGTGGTATCAGTACTGACTCTGAACCAGGACATCAACCTTCCAGTTTATTATCCTGAATTTAAAAATCAGGCTGAGGCTTTATTACATATCCTGCATGTTCACAGAATCCTGAGGTATTATCTTCATAGGACTAGAGTTTCTCAGAAGATGGACCAGTTGTTTGTCTCCTTTACAAACAGGATGACTGGGGCTCCTGTCTCCAGGCAGTCTCTCTCCCATTGGCTAGTGCACTACATCTCCTTTTGTTACCAACACCATGGTAAAACCCTGCTGGACCCCATCAAGGTCACTCCACCAGGGCTGTGGCTACCTCATTTGCCTCCTTGAGAAATGTCTCCTCAGCAGACATTTGCACTGCTGCGACCTGGAGCACAGTCCACACCTTCATCAGGCATTACAGCCTAAACATTGCTTCTTGGAGGAGAGCAGGTTTCGGACACGCTGTCTTACAAATCATACTCTCATGACGCTGTAATGTGTTTTTCCCCCTCCCTGTCAGACCTGGGTCTATCTTTGGGTACTGCTTGGGATTCAGTCCTAATGGTATTACCTGCTGCAAGAGCTCCCTGTCAAGGTCAGATTGTACTGTTATGTAAGAACTTACCATAACAGTAGGTCTTCAAGAGGCTCTCTAGCAGCAGGTGGCTTTCCCACCCACCATCCCCCAGGAATCTGTGTTTTTACCCTTCTGCAGGGTTGGAGAGATCCTGTACAGTTCTCCATTTCTTTCAGCTGTGTCTCCAGTGGGAGAACTGAGATGACGTCGGGGGACTGCCCCCTTTGTACCACGTCTGACGTCAGGTGGAACCGTTGCTGGGGGTGGTCCCCCACTACAGACGGCTAGCTACAAGATTTTCATGGGGTCCTAATGCCTTGCAGCCTTAGTCCTAATGGTATTACCCCCCACAAGCACTCTTCTCGAAGATCTACTGTTACAGTTAAGTTCTTACATAAGTGTACTTTTCATCCCAAGGTGGTTTCCGAGCTGACCCTCAATCAGGACATTTCCCTCCTGGTTTACTTCCCAGAGTATTCTAACAAAGGGGAAGCACACCTTCATACTCTGGAAGCCCATAGAATTCGCAGATATTACCTGGACAGGACTACAGGAGTCAGGCAATCTGAACAACTATTTGTTTAATTCACTCCAAAATCTTTAGAGAAGCCAATAGCGAAACAAACTATATCTAAATGGTTGTCCAACTGCATCACTTTTGTATATGAAAAGTATGACAAAACCTTCCCTGGACCGGTAAGGGGTCATTACACAAGGGGCCTGGCTACTTCCTTTGCAGCCTTCAGAAATGTTTCCACAGCAGACATATGTGTGGCAGCCACATGGAACTCAGTGCACACTTTCATTAAGCACTACTCCTTGGATGTTGCTTCCAGAAGAAGAGCAGGATTTGGCCTTGCTGTGCTCCAAGGCCTTTTTTCCTGAAAAATGTAACTCGTTTGGAGACACTGTTGGTTTCACAGTTTATATTTATAAATCCTTCCTCCCATGGTTTTCATGAAGGACTCTGCTTGGGACTCTGTCCTTATGGTGTAGCCTGCTGCAGGAGCTCTTACTCGAAATAAGATAGTACAGTTACATAAAAACTTACCTTAACAGTAGATCTTCTAGATGAGTTCCTGCAGCAAGTGTTATTTTCCCTTCCTCCTTCCCCCTTTTTGAGTTTCTCTTTTTGGGATTTGCTATGGCACCTGCCTCAGAGCTCTCCTGCTGAGCAATCTTCAGATCTCTGGTGGGTGAACTGAGGTGTGGCTGTGTCCTCCCCCTTTATACAGCTGGTGATGTCGGCAGGCAGGCTGCTGCAAGGGTTGGACCCCAGCTAGGTACTGCTGGCTAGAAGTTTTCTGTGGAGTGCTAGTGCTTGACAGCATAGTCCTTATGGTGTAGCCTGCTACAGGAGCTTTATCTCAAAGATATACTGTTACAGTAAGTTCTTATGTAACTGTACTGTTTTCATGAGAGCCTCTTGCAGTAGGCAATAACCTTTAGTACTGGGCTGCCAGGTGCTAGGACCACACCAAAAACTTAGCTAGCAGTGTCTGTTGGGGACTGCCCACCTGGCATCTCATGGCCGATGGCCCATTGCTATATAGTGGGTGGTCCCCATACCCACCTCCAGTTTTCCCTTAATTGTCTTTGGGCAAATTCAGGTGCTTCTTCACAAGCAGTCCATAGAGCCAGTTCCCCTAGGTCAGAGGGCAAAATTATTCTATTCGCATTTCTTCCTCACAGCAAAAAAGACTAGGGATCCTAGTCCTATTCTTGACCTCAGTCATCTGAACAAATGCAGTATGTAGAGTACAGGAGGTTCAGAATGGTCAGTCTGCAAGGTCTGCTTCCTCTTCTTCACCAAAGGGAGTGGAATACTGATAGCTAAAAGGTTTCCATGTGGTCCTTGTGCCTGGCAGCTTAATCCTTATGGTTATTGCCTGATGCAAGACCTCATCTTGAAGATCTACTGTTACGGTAAGTTCTTATGTGACTGTACTTTTTTAAGTTTGTTTTTTTTAAAGAAAAACTGAGCGCTCAATAGGTATTGTATATCTTTTTATTTAGAAACAGAAAATATGGCAAAAAAATGAAAAGGTATGAGAAATGATGTTAGTTAAAAAAATTCTGTTTTTATTCAGCTTTCTTTAATAAAGAAAAAGCGAGCACTTACTGGTTATATCTTTTTATTTAGAAATATGATTAACAGAAATGATGACAAACATTTGATCTGGTTTCTCAATTCGGCAGTTAGTATTTAAATGGTTTTTGGAATTTAAATACAGCTTCCAACATTAGTTGTGCTTACTATAAGTATCTAATTTTTTTTAGAAAAGTAAGATGATTGAGCCCGGTGGCACTGAGGGTTGAGGCGCTGGATGCCACACCTTGCACCACACCGGTAATCTCGGTTTGGGAATGATCTCAGATTGTCGGGGCGGTGGCTGGGAGGGCAGGGCTGGAGTTGGAGTTCCCCTCCAGGGGTGGATGCCTGCTCCTTGTTAGTCCCGCACCCATCAATTGGAGGTCCGATGGGTGTGCAGGTGGCAGGAGTGGTGACATAACATCTGGATGTGGTGGAAGGTGTCACCGAATCCTGGCATACACGTGTGCCTCCCCTCGTGCATATGCAAGTTTAAGCCATGACCCCAGCAGGGGGAGAAAAGGGGTTACAAAAAAAAAGAAGAGTAAGATGGTTGAGAAAATATTTAAAAGAAAAAATAAAGGGAGTGGAGCACGGTGTAAGTGCCAGAATGCAAGTATATGTTCCACATTTCTAACCAAGGAATTTAAAATGAGGGATTTTATTATTACAAACCTGATTATTGTTTTTTTGCACTTTTTTTTTTTATTTAGTTGTTTAACCAGGTATAGCACACTAAGCTGAAAGCTTTTTTACAGGAGTGACCTGGGAGCACAAGGAGGTTAAGTGACTTGCTCAGGGTCACACAGTATGCAAGTGGAAGCTGTGGGATTCAAACCCAGGTCTGGTCTGCTGGATGTCACCAGATTTGCAGCTCAGAGCCTTAGACCACTGCGCTATACTTTATTATAGAGATATGAAAAAAAGATCTTATTTCCACGGGGCTCTTGCAGTAGGTCATAATATTTAGAACTGATGCCCCTGGCATAAGGTCCACATGGAAAACTTTAGTTCACAGTCTGTTTTGCACTTTGTTATAGAGACCAGTCTCCGTAAGATAGGGATTGTCTGTTCACTGAAACATAGGGCTCTGTATTGCTAGATGTTAAATGAATAAAAATGTAATATATATTTTTTGAATTATTTGTCAAATAGACCTTATCTTTAGTTAATTAATGCAGTGCCAAGATTGGTTTGGCTCTGTCCTGCTTCTGATATATTTTCCCCACTCACTTAGGTTGGCTGAGCTGGTCCTCAGCTTTCATTCAGAAAAAAAAAGCACTTTTTAGTGAAATGCCTGTTTCAGAGGGCCAACCTCAATAAAGAAAATGGATATTTCATGTATCTGATAAACAACAGTAAATAGAACATCTTCTAAAAATTAGAAGGAACATTGAACCATTTTCTTCTGTGAATTTAGACCACTTTTGAATGTGCATTGGATGGAATCATAATTTGAAATGAGACTATACTGAACTGGAATATTATTTTCTTTAAGAACAAGGATATTGATATAAAACTACAGTAACAGGACTGCAATATCATGAAAGTGATAAGGTATTGACTGCAGAACATCCATCAAACGGTTTGACCAGAATAAGAAGTTTAAGAACTCTATATAAAAAACTTATGGCAGTTACTGCAATATTTTTTGTTGGAAAAAAATGTAATTGGTTGCATGAGCTTTAAAGGGACACTGTCAACCTTTTTTCATCATATTATTTTTAGGTAAAACCCCACATTTTATGATTGCTTACTGTCTCTAAAATTCATTTATGCTGCTGCTTGTTTTATTTGCCTCCTTGCCTATTAGAACCAAAATGTATGGCAATGAATAGCTATGGCCAGCTTTATTTTGCTTCAAATCATTGAACTGCTCTTAGTGAAAACTTCCTGAATATTAGAAACACCCTCAAACAGTCCAACTACTTTTGATACAATAGTCTCCTTTACTCCCACTTCATAATGAGTGTGCTGAGGATGTTCCTGAGTCCAGGAAAGATGCAGTGGGAGCTGATCAAGAAATGTAAGCAGACATGTTTTGGTGTGGTAACACCAGTATTATGGGCAGTCTGTTTTTCACTTTTTAAAAGAAAAAGGGGTCTGAATCAAATGACCAGCTGCATCACCAGTCTCTATAGAATGTGAGCAATCATAAAATGTGTTTTTTATGTTGTCTTGTGCACGCAGCATGAGCAACATTTTGTGGCAGCTTACTGGAGTAGCAGGCTGTGGAAATATGGCAGTGTTGTGGCCAATGCCACCACTGCTTTTTTGGGCTGGTCTCTGTGGCGCCACTGAATGAGCACACTGTCTATGACAGCAGTTGAGAAGCATGCCACCAACTTGAAAGAAATTTGCTGCCACAATGAGCCAACTGCAAACTGAAGAAATGCCGGCAAGCTGAATAATGGAATGAGGTGAGCATAAGGCCCAACAACCCAAGGCACAACGTGACACTTGTCAGAGTCTGCAGGGTAGGGTGAGGTGAGATGGCATGGCGTTATGGCTGATGACCCCAAGGCACACCTCAATGCTTGTCAGTTTCTGCAGGGTGGGGTGGGGTTAGAGTCAGTTCCATACTTCACTGCCATTCCTATTATGTATCTCTCCAACTCCTGCTCTACTAATGCCAATGCCAACAAGACAACATTCGGCACTGACAAATGCTTGTTAAACTAGAGACACTTTGAGGTCTACAGGGGTTGACAGCGTCCCTTTAAGATATTTTCACAAAGATCATAATTAATAGGTTCCTGGTGGTACAAAGCTTATGCACTTTTAGCCCCCTCCCATTTTCTGGCCCATGCCCCACCCTCCCCCACAGAGTCCCTAAGCAGGTTAAATATAAGTTCTATTTAAGAAAAACAACTAAACAGAATATGAGTAAGTTTGAGGAACTTGATAATAGATCCATCACCAAAATAAAAGACTCTGAGGAATAGAAAATACTTGAGGGATACAGGGCACAGACAGTTCATAGGAGCAGTAACATCTAAGTCTGTGATGAATTACCCTGAATATAATAAAAACTTTTAAAATTGGAGTGGCATGCCTGACTTTGAAAGAATATGTAAATTAAATGAGAATGCCGAGGGGACTGAGGGTATTAGTTGAGCCAAACCCTGGGTTCACTACTGAAGAACTTGGGGAAAAAAGTGGGATGAAGCAAGAAATTATTGTTCAATGGATTTCATGCTCAGTTTTGTTGCAGCACTTACTAGTTATGTGTGGTTCATAGCTCAGTGCTTGTGCTACATACTGTAACTGAATGTAGGTTTTGTGCTTGGATACAGAGGCCAGACCAGTAAGTAGAATGATGCTTCCAAGGTTTTCGTTGTATGGACTAATTAGTGCTTAGGTACTTCAGCATAGACGTAAGTAAGTCAGTGATTATGGTATATGATAAACTGGATGGTACATGCAAAGTGCTTAGATGCTTGAACTGATGAGTAACTTGTTATGACTTGATGTTTTGGCCTTTCTCTGTATCCCACCAAAGGAAGGATGGTTAGTCAAGTGGATGAAACCCCCAAAGAAATAGTGAGTATTGTATGATTATCTCCTCCAACTGCAGAGAATGTGGCCTGTAGCACGCAGGAGAGGAAACACCCCCTTGGGGGGGGAACCTCTGAGGACCCATGGCTACTGACTTGTCCATCTTTCTGGGCATATTAAAGGAGAATAATCATAATTTAATGATATTAAGTTATCGGCTAATCTGAGTTCCAGTTGTAGAAACTGATCCAGCAAAGCTAGAAGGTGAATCAAAGTACTGATGTTAGAATGTCAGAGGACAATGGCAGTGCATCCTTCTATGGAATACCTAGTCCAGGAATTCCATAATGAGCATAATAAGTCAAAGCGTTGACAGTAGCATTAGTCGAGCAATCCAAAAGTAAGGAAGTCATCCCCTTGAACATGAATCCAAATGACTAGAACTCTAGGCATAGAACATGAACACTGGTAGTTGATGATCTGACTGGCAAGCTTTGCAAATGAGGGCTGTGATGAAGAAGCACAGAAGCTGGATGCAAGCTACATGATCTGGAAAGGGCGTAGTGGAAACCTCTGGTCTGGTGTGCGTGAAGGAGGTGAAGTGAAGTAGCAATAGAATTCTGCACGGATAGGTGAACATAAGGATTGATGGACCTCCAGGCCCCACTGGGCAAAGCAGGTTGTAGAAATACAGTAGGTGACCTCCAGGTCTTGTATGGGAGAAGCAGGTAAATGTAAGCAGATGAATTATCCAAGTGGACCCATACGGAGGTCAGCATGTAGTACAGTATATCAATCTGCATGAAGCAGACGTAGTATAAGGAAATAAGATTGAGTAGATTATATAAGGTACATAGTGGAGAGCATTAAGGGAATGTAAAAAAGTCTGTACAGGGGGCATGGTTTAGCCACCAACATGATGGCAGCTTAATCTGTGAGCACTCTCTCCTGCCTGAGCCTAATCTAAGCTTGGTCATCATGATCCCGTGGGGTTTTGCCCTCAAAATGTAATTTAATATAAGGGCAAGCCTTGCCTACCAGGTGACACCGTCATTTGGGAGCGATTTTGATGTTATATCGCAGATAGTAGAGCCATCTTTCCGCAATGCCTCTGGCCTAGCTAGGCAGCATTGCCTCTACAGTAACCTACAGCTGTCTGACTGTGCCTAGTCCTTGAACTATGCACCAGGTGACAATAGACAAGGAGCTAGCTTTGAGTAAATATCGACCTACATTACAATGGAACCACCGACAACTGTGCTACCTGCTAAACCTGCTTGCCTCACCAACTCAGAGGTTCCACAACAGTCCTCAGTGGGCAAATCTCTCCAATATATTACCAAGATGCTGGAAAGAGTCCTTCTATGTATAGACGATATTAACCTAACCCTGTCAGGCACTATTACTGAAGTTTGCCACTTGCAAGACCATATGAATGTCTCTGAGCAAAGAATTGAAAGCTGTGAACTTCAACAACAACAAATGTGGCAACGCCTACACCAGCAAGAAGAAAGCTTAGCTGCCCTCTGGGACAGAGCTGAAGACCAGGAAAACAGAGGCCGGAGTAACAATTTAAGAATTATTAGCTTGCCTGAGGGGGCTGAGGACCCATCAATGGAAAAAATTCCTTAATGAGAATCTACCTCTTATGTTAGGGGAACGCTGGAGGGGCAACATTGAGGTGGAACGAGTGCACCATTTGTCCATGTGGCCCAACAAGTCTGCAAACTCACCGAGACTGGAGGTTGCTTACCTACTCCACTACTCCACAAAAGATAGAATTTTTCATGCCGGCAGGGACATTGGGGTACTTAGATGGCAAGGGGCTCAAATTTCAATATATCAAGAATTTGCCCAAGAAACTGCTGCAAAGAGAAGAGCCTTTGGAACTTTAAAGTGTTTTTTGTACCAGCACAATTTTAAGTTCAAATTCAAGAATCTTACCAGACTGCAGGTCTCCAAAGAAAGGAGAGAGATAACTGTGGATCACCTAGGGGAACTGGAGCGCTGGCTTGCACGGTTCTGGCCTTCCCTGCTGTTCCCTACTTCATCTCCCAGAAGGCTATGGGAGCCCTCTGCTGCTGGCTCATCTGGTAGGAACACCTCTTTGCCTGCAGGGACTCCATCGGGGACTGCATTACCCAATGGACTAGCCACTCCAGTCCTACCTGAATCTATAGGCTCCTCATACAAGTTATCTAACCCAGCATTAACTTTGAGGGCTGCACAAATCTCACCAGCATCTCTCCCCCAATGTGATGCATGCAACTTCACCAGATCTCGCCAATGCGATAGAAGTGGACATCAAAATGCGTCCAGTAAATGCCCTACAGTTCCTCCTGCTAAAATAAGTAGAGAAGACTCTTCTGCTGCTCTGACCTCGGGGGAAGCCAATTTGCAGGACATGGATACTACATACACAGTGGATTGGGCAGACTTTCTGGATGCCTCATTAATCGAAGGAATGGATGAAATTACACCAATTAAACCTGGGCTGCTTACCTACGCTACTGTGGTGGCAAATGCTGTTTCAAACACCAAAGCCCTCACTCAGGCTACTCCTGAGCAGGCTGAAGGACTGGCTACATGACAGACTTGTATGTTTCTCTACTGTCTGCTGCCTGCATTGTTGCCTTACTTAAATCTCCTCCTAGACCAGTTCTCGCTGGGCCTTCCCCCTTCCATCCAGCTGTATGCTTTTGGATAGGGCTGACAGTCACAGCCTCTCAGCTGGAACCCCTCCTTCCTTCCTTCCTCCCTTCCCCCTCTTCATTGCTTTTTATGGTAAGGTAAAATGATTGCATATGTGATCCTCATTTGTTCAGGCCAAGAGTGTTATAGGGCCTGTTGCCCTACAGATGTGGCCTTTGTAAACGAACCAGTTGTCATAAGAGTAGTGGATGCTGCTTTTTCTCAATATGCCATTTTTCTACCATGCCTTTGGCCCATGTAGGCTGAATAGGACCACATAAATTATCATGGCTTTTACCCTGCTTCTCTTTTACACCGGTTTCTGTTGGAAACCCCCCTCCCCTCCCTCCTGGTTGTGCTGTGGCATGTAACTTACACCTCAGGTCTCCTCCGGCTTTGCCAGTTGGAACCTCTCCACCCTCCATTCTTTTCACCCATACCTGCCCCTTATGTTATGATGAAGAATCTACCTATGCATGGTAGGATTGTTTCAATTAAAGGTTACAGGGCCTAACATCTCATAGTTGTATCTTAATAGTATTGGTAGGTGGGTTTGCCCACCACCCTCCCCTGTCCCTGCCTCTCCATTACACCCTGCTCCTTTGCAAACCCTCCTCCCCTCCTCGAGTTTGAGGGGACTGATCTTAGAAGGCCTCAGTGCAGAAGGACTTCATCGATTGCACTTCGACATATTCCCTAAATTGAGTGTTGGATTGAGCATAGCTGTAGGGTAGGCTTTCTATCCTCTTTTGCTTTGACCTCTTCACTCATAAAATACCAATTGAAGTTGTTCTCTGGACATTTTAGTTCTTGATATATAAAACTGTTGTCTTTTCTCTCCTTGTGTTTATACACTTCAGTTGTAATTTCAGATACTGTGTGCCTACTGACTCAGTAATGTTTACACCTCCTTATTGTGCGCTATACGAACTAGCTGTAGTATTTTGACTCGGGTACTGTGGCTCTACATCCCTCTGGATGAGTGCATCTCCTCCCTCTCCCTGGCTCACAGTAAGTACACCTTTTTGCTCTCCTTTTGGGACCATGGCAGCAGATGCTGCAGTACCAAGTGTGGCACAATGGGTGTCCTGAAATGTAAAAGGGTTGACTCACCCAATCAAGCACATGACAATACTGCAGCACCTATGCTCTCTTCGTGCGGAGATAGCACTTTTACAAGAAACACATCTCCTGCCCCGTGCCACAACATGGCTTAAGAAATCCTGGGTAAGGGAGGTAGCAGCCTGTTCTGCTCCTAATAAGATGAAGGGTGTGGCTATTCTCTTATGACGTAGCTCTCTGTGGAAAGTAGAGAGTGTGTGAAGAAAGATACTCAGGGGAGATGGGTAGTGGTCAAGCTCTCTGTTCCGGGGAATACCATGCTATTGGGGAATATTTATGGCCCGAATAATGACCACACAGACTTTTTCCCGGCAGTTAGTCAAGCTCTTGCTGACCTAAATTCAGAAGGGATATCCATCCCTATACTGATTGGTGGGGATTTCAACACAGTCAATGATATTTTTCTTGATAAATCCTGCCCCACACCCCATGTTACACCCAAAGGTAGACAGACTTTGCAAGATATTTTATTTATTTATTTATTATTCTTCAGAAAATACCTTTGAGCCTGAGGTTCATTTACAGAGGTTCCACATCAAACACAAATTATACATAAGAGTAATAACAAATGAGAAGCAATACAGTTAAAATGAGAGTAAGCAGTAACACATCTTGACAATTCATAAAATTAGAGCATAAGAGTAGTAGAGAGAGAAGGGGTAGTGATAACAAGGTGGGGAGGTAGGAAGTAGCAAGAAAGTGAGAGGTAGTGCAAGATCTGCTATAGAGCAGCTATGTTGTCTGAGGGCAAGTTTTTTTTTATTTTTTTTTAGTGAAGAAGAATTGAGAGTAACTGAGTTTAACATAGAGGTCTGAGTTGGCACCTGTCTCCCTTACTGGCCCAATCCTACAGCACGGTCAGCGGTTGGCTGGCAGTCCTTGCTTCAGTCACTGAACTGTGACCTGCGCTCTTTGCTAGTTCAGCTCCAAACAGTTCAGCTCTCCTTCCTCTGGTCGCCGACTGAGACCCCACTGCCAACTGCAACCACAGCTCCATGCAGCTCTCAGCTCTCCTTTCTCTAGTTGCTGACTCCGACCCACTCCTCCACTGCTGACACAGCTAACAAACACAGAAATGCACAGTCTGATTTCTTTCTGTGCCACCTGGGCTACTGGTACAATTGATGACAGAGGTCACCCAGGGTATCAGCTAGGCATGCACTCCCCTGCCCCATTACAGTGATAGCCTGGGGCACACTTACTCAAGTGCAGGATGTGAAATTCTTTTGTCCTTATGCTTCCTTTGTTATTTTAAAAGGTTGTTTAAAAGCCCACAAACAGATCCCTTAGGAGCAAGCCAGTCGAAAATGTGGATTCAAGCAGGATCCAGAGTCACTGAATTTGTCAGACTTAGTTGCTTGACTTCTGTTTTGCTTGGGATAGCTTCCAAAAAGTTGATTTTAAACTGAAAATGCAAATACCAGGTGGTGATGTCTTGCAGAAATCCAGTCCAGGAGACCTTCACAGATGTAGTAAGCAAGAATAATGTAGTTACTCCAAGCAGAAAATCTTGTAAATTCCCAAAAACTAAGCTACAGACACAGACAAACACAAACAGCCACCCACACAGACCCTGGAGGTTATTTTTCCACTATACGGACTAGCTGTAGTATTTTGGCTGGGGTATTGTGGCTCTATGATGGAGGAGTGGGCCCTTACGGATATTTGGCATAGGGATCATCCCACAGGTCAGGATTTTACCTTTTACTCAACACTGCATGGCTCCCACAGTTGTATTGACTTTTGGCTTGCCAATGATTTGGCAGTTCAAGCCATATCTGACTCCTCCATTGGTTCAATTCTCTGATCGGAGCATGCAATGGTCCATATCTCCTACTCTCCCCCTAGCAGCCCTTCCCATAGGGTTAGATGGTGCTGTAATCCCCTCCTCTTCAAAGACCCTAATTTCCGCTCTATGTTCATGCAGGCCACAAAAGATTACTTTACCCTTAATGCTGAGTGTGGCGTTACACCTAATACGGTATGGGAGGCATTTAAGGCAGTTATCCAGGGTCACATTATCTCCTCCTCCTCAGCTGCCCGAGATAGGACCCGTAGGTCACAACTAGCCGATCTGCAAGCACAGTTGCACACATTGGAACAATGTTTTAAAAAAGACATGTCCAATACAAGGGACACTAATCTGCAATGGCAAATGATAGGGCTCAAATGTGAGATCAATACTATTCTGCATCAGAAAGCAGAATGGCTCCTAACATGTTCCAAACATGCATACTGGGACAGCAAAGAGAAATCTGGGAAACTTCTTGCTTTCCGGCTCCACCAACAATGAGCTGCAACCAAAATCCATTCCCTTCACTCTCCCTCTGGCACCACAGTCTCTAGTTCACAGGGTATAAATGATGCCATTAAGGCATTTTACAAAACTCTCTACCAAACCCAGACTGTCACAACAAGTGCACAGCTCTCCCAAGATATTTCTGCTTTTACACAACAAACTCCCTGCTGGCACTTACCCTGGACCAAATAGCCTCCCTTGATGCCCCTCTTACATGCTTTGTATCACTCTTTCCAATATGGATCATGGGAAAGTGCCAGGACCCGATGGAACGTCCATGGAACTATACCAAGCTTTGGGACTGGACATTTTACAACCCCTTAAAATGGCCCTGCAAGCCTCACATGCCGCCGGATCTCTTCCAGCCACAATACGAGATGCACCAATTATGTTGCTTCCCAAAAAATCGTTGGACCCCTTGGATTGTGCCAATTATAGGCCAATATCCTTGTTATCTGTTGATACCAAGATAATGGCCAAGGCTTTAGCTGCATGACTGATGTCCATCCTTCCATCTGTTATACATCCTACACAGGCAGGTTTTATGCAAGGTAAGTCAGGAACTGACAATACCAGATTCTTACTTAATCTTAAATGGTTTGCAGCCAGTGTCGACTCTCCCTATGGCAGCTATAGCCATAGATTTCTCAAAGGCCTTTGATTCCATAGAATGGTCTTATCTCCATGCAATACTTAACACATACAGTTTTGGGGCCCAGTTTCAACACTGGATCCAGACACTATACCATTCCCTTACAGTGCGCATTTTTACAATCAGTGACATATCTTCTCCCTTTTCTCTTAATAGAGGTACAAGACAGGGCTGTCTTCTCTCTCCCCTCCTTTTCCTAATAGCCATGGACCCACTGATCCAGGTTCTGATATCATCCCCCCAGATACATGGTATCCAAGTTGCAGAACATTCATATCTAGTGGCAGCATATGCGGATGATCTCCTTTTGACCCTAGCCAATCCCACCAAGTCAGTTCCTGCTGCCCTTAAAATCCTGCAGAACTTTGCTGCATTATCTGGCTTAAGGGTTAATCATAAAAAAATGACTGTCACCCCTTTAAACCCAGGATGTACTAAGGCTTGCTTACAAGATACTAACCTTACATGGGCAGCACAAGGCTTTACCTATCTTGGAATCTGACTCCCCACTAACTGGTCAGTGCTTGAATCTGCCAATTTCTTGACCTTACTCAGCTTACAACAGAATTAGAGAGATGGCGTAAATTGCGACTCTCTCTCTCCCTGTTTGGGTGGCTGCTGTTCGCATGCTCTTGTTCCTCTGTCTCCTCTACCTCTTTAACAATATCTCTGTTTTATTCTATCCTACACTGTTTGCTCTGATAGAACATTGAATTTTGGCTTTCCTTTGGGATAATAAGCCCCCAAGATGGAGCAAACAAAAGCTGAGGGCACATTGGTCCTGTGGAGGTCTTAATGTCCCTTGATTCCAGGGTTACCACTTAGCATGTTTGGCAGCGCACAACCAAATGGTTTATACACAACACAAGGGGCCCTCCAATATGGGTACAATTGGAATCAGACATGGTAGGAGGTACCCCGCTGTTCTCTTTCCTCATGTTTAATTCCCCCCGACCACGCCTGCTGCCTCCCACAATCATCAGTACAATTGTGGCATGGAAAACACTTAAACTTAAAACTAATGTGTCGAGACAGGCCTGGCCATCCCCACTTTGATATGCCCCACTCTGGCATAACCCCCTTTTTAAAATAGATGGGATCCTGTTTCATTGGCCCATATGGCAGAGAAGCGGAATACACAGAGTCCACTATCTATGCTTGGTGGGAGCGAGACATAAGTTGTCTTTCACACAACTTCAAGCCAAATTTTCTCTCCCTCAGAAAGATTTTTGGAGATATTGTACCTCCATATCCGTAGTATTCTACAGCCCCTTTTTAATAACCAATCTATAGCTACACCCTGGCAATGGCTGAATACATTGCACAAGCAACCCTTATCAAAAGGCTTACTTGGGCACTTGTACACAATGTGGAGACACACACTGCACAACTGTCAACCACACAGACATGTAAACAATGCTGGGAATCATACCTAGCATCCTCTATCCCGCAGAACTAATGGGACCTATACTTAAGGAATGCTCACAGAGTACACATGGATACCAAAAGTCGCTTTCTTCAACTAAAGATTTTATTACTTTGGCATCATACCCCAGTGGCTGTACAGGCCCGTGGCCTTTTAAACCACACTAGCTGTTGGAGATGTTTCCAATCCAATGCCCACCTCCTACATATCCTTTGGACTTGTCCACACCTCACTCACTTCTGGAACATGATCACCTCAGATCTGTCTGAAGTGCTTAAGACGCCTATAGCCCTTAACGACTCTAAACTATTATTGGGAGATGCTACCTCTTTGTCATGTCTCCCCAAGCCTCTTCAAGATTGGACCCTTTCAGCCCTCCTTGAAGCTGAATGCCTTCTACTCCTGCACTGGTGCCAAATGGTCCTACCCACAAGGAAGGCATGGCATGCAGCTCTTGCATAGCTGTCTACTTTTGAGCGATTATGTTACCTTCAATGGGGAAATCTAACATATTAATTTTCTAATTGGGAACCATACTTGCATTCCGACCTATGTAAACTTCCACCTCCACTGGCAAATCCTCCACTCTTTTAGCTGTTGCTCCAGAAGGTATAAGCATCTGACTGTTTAGATATGACTATGACTGTATATTGAAATGTACTGTCTTATAGTATTATTACCCAACCAGTTTTGAGAACTTATAGTTACTGTACTAAGGCACAATATGCATGTACATCTATGTGTACTAAACTTGAACCAAGATATATGTCACCAGTTGTAAACTGTATAATTCAATAACCTAAAACTCAATAAAATCTTATATGATAAAAAAATAAGTCTGTACAATAAAGAGCTTCTCGTTTGCCGGGCCATAGCTCAATAGGGCAATGTAAATATATATGGTTAGGGAAGCCAGGATGGTACAATCGATTGAGAGCTAAAAGTTAGTGAGCAGAATGAGCACAATGTGCTGAGATCACAGTGAGTGTTGAGTGCTGAGTCTTATGCAATGACAAAAAAGACTTGAGTGCAGAAGAATTCCAGAGGCTGAAGCTGGGGGATGGCCATAGGCAGTAAGCGATGGTTTGCATAAGCAAGAAGCAATGATTACGTAAGCAAGAGAGAGCAAAAGCATCTGAGAATTGATGGCGAATGTCCAACTAATTCAGATCTAGGTCCATAGGGGGATGAGGAGCTCTGGGAAGGCTAGCAGATGGCAGGCAGGCAGGTGTAGAGTAGAATATGTGTATTTCCAGGTCCTGATGCAGGGTGAGGTAGGTATGCAGGAGATGTAGTCGGGTCTCCAGGATCCGATGTTGGGAGGCAGGAATTGGAGTGGTAGTAGATCTGAATGAAATGAAGCATTTAGGTAGGAAGCATCCAAGGGTGAGAAAGGGAGTCAAGCCCAAACGAGTTATTGATGTGCGGCTGGACCACATGTAGGTCAGCCAATGGAAGTATGAGGTGTAGGATGTGCGGTTGACTACACGTAGGTCAGCCTCTAAGTGAGTAGAGAGTGGCAGCTAGACCCCACGAGAGCTATCGCGTGTAAGACCACAGGTAAGGTCAGCGGTAAAGTGAAAGTGAGAAAGGCAGCTAAACCCCTCGAAGGCTAGCATGCACGGCTGAACCACACGTAGGTCAGCCGGTAAGATGAGTAGAGAATGGCAGTTAAACCCCACAAAGGCTAGCATGCATGGCTGGCCACACGTAGGTCAGCAGGAAAGCGAAGTAGTAGCGAGAAATCCAAATGAAGTGAAGCAACATGGGAAGCATACAGGGATGTTGATGTACAATTCTATGACATAGTCCAATAGTAAATCCATAATGGAGCATAGATGAGTCCAGGATGAATGGATAGATGCGAACAGGCAAGGTGAGAGCTGCAGCATCCAGAACTTGAGCAGGATAACTGAAGGCAAGACATCCAGGAGTGTGTCCAATGATGGAGAAGCTCAGATGATGGTCCACAGGAAGGCTCTGGAGCAGGGCGTTGAATGCAAGGAAGGGACACATGGTTGTGTGCATGGCATGAATACAGAGGCTGAAGGCAAAAGAAGCAGCTAGGCCCATACATGGGTAGGAAGCGTGGCTAGACCACATGAGGTCAGCCGTAGGAATGGCAGCTAGGCCCCACGAAGGCTAGCAAACCACATAACCCTCACGTAGGCCAACAAGGAGCAGGATGGCATGCTAGGCAAAGCCCCCGCATGGCCGGCAGTATGGTCTGACCCCATGTAGGTAGGTGGAAGGAGAGCAAGGCAAGTTAGAACCCACATAGGCTAGCATGCCGGGGTACCACCACGGAGGGCTGCCCAGCTGGACGGCTGACCCAGGCGAAAGCTACATGGAAGTTAGTTAAGTTTATAGAGTATGTAGCAAGTAAAGGAAGCCGGCTATGGAGCCAAGCACTTCCATGTTGAAACGATGATATGATTGCATACAGTAGTAGCCACAGACATTGCCAGCTATTTCCAGATATTTCGCGAAATTTCTAAAGCGTTTCTCTCTGCTGCCCCTATTGTAGAAATGGAAAAAGCATTAAATATACCTGGAAATATCACAGAAATTTCAGGAAATAACTGGCAGTGTCTGTGGCTGCTACTGTAGTAGGCTTCATAATGTTGGTGAGGAAGAAGGTCTTTCAGTCAATGTCGTACATTATAGATTGGTGCCCAGAATAGCTCTAGCATAATTAATAATGACATGCTGGTATGGAATGTGGTCAAGATAGTTGTAGCAAGGCAGCATCAGGGTTCTAGCAGGTTGGAAAGGCATGGCACAGTAATACTAGGTACTCACATGGGCAAGGATAGGGAATAGTCCAGAGCCTGGCAGGCTAGCCCCAAGCAACAGGTATTCCAGGCAGAAGCTAAAAGGGGACTGAGCATATTAGGCAACAGATGGTGTGGCCTTGCAACAGAACCATCAGACTCTTGCTGAATAACCTAGGACAGCTGATGGAGGTAGCAGGACAAGCAAGGTAATAATGTTGGCCGCATCAGTGTTACGCCACAGAAGGAGATCCCTGTGTACCTGACTGCAATGCAGCTTACTGGAAGCTGAAGTCAAGCAGTGCTGCTAAATTAAGAATTCACTCCATCTCCGTCAAAAGGAATGACCAACTGCACTACGAAGTAGTGAAGTCCTGTGAGTAGGAGGTGATGATTTGACCAAGGTCCGGATATGCAGGTAGTGGTAGATGAGTAACAAAATTGCCCTTACATGGATGGGGCATCTGGAGCCCACATGGTGGGCATAGTGACCGGTAAGAGCGAAGTATTCAGTACATGCATTCTGGACTAATTTTGAGATCAAGCTAGTTGTATGTGTTCAGTTTTTCCATACAACATTTTCAGCAATGAGCAAGTGTACTTAGCTGTTTTGTGCTTGCTGTCAGACATATTTAAATTAAATTAGCTGAATTGGGGATCAGAAAGTATGGTGAATCTGCTTTACTGGAGCGTTCAGGGGAGGCAGGTCCGTTACATGCACTAATTTGCTCCGATTGATTAGGTTGGTGGTGAATGGTTCCAAACCATTTGCCTTTCCTTTTGAACGGTATGAAGGAAAAGGCAAAGAGGATTGCTGGAGGAGCAGAGGTCCGAAATGTGACTGAACTGAAGAGGTACAAAAAACAAAGCGCAGGCATCCTGAGTGAGTACAGTGAACAGCAATGCAGTAAAGGTTGCAGCTGTCACTTCAGTAGAGGAGGAGAGTGGAGTAAGGAGTGGGAGGTCTGAATCCCCAGAGGTAAGGGCAGCAATGCAGGCCGAGAAGATAGGACTCGGCATTGACACGGTAGCAGCTGCTCTAAGAAACAGGAAAGGAAAGAATGAATATGCAAAGGCTGAGAGACAGATGGGCAGAGGGCAAGAAGGAAGAGGTTAATGGGTGAGGAGAATCCCCAAAAAGAGCAAGAATGAAAGAAAAGACAACAAACGATGGAAGCTCGGGGGGGGGGGCAGGCAAACAAACAACAATGGAGCAACAAGCAAGGAGGCAAGGAGAACAGAGAGGGGGGGTAACAGAAACAAAGGAGAGCAGCCATGCACTGGCAGCGCCACCAGTGAGTGCGACTCACTCTAAGCAGAGTGGAAGTAGCCTGATTGTTTATGTAGGATGTGGGGGAGGAGATCTTCCCCTACATAACTACAGGCATAGCCTTTCAATGGTCAAATTACACGTGGAGATAGAAAATCTACAAAAGCAAGTTGAGAAAACATTTTCAATTGGGGAGCATGATGATTTTCTTTTAAGAGTAAATATATGTTTTTGAAGATGAGATACAAGCAACCAAACTACAAATTTAAATGAGATTTGTATGACAACAAGGATAATAAAGTATATACTCTGTACTTCTAAGCCCCGATTCTAGAAAAGTTACGCCTGGCGTAACAGCACTTGTGCCAAGTAGAATGGCACATGTAGCAACTTATGCCAGCAGTTGCGACTTTCGCGATTCTACAAAGTGGCCTGCGACATGTCACAGGCCTTTTGCGCTGAATAGCTGTTATGCCAGCAGTTGCATCATAAACCCCCTGCGACAAGGTGCTAGGGGGTTTACGGCAGCAGTTGCACCCCATTCCAGAAGGGCAGCAACACAGTCCCCAATGTCGGGATTCTACAAGAACCCCCAGAGGAGAACTGACAATGTAAGTTACACCTGCATTTAGCTGGTGTAATTCACATATGTCCTCTGAGGGTCCTTTAGAACCCAATGCATGTGCCCTACCCCCATGCCCAGATCACCGCCATTGGTGCCCCAATGGGCATCTCACACATTTCCGTCCCATCCCCCATGCTGTACTTGCCCCTCCCATACCCCCATATAGTAAAGGCCCTGCAGGGCTGCCCGCAACTGCCCCCAAGTGTAAATGTACTTGCATAAACTCCCCCAGCCCTGAATCCTCTGTTGTAGAAATACAGCGCAGAGGCTGCCCACACCCTAGCCCCTGAATCCTCCATTGTAAAATGTCCGACAGGGCTCATTACTCCCTCAGCCCCCTCATCCCCTTGTAAACTGCTCTGAGGGCTGCTCCAGACCCTGCCCCCAGAATCCTCCATTGTAACATGCCCTGCCAGTGGTGCTGTCATCATCCCACCGACCCCAGTCACTGACTGCAAATGTGGCAAATACACTGCCTAGTAGTCTGCCACGCCCTCAACCCACCGTGCACACTCCAGCACCCCCCACCCATCCGCGGCCGCGACTGGCACAGCCCCTCTCACCTCCATGGCAAGCCGCCAACTGAGTTCAGCAGGATCGTGTACAGAAAAGACTCGCTCAGAAATTAATTTCTGAGCGCGTCCTTTCTATATGTGCTCCAACTGAACAAACTCGGTGGCTGGCCATGGAGGCATGTGTACAGAAAAGATGCGCTCAGAAATTAATTTCTAATCGCATCCTTTCTGTACGCGTTCCTACTGAACATAGTTGGTGGCTGTCCATGGAGGTGAGAGGTGGGCTGTGCCAGACTCCTGCTGGGGACGAGTGGGGGGTACTGGGTGGCTGGCATGGGTGAGTGGGGGGTGGGGGTCCACTAAACTGCCAGGGCAGGGTATTTGCCACATTTGAGGCTGGCGACTTGGGGGTCGGGGCACGAGTGGGAGGATGACAGCACCGCCCTGTGGGGCACGTTACAACGGGGGATTTGGGGGACAGGGGATGTGGGCAGCCCCACGGGCATTTTACAACGGGGATTCAGGGGCTGGGGTGTGGGCAGTCCCATGGGGCATTCTACAATGGGGATTCGGGGCTGGGGGTGTAAGCCCTGCAGGGCTCTGCACCTACATTTCGGGGGGGGCTGGGGGTATGGGCAGCACTGCAGGGCAGCTATTGTGGCTCACTAGGCAGGGTGGTGCACTTGCGACCAGCGGTTGTGGCTTGCGACTTGCTCTTCAGGTACACCCTCTGTTCAGCGTAATTGGCCGCATGACGCCAGTCGCAGGACTTTGCTGCGGAGACTCTGCCCCTTCTAGAATAGGGCGCAGGGTTAATGTCACAGTTGCAGGTGGTGCAAGTTGCGTATGGCGGCGACTTGTGCCACCCTTCTAGAATCGGGCTCCTAATGTATATTTTCTTAATTTATGGTATATTGTACAGATGTGTGTATGTGCTCTGTACCTCCAATGTATATTATTCTGTTCTTAACTTGTGCTGTATTGTACAAATGTGTGTATGTAAAGTGTGTATAAATACTCTGTATTGCTTGTATATTCTCCCCTCTCCCTGGATGCTTCTGGAAATTAGTTGTTTACAACTCAGTATGTCTGTCCTGATGAAACATTTTAAATAAATACATAAATAAAGATTGTGATATTTCTTTGACAACTTACCAAAAGATGCAATAAACCAAACAGTGTCAGAACAGAAAAAAATTCTAATTTAAAGACTAAAGTTTAATTCTCAGCTCATCTCTCCAGGTAACATCTCTCACTCTAGAGACATACTGTACATGACAGTAGCTAATGGCTCAAGCTTGCCTGGTGTTCAACAGCTACTGTACATTTCTGCCAGGCCCTTTCTACAGCTCATGGGCATGCTGGCAGCTGTCTCTGTCACAAACTCATTTGTGAGGGTCAGATCACTGAGCTCACAGTGCCCACCGCTATGTGCAGTCCATGGCAGGGAGGGGGGAAAACAGGGATGCCCTCCTCATGTCCTTCCAGCATGTTTGCTGGGTTTACAACAGAAGTCTTGCCATGAGGTCCCAGGACATCACTCTTTACTTTTGATCAGGACACAGTACCAGTCTCAAGTCTTGTGGCCAAATATGAACCCTTTTTCATAGCTATTGCACATGGGAGGAAGGCCCAAATATTACACCTTCTTTGGGGGTAGGGGGTGGGTTCGCCCTCCAGACTTTTTCTTGGGGGAGTATCTCTCCCAGCCTCTGAACAGGTGCGAAACCTGGGTGTGATTTTTGACGAAGGGTTGACCCTGCATTCTCAAGTGTTGGCTGTGGTGAAATCTTCCTTTTACCACCTAAGGAATATCTCCAGGATTAAGCACCTTGTTCCGTCCAGTGGCCTTCCTACTTTGATCAACGCCTTTGTGTCTTCGTGCTTAGATTATTGCAATTCCCTGTACCTAGGGCTACCAAGGGTGGAAATCCATCACCTGCAGCTAGTGCAGAATGCAGCGGCCCAGCTTTTGACGGGATTGTCTCGGTCCTGTCATATTTTGCCGGTTCTACGCAGACTGCACTAGCTGCCAGTTCAGTGGCGGATCACCTTTAAGATCAGTCTTCTGACTTTTAAAGCCCTACCCGGACAGGCCTGGACTACCTGAAAGAGCTTCTGGTTCCCTACTGCCCTGGACGATCGCTCCGCTCAGACGATGAGGGGTTGCTGGAGATTCCAAGGGTGTGTTTGAAATCTGGGGCCAGAGCTTTCATGCATGCAGCCCCAACCCTTTGGAATTCTCTATCCCATCAATTATGGGAGTGCATGACCATGGTGGGATTTAAGCAAATGCTGAAAATGTTTTTATGGCACCAAGCATTTGGTGAGTAACTGTTTGATGTAGTTAATGATCTTGTATATATTATATGTTGCTGAGATGTTTGTTTTGTGATTTTAAATTTGCTAGGCACCTTGCATTTGAAAGGCATCTTATAAGTAAAGTGTATTGTTATTATTATTATTATTAGAAGTGCACTACTTGATTTGGTCTTCACTCTACAGGACAAGCAGCAGCCCAGTTTACACTCCATGGGACTCGTATGAGACTCTGGTATTCTCTCAGAATCCAATCCGATTGTTGCCACAGACCCTTTCAATTTGGTTGCTTTTGGTAATCCCTCTAAGCATTTGACAGTTGTCACAAATTTTTAAAGAAACCTACAGTCACATACAATATAAGGAATCTCATGCAGGCAGAATTTCTTTAGAAAAACAAGCCTTTACTAAAATAAATGCAGTTACAAGTAAAAGAGAACATATACTAATTTAGGTTACAGTATGATAAACAGAATATGATAATTCACACAAAATAAATACACTAGAATCTAAGCAGCTAAGTCTAGCTTTTATGGAGAGTTTCAAAGTCCAAAGAATCTTTGCTTAGTAAAATATCTCAGTGTTTGTATAGTAGTTTCTGGTGTGTTGTTTTCGGGAGTCCAACCAGAGTGGCCCTTGGTGTCTGCGCTGAGAGTTTAACTATCCTTCTGACATTCATTTCCAGTCATAAGGAAACCCATTTTTCTAGGATCGTGGATACGTTGTTCATCCACACTTATTGGCATGTCCCTTTCCCCTTTAAGGATCGCCGGACGTCTTCAGGCTGGCTCCTACCACCCACCCGGGTGGTATATCCCTCAGCTCCACCCCATGATGCCAGATCTTCCTTTCCGCTGAAATATTCAGGTTGCATCCTTCATGCTCCTGCATTTTGTAGGTCTTGGCTTCTAAACCTTTGGTTCTTCCAAAACTTCATCTAGTTCGCATTAGTAACCATGACTGTTCTACTTCAATTATGGAAGACAAGTCTTCCCCTGGATTTTACCAGTGTTTGTGTGGCCAGAAAATGTTGTGCACCAATCCCCACACCACGTGGGTTTACTACTTGGATGTCTGCCATGACACCTCTAAGTGCGACTTCTGCCTTGCATTTCACCCTAATGTCCTCGATGACTGTTTCGCACACCTGAAGTTGGGGAGGCCGGAAAAACGGAAACCTCTGGTAAAATCAAAGAAGGCTCGGTGGGCAGTTTCCATGGCTGCAGGATCTGCTGAGCAATTAAAACGTATGCAAACCTTTGAGGAGGAAGCAGCTCGGGCCGCAGAATCTTCCTTTTGGAGCTTCTTCGTTCTGCTCAACCTGGGCTCCTCCTTCTCGGGTTCTTTCCGAGAGTTGTGCCAGTCTCTCCTTACTGAAGGGGAGGGTCCTGTGGGCATGCACTCCTCTCAGTCCTGTAAGCAGGAAAAGGACCCAGGATTGTCTTTGTCTCAGTGAAGACATTCTTGGGATTGGGAGAGATCCTTGTCCCAGGAACTAGCAGTCTCAACTTTGGTCGAGATCGCCTCTTTGGCAGCTGGCTTCTCAGCCTTGCCATCTCGCAAGTCGACCAAACTGTTGATCGACGTGGTCGAAATTGTCATCGAACTGATCGACCCATTGTCGCCAACTCCAGTTGCCGACTCTCTTTTCGGACTCTGGTCCTTTCTTTTCCCAACAAGGAGACCCAGCCTTCTGGGAATCCAGCTGAGGAAGTGGTCCCCAATCCCGGAAAGACACTAATCCTGCCGGTGTCTCCCGATCGACCGAGTCAGCCTGTTTGATCATAATTGCAGTCCAGGAATCCCCTAGACTGACAGCCCAAGGAAGAGCCATAAGCGCTCTAAGAGGAGATGCCATCGGTCATCCTTGTCCTCCTCAGATAAGAAGAGGATCCGGCGGAAACTTAGTTGGCGCTAAGAGGACCTCATGTGGCAACAGCTAATTTTGTCTGGGCACAAGTCGACGCCGCCTTCAACCCCAGCCATTACCTTGCTTTCACCTCCCAGGCCGAAGCCGACTCCTTCGGAGCTGATTAAGTTGGCTCCCCAACCAATGGAGCCGGCGAAACCTCCAGTTCAGCCTTTACTGATCTCTCCACCGATCATGGTGGAACTGCTGCCCAAGCAGCCTGTGGGAGGGTCTCCTTCCAAGGGAGATAGACCAGACACTGGGCTTTCCCAGCATCTCTCAGTCACTGTCACCCCGGACCACCCTTGGCAGGTTGAAGGTGACTTCAGTGGTCAACCGTTGTAACCGGATTCCTCAGATCAGATGAGACCGGCCTAAATTCTTATCCTGGGGATGACGGATTGGCTGGTGGGATAGACACGGAGAGTGTTTTTTTGTCTTTTAAGGGCATTCTTCACCTCATCTCTGAGTCTACAGGGATGCCCCTGGAACCTACCCAGAAAGGTGGAGTACCCTCTCACAGACATTCTCCAGAGAGGGGATACTCTGACGGAGGTCTTTCGTGTGGCCAAAGCCATAGTTGGCCTAGCAGCTCTAGAACTTTGGCAGCATCCTGTCTCCTGTCCAGCTCCATCTGCTGGCATGGCCTGCAAGTATGTAGTGCCTATGGGGTCCCTTATGTAGTTCACAGAGCACCCTTCGGCCAAGAGCCTGGTGACCGCCTCTGTGTTCAGGTATACCGGCTGTTCTGCCGACACTGACTGACCTCCCAAAAAAGAATCCCAAAATTTGGATCATTTGGCTCAAAAGGTCTATGTGGCCTCATCTTTAAGCCTTCATCAGTCAAGTTTGGCCATCATCATGGCACACTTCTCCCATGCCCTCTTGGGGTCTTTGGATGAAGTCCTCCCATACCTCCCCACAGACATGTATACCACGGTCAAGCAGGTCCAGGAACAGGGCCGGACTGTTGCCAAACAGCAGCTTCAGACAGCCCTGGATATTGGAGATTCTTGTGCCTGCTCAATGGCAGTTGCAGTTGCCTCTCATCACAGGCTTGGCTGAGACTCTCCTCTTGCTAGCAGATACTCAGCACAAACTAGCTGATATGCTTTTCCTGGGCACTGAATTTTTTTTTGCCCCAGGTGTGGCTGGTCACCTTCAGTGTATTGTGCAGTCCAATGCCACTTTGAATGCTACTTCTGCTAAAGGTTCTTCAATCAAGAAACAGCAGAAGAAGAAGCCTTTTTGGCACCCTTCCCCTGCAGCCCAACAACCCTCCTTTCAAGGAGGGCAGCAGCAACAGCAGCAGCGGCAGTAGGCTCAAGCTTGGCACCTCTGGCCCAAGACCAGGCCCACCCAGACCCATAAAGGAGGCCAAGGGTCAGGTCCTGGATCCTCCTCCTCCAAGCCTGCTCAGTGACAGAGCGGGGGCTGCCACCCCTTCTCCTGTCATGTCAGCTCTGGGTCCTCCTGTGGGGGGCCAGCTCCTCCACTTTCTTTCCGCCTGGTCCGTTATCACTACAGACAGGTGGGTTTTGGAAGTGATCAGTCAGGGACTGCCTCTGGAATTCAAGCAGTACCCTCCACACTGAGCCGGCGCCCCTTGGGAGGAAAAAGTATCTGTCTATATTCAGTCGGCTCTCTGAGATGACATTGCTCAGCTCCTCCTCAAGGATGAATTCTCCAGCAGACCCAGGCTTTGTCTCCAGGTACTTCCTGGTGCTGAAGCAGATGGGGGGGCTGGTGCCCCATTCTAGATCTGTATGACCTGAATCAGTATCTCAGGTCATGCACCTTTCGGATGGTCACTCTGTCCCAGATCATACCATCCTTGGCACGAAACATGTGGTTCTGTTCACTGGCTCTGCAGGACTTGTTCTTTCACATCCCAATCCATCTGTAAATTTTTTTTTATATTTATCTTACTTTTCTGCCCCTCTGACATCCATCAGAGATCCAGCCTGGTCACAGTGCCCCTGAGACTTCCACAGCCTAATGAGCCCTTTGGTCCCCGGTCACTCCTAGCTTACCCTCCAGGAGGTGGGGCACAGCACCGTGGAACCTATCTGGTTGGGGGAGCCCTCGGCCAGGTGACTGATTGATGCTAGGGGGCAGGGCATCATACAGATATCGGCAGAGAGGGATTTTGTCCCTATAGGCTGGGGCAGAGACAGGCAATGATGCCTGCATCTGTCCCACCCCAAGGCTCCTGACTATGCATTAGTGCTAGGGTGATACACCCAGCTTCCGCTAGGTGTCACACCCACACCAAGTGCAGGAAACCCCCACCCCCCGGAGAAGGAGAGCAGTCCATGGGATGCTCAATCCTTCTCCTCCTGGCCAGCCCTCCGACAACCCGGGCTCATTCCCAAACCTGATTTGCCAGCGTCACAAGTGGAAATCCAACCGCTGCTCCAGTGGGCTGGCCCAATCCATCTGTTTCATTGGTGGTTTCTCCACTTCAGAGCTGAAGGGACCCTATACGAGTTCCAAGCCATACCGTCCGGCCTTTCATCAGCCCCACAGGTCTTCACCAAATGCATTGCAGTGGTGGCAGCCTATCTCAGGTGTTGGGGGTCAGAATTTATCCCTAACTCAACAATTGGCTCTTAGAATGTCCCACCCAGCAGGAGGTAGAGAGGTCCAGGGACCTGGCCCTCCAGACCTGCTCCCAACTCTGCCTTCTGATCAACAAGGCCAAGTCAGAACTCATGCCTTCCCATGTGATGTGCTTCATCGGGGCAGAGCTCAAATCTCATCAAGCTAGAGCTCAGCTCCTGGCAGACAGGGCAGAGGTTCTCTCCTCCTTTGCCCAGTCATTTCTGGTTGGGCAATTGTGCCCTGCCCGGGACATTCTATGCCTTCTGGGTTACATAGCAGCATGCACCTCCGTGGTCCATTGGGCCTGGTGGCACATGCTCCCCCTCCAATGGGAGCTGGCCGCCCAGTGAACTCAGCACCATGGTAATTTCGACCAGCTGATCACTGTAACCCAGAAACAGTGGGACACTTTCCAATGGTGAACCTCCCCAGACAGGTTGCAGGAAGTGATCCCATTTGTCTGCCCTGAGCCAATGGCCGTCTTCATGACCAGTGCCTCTCTCATGGGCTGGGAAGCCCACATGGGGGACAAAAGGGCCCATGGATTCTGGACCCCTGAGGAGTCCTGATACCACATCAACCTGTTGGAGCTCAAAGCAGTCAGACTGGCACTGTAAGCTTTTTCTCCTCAGTTCTGGGGTCAAGTGGTTCAAGTCCAGATGGACAATACCACGACCATGTATTAACTCAACAAATAGGGTGGCACACATTCCTGTCTGCTTTGTAGGGAGGTGCTCTTCATCTGGTCCCTCGTCAGCCATCTGGAGGCAGATCTCATAGCCATTCATGTGGCAGGAGCCTCATATCATCTGGCAGATGCTCTCAGCTGCTTAGGTTAGACATCCTACAAGTGGTGTCTCCATCCAAAGGTAGCTTACAGTCTGTTCTCCCACTGGGGCAAACTGATGGTGGACCTGTTTGCCTCCAGGAACAACACCAAGCTGAGGCTGTTTCATGCCCACCCACCTCTAGCAGGGCTCGCTGCAGGGGGATGCCTTCTTGAGGTTGTGGACCCCAGCCCTCTTATTCACCTTCCCTCCATTTCCCTTGATCCACAAGGTGCTTATCACGGTGAGGAGGGACAAGGCAAAGGTGATTCTGGTAGCCCCAGACTGGCCGCACTAGTTCTGATATCCAGATCTCCTTAGCCTCAACTGCAGGCCCCTGGAGTGGCTTCCAGCATGCCCGGACCTAATCTCTTTCAGTCAGGGGAAGGTATACCATCCAGACCTTCAATCTCTGCACCTCACAGCCTGGTACCTGAGTGGCTAGAGTTCCAGGCTTTGGGTCTTTCTGAGGATGTCCTCACTGTGGTGGAGGCATCCAGAAAGGAATCGACCAGGAAATGTTATGCCTTGAAATGGAAAAGGTTTTCCATTTGGTGTCAGGGCAAGGGCCTGGACCCTCTGTCCTGTCCACTAGCATTCTTGACTACCTTTGGTCTTTGTCCAAAGGGGGTCTTCAGTCATCGACCCTTAGGGTGCACCTGGCAGCCATCTCTGCTTACTGGGCATGGGCCAGTCAGCTGGCAGTGCAGGAAACAGTGGTCGGGTGCTTTTTCAAAGGCCTGGATCACATATCCCCTCCGGTGCGTGAATCTCCACCTCCGTGAGATTTACTGCTGGTACTGGCAAAGCTCATGGGCAAACCATTCGAACCAATACACATTTGTACGTTGTAACACTTGTCATGGAAGATGGCCTTCCTGGTGGCTATTACATCTGCCAGAAGGACAGGGGAGCTCCAGGCTCTGTAGGTGGACTCCTCTTATCTGGTCTTCCACAGGGACAAGGTTGTCCTACGCCCCCACCAGAAATTCCTTCCTAAAGTAGTGTTAGAGTTTCATCTTAACCAGGTTTTGACTCTGCCAGTATACTACCCTAATTACACCTCGGAGCTCGGAGGCTGAATACAGGCTCCATACCATGGACCTGAGACGAGCTCTCTCTTATTATAAGGAGAAGATGGTGGAAATTCGGGGAGAGGTTCGCCAGCTGTTTGTCACCTACGCTGAGGCCGCTTCAGGCAGACCTGCACCAAAATAGACTATTGCAAGGTGGATTACATCTTGCATAAGTCTGTGCTACAAGTTGGTGGGCATGGAGCCTCCGAGAGGGATAAGACCTTATTCTACCCACCATATCGCTGCATCGGTGGCTGCTTCCAGGGGCATTCATATCCAGGAAATCTGTCAGGCTGCTACCTGGAAGTCAGCAAACACCTTCATTACTCATTACCACATCGACCTTGTGTCACACCAGGATGCTGGTTTTGGGACCTCAGTTCTCCAATCTCTATTTACCAAGTGAGTATCAATGGGGGTGTGCGCCTTGCCTCCTTCCTCCTGGAGAACTGATAGGAGTCTGCCAATAAGTGTGGATGAACAACATATCCACGATCCTAGAAAAACAGGTTACTCATCTGTAACAGTAGATCTTACTTTGAGAGGGTTCCTTCAGTAGGTCATTACATATAGGACTGGCACCACCTGGCATAGGGCTGCACAAAAGACTTTTCTAGCAATCCCTGATGGGGGACCGCCCACCTGATATCACGTGACTGACGTCAGTGTGGCCGTATATAGCGGGCAGTCCCCACGCCCACCCTCCAGTTCTTTCCCACCATCGCCTCATGTCAGTCACATTTCAGACTTCCATATAGCGATCATCATGTTAGTTCTTGCGTCGGATTAATTTCACCCTCGCTAAATCTATATTTTCGATATTCCACTACTTGATGTCTTCACCCAAGAAGAAGTGCTCGTCCTTTGGCGTGCAGATCCTACATAAGGATGGTCACCTGAAGTGCATGATCTGTTTGGGCCCAGATCACCCAGTCTCCTTCTGTTCAGAGTGCTAAACTTTTAATCAGGCCACCAAAAAAGTGGAGACAGCAGACTTTGGAGGCTCACCTTCTGAAGGTCCGTTTATCTTCTTAGAAAAGCAAATGGACTGCATTAAAGAGTCTTCTTCTGAGAAATCTTCTCCCTCAAAGAAGCACTATAAGGAGAAATAAGGGAGGCAGTATAGTGCAGTGATTTAAGGCTCTGCGCTGCAAATCTGGTGACATCCAGCAGACCAGACCTGGGTGTGAATCCCACAGCTTCCACTTGCATACTGTGTGACCCTGAGCAAGTCACTTAACTTCTCTGTGCTCCCAGGTTGCACCTGTAAAAAAGCTTTCAGCTTAGTGTACTACTCCTGGTTAAACAACTAAAAAAAAAAAAAATTCCGGGAGCAGGGGTGCTCCACGGACCAACCTGAGACCTCACTGCCCTTGACGAGCAAGGCCCAGCAACCACCAAAGAAGACCCGGACTGCAAGTCTGGCAAATTTTCAACAGATCAGTTGCCGATCGGCTCTCTTCTAGCCACTTCTCACACCGCTAAGTCAGCCCCAGCTCCTCCGGGGACCCATGCGGCTGCTAATAAGATAGCTCCCCAGCATTCAGGGCCCAGCACCAGTTGGTAGTTGCAGGGGACTCCTCCTTCACCCAGTTTGCCTGATAAGACACCATCTCTGACCTCTAGGTGTGGTTTCCACATTAGAAGACCGGCGCCTCACCCAATGACTGGCAGAACCAGGGGAAAGGCCCTCTTCCCCTATTCCTTCACCTTGCTCTCCCCTTCTCAGGCCAGTACTTCAGGCAAAGACAGCGTGAAACCCCTCGATGTGGTATATTCCTTGGGGTCTGTCCCATGCTTTCTTGACATGGTCATGGAGAAGGAGGCTCCTCCTCCGCGGTCGTCTAGCCTTCAAGTGGAGGCCCCTCCTCCTCCTCCTTCAGGTGGGATCCCTTCGGAGCCAACGAATATCCCGTCCCTGATCCTACCGTTGGACCATTTTGATGCTGGATATTCCAATGACTCTTCCACAGACAGGGCCCTGTGGTCTGCCCCAGCTTTTGGCTATGGTGCCAGACCCAGTCCCGCCATTGGGCCCCCTTTGTCCTGCTCCGATGCCAGCCCCTCTGATGCTGGATCCCCTTCTGGCACTGGAACGGGTGGTGCCGGTCCCGACATCGGCCTCCCCTGACATTGGCTATCCTGATGCCAGACCCCCTGCTGATTTACACTACAGTGGGTCCAACATGGGTACCCCCTCTGTCAGATCTGGTGATGGGGATGTATACCAGACTCCAGACTGTCCCACATTACTCTTTTGGGTATCCTGGGGACCATTTCCCAGCTGATCCTCCTCTTGAATGGAGTTCTTTAGGGCAGTACTTCCCTGGTTATAACCCCTACCACCATTATCAGGGATACCAGGGTTACCATTACCTGCCCCCACTGGTTATGCCTCCTCCTCAGCCACAATCTTCTCCTCTTCCTGCACCCCCTCCACCTCCACCAGTTATGATGGATTTTAAGACCTTCATCCAGTCTTGGTGGCAGGGGGCATGCTCAGAGTTGGTTTCAACTCCCTCTTCCACGGTCTCCTAGGTCTGCATCCCCGAGAAGCTGTTCACCATCCATGGTACATGTCTTGGGGGTGGCTCATCAGGACATTACCCTTCCTGACATCCGTAATCTTCTTGACGAGGGGGCAGACAATGTTGATGATGAGGAGGAGGATGCCAGTGAGTCAGTGGAGGATGCCTTGGAGGAGCCCCAGGGTTCAAAAGGCAAGGTTTCCCCCAAATCCCCCCCCAGAGGACCCTGGTTTCTCAGATCTTCTGAGGTCCATTAAGAATTTCTTTGACTGGAAGTCGGAGGAACAAGACCCAATGAGACAGAGGCTAGCCGAACACCTGGACTTAGAGTTTTTGTCTCTAGTCCCCATTCCTCCCTGGATTGGGCCTCACCAGGACCTCACCTCTATGGTCTGGCAGATGTCTCATTCTCTCCCGGCAGCATCCAAGAGGGCAGACAAGATTTATCAGGCACTGAAGGATGCTCCGTTCCTAAGGATGCATCCTAAGGTGGACTCTTTTGTCATTTCAGCTGCTCATGACCACTCCACAGCACCCAAGCACATGAGCACCTCTCTTCCAGACAGAGGCAGATGGACCAGTTCGGTAGAAAAGTTTACACCTCAGCCACATGTGTGCTTAGATCTCTCAACTATGTGTCCCACATGGTGTCCCACCAAAAGGCTACCCTGGCCAGGTTAGAGGCTTGTGTCCAGTCTGTGGAACCCTCGAGCCTCAAAGAGGAGCTTGCCAAGGACCTTCGCCTTTCTTGCTTTTCATGTAGGGATGCTTTGTGGGCTACATACGACTCCATCGACTCTGTAGCTCACACCTCAGCAACTGCCGTTGCCCTAAGATGGCATTCCTGGCTTCGCATCTCTGGCCTTGCCAATGAGGTACAGTTGGTGCTTCAGGATGCCCCCTTCTGAGGCTCAGTGCTTTTTGGTGGGGACACCAAAGATATCATCACTGATCTCCAGGACAGAGGCCTCGCCCTTAGATCAGTGAGATCCATGTACCAATCGGGCACTCAACAACAGCAGCCCTTTCAGAAAAGGACCTGGAGACAGAGGAAGCAGGCCTCAGCTCAGCACCAGGACAAACGCAAGTCCTCGGGTTCCACCTCTCCTCTGGCCTCCAAGAACCAGAGAAGCACAGGTGGCCCTCTCCCTGAATGTCCTACCACTTCCTGACTCACTATCCCCACTACCTCCTCAGTCTCACGATGAAGAGCAGGTGTTGGGGAGGTTCACTCACCATGCACAGAAATGGAAGGCAACAACCTCCGACTCATAGGTCCTGCATCTGGTGTCCATTGGACACACCATAGAGTTTTTGAAAATTCCTCCAGAATCTCCACCAAAAAGACCTTCTTACTCCAGGGATCAGGGTCTTCTCATCCAAGAGAAAGTTCAAAGCCTCTTGCTCAAGGAAGCAATAGAGTGCATTCCCCTCCAGCAAAGGGGAAGGGGGGTTTTACTCCCATTTTTTCCTGGTTCCAAAAAAGATGGGAGACTTCAGACCCATTCTCAACTTAAGCAACCTCAATCAGTTTGTCGAGTACAAAATGTTTTGGATGTTGATGATCCAGAGTCTCCTCCCATTCCTTCTGGAAGATCATTGGTTGTGAGCTCTGGACATGCAGAATGCTTACCTGCACATCCTGATCTTCCCCAGCCACCGCCATTTCCTGCGGTTCCAATTCCAAGGGGAGCACTTCCAGTTTCGAGTGTTCCCTTTTGGTTATCCTCAACACCAGGG
This sequence comes from Neoceratodus forsteri, assembly GCA_016271365.2. Classification (NCBI taxonomy): domain Eukaryota; kingdom Metazoa; phylum Chordata; order Ceratodontiformes; family Ceratodontidae; genus Neoceratodus; species Neoceratodus forsteri. The sequence goes on along the minus strand of CM028138.1, from coordinate 136,735,782 downwards.
TGTTTACCAAGTGCCTAGTAGTGGCGGCTTCTTTATGCTGCCAATGGGTATCGCAGTTTTCCTTAGTTTTGCTTTTAGTTTTTTTTTTTTTTTGACCGGGTAAGTACACTAGACAAATCCCACCTATTTTCAGGCACAACCCGGGGGAGGGGGATACAGATGAATGCCAACTGACTTTGAACCAGATTTAGCTGTTGGTGATATTTTTTAGTGAATAAGGGAAATTTGGCCAGGACACTGAGGAAATTCCCCTACTCTTTTCGATAAGTGCCATGGGATCTTTAACATCCACCTGAACTACCACCAATCCAGGCAGATGGGACCTCGGTTTAACATCTCATCTGTAAGACGGCACCTCAGAAGTGCAGCACCCCTCTCATGCTACACTACAGTGTCAGTATTTGGATATTAACCCAAGTGCCAGATGTGGGAACTGAACCCACAGCCCTCTGATCTCCCAACCTCAGAGGTGAGTGTGCTACCTACTGAGCCACTGACACTGCCTTACCTGGATGATTGACTGATCTCAGCCCTGTCCAGGGACTCCTTACTGGAGGCTGTCTCTTTCACCTTGGACCTCTTTGGCAGACTGGGGATTACAATCAGTATTCCCAAGTCATTCATGATTCCATCCCAGACACTAAAATTAATTGGTGCAGTCTTGGATATGGTCCAATGCAGAGCCTTCCTTCCTTTCTCCAGACAGGGTGGAGACCCTGATCCATCAGGCTCTGCGAGTGGCTTCATCCAGGACCATCCCAGTCCTGGAGATCCTTCACCTTCTTGGCCTGATGGCAGCCTCCATCACTACTGTTCCCCTGCGAGGCTTCACAGGAGAGTTACTCAGTGGTCCTTGCACGTGCAGTAGGACCAACGCCTAGATGAACTGAACCATCTGGTACTAATCTCCTCAGCACTTCAGAAAGAATTGCTTTGGTGGAGGGACCCCTGCAACCTTTCCTTAGGTCTCCCCATCAGGAGCCCTGCTCCTCTGACATCACTAATTACAGACGCTTCGAACATGGCATGGGGAGCACATCTGGGGGAGCACTAAGCTCAAGGACTGTGGTCCAGCTTGGAAGCACCGTTGCACATTAACGTTCCAGAGACGAGAGCGGTCTTATACACCTTACAAGCCTTTCAGACCTTCCTTCCTTCCCAAGGGATAACTGCTGGTCCAAATGGACAATATGTCGGTAGTCTGGTACCTCAACAAACGAGGAGGAACCCAATCATACCCCCTGTGCAGCGAGGCAATGCTGGGGTGGAACCGGCCGGTTCAGCACAATCTGGCTCTTGTGGCTGTGCACATTCCAGGCATTCTAAATGTCCTGGCAGACAGTCTCAGCAGGTCTCAGACCATAGCTCATGAATGGGAATTAAATAAGGAAGTGGCAGAATCTCTCTTCCTAAATTGGGGGCATCCAGAAATCAACCTTTTTGCCTCCCAATACAATGCAAAACTTCCCAGTTTTTGCTTGCTCATTCCAGGGCATGGTGCCTTCTGGTGTGACTCTCTCTCTCTCTCTCTCTCTTGGACAATGACATTTTTGTATGCCTTCCCTCCATTTCCTATTCTCCAGAGCGTCCTTCTCAAGCTTCAGGCAGAGAAGGCGAGGATAATTTTCATTGCTCCTCTCTAGCTGAGACAAATTTGGTTTCCACTGTTACAGCAGCTATCCAGAGAACCACAGGTTCCACTTCCAGCGACCCACGACCTCTTGACCCAGGATCGAAGTTGTCTTGTACATCCGGGGCTCAGGATACTGCATATTCATGTATGGCTCCTGCAGACATAGTGATTTCTCACTTCAGGGTCTCCTCCCAAGTCACTCAAGTCCTTACAGAGGCTAGAAAACCCTCTACTCATTCCAGTAATGCTATGAAGTAGAAATGTTTTTCCATATGGGTGATTTCCAAGAATTGGAACCCCTTTTCTTGTTCTGCCCCTCAAATCATGGAATGCCTACTTCATCTGTCAGACTCTGGTCTGTCATATTCTTCTTTGAAGGTCCATCTTTCTGCAATTTCGGCATACCACAAGCTGGTGAATGGTAAATAAGTGGCTCAGTTGGATGTCTCAAAAACCTTTCTGAAAGGGATCCTCCATCTGAACCCCCCCATCTGCAGCCCAACTCCACCTTGGGATTTGAACTTTGTGTTGGAGAAGCTCACTCTTCCCCCATCTGAGCCAGCCATGATCTGTGATTTGCGCTTCCTTTCCTGGAAGACATTTTTAGTTGCCATTACATCAGCTTGAAGGATTTCTGAGCTTCACACTCTGGTTTGTAAAGAGCCTTATCTTATTTTCCACAAGGACTGGGCAGTCCTCAGGACAAATCCTAAGTTTCTACCCAAGGTGGTGTCAGAAGCCACACTGAACCAATCAGTAGAACTTCCTGTTTATTTTCCATCCACTTCGAATAGAGGTGAGGCACTCCTGCACACCATGGACGTCCATTGGATCCTTCGGTGCTACACACACCGGGCAAAGGATTTCCATAGCTCTGATCAGCTTTTTGTTTCTTTTGCCCCCATGTCTAAGGGCAAAGCGGTTTACAAGCAGTGTCTTTCCAAATGGTTAGGCAACTGTGTTCAGTATTGTTACGAAAAGTACGAAAAACCTCTGCCACAGTCCCATCAAAGGTCATTCTACTAGGGGCATAGCTGCTTCCGCTTCTTTTTTGTGGAATGTCTCTGTGGCTGATATCTGTGCTGCAGGCACTTGGAGTTCACTCCATATCTTTAGCAAATACTACAGTCTGGACATTGCTTGTAGGAGGAGGGCTGGCTTCAGTCTAGCTGTCTTGAAGGGCCTTCTGTCCTAGGCTGGGTCCATTCTGGTTCCCAGTTTCTGTTGGAGCTATTTTCTCCTCCTCCCTGGTTTCTCTCAGTCTCTCTTTGGAGGGACTGCTTGGGACTAAGTCCTATATGTAATGACCTACTGAAGGAACCCTCTCAAAATGAGATAGTACAGTTACATAGGAACTTACCGTATTAGCAGATCTTCGAGAGAGGTTCCTTCAGTAAGTCATATTATTCCTTCACCTCATTTTATTTCTTACACAGGGACTCCGAATCCTGTTTGCTCCTGCTGTCAGGCCTCTTCCTAGATCTGGTGGGAAAACTGAGGGGGTGGGAGTGGGGACCTCCTACTATATACGGTCACGTGACATTGGGTGTAACCTACTGAAGGAACCTCTCTTGAAGATCTACTGTTATGGTAAGTTCCTACGTAACTGTACTTTCTTGGAGTGGTATATGTTGTTCATCCACACGGACCCACCCGACCTCCCCGGCTGTGTACGCACAACACTTGGCTTCCAGCGGGCTAAGATCTGGTATCATGGGGTGGAGCCAAGGGTTATACCATCCAGGTGGGTGGGAGCAGCCAGCTTGAAGACTTCCAGCGATCCTTAAAGAGGAAAGGGACATGCCAATAAGTATGGATGAACAATATATGCCACTCCTAGAACTACTGTTACAGGTGAGTAACCTGTTTTTATTGTCCTATCAGTGACCCACAGCATGGTTATTGCCTTTCAGAATTAAGCTTTGATATATCAATATAGGATCCGGTAAGTTAATTCAGTGTCATGTTAGAATTTCACATAGTGCTGCTAAAATGGTCTTCCCCCAAAATGTGATATACTTATAATAGTTCCTGATATCACAAGCCTTTTGATTCCACAGTGCATGTTTATGGCAGGTTCTGATAATGAACTGAGGACCAAAGTGTGTGTGATGGTACTGTGTGAGGTTCTGATCCTGAACTGAGAACCAGAGTGTGTAAAGGTACTGCTATAGGTGACACTAACCATGTACTGAGAACCAGAGTGTGTGATGGTTTTATCAGAGGTACTGATAATGAACTGAGGACCAGAGTGTGATGGTACTACTACTACAGGAGGTACAACTAAGTATTGAGGACCAGAGAGTGTGTGGTGGTATTATCGGAGGTTAGCAGGTATTACCAATAGGACTACGGCTGCCAGGCATTAGGACCCCATGGAAAAATCTTCTAGCTAGCAGTCTGTGGCGGGGGAGCACCCTCGATGTCTGCTCCGCTAGACATGAGACATGGTATAAATGGGGCGGTCCCCCAGTTGCTCCATGGATGCCTAGTCTTCGCAGTCGACCGTGCTTTTTTCCTTCACATTTCCAATGCATATATTCCAGATCTTACTTCGAGAGCATTCCTGCAGTAGGTCATTACATATAAGACTGTGCCCTCTAGTGTCAGGACCACACGGCAAACTTTTCCAGCAGTGTCTGGCAGGGGACAACCCACCAGACGTCACGCGACTGACATCAGCATGATCCTATATAGTGGGCGGTTCCCACCCCTGCCTTCCAGTTCTTTCCATGATGGAAGCCAGGCGCTGGTACCTGCATGAAGCTCCAGCTTTGTCAATCGCCATTTTATTGTTTTCAACCACTGATTTCAGTCCGAAATTCACTTCATCTCTTCTCCATCACTGCCTCCAAAGGCAAAGAAGTGCACCAAGTGTGGGGTGCAAATCTCACACAAAGATAGCCACTGTCTCTGCCTTTTTGTCTAGGTCTGGACCACGACATTGCGGCCTATTCCAACTGCTAGTCTTTCAACCATGCCACTCACAAATGACAGCAGGCTCTGGAGGTCCATCTCCTCAAATCTAGGATGGCTTCTCTGGAGGAGGAAATGCTAAAGATCTGGGACTCCGCTTCTTCCCCTTCAGACAAAGAGAAGAAGAAAAAAGACAAAGGCAGGCACAGAGAGAAGGAGAGCCATGAGAACCTAGACCGATCCTCATTTAGCAAGCCTTTGACCAGCAAAGCCCTTTCCCAACTGCCAGCCCTCATGGTGGCTCAGGCAGCTACCGGGATGGCCTCCATGCCGCCGTCTTCCAGCCAATCACTACTGGTAATTCATCTGCTGGTTCCTCCAGAGAAAGCCAGGTACTTGCTGGTAAATGGGACCCTGGCTCCTCCGGGGCCTGCCCAGTTGTGGATAAGTCAGATCCCGCCCAAAAGCAGCCAGTGGTCTGCCCAATTTTGACCACTAAGCCAGTCAAGGGTCCTACCCTTCATTGCCCGGTCACTATTTTGCCCAGTAAGCCGGCCATCTCTGATGACCGCCCAGGCATTGCTCTCCCCTCGGGGGATTACGCCATCTCAACTGATGTCTGGTAGAGTACTCTGACTTCTCCCAGTCAGCCCTCCCCCCCCAGGCCCTGCATGGCCAGGAGACTTCCTCTCCACCTCCAGTGGTGGTTTCCCCTGCCCCACAGCCTATGTCTGAGACAGAGGAGGAAGAAGACAGTCATCTAGAAACATAGAAACATAAAAACATAGAATTTGATGGCAGATAAGGACCACTTGGCCCACCCAGTCTGCCCATTTCCCTACCTACTGGATAAGCTGCAGATCCTAGTTAACCAGCAGCCTACTTCTTCCTACCTCCACCCCTAGAATGGCCTTATGACTGTCCCATGCATGCTTGAATTCCACCACTGTTTTTGACTCCACAACCTCCTCGGAAGGCTCTTCCATGCATCTACAACCCTCTCTGTGAAAAATAACTTCCTTAAATTACCTCTGGACGCCCGCCTCTATCTTCAAATTGTGCCCCTTGTGCTTGCACACCTCTTTTTGAAGATGCTGCCCTCTTGGACTTTGTTGATTCCCTTGAGGTACTTGAACGTTTCTATCATGTCCCTCTCCCTCCTTTCCTCGAGGCTATACATATTAGCTCCTTTAGTCTCTCTTCATATCTTTCGGTGCAGACCCTGCCTCATTTTGATTGCCCTCCTCTGGACAGCTTCCATCTTGTCTATGTCTTTGCAGAGTTGGGTCTCCAGAACTGCACGCAGTACTCCAGATGGGATCTGACCAGCTGTCTGTACAGAGGATAATAACTTCCTGTTTTCTACTGGTGATGCCTCTCCCTATGCATCCCAGTATCCCCCAACCCTCCTTACTGCCCTCTCACATTGCTTGCCCACCTTTAGGTCATCTGATATGACTACCCCAGGTCCCTTTCCATTTTGTTGTTGTTAGTATCTCACCCCCATTGTGTACTCTTCCCCTAGGTTTTGTTTCCCAGGTGCATTACTACCTTTTGCATTGAATCTAAGCTGCCATACATTTGACCATTCCTCTAACCTTGCCAAGTCCCTTCTCATCCTTTCCACCCACCTTGTGCATCAACTCTGTTGCAGATCTTTGTGTCATCTGCAAAGAAACATACTTTTCCTTCCAGTCCCTCTGCAATGTCGCTTATAAAGACATTGAAGAGGACCGGTCCTAATTCTGAACCCTGCGGTACCCCACTAGTAACCCCTCTTTCTTCTGAGTGGACTCTATTTACTATTACTCTCCATGTCCTAATCTCCAGCCAATTCTTTACCCAGGCTGTCATCTTGGGACCCACTCCCAGACTGGCTAATTTGTATATTAATCTTTTGTGTGGGACTGTGACAGATGCCTTGCTAAAGTCTAGGTAGGCCATGTCCACAGCCCCTCCCTGATCTACTACTTTGGTCACCCAGTCAAAGAAATCTATCAGATTCATCTGGCATGACCTTCCCACTGTGAATCCATGCTGCCTAGGGTCCTGTGCCCCTCTGGCCTCTAGATACTCGACAATTCTTTCCTTCAGAAGTGATTCCATCATTTTCCTATCACTGAGGTTAAACTAACAGGTCTGTAGTTTCCTGTTTCTGCCTTGCTCCCACTTTTTGTGAGAATCCCATCTGCCCTCCTCAGTCCTCAGGTACCACCCCATCCTCCCATGATTTGTTAAAGAGGGTAGTCAGTGGTGTCACTAGTTCTACCCTTAGTTCTTTTAGAATTCTGGAATGAATCCCATCAGGCCCCATTGCTTTGTCCACCTTCAGTTTTAGAGTTCTTTCATAACCCTTTCTTCTGTAAATGGGCTGGTATCAACTCTGTATCCAGAGTGTTTCTATTGTTTGTTTTAGGTACCTCCTCTCTCTCTTCATTTTGTAAATACTGAGCAAAATATTTGTTTAGTATCTCTGCCTTTTCATTCTCCCTCTGCCCACCCTGCCTCCCCTTTATGAAGCCTCACTATCCCTCCCTTGGTCTTCCTTCGCTCCCTGATGTACCTATAAAAAGTTTTATCCCCCTTCTTAACTGAGTTGGCTATCCTTTCCTCGGTTTGGGCCTTTGCTGTTCTGACTGCCTTCCCAGCTTCCTTTTGCTTTAAGTGATACAGTTCTCTGTCCTGCTCCTTCTGTGATTCCTTGAACTTCCTGAATGCTTTTTTTTTCTCTTGAACCTTCACTGCCACTTCCTTTGAGAACAATAGTGGTTTCTTACATCGTTTGTTTTGTTTTTTGCTTCACACAAAGGCTCACACTCTGTGATGGCAGTTTTATTATTCCCCATTGTTCTTCCACCCTCCTTCCTGCCCATTTGCTAGTGCATTCTAGGCACTCACCCATTTTGCAAAATCAGCCCCTAAAGTCCAGTACTTTTGCCTTTGTATGGCTTGACTCTATTGCTGTGTTTATTGTAGAACCATACTGTTCGATGGTTGCTAGTTCCCAGATGGCTACCCACTTCATCTGTGATCCTCTCTCCATCTCCATTTAGAGAACCAGGTCTAAGATTGCTCCCTCTCAGAGTGGGCTCCAATACTAGTTGTCTAAGGCATGCCTATGGGGCATCTAGAATAACCCCACTCTTCAAAGTGGCTGCTGCAACTGCACTCCAGTTAACATCTGGCATATTCAGATCACCCATCAGCAATATCTCCCCTTTTATTGCCATTCTTAAGTATACTTTCTATCATTTCCTTGTCCATTTCCTCCCCCTGAGAAGAGGTCTGTATACAACCCTGTGCAGATTGTGGTGCCGTTGCCTGTCTCAAATTTACCCACAGTGCTTCTTCTCCTCCTGTTTACCCTTTTGTTCTGTTGCTTTTATTCCTTCCCTTATGTAACGCAGCTACTCCTCCTCCTCTTTTACCCTCCCTGTCCCTCCTGTAGATAGTGTATCCTGGTATGTTTATGTCCCAGTCATGGTTTTCTGTGTACCATGTTTCTATGACTGCCATGATATCCAGATGTTCCTCCTCCATCAAGGCCACTAATTCAGGAAGCTTGTTACCCAGACTATGGGCACTGGTACTCATTGCTCTCCATTTTTGATGGCTTTACCTTCTGCTGCAGCATCCCCACTGACCTTTCTACTTGGTCTTTTCTCATTTAGTACCCTGTTTTGTAGGGAGAAGCTGAGATTTTCCTGCTGCTTATCAGTGCCTCCCCCTTTGACTAGTTTAAAAGCTTGCCAACGAAGCATTTAAACTGATTGCTCAAATGACTTGTTCCCTTCCTGGACAGATGCATACCATCCTGCCAGTATAGGCTGGTGTCCCTCTAGGTGGAACCCAGTCTCCAATGAAGCCAAACCCTCTGCTCCACACCATTTTTCAACCATTCATTAAACTGCATGGTGCAAATTACCTCACCTCCCCATGCCATTGACAGGCAGCATCTTGAGAAGGATACTGTGTGCTACTTGTCTTAGGGCCCCTCCCCAACTCTACAAAGTCCTCCTGAACTGCTCTAATCTCATGATGAGCCAGTCATTTGTCCCTAGGTGGACAATGACGTCCAGCTCAGACTCCCGTGCAGCTGTTCTCGTGATCCTGAGGATCGCTTCCTGTCCCTCAAAGCCATGGCACCAGGCAGAAGCATCTTACTTCAGTTTTCCCTGCTCCCTCCAGTTCTAGCCCCCTAATAATTGAGGTCCCCACGGACCATTTCCTTCCTGTGGTGTCCTCTGCCTCCTTCCTGTGGGCCTCTCTTGTGACAGTTGTCATCTCTCCTCTGTGGGTGCATCCATAGGGGAGCTATGCTCCCCCAGAATGGTGTGTGGATTGTGGAGTGGAACAACTGACTGGGTGTGCCTCTGTTCCACCATCCTCACCTCCCTGGAGCCCACTGTGGTCCAACTGCTGTGCTTTCTTTGCAACCTCTGAGGTAGTGGTGGTGACTCTGGTGCTCCCTGGATGGGGGAGGTTCCCTTACTACTGTCCAGTGTGGCCTGGGGGAAGGTTCCCTTACTACTGTCTAGTGTGGCCTGAAGATAGGCAACTTCCTCCCTCAGGGCAGAGAGTTGTCTGCAAATAGGGCAGCATCTCAGCCTCCAGAAAGACTCCCGGAAGACTGCTGCCCCACAGCCATTACATTGCACTACTCCGCACATGTTTATCTACTTTTTTTTGTTTGTTTGTTTTTGTGTGTGTGTGTGTGTGTGTGTGTTTGTGTGCGTGTGTGATTGGTTTGTTATATAGAAATATATATAGTATACAATGTGTATGCTTATATTGTCAGTGCAGTGTGCTAGAGAGGATATGACAGTGATATGCACCTTGCACTGTTGAGGAAATGATTTCAGAACCCCAGGTATAAAGGAACTATTTCCAGGGGTGGGTAGGGTGAGGGGTGGGAAGGTTGGGCCTAAACTGTGCCCTCACAAAACAATCAGCTAAAAGCTCTGACCCACCGCTGCGATGAGTGCCTTCCTGTCAGCAAGATGCCCTACACAACAATTTGACAGAGAAAATACCCTGCTAATCAAACAGAGAAAAATCCAGACATTCAAGTCAGACACAGGTAAACCTCTCCAGCCCCAAAACAGCCTGGTGATTTGTAGCCACAAAGGAAAATCAAATATGCAGTTATTTCAATCCTTCTGAAGATGCTCACAAGATAAGCAGTTTTGAAAAAACCCTTTGTGAATTAAAAACTAAAATAATTAAACACAAAGCAACACCAATCTAAAAGTAAGGAAAACTTCCCTCAGATGTAAGCAAGAGAGAGATTTGTTGCAGATATCTAGTCCAATAAAGTATATCCCATGCAGCTTCTCAGTTGTTTCAAAGCACACCCAGTTATACAACTTGGAAGAAGATGGACGTCTAGAAGCTGTTCTCTCCTCACCTACTTCTACGGAGGTCCCACAGGTCCCCCCAAGGGATCCACTCCCTTCATCAGCTACTCTGACATCAAGTCACCTCATGTCTGCTGCCACCCCTCTCCTAATATTAGCAGCACCGTCTGGTATCTCATGTCAGCCCCCTCCATCAGGGCCTATCAAAAGGCCTCTCATGCAGGGTCTGACATCCTTGGGGCTCATGTCAGCTAATCTCACATCAGGGGCTCCGAAGTTGGTACCTTTTTCATCGGCTACCCTGACGGCTATCCCAATCTCCACTGCCATGATGTCAGGTATTAATCCTGGCCCAACCAGGCTTATTGGTCAAGACCTGCCGTCTGGGCATTTTGCTGGACATCAGGCATTCCTCCCTCCACTGTCGGGTCTGTTGATGCCCCATTAATCCCCAGGGATACTTCCCTGGATACCAACAGGGATACTCTTATTATCAAGGATACCCAGTCCTCATTTGTGGGTGCAGGAGCTTCCTTTTATTTGCTCCCAGGTAACCCATAAACAGACTACCAAGCGATAATATAATCTTGGTGGAAGGATGCATGTTCCCAGCTCTTTTCAGACCTGGAAATTAGGCTCCCTAGTCTGGTGGTGGTACCCCTGACCCTCCATTCCCTGCACCTTGGCATATGGTGCATGTCGAGTACTACCCCTCAGGACATTTCTCTCCCAGACTTTGAGTGACCAGAGGGTGAGGAGCCCCCTGACCTGGCTGATAAATCCGAATCTTCATCTGATGAGCTATCCTTTCTCTAGGGACAAGGAATCTCCTAAGTCCCCTCTGGAGGACCCTTCCTTTACGGAACTCCTCTGCATTATCCAGCAGGTGATCGGTTGGAATGCAAAGGATCTGAACCCTATGCAAAAATGCTTGGCAGAGCATTTCAATTTAGAGGCTGCCACTCCTATTCCAGTTCCTCCCTGGATAACTCCTCATGAGAACCTCCACTATTTGGAAACTGCTGCACTACATTCCTGCTGTCCCTAAAAAGGCAGACAGGATTTATTGCTCCCCTGAAGGAGTTCTCTTTCTGGACTCACACCTGAAGGCAGATTCAGTGGTTATTGCTACCGCTCATGATCGCTCTGCTAACCCCAAGCATATGAGTACGTCCCCCCCCCCGGACATAGAGTCCAGACAGATGGAACAATTTGTAAAAAAGGTCTACTCCTCAGCCACTTGTGCCCTGCAGTCACTGAATTAGGTGGCACATACGGTGTCTTTTCAAAAAGCCACAATGGCCAAGTTAGAGGACAGGATCTTCTCCCTGGAGGATTTTGACCTGAAGGCGGAGATCGCTAAGGATGTCCATCTTTCCAAAATTTCCTGTCTGCATGCTCTTAGGGCAACCTACAACTCTGTAGCTGCTGTGGGCCATGCCTCAGCTACGGACATCAGCCTCAGGAGGCATGCTTGGCTTTGGATTTCAGGTCTTTCTATAGACGTCCAAGCAGCCATACAGGGTGCTCCTCTTAGGGGACAGGTCCTTTTTGGAGGGGACACTGAGGATCTGATCACAGGCCTCCAAGACAGTGGTCAGGCCCTCAGATCAGTCCGCTCTAGGTGCAGAGCTGGTACCTCCAAGAAGTAGCCCTTTTGGAACCAGTTTAAGTGCCAAGGGAAGCAAGTGGCCCCCAAGAAACGAAACAAAAGGCAAGCCACCGGATCTTCTTTTATCTCTCCACTAGCTGCCAAAACACAGAGATCAGCAGGAGGGCCTTTTCCCCCCAGCGCCTCTGCCTCCTGACTTATCCAGTCTTCCTTCCCCTCCTCTACAAAGTGTGGAGCTGGTGGGAGGAAGATTCACCCATCATGTCCAGGAATGGGAGGACAACACCTCAGATGCATGGGTACATCAGCTCATATCGCAAGGACACACATTAGAGTTCCTGGAGCTCCCTCCAGACTCTCCTCCAAGTTGCTCGCACTACTCCCTGCACCAAACCCCATTGGTCAAGGAGGAGATCAGGACTGTGGTGTGAAAGGCAGCAATCAAACCAGTGCCTGTTGCCCAGAGAGGAAAGGGGTTCTACTCCCACACCTTCCAGGTCCCAAAGAAGACGGACGACCTCAGACCAGTACTGGACCTCAGCAGTCTGAACCTCTTTGAGTACAAGAGGATCCACATGTTGACTGTTCAGAATATCCTACTCCTTATAGAGCAGAATCACTGGCTCTGTGATCTGGACATGCTGGATGCTTACCCGCATATCCTGATCTTCCCTGGCCACCACCATTTCCTGAGGTTTTGTTTCTGGGGGAGCACTTTCAGTTCACAGCTCTCCCCTTTGGCCTCTCCTCTTCACCCAGGGTTTTTACCAAGTGCGTAGCAGTAGTGGCAGTGGCTCTATGCCACCACGGTATAACGGTGCTCCCATACCTGGACGATTGGCTAATTTCAGCTCCATCCTGGAACAACCTTCTGGGCTCAATTTCAATCATCCTGGACATTTTTTCTCCCTGACTGGGGATCATTGTCAATTTCCACAAGTCATCTTTAACCCCCCTCTCAGAACCTTAAGTTTATAGGGGTGGTTTTGGATAGGGTCCAGTGCAGAGCCTTTCTCCACTCGGACAGAGCGGAGACTCTCCTGGAGCAGGTCATTCTGGTGATCTTGTCCAGATCTCTTCCAGCCAGAGCATTATTATGCTTGCTGGACCTGATGGCAGCCTCTATCTCCACAGTTCCTTTAGCCAGGTTGCATATATGGATATCCCAGTGGACACTTCAAGGCCAATCGGATCAGCACTAGGATGAAGTTTCCCCCCCCCTCTATGGATCCTCACCACAGATGCATCTTGTCTGTGTTTGGGAGTGCACCTGGGGAACCATCGAACCCAGGGTTCATGGTTCCAGCTGGAGATGTCCTTGCACATCAACATGCTGGAGAGGAGGGCAGTCCCTTATGCCTTTCAGGCTTTTCAGACCATCCTTTCAAGAGGAACACTGCTAATCCACAGAGACAATATGTCAGTAGTCTGGTACATTAACAAACAGGGAGGCACCCGGTCATACTCCCTATGCAGGGAGGTGATGCAGGTGTGGAATTGGGCAGTCCAGCATGACTTGTTGCTCACAGCCATGCACGTTCCAGGTGTTCACAATGTCCTGGCGGACTGTCTCAGCCAGATGTCGTCCAACACCCACGAATGGAAATTAAGTCAGGAGGTAGCAGACACTCTATTCCAGAGATGGGGTCACCCAGAGATCGATCTGTTCACCTCCCCATCCAACGCAAAACTTCACAGATTTTGCTTGCTCGTTCCAGAGCCTGGAGCTTTCTGGCATGATGTGTTGTCTCTATGTTGTACAGGGAAGTTCTTATACACCTTCCTTCCCTTTCCCATTCTTCAGAGTGTACTTCTCTCAAACTCCATGCAGAAAGTGCTCAAATGATTCTAGTGGCTCCTCTCTGGCCGAGACAAATTTGGTTTCCAGTACTGCAGCAGCTCTCAGTGGAACCCCCAATTCCTTTTCCTCTCAAACACGACTCACTGACTCAGGATCAAGGCAGTCTGGTACATCCAGGACTCAGGACTTTGCATCTTCATGCGTGACTCCTTCAGACATAATCAGAGCTCACTTTGGGGTCTCTCATAAGGTCACTCAGGTCCTGGTGGAAGCCAGAAAACCATCCACTAGATCCACCTACACCTTGAAATGGAAGCATTTTTCCATTTAGGTGACTTCTAAAGAGTTAGATTCCTTTACCTGCCCTGCTTCTCAGATCATGGAGTGCCTCCTTCACCTGTCTGATTCGGGTCTGTTGTATTCGTCCCTTAAAGTACACTTGTCAGCCATTTCAGCCTAACACATACCAGTGGAGGGGGAAAACAGTAGCTCAGTTGGAGGTCTCTAAGACCTTTCTGAAGGGGATCCTCCACCTAAAACCATCAATTCATACCCCTACCCCACCTGGGAATTTGAATTTTGTATTAGAGAAGCTTATACTTCCTCCCTTTGAACCAGCAATGAGCTGTGACATGTGCTACCTTTCTTGGAAGGTGCTATTTTTGGTTGCCATTACTTCTGCTCATAGGATATATGAGCATCAGTCCCTGATGCATAAGGAGCCTTATTTGATTTTTCACAAGGACTGGACAGTCTTGCATACTAATTCTTAAATTCTTCCCAAGGTGGTTTTTGAGTTCACTTTAAACCAAACTACTGAACTCCCGGTTTATTACCCTACCCATTCTAACGGGGGGATTTCCTTCACACTCTGGATGTTCATAGAATTCTCAGTTGCTATGCTGTTCACTGTACTAAGGAGGGCAGCAAATCTGATCAGCTTTTTGTCTCCTTTGCCCCTAAATCCTTGGGATAGGCAGTTTCTAAACAGTGCCTTTCTAAATGGCTGGGTAACTGCATATGCTTCTGTTACCAGAGTACAACAAACCTCTTCTGGGGGAGGTCAGAGGTCACTCTACTAGAGGAATGGCTACCTCTATGGTGTTCTTGTGGAATGTTTCTGCAGCAGAAATCTTTGTGGCAGCAACCTGGAGTTCAATCTATATCCTCACAAAGCATTACATTCTGGGCATTGCCTCTAGGCATAGGTCCAGGTTCGGCTATGCCGTCTTGCAGGGCCTACTGTCTTAGACTGTCCCTGTGCTGTCTTTCTGTTGCTGCTCCTCTTGTGACTCTCTCAGTGTCTCTGTGAGTGACTGCTTGGGATTCAGTCCTATATGTAATGACCTACTGCAGGAACCCTCTTAAAGTAAGATAGTACAGTTACGTAAGAACTTACCATAACAGTAGAAAGGTTCCTGCAGTAGGTCACCTTTTCCCTCTGTCCTTCCCCGGTTCTTCTGCATTTTCCTTCAGTCATTCTGAACTGGGCTCCAGGATTTCATCCTTTCTCCTGTCTCATCCTCTTTGGACCTCTGGCGGGAGAACTGGAAGGTGGATGTGGGGACTGCCCACTATATAGAGTCATGCTGACATCAGTCACATGACATCTGGTGGGCGGTCCCCCACCAGACACTGCTAGAAATGTTTGCAGTGTGGTCCTGATGCCAGAGGGCACAGTCTTATATATAATAACCTACTACAGGAACCTCTCTTGAAGATCTGTTATGGTAAGTTCTTACGTAACTATACTTTTTTCTGACATTATTCAACAGTGTTTGCATGTCTTCACCTTCCTCCATGCGGCATAAGTCAAAGTGCCAGTGTAGAAAGAAGATCCCAGCCAAAGATGGTCATGTGGCCGGTCTGATCTGCTTCGGCTCAGACCACTGGCCAAATGATTGCCTGCACTGCTAAAAATTCAATAAGATCTGCATCAGATGAGCCAACACCCTGAAGGCTTATCTTCTCGAAAAGCAGGTGGCAGCCTTGCAGAAGTCTCTGTCAGGATGCAGTTCCTTGTCTTCTGCTAGGAAGTCTCCCCCTAAAAAGAACTCATTGGGGGGGTAGCATCACCATCATCGGGAGAAAGATAGGGCAAGGTTGGAGTCCAGCCCTAAATCCCCTCATAGGGTCTCTTCTTCCTTGGCCTCTGGCCGGAGGTCAGGTTCAGTCCCTCCTGCTGCAGCTGGGACCATTCAAAAGAAGTCATCCTCCTCTTCAGCACAGCTCAAAGGTAAGGAGTTTTCTTCTGGGTGTTCTTTCACCCAGATCCCCTTGACTGACTGATCCTGCAAACCTTCAGGGCCAACCAAAGAGGGAACGGCATCTTTGAGCAGGCCTTTGGTTTCAGGCCATACGTCCAGTGGCTCATCCAACAAACACAGACACTTGGATAACTCCACCAGGTGCTAGGAGACCATCTGGCAGCAGACGCCTCTGCCTCCTGCAAAGGGGAAGCCTTCCGTAAGTGACAAGCATTCCGTTAGTCAGGCTAGCTTGCCCTTGGGCCAGCACCGGGCCCATTGACTGATAAGAGGCCATCCGGCACCATGGATCAGGTGTCTACCCCTACTCCCAGGAATTAGTCACCTGATGACTTTAAACTTGAAACTGGATGCTGGATTGGATGACAGGTCTACCCCGATACTGAGCCAGACCAGCAGCCCAATACCATAGTAGAAGGGTCCCCAGACCTGATGCCCACACCAGACGTCCCTAAAGATCAGGTGCCAGGCCCCTTGAACCTGATGCCCACACCTCCAGTTGTCCTGTTAGTGGACATCTGTGCCTTGTTTACCTCCTGGTGGAACACGGTAAAAGGGGATCTGCTCTAAAGGCCTCTGGAGACTTCCTCGAAGGAAACTCCTGTAATGCCTCCTCCACCCTCTGATGGTTGGGCACCCAATGAGGGCTCTCATCTGTCACCTGGCCCTATAAGAAGAAGAAGAAGACACCCATAGTTGGTGCCTTCTTTGAGTGGTCATCCACCGTCATGTTCTAGAGAGGATGCAGGGGACTCTTCATCAGATTATTCTTCTGAGGAAGACTTGCCACTACCTTCTCCTAGTCTGAAGAACTTCCCTACATCCCCCTCCCCAGATGAACCCTCATTCCTGGATATAATGAGGCATATTCAGACAATCTACCAGTGGGACACCAAGGAGCTTGATCCTGAGAGGTGCCACTTGGCTATGTTTTTAGGATCCAAGGACCCAAAACCCTTGATTATCCCACCCTTGGTGGATCCCTTTCAGGACATACCAAACTCACTTGGCAGCACCCCTCCACAATGCCTGCTGTGCTGAGAAAGGTGGACAAGCTGTGCAGGACTCCAAATGGGGGGCCATTTTTGGGGAAGAACCCCAAGGCAGACTACATGGTGCTCACAGCAGCTCATGGAAGAGCTCAGCAACCCAAACACATGAGTGTCCAACCTCCAGACCCTAAATCCAAAAAGCTGGACCACATGGGATGAAAAGTCTATATATCTGCCACTGGGGCTATTCATTCCTCAAATTTTTTTAACCCACATGGTGACTTACCAGAAGTCCCTATGGGAGAAAACCATGGACCTGATGAAGGCTCAGCCAGACTCTGACTACAAGAATGAGCTCATGGCATACATTCAGTTAGGCATGGATGTAGATAAGCACGTGCTTAGGTGCTCCTACGAGTCAGCAGATATGGCATTTAGGGCTGTGGCCTTTGGGCATCTGCATGCAGAGGCACACCTGGCTTAGAGTATCAGGGTTCTGTAAGGACCTGCAGGATGCCACCCTGAATGCCCCCTTCCAGGGCTGCATTCTTTTTGGACACAAAGTGGAGAGGATCATCCTGGGGCTTCAGGACTCTGGCAAGGCGGTAGCTGATGTACACAGGTTGTATAAACCAGAACCGCCTGCCTTCTGTCATTGTCCTTTTCATAAGAACCAAGGACAACAAGGAAAAAGGCAACCCCAGAATAAAGGAGCCTTCAAACAATGCAGCCACAGTGTCTCTACCGGTGTCCAGGGCCCCAAACATCCCAAGGCACCCCGAGCCCCCTTGCCCAACTCTCCAAACACAGCATGACTCCCTGCCATCCCTCCCCCACAGTCAGAATCCGTGGGGGGAGATGGTAGGAGGGAGATTTCCCCTCTACCTGTCAGGGTGGTCCAATATCAACTCAGACCATGGGTCCTTCAGACTATAGAGAGGGGGGGGTTACTCCCTAGAGTTTCTAAGCTGTCCTACAGACAATCCTCCCATTGAGTCCCATTGCTTGTCCAGCCATGCTCTTCTTCTGAAGGCAGAAATCCAAGCCCTTCTACAGAAGAAGGCCATACAAGTGGTTCCGCCCACCCAGCATGGCAAAGGCTTCTATTCTTACTTTTTTTCTGGTTCCCAAGAAAATGGGAGACCTCCACCCTATACTGGATCTCAGTCAGCTGAACCAATTTATCCAGTACTGGAGGTTCAGGATGGTGACACTGGCAAGCCTCTTGCCCATGATCCATCGAGGAGACTGGCTATGCTACCTAGATATGCAGGATGGGTAGATGCATATCAATGGACTTCCGGTGACATCACGGACATGGTGGGTAGCTAACTCTAAGGGCTTCTGGACCACCTCACCCTAATCCTGAAAATTCAGCACGGAAAACACTCCAATACAACTTTTTCAATAGCAAGGCTGATACTATACATGGCAGGGAAGTCACAGAAGGCAAAAGGAAACCGATTACCTCCGTCCTCAACAAGTAAAATGAAGCAAACAACCTTGAGTAGGCCGCAGGAGAGCCTAACTGCTTTACCACAACGTAGAAGACACCCCTCAGAATCATCAGCAGACTGGGATCCAGATGATACTGAACCATCGGAAAGTAGTCAAACTCTGAAAAAGGTCCTAGCTACAGTAAACAAAATTGATTCAGCACTGGCTGACCTGAGACAAGATGTGAAAGCTCTAGATAGGAAAGTTTTGTCATCAGAAGCCAGAATTGGAGACCTGTCTGAGGTGCAGGAAAGTACAGAATGACTGCTGCTATTCTTACTTCAGAGAGACTGAGAAACCCAAGCTAAATTAGAAGATTTAGAAAACCGCTCCCATCGGAACAACTTCAGAATTCATGGTATCCCCAAGGGGGCTGAGGAAGGCTTTCCAATGACAGCAGACTTCATGCAGCAAGTGCTGTGGGCAGTGCTCTCTCCACCCCTGACCTGAGTTTAGAGGTTGACCGGGCCCACAGATCGCTAATCCTGAAACCAACAGATCCCAATGCAAGGCCCCACTCCCTGATAGTTAGAATGTTGCACTTTCAAACTAAAGAATGGATCATTCGTGAGGCCTGGAGACTGAAAGACTTAAAATACCAAGAAGCAACAATTTTCTTTGACCAGGACTGTTCCTCGGCCCTGCAAGCCAAAAGACAAAAAGTAAGGGGGGGTGATAAGGGAGCTTAGGCTGCAGAAAGATATAAAGGCACAGTTGCTTTTCCCTGCTAGGCTGAGAATTCACCTGGAAGCAGGAATTAAGACCTTCTCATCCCTGGTCAAGGCGAGTGCCACCTTAAAAGAGCTTCAGGTTGCGGTGCCAGATTTGGAACATGAGATTTTAGAGAAAAAATTAAGAGGGGGAGCCTGGAATGTAGTATCTCGCAACCAGACGAGGAAACAAGGCCTGCCAGGATCCATCGCGA
Source organism: Neoceratodus forsteri (assembly GCA_016271365.2). Lineage (NCBI taxonomy): Eukaryota > Metazoa > Chordata > Ceratodontiformes > Ceratodontidae > Neoceratodus > Neoceratodus forsteri. Next base: position 136,716,782 of record CM028138.1, on the reverse strand, counting down.
TGGCGAGAGTGGGGGACATTGCTAAGCTGCTGCTTTGCACTGAGAAGAGAAACAGGACCCAGAATGATGAGAGACCAACCTCACTATCCTCAAAAGGCTGAGTTTACTTGCACACAGAGAATGTTTTGCGGAATAAATGTTGGCGCTTGAAGGGGAATCGGTGGACGTCTATGTGAATGTACCAGTGGTTCCACAAGTGGATCATCAATATGGACTGATCGAGGAGATCTAAGGACAGTGACTTTATACAGACTATTTGTCCTTGGTCCATGAATACATCCTTCTCAAGAGGACACTGGGCTTGGGGGGGGTTCCCTCTATATCTTTCTTTTTTTTACATAGTTAGCCCTATTAGGTACTGGTACTGAAGAGGTAATGATATGTTGGGGCCATTACAGGGCAGTAAAGGGCTATTCAGAATATAAATGTTTGATGGGGACTCTGATTTGGGCAGCGATTTCCCCCTTTGGAGGTGGCTTTGGGGGGGCCTGTCTCTCCTTACCCCGTTCCCTTCCTTTTTTCTTGCTCCTCTTACCCTCCTTTTTTGGGAGGGGGGTAGGAGGAAATGACTGGTGAGTCACAGAGGGATCTTTATTGGAGGACTTAGTAAAGTATAAGAAGGTGGGGGTGGTGGGGTGGTTGGGGTTTGGGTGGCTCTTTCCATATACACAGAGTGATGTCTATTAGACTAACCGTTGTCAGCCTGGGAAGTCACTTAGCTGGCCAAGGCGACAACGCCCCTAAACATCAAAGGGGTATTGATTGTGTCACAGGTGTGACAACTCTGAGTGGCTTTTGACTACCAGAGTTACTTTTCCTAGGAAGTCAATCTAACAGACACTTGCTTTGATTTGAAAAAAGTTTTTTATTGTGGATCCAGGTGGGATCTGACTTTTTCAGTTAATTGATTGCTGTTATTAGTTTATCAGTTTTAAATGTTTCTGGTTATAGTAAGTCGATGTGGGTTCAAAGGGGAAGGAGGGATCTGGATTGGTTCTGGTGAGCCTATAGGGTTGAGATGGGTATTCTTGGAGGATAGTATGAATGAGAAGATAATTTACAGGGATAGATTATGGCTATGCACCTAAGGATTATTTCTTGTAATGTTAATGGGTTTAATTCACCCATTAAAAGAGCCAAAATCCTAACGGAACTTAATAGGAGAGTCTGTGACATGGCGTTCCTCCAGGAAACCCACCTCTCTGAGGTGGAGCACATGAAACTAAAACGGCAGTGGGTGGGCAGAGTGCTATTTACCCCAGGCAAAGAGACAAAAAAGGCCGGAGTGGCGATATTAATTAAAAAAAATTCCCCATTCTGTATTCAGGAGGTAGAGGTTATACTCCAGGGTAGGTGCATTAGGGTCTCAGGATTAATGCAGGGTAACCTAATCCATGTGGTATTAGTTTACACCCCCAATAGTGGTGCAGCTACCTTCTATAAGGAGGTCTTTCAGAGGGGGTCTCGCTTCCTAGGGGTCAGTTAATACTTGGAGGTGACTTCAATACCACATTGTGCCCAGTTTTAGACTGATCATCTGGAAAATTGGAGACTTCTAAGCAGGCCACGAAATGTTTGAATACATTAATGCAGGAGGGAGAATTCGGGGACATTTGGAGACTATATCACAAAAAAGAAAGGGATTATACATTCTACTCAGTCCCCCAGAAATCATACTCTCGTATAGATTTTTTTATAACATATACCACAGATGTCCACCTATTTTCCAATTCTGTAATCTACCCAATGACTATCTCTGACCATGCCCCAATCTCAGTAGATTTTGTTTGGGAGAGGGAACCCAGGACAACGAATTGGAGATTGAATATCTCATTACTTAATGATAAAAACATCATACGACAAATTACAGAGGATATAAAAAATCTTGTGACAGATTCCCCTATCTTGGACAGTACCCCAATGGTGTGGTGGGACAGAATGAAGGCCGTTCTAAGTGGACAATTAATCATTCTAGCTTCAGCAAGGAAGAAATTGAAGAACAAAAAGATAGAAGAACTGCAAACTAAGATAAGAGGGTTAGCACAGGAACATAAAAGCAATCTAAAAGGTAAGGAGAAAATCTGGAGGGACTTAATGGAAAGCAGGAAAGAACTCAATAAGTTAGAGAAGTTAGACAAGGCGGAGTGGATGCTGCGTTACACAACTCATAAATATTATGGGGGGGTAGAGCTTTAAAACTCCTTGCCATGAGATTGAGAAAGGAACAAGCAGGCAGATATGTCTCATCTCTCCAAGGTGGAAAAGGGACTACACCCTGGATAGAGAAGCCTAGAGAAATAGCCAAGGCTTTTAAAAATTATTATAGGGAATTATATAGTGACAGGAGAGATCCAGAAGAGGTACAAAAGAATGCAGAATCTTTTCTGTGGACCTTGAAGCTGCCCAAGCTGTCCCCAGGAATGCAGCAGGAGCTGTCCACCCCATTACAGAGAAGGAAATAGCAGCAGTTATAGATAAGCTTCCTTCAGGTAAGTCCCCGGGTCCTGATGGCTAGCCGGCTGAGTTCTATAAAAAGTTTAAAAAAACACTAGCACCCAAGTTAGCTATGGTGCTGAATGCTATCCTAGAAAATAATGAACCCCCAGGTTCCTGAAGAGAGGCTATGATCACAGTCATTCCGAAACAGGGGAAATCCCCTGAGCTTTGTGAATCATACAAGCCCATCTCCCTGTTAAAGCAAGATTATAAAATCCTCACAAAAATCTTAGCTAACCGCCTACAAAAGCATATTGAACGTCTAATACATCCAGATCAAACCAGATTCATACCAAACAGACTTATGTCTGATAACATCAGGCATTTGCTAAATATCTTGGATTACAAGAATGCCCCCCAGAGTATCCAGATAGCTATTTTTTTGGACATGGAAAATGACTTTGATAAGCTAAATTGGTCATACCTAAAAGCAGTTCTCACAAGGATGGGGTTCGAAGGTGCCTTTTTACAGTGGGCCACTCTGGCCTATCAGAACCCTTCGGCTAGGGTCAGGGTTAATGGGACATTTTCAGAGGCCTTTCCGATTAGGAGGGGCACTAGGCAGGGATGCCCCCTGTCGCCCTTGCTTTTCGCACTAGCCATGGAACCCCTCGCCCAGACCATAAGTGAGGAAAGCAAAATACAAGGCATTAATATAGCTCAGGCTCAGAATAAAGTGTCACTTTATGCAGATGACACGATGATATATATGCAGGACCTGGGGAAGTCGATCCCACCATTGTTGGCCCTTTTGGACCAGTTTGGGATGATCTCGGGTTTTAAAATCAATAGGAATAAATCTGAGATTCTGCCAATAAAGGGGAAAATTCCACAGAGTTTGCGTGAGTTGATCCTGTTTAACTGGGTCAGAGAGAAGGTAAGGTACTTGGGGATTCAGATTCTGATTAAATTATCAAGATTATATCAAGTTAACTATGGCGCATTCCAGAAAGTGGTCTTTGCAGACATAAACAGATGGCACTCTCTACCCCTTACTTTTACTCATAGGATAGATACAGTGAAGAAGAATGTGCTCCCTAGATACCTTTTTTTGTTCACTAACTTGCCCCAGGCTTTCTCTAGAAGGGAATGGAAAGATTTAAAACAGAAAATTTCAAGATTCATTTGGGTGGGAAGGAAACCTAGAAAGCGGTGGAATCTCCTCACAGAGACAAGGACTGGGGGGGGCAGGGGAGTCCTCGATTTATATAGTTATTATAAAGCTGCTCAAGTGGTGCCTATCCTAAGCATATTAAATTCAAGTCAGAAGTAGGACTGGTCTCTGATGGAGCAAGGAGCACATCAAAACATACCGTTGAGGTTGCTACCCTGGGTTGCCACACACTCGGATCTTAAACTAATCAATAACAGATGGACTAAACATACCCTTAAAATATGGCTGGAGGTACGGCTACAATGGGGGGTGGTGACCCCGGTCTGGAGGTATATTCCCCTTTGTTCTTTGCCGGGTTTTCCGGCCTCCTCAGGGGACCCTTCTTTCAGGAGGTGGCAGGAAAAAGGATTGTTGTTCCTTACCCAATTCTTTCAAAGGGACACACTGAAATCCTTTTTGGAAATGCAGGGTGAATATAACCTCCCAAGACAGGATTTTTATAGATACCTACAATGTCGACACTACATGTTAACAAACGTGAGAGTGATGGAGATTCTGGCAGATCCGCCGGTCCCAGTGAGAACCACCTTCTTTAAAAGTAAGGAGACAGACTCAAGGGGCTATATATTCTTAATTTACAAATCACTTCAGGATGAGGTGGGTAAAGTACTGACTCAACAAATTGAATAAAATTGGGAGGAGGAGCTAAGTTTGCATCTCGCAGAAGAGGAATGGGCAAGAGTTTGGGCAGGGATCCCTAGCACCTCTAGCTCTCCAAGTTGGGGGGATTTTTAGGTGGAGAGTGGTTACTAGGTACTTTATTTCCCCAGTGGTCTCAGCTCATTATTCAAAGGGTAAATCCCAGGAATGTTGGAGGAGATGCGGAGGAGTCGGTTCTTATGCCCACATATTTTTGGACTGCCCTCAGATAAATAATTATTGGGAACAGGTGGTTCAGGCATTACAGAGCATCTTTCAATGGAATTGTGTGCTAACTAGCTCCCATTTGATCCTGGGTCTTCTACCTAGTGAGGGGAGGACCAAAAACCAGAGATATTTATATTACATATTAGTGGCAGCTGCACTTAAAGTGATTACCCAACATTGGTTAAGTTCAGACCAGTTATCTCTCTCAATGTGGAGGGCCAATAGTAACAGAATTAAAGAGATGGAAGCCATAACTGCCAGGTTAAGAATACAAACAGACCAGTTCAATGCTAGATGGCTTCCATTTTATGAATACATCAAGAATCTGGAGAGCACTCCCATACTAGCTCAATATCTGCTACCTTGAGACACTTTGCACCCACGTCGACCAGAAAGTTTTAAAAAAATCTTTTTTTTTTCCTTTCTGTTTTTTTCCTTTGCTCTTTCTATTTTGGTTTTGGCTTTATTGCTTCTGTGAGAATGTGATTAGAGCACTTATGGAGAAATCAAGTAACTGAGATTGGATCATTATAAATATGGTTAATCAAGTATAGCTTATGTAACTGTTATATAGTTTAAAACAATTTATACAAAGAAGGATTGAAAGGGTAGGGGTAATGGGTATGTATTTCCTCATAGAACTGTTTGAGTGCTACTGAGATAGTTGTACCTTAAGTTAGGGTAGAGACAAAAGGGAAATACTCCATGGAGTCATAGTGAAAGTCGTACACTTGCAGAGAATTTGAAGTGCATTTTAAATAATGACTATTGGATGTTTAGTAATCCTTCAATGAAATATACACTGTACACTGAATTCATGGAAGTTCTTTTAAACTCCTAATAAAAATTATGCAAGTTCAAAAAAAAAAGATGCACATCAAGATCCTACCCTCACACAGAAAGTTCCTGAGCTTCCTTTTTCAAGATCAGCAGTATCAAATCAGGGTGCTTCTGTTTGGCCTCTCATCAGCATCAATAGTCTTCACCAAAGTCTGGCAGTAGTAGCAGCAGTCCTGAGAATGAAAGGCCGCTTTGTCTACCCTTACCTGGATGACTGGCTCATTTCTGCCCAGACAGAAGACCAGCTGACTGAAGCCTTGCAGGAAACAGTCTCAATGTTCCAGTCCCTGGGCATCACCCTGAATTGGTCAAAGTCACAACCCTGGCCCTCCCAAAGGATTCAATATATTGTGGCAGTCCTAGACACCATTCATGGCCAGGCTTTTCTGCTGGCAGACAGAACAGAATGGTTGAGAGGAGTTGCCCACAAAGTGCAGACCACAGACCAAGACGCAGCAAGAGTTATCCTGCAACTACTAGGGCATGTGGTAGCCACCATAGCCACAGTTCCCCTGGCAAAACTGAACATGAGAACTCTTCAGTGACACTCAGAGTTCAGTGGGACCAAGGAGTGGACAAATTGGACCACCCTATACAGATTTTGGAGGATGTCCATTGTTCTCTTCTGGTTAAGTCCAGTCAACCTTGAAGTGGGAGTTCCCTTCCAGAGACCGAACCTGATGCAGATCGTTATGACAGATGCTTTGGGTTTAGACTGGGGAGCCCATATGGATGTTCACTGAACAAAGGGTTCTTGGAATGTAACAGAGCAGTCTCTTCCCATCAATATTCTGGAGATGAGAGCTGTTCTGTATGCCCTTCAGGCTTTCCAAGACCAGCTCTACTGGAGTCCAATCCTGGTCCAGTCAGACAATATCTTAGTAGTATTCCACCTGAACAAGAAAGGGTGTACTCACTGCTATCCCTTTTGTAGAAGGGCCATGAGAGTGAGGTGTTGGGCAGTAGAACACCAGACCTCGCCCAACAACTAACACACCGAAATCTGGCAAATGGAAAATCGTGTACACAAATACTCACAGTCTGAGAAACAAGATCCCAGACCTGCAGGCAATAATGATAGAGGCTAAACTGGACATTGTAGCAATTAGCAAGACGTGGTTTACCAGTAATCACATTTGAGAGACTTCAGTACCTGGCTATGTATTGTTCAGAAGAGACCAAGGTGCAAAAAGGGGGGGGGGTGGAGTGTCCATGTATGTCAATGAAAATATCAAAGCTACAGAAATTCAGAATACGCAGAAGGAGCCAGAAGAACTGTGGGTCACCTTGGAAACAGGTAAAGGGACAGCCATACAAACTGGGGTTGTCTACAGACCTCCAGACCAGGAGGAGGACATAGACACATTACTGTTAGATGATATACAAAACATGACAGCTAAAGGGGAGGTTCTGATAATGGGAGACTTCAACATGCCAGATACAGATTGGTTAATAACAGCAGGAACATCTGCCAGAACTAGACACATGGTGGATTCCCTACGGGGGAGAGCCTCAAACAACTGTTACAATAACCCACAAGAGACAGAGCTATCCTAGATCTAGTACTGACTAACAGGGAAAGGATAACAGATCTCCAGGTAGAAGGTCAAGTTTATTGCAGGAAAGACTCTATTGAGCAAGCTCATTTACAAGGATGTCCTGAGGCACATACACATACAGTTCGCAATTACATAGACAGGAGATATAAAATGTAGAACAACAAAGAAAAAGTACATAATACAAGAGGTATACACAATAGAAGTCTTTATGCTATATATGCAGTACTTTCCAGCTTTAACCTTGCCCTAAATTATGCAACACATTTCAGCTTAATAAGTAGAGGGCCAGTTGGTACCTAGGAAGTTGACTTGGCATTGGGAGCCTAGTAGCACCTACATATGTCTTTTAATTTAGAGATAGCTAGTGTTTTGTAGGAGTTAATTGATATGATGCTGGTAAGTTTCAGCATGGCTTGTAGTTGGTTCCAAATGTTTGGGAGGGCGTATGAGACAGCTCTTTGGCCAGCTGTGGTACGTGTCTTGGGAACATCTAGTAAGATAAGGTCAGATTTCCTTAGGGAGTAGGCGCTATGCGAGATATGTATGAGAGACGTTAAATAGACAGGCAGTTTGTGGAGTAGTAATTTGAGGGTCCAAATGCCAGCATGCATGAGGCGTCTGGTGGAAAGAGAGGTCCACCCAACTGCTGCATAAAGATCACAGTGGTGGGTCCTGTACGCAGAGTTAGTAATGAAGCGAAGAGCACAGTGATAGAGTATGTCCAGTTTAGATAGGCTCAGGGTTGGGGAGGAGATAAAGATAATGTCTCCGTAATCAAGCAAGGGAAGGAATGTTGCTTGGACAAGTCTTTTGCGGGTTGCGAGAGAAAAGAGTGTCCTATTTCTAAAGAAGAAACCCAAGCGTGCTTTAAGCCTCTTTGATAGATCCTCGATGTGGTTGTTGAAGGAAAGCTTGTTGTCTATCCACATACCTAGATATTTAAATTTAGGTACGACTTCCAAGGCTTCACCTAGGGAGGTAACTATGAAGTTTTTAGGTGGAGTAGGTAGGGCACCAGACAAGGCAAGTCTCGAGAAAATCATTATCTTGTTTTTTTTGGCATTTAAGAGAAGCTTGGCATTGATAAGGTTGCTTTCTAACTGGATAAAGTCAGCTTGGAGTGCTTCCCTGACTATAGTTAAGGACGAGCCTGATGCATACAAAACCATATCGTCCACAAAGAAATGTATGCTAGAGTTCTTTATATGGGAGTCAAGGTTGTTGATGTACAGGGAAAAAAGGATTGGTCCTAGGATGGAGCCTTGAGGGACTCCTCTGGCAATTGGAAGGGGGGCAGATAGTAGGCCATCAGCTTTGACTTTTTGTATCCTTCCCGTGGGATAACTGTTAAACCACTGTAAGGTAAGTGGAGTGGCACCTATGTAGGCAAAACAGGTGATTAGGAGGTGATTGTCTATAGTGTTGAAGGCCTTATTGAGGTCTAGAAAGACTGCACCAGTAACCTTCTTGGTGTCCATAGCATGGATCTAGTCATTAGAGACTTTAGCCAAGGCTGAGATGGTACTGTGCTTTGACCTGAAGCCAGATTGGGCTGAGTTTAGGAGTGAGTGAGCTTCAAGGTGATTTTTTAGTTGGTTGTACAGTATATAAGTTTTTCCAGCACTTTCGAGAGAACAGGCAAGATAGAGATAGGACGGTAGTTGTTTAAGTCACAAGGATCTCCTGATTTGAAGAGAGGAAGAACATGGGCAGATTCCCAGCAGGATGGAACAGTGGCTGTGGTAATAGAGAGGTTGAAGATGTGAAGGATGGGGCCTGTGATCTGGGCATAGCCTAACTGCAAGAAAAATGATTCAAGGCCATTGTACCTTGAACTTTTCTTGGTGTCAATGCTAAGAATTATGTCTTTGACTTCTTTGTAGCTAAACAGGCACACCTGGAAGGGATGAGGTGGAGCAGCATGTGTAGAATCTGGGCTAGTGTTGCTATTCACTCGGCTAGCGTATGGGGAGGAGTCAAATGCCAACCTGGCAGTGGCAAAGTGAAGGTTAAGTTCTTTGAGGATTCGCAGTTTATTTTCAACCGTCTCATCCTTGGCCAGAATCTTGGTGGGAAGAGAGGAAGCAGCAGGACGGCCTTCAATGGATCTCAGTGTCTTCCAGAATTTTTGGGAGTTCCCTTTGGCCTGCTCCAGAGTGGAGATGCAGAAGTTTGCTTTAGTAGCATGTACACTTTTAACACAGGCATTTCTGCAAGTTTTAAATGCCTGCCAGTCTGCCGGGTTCTTTGTGTGCCTGGCCCTAGCCCATAGCTTGTCACCATTGGTTAGTGCAGATCTGAGCTCTTGGGTGAACCACGGATGTGAGATTTTCTGCACCTTCATTTTAATAAGAGGAGCATGCTTGTTAATTAGGGTGGTGAGGTTGTCATTGAGGACAGAGACGGCGGCATCAGCAGATTTGGCAAGATATAGGTCTTGCCACCTAATCGTAGCTAGATCGGTTAGGAAGTTTACTGAGCTGAATTTACGGAACAAGCATTTGATTCTGAATTTAGGTGTGCTGCTGGGTTTTAGATTGGAATCTTGTACATACAACGATACTGTGGTCGCCTTCGTCGTTATGGAAAACTGCAGAATGTGAGATTTATGGGGATGGGTTAAGATGACATCTAAGAGTGAGCTGTTGGCAGAGTTAGAAGCATTGATTCTTGTGGGTTCAGTTACTATCTGTGTAAAACCCAGCTCATCACAGATGGCTTTAGGGCGTGGATTTAGTAGGAACCAATCCATATTGAAGTCCCTAAGATTATCGTTTCCATGTTAGCAGCCAAAGTAATGGATTTCAACACGTTAAGAATTTCTGTGCCTCCTGATGGGGTCTATAGCCAACAATGATTGTGATGCACTCTGAGGATGGAAGGTGAAGTTTAAGTGAGACAATCTCATATTCCTTGGGCTTAGTTTACAGGAAATGCTGCTAACATCAAATTTTGATTTAGCGTATACAACCACCCCGCCACCCCCTCGAATCCCTATCAGCCCTAAAGAGCTTGAATCCCGGTATAGTAATTTGCAGATCAGTGTTGGTCTTTTTTAGCCATGACTCTGTAATTATAATCAGATCTGGGTCTGTGTGGGCTGCCCAAACTTGAAGATGATCAAGTTTTTTGAGCAGGCTTAGAATATTGACCATCATCAGTTTCATCCCAGGAGCAGCTGCAAATTCCGACGGGGAAGTGATTTGAGTTGGGGGACCTGGATTTAGTTCGACATTGCCCGAACAGAAAAGGAGAATTAGAAATATTTTCTTGAAGGCATTTATCAGGTAGAAGTGGACTCTTTTCATATGGGTTCTTGTGTGGTGTTCAGTCATTGAGGTACGTCTAGCCAGGACATAGAAGATGCTGATATGACCGTTCAAGGCTAGCAGGGGAAGTGCACGGAAAGACATTGGCAAAGGAGGAGGGCCAGAGGAGAGGGATGAGAATTAAAATGAAAACCCAACCTATTAAGAGTAGGGAAGCAATATGAAGATGCAGCAGGAACTATGATTGTGGGTTCCCAGTCTGGGATGACTTCTGACTTAGCATGGAACAGTGCTTTATGAGTCATACTTTTTTCCAGGATTCAAAGTAGAATGATAATGCAGGCCATATTGCCCACAATTGAGTACAGTGATTTGTGTAGAAAGACCAAGAACCCCTCTAGTGGCAGGTCTGTATAACCTGCTAATGGAAAACTAGCCTGGGGGCCAGTGACCATCACATGGTATGGTTCAATTTGGCCACTAGAACTAAATCATCCCAATCCAAGGCAAAAATATGGGACTTCAGGGGAGCTGACTTGATAAGATGGCCAACAGAGTTAAGCTAGCCCTGGCAAAAAGAAATACAGGTGAGGGAGTACAGGCAAAGTGGGCAAGCATTAAGGATGCAATACTTGAAGCAACGTCCCATTGTGTCAGAGAGAAAAGGAAGTGCAAAAGAAGAAGGAAACCACTTTGGTTCTCAAAAACAGTAGCAGAAAAGGTCAGAGCCAAAAAGCTAGCCTTCAGGAAATATAAGGGAACGCAGCAGGATGAAGATAGGGAGGCATACCAAATTTCCTTAAAGGAAGTAGGGAAGGCAGGAAGGCAGGCAAAAGCCCAAAACAAGGAAACACTAGCACAAACAGTAAAAGAAGGTGACAAGACTTTCTATAGATACATTAGTGAAAGGAGAAAGTCCAGAGGTGGTATTGCTAAGATCAAAGGGGATAAGGGGGCATGTGAGGAGGAGGACCATGTAAAAATATCTATCCTAAATAGATACTTCTGCTCAGTATTTACTGAAGAGAAGGTAGGGCATGGCCCACAGCTCAGCACCATGGACACAGTGGGGAGGGAGGTGTGCACTAGTCCCTTCACAAAAGAAAGGGTCCTACAAGAGCTTGATAAGCTCAGGGTGGGCAAGGCAATGGGACCTGATGGCATACATCCAGGGTACTAAAGCAGCTAGGGATGGAACTAGCAGAGCCATTAGCAGAACTGTTTAGTGAGCCTCTGAGCACAGGAGAGGTCCCAGAAGACTGGAGAAGGGTTCATGTGCTTCCACTCCACAAGAGTGGTAGCAGGGAGGAGGCAGGGAACTACAGACCAATCAGTCTTACCTCAGTAGTGGGCAAGATTATGGAGGCACTCTGTAAGGAAAGGATAGTGCAATACCTGTAATCCATAGTAGCACAGGATCCAAGACAGCATGGGTTTACAAAAGGAAGGTCCTGTCAAACTAATCTCATAGATTTCTTTGACTGGGTAGCCAGAGTGGTGGACCAAGGGGGAGCAGTTGATATTGCCTACCTTGACTTCAGTAAAGCTTTCGATACTGTTCCACATAGAAGATTGATTAATAAGCTGGGTAGGCTTGGGGTGGGTCCGAAGTTGGTCAGCTGGGTAGCAAACTGGTTGATGGGCAGAAAACAGAGAGTGGTGGTAAATGCTATACAATCAGAAGAGATGCGAATCACAAGTGGGGTACCTCAGGGATCAGTCCTGGGGCCAGACCTCTTCAATATCTTCATCAGTGACATTGCAGATGGACTGGAGGGTAAGGTTTGTCGGTTTGCAGAAGACACCAAGATCTGCAGCATAGTAGATGATCCAGATGAGGTGGGCAGAATGAGAAGAGATCTAGATAAACTAGCAAAATGGTTGAAAGAATGGCAACTGGGGTTTAATGCAAAGAAGTGCAAGATCAAGCACGTAGGGAAGAGAAACCCTGAAACCACCTATAGGCTGGGAGGGGAGCTGCTGGCAGTCACAATGAAAGAAAGAGACTTGGGCATCATCATCACTGAGGACCTGAAATCATCCAAGCAGACCACTAAAGCAGTAGGTAAGGCTAGGGGGGTGTTGGGGTGTATTAGTAGGAGTATCAGAAGTCGTAAGAGGGAGGTAATAATCCCTCTTTACAAGACACTAGTTAGGCCCCATCTGGAATACTGCATGCAGTACTGGAGGGCACTCCTTTACAAAGACATTAACCAAATTGAGGCAGTCCAGGGAAGGGCAACCAAAATGGTGCAGGGACTGCATCAGAAAACATATGAGGACAGATTAACAGAGCTCAATATGTATACCCTAGAGCAAAGGAGGGAGAGAGATGATATGATCGAAACATTCAAACATCTCAAGGGCATTAACAAGGTGAAGGAGTCTAACATGTTTCAATATAAGAAAAATAGCAGGAGGGGGAGGGATGGGGGGATGGGATGGGAGAGGGTGTATCAGCTCCATGTCTGTGATATCTACATTTCATTGTATTATTTGTTCCCGCTGATTCACTCTCTGTATTGTAAAACTCAATAAAAATTGAATGGAAAAAGAAAAATAGCAGGACAAGAGGATACAGCATGAGATTAGAGGCAGACCGATTAAGGGGTAATGTGAGGAAGTTCTTTTTCACAGAAAGGGTGGTGGATGCATGGAATGGCCTTCCCCAGGAAGTGGTGGCTATGAATACAGTGCAGGGCTTCAAACAGGCATGGGATAGGCATAAGGGAGCAATACAGATGAATATGAATAGATAGGCCACTGACAGAGCAAAGGCCGATTACACATTCATGTGGTAGAAAAAGAAATGGGCAGACTGGATGGGCTTTGTGGTCCTTATCTGCCATCAACTTCTATATTTCTATGTAACATGGTCTAGACATCACAGCGATTCACGTGCCAGGGATCCAGAATGTTCTCGCTGACAATCTAAGCCGCTCTCGATCTCTGAACCACTAGTGGGAGTTACATCAAGAAGTGGCAGAAGACCTCTTCGAAAGATGAGGTCAACCAGAGTTGGACCTCTTTGCTTCCCCATGCAATGCCTAACTGCCAAATTTCTGCTCGCTAGATCCAGCGCCTGGTGTTTTGTGCCAAGAAGCATTGTCCATCTCCTGGACAGGGAGGTTTCTGTATGCCTTCCCTCTTCTTCAGAGTCCTGCTCAAAATGCAGGCGGAGGAAGCCAGGATGATCCCGGTAGCTCCTCTCTGGCCCCATCAAATCTGGTTTCCGCTGCTGCAGCAACTAGCCACAGATCCCCCATGCAGTTGCCCTTCTCCTCTCACTTGCTGTCCCAAGAGCAGGGGATGCTTGTCCATCCAGCTCTACAACCTCTACATTTGCATGCCTGGCTCCTGCTGTCCTAGCAGAGGAGAGATTGGGGGTGTCAAGCAGTGTGGCAGAGATCTTAGTAGCAGCGAGAAAGCCTTCCACTAGGGCAAGCTATGCCATGAAGTGGAAGCATTTTTGTTTATGGGCAGCACCCCATTCCCTGGACCCTCTGGATTGTCCGGTAAAATACGTGCTGGAGTACCTTCTTCATATGAACATACAAAATTTGCCAGCAGATAAAGGCTTAGAGGTCTATCAAGTCTGCTCGAATGTGCAGCTAGCACCCCTTATTCTGCAGCTGCCTCTCCCTTCCACCCTTCCCCTACATTGACCCTCCCCCTTGTCCTGTCCCATCCCCTTTTGAAGCAGTCCACTGTGCTATTGGATACCACTTCTTCAGGTAACGCATTCCACCCAGCTATCACCGTCTCTGTAAAAAAGTGTCTCCTCATCTCCCTCCTGAACCTTCCTCCCTTCAGTCTCATATCATGGTCCCTGGTGTCCCTGCCCTCCCTTGCTTTGAACAGCACCTCTATACCTGTCTTGTTTATTACTTTCATGTACTTAAAGGTTTCAATCATGTCCCCCCCCCCGGCTCTCCACTCCTCCAGCGAGTACATGTTCAACTCCCTCTGCCTCCTCTCATATGACAAGTCCCTCAGCCCCTTGATCATCTTTGTCACCCTGTGCTGCACCCCCTCCAGTAACTTAATGTCCCTTTTCAGATATGGGCACCAGTACTGCACGCAATACTCCAGGTGCAGTCTAACTAATGACCTATACAGTGGCAGAATCACCTCCTCACTCTTTGAGGACATACCCCTTGTAATGCAACCCAGCATTTTGTTGGCCTTTGCAGCTGATTTCTTACATTGTGCCGAGTTGTTCATTGACCCTGTAATGAGCACCCCCCAGAGCCTTCTCCTCCTCTGTCTGGGCTAGCTGCACTTCCCACAGCTGGTAACTCCTCTTTGGGTTCTTGAACCCAAAATGCAGCACCTTGCACTTTTTGGCATTAAACCCCAGTTGCCAGGTGTCTGACCAGGTTTCAAGCTTTGCCAGATCATCCTGCAACCCCTGCCATCCTCCTATGTCGTCCACCACTGCTCCCATCTTGGTATCATCAGCAAACAGACTGATCTTGCTCTTGATGTCCAATGATATGTCTGCAATGAATATCCCAAACAACACTGGTCCCAACACTGAGCCCTGTGGAACACCGCTCGTCACTACCCTTGGGTGTGAGAGCTCCCCACACACCACCACCTTCTGTTGCCTTCCCTTAAGCCAGTTCCCTACCTATCTCACCAGCTTTGCACCTGCCCCTGTGCCTTCTAACTTACTTCCCAGCCTCCCACGTGGCACCGAGTCAAATGCCTTACTGAAGTCCAGATACAGGACATTCACTGCATGGCCCCTGTCCAGTTATCTAGTTACTCAGTCATAGAACTCCACCAGGTTGGTTTGGCAGGATCTGCCATGTATGAAGCAATGCTGTCTTCTGTCCTGTAGTCCTTTGGCATCTAGGAGGACCACCAGCCTCTCCTTCAGGATAGTCTCCATTAGCTTACCCATGATGGATGTGAGGCTCACCAGTCTTTAGTTCCCCGGTTCATCCTTGGGGCCACTCTTGTGGAGGAGCATCACATGAGCCATCCTCCAATCCTGAGGTACACACCCTGAGTGTAGTGAGGCATTAAATAGGCCTGCCAAAGGTCCCGCAAGGACCTCTGCCAGCTCCTTCAGTACCCTGGGGTGGATGCCATATAGACTTGGTGCCTTGTCCACCCTCAGTGCCTTCAAACCCTCCTGAACACTGCCCTCCATGATTTCCCCATCTGTCACCCCCTCCCCCCCCCATTTTTTCCGTTCCTTCCCCCTTGGTATCACCCCCCTCTTCTCCTTAGTAAATACTGAGCAGAAGTAATCATTTAGCGCTTCTGCCTTATCGCACCCTGCTTCCACCCAACCCCCCTCCTTCCTAATCCTTACTATGTAGTCCTTACAGCTCCTTTTCTACCTAATGTACCTAAAGAAGTCCTTCTCCCCCTTCTTACTGCTTTGTACCAGCCTGAGCTCCATAGATGCCTTGGCAACCCTTACTGCCCATGTCACCTCCTTTGATTCCGTCAGGTATTACTCCCTGTCCTCCCCCCTCCTTGTTTTCTTGTACATCCTAAAGGCAGCTTTTTTCCTCCTTACCTTTTCCATGACTTCCTTGCTCAACCAGCTCAGTTTCTTAGCCCTAGCCTTCTTGCTCTGGGCCTTGCAGCAGGTTTTGGTTACCTCCACTATCCCTAGCTTTATGAGCTCCCACCTCTGGTTAGTGCCCATACTAGGTTAAATTCTGGCCAGGTACCTTTTTATCACTTCCCCCATCCTCCCAAAGTTGGCCCTCCTGAAGTCCAGCACTCTTGTGCCAGATTCCACTCCTTCCTTGCCCATATCCAATGTGAGCCGTACTGAGTGGTGATCATTCCCTGACAGCAGTTCTTCCACTGTATGTTCTCTTACAAACTCCCCATTTGCCAGCACAAGGTCAAGGGTATTCCCTAACCTGGTTTGTTCACTGACCATTTGCAGTAGGAAGCTGTCCTGGAAGGCATCTAGCAGTACCTGCTCCCTTCTATCCCTGGTTGTTGGGGTACTCCGGTCAACTCCTGGCATGTTGAAGTCCCCCACAATCACCACACTACCCTTCTCACAGGTCCTCCTGATCTGTCCCACTAGTTCCTTGTCTAACACCTCCATCTGAGAGGGTGGCCTGTATACCACTCCCATTCTGAGAATCCTATTCTTGGAATCCTGGATTTGCATCCAAAGTGACTCCATACTACCCTCCTCCCCTTCCTCCCTCACACACTTCAGTCCTTCCTTCACATATAATGTTACCCCCCCTTTCCCAATCACCCTGTCCCTACAAAATAACCTATACCCTGGTACAGGCAGGTCACAGTCATTGTATTGGGTGGCCCATGTTTCTGTGATGGCTGCAATGTCCACCTCTCCCTCTCCCATGAGCACCTGTAACTCTACAGTTTTCCTCCCAAGGCTCCTAGCATTAAGAGTAACCACCTTCCACCCTTGGCCCCCCCCTCCCATCTTGCCCTCCTTTACTAGCCTCACCAATAGTACTTGCCATTTGTCCTTTGTCACTGTTATGGGGGTAAGCTTATATGGTTTCCCAACCTGTGGTCTCTGCATGTCTCTTGTCCACTTGCCAGCCCCCCCACTCCTAGTTTAAATTCCGAACTTCCTCTATGTACTCCTCCATATTCTGTTTCAACACTTTCTTTCCCTCCTCACTCAAGTGTAGTCTGTCCTTGGCATACAGACTACCATCTTCCCAGGTCCCTCCCCACCACCCCAACAACCCATACCCTTTAGCATGACACCAGGTTCTTAGCCATCCATTAAATTCCTCTATTTTCAGCTTTCTTGTTGTGCTTGCCCAGGGCACTGCAAGTATCTCTGAAAAAGTTACTGATCTTCCTGCCCCCTCACATAATTGTCCTAGTTCCTCAGACTTCCTCTGGACTATATCTACTGTCTTGTCAGCCAGGTTGTTCATCCCAAGATGTATAATTAAATGAGACTTGTCCCTACCCCTTCTAGCACATTTCAGAACAAATTGTCCCACCCTTTCTGCTGTCATTCCTGGCATGGCCTCCACCCAAATGTGACTATTCCTCTCCCCCTTGCTTCCCCACCAGACTTCTCTTAATATTCAGTACCCTAGCACTAAGATTCCACCCCTCTTACTCCCTGCTTGCTTTGATTCCTCTCCATCTCTCATTCCCAGCTCCTCTTCTTCCTCCTGCACATTATTTCCCCCTTTTGCCCCTGTTGTAATTCTCAGAGCAGAACTTTCCCCCACTCAGGTTTGGTCCAGGCATTTATCAATTACTCCTCCAATTGCATCACCTCCCTTCTCCTTCTTCCCCCCTAACAATGCAAAACTATTTTCTGAAGATCCTTCACAAATGCCCACTTCCTCTCTCTTCATAGTAACCTTTTCCCTCCTTTCCACTCCATGACTGTTGCCACTTCTTCTCCTCCCCTCACAAGTCCCTGTCTCCTCCTTCCATTTGTCTTTTGTCTTCTGACCTGGTTTCCCTGGCAATCATTCTTCCTGGCCTGGGCCCCTTTGTCTCCGCTTCCCTTCTTCTGACCCTCTCCTCACCACTGTTGGCTCATATTGCCCTCCCTCATCTCTCCTTCTCCCTTCCTCCAGTATTGGGCTAAACCCACCTCCAGTCTGCCTTGCCTGTCTTAGTTCCTTTTGCAGACCCTTGATCTCCTTTCTAAGTTTCTCTATGTGGTTGCACTTTAAACATCCCCCCACCCTCCAGGCAATTTTTAGAAAGACTGGTGCACCACAATTGTTGCAGCCTACCACCCTACCCATTGCTTTCATTGCCTACCAGTGACCCCCACCCTTCCAGATGAAGAATACCAAACACTCCCCCAAGTCTCCCCTCTCCCCCTTTATCAGTGCAAAACATTCTTCCCCTTTTCTTAATTTCCATTGCCCCCTTTGTTGTACACATCTAGATAGATTGAGCAACTGCTTTTTACATTCCTATCTTTCCTGTCCACACCCAAAAAGAGACTTTAAGTAACTATTGCACAACCATTTTCAAACTTCTACTCCTGCTTTCCACAATGCAAATAGCAATGCAAAGAAGTACCAATGGACTTGGGCCTCAGCCACTCATCCATTAAGATGCACCTTTGTGCTCTGTCAGCCTACCATGCACCTATGAATGGAAGGACTCTGGCACAACTTGATGTGTGCGAGACTTTCTTGAGGGGAATCTTGCATATCAGACCCCCACAGAGGGATCTTGTCCCTCCATGGGGTCTTCTTTTTGTTTTACAGAAGCTCATCCTTCCCCCCTTTGAGCCAATCATGACATGCGAGCTTTGCTTTCTCTCTTGGATAGCATTATCTTTCATTGCCATTACCTCTGCTCGGAGAGTTTCTGAGCCACACGCTCTGATGTATAAAGAGCCTTATTTTGTTTTTTCATAGGGACAGGATGGCACTGCATACTAACCCTAAGTTTTTGCCGAAGGTGGTGTCCGAACTGACTCTGAATCAGGTCATTCAACTTCCAGTTCATTATCTAGAGTACTCTAACAAGGGGGAAGCCTATTGCATACTCTGGATGTACATAGGATACTCAGGTATTACCTCCCCAGAACCAGTTCTGTTCGGCAGATGAATCAGCTCCTTGTTTCCTTTGCTCATAGGAAGACAGGGGCTCCTGTCACCAAACAAACAGTAACCAGATGGTTGGTGCATTGTATTTCCTTTTGCTACCAGCACCACTATAAGCTCTTAGGCTTATTGGAAGGGTCATTCCACTACAGCTGTGGCAACTTCATTTCTTCGATGGGGTCCAGCATGTTGGCACAGTGGTTGGATTTCTGCTTGCGATGCTGGCAACCTGGGTTTGGGAATGGACTTGTGTCATCAGAGGGCCAGCCAGGGGGAGTTGGATTGAGCATCCTATGGACTGCTCTCCTTCTCTGGGGGGAGGGCATGGGATGTCGCAGGTGCACGGTAGACCCCTGGTGGAGGCCAGGGGTCCCACAGCAGATGTCGACAACAAGGAATGCAGGGGGCAGGACAAATGCTGGCATCATTGCACATTCCCACCCCCCCACAAACAGGGGAAAAAACATGCCCACCTGCTGCCTCTATGAAGCCCGCCCCCGGCTGCATTCAAAAAAATCAATCAATCAAAATCTTTATTTAGTCAGGCGAACATCATTGAGCATAGCTCATTTACAAGATGGACCTGAGTGGTCATACAAATAAGAGTACAAGTATTTTTACATGGACAAGAAAATAACATAAACAATAGTATAAAATGAGAGTATACAAAAATTTACATATATACAAGGCACAGTAAAAATCATTCAGCTCCCCTATGCCGAATCCCACCCTATCCCATCGTTCATGGCACCTTAGGGCTAGGTGCCATGACCCTGCCCTGGGAGGCAATCCAGGGGGTCCTGGGAGGGTGGCTAATGTGGAGAGCTGCAGCCGTGAGGGTCCATGACCTGGTGGATGCCTGATGGTAGGCTGGGCCCATAAAAAAATATAAATTAAAAAAAATGTTTCCTTGGCAGACCTTTGTGCTGCTGCCACCTGGTCCTCAGTCCATACTTTCATCAGGCACTACAGTCTGGATGTTGCCTCTAGGAGGAGAGCAGGATTTGGACTAGCAGTCCATCAGGGAGACTCCTCTCCCAAACACCATCTTATCTAGATAATCAGTAATCTGTTTTGTCCCCCCTCCCATCTGACCTGGGCCTCTCTTTGGGTAATGCTTAGGACTCAGTCCTATTGGTAATACCTGCTGCAAAAGCTCCCCCTCAAAGTGAGATAGTACAGTTATGTAATAGCCTACCGTAACAGTAGATCCTTGAGAGGAGCTCTTGCAGCAGGTGGCTTTCCCACCCTCCAGCCCCCAGGGACACGTCATTTTTCTTTCTTTTTTGGGTAGGGGAGACCCTCCTCAGTTCTCCACTCCTTTTGTTAGCCAGGTCTCTGGTGGGAGAACTGAGATGGTGCCGGGGGGCTGCTCCCTTTATACTACATTTCATGTCGGGCAGAGCCAATGTCGGGGGTGGTCCCCCGCCATAGACTGCTAACTAGAAGATTTTTCCTTGGGGTCATAATGCCTGGTGGCCTTAGTCCTATTGGTAATACCAGTTACAAGAGCTCCTCTTGAAGATTAACTGTTACAGTAAGTTCATACGTAACTGTACTTTCTCAAGATGAACTGAGGACCAGAGTGTGAAGGTACTACTATAGGAAGTACAAATAAGTACTGAGGACCAGAGTGTGTGATGGTATTATCGGAGTCTCTGATGATGAACAGAGGACCAGAATGTGTGTGATGGTACTATCTGAGGTTCTGATCCCGAACTGAGAACCAGAGTGTGTAAAGGTACTACTATAGGCCGTAGGAAAAAATTACTCACCTGTAGTAATCTTGTTTTTTCCCAGGGATCCACTAATATTATTAATCTTTGCAATGCTCCTTTAAATCAGCACTGCCCCAGAGCCAAATGGAATGCTATGCTATGCTAATTATGGAATGTTTAGCTTGTGCATTCCTTTTCAAACTGCCTTATGCTAACTGCCTACATTCTACCTCAGATTTCTTTAAAGCCTGCAAAGAGTTCATAACGTGAAATACAATTAGTAATGAAAACAGAATTTTAATGCCCAACAGGGGCCATTTCAAAACAGTAGTCAAAGGGCTAGTAAAAACCTGAGCCTCCTTTTCTGACACCAGATATGCCCTTAGAAAAGAACCTACAAGCTAAAGATATTATCAGAATGTGCCAGCAGGTGGCATAGCACTCTGAGTGCCTCAACAGCTCTGGAGAGTATTTTTCTAGTATCGATTCTGAAAGGGAGGACAGGGGCAGGGAGTAATAATATTAGTGGATCCCTGGGAAGAAACAAGATTACTGCAGGTGAGTATTTTGTTCTTCTAACCCCAGGAATCCACTAATAGTATTACTGTTTGCAGACCATGTAGCAGTACCACTAGGAGGTGGGCAGAATCTATTTAGGAAAAAGACTCTGCAAAACAGCTTTTCCAAAACTGGCATCACCCCTGAACTGGGTATCCAGGCTATAGTGTTTAGTAAAGGTGTGGACTGACCTCCAGGTAGCTGCTTAGGTAGCTGCTTTACAAATTTCTATTAAAGGAATCTCTCTGACAGCTGCAATGGTGGCAGCTGTGCCCCCTGTAGAGTGGGCCCTAAGGCCAGAGGGAGGAACCTTGCCTGCTTTTGAATAGCAAAACTGAATATACTGGACTATACATCATGACATAGTCCTCTTTGAAGCAGGAGTACCTTTACCTACTTCACCACAGATGAGGAACAGTTGCTACCTGCCCTGCCTGTGGTTCTTGGTATGATTCATGTAATAACTCAGTGCTCTTTTTACATCCAAGCTGTGAATTCTACACTCACCTGAGCTAGAGTGTTCAGTAAAGAAAACTGGCAATGTTATTGACTGGTTTAAATGGAAGTCTAAAACCACCTTGGGGAGAAACTTCCTATTAGTTCTCAACATTATCTTATCATTGTAGAAAGAAATATAGTCCTTTTCCACACAAAGGGCTTGTAGCTCACTTATCCTCCTGGCAGAAGGGACTGCTACCAGAAAAACTACCTTCCAGGTAAGAAATGTAAGCTCTGCAGATGCCAAGGGCTCAGAGGGCAGAAGCATAAGCTGGGCACTGCAAATGTTAAGGTCCCAAGCTGGCACTGGTTCCCTATGAGGGGGAAACAGATGAAAAGGACCCTTAACCTCTTGAATATGGAGTTTGATGCTAGAGAGGTATCTTTTCTAGCAGAAAGGTATGCTGAAACTGAGGCCAGGTGCATCTTCAGAGTTGAGTGCTGCAACCCCCAAGGAGTACAGATGAGACAAATAATCCAGGAGGGTTGGGTTCCTGGCCTGTGTTGGGACTATACCCTTGTCACTGCACCAAATGGAAAATCTTTTCCATTTTGAGACATTGGTTTTCTTGGTAGAAGGTTTCCTGTAACTCCTAAGAACTTCCAAAACTGCTTCAGAGTATTGGCAGTCTGCATACTTTAGCTCCTCAGGAACCATACTTGGAGCCGGAGAGACCTGAGATTGGGGTACATTACCTTCCCCTGAAAGGAAGTCAATAGATTGTACCTCTGAGGGAGATGAATAGGTTTGCTCACTGACATTGTGAGCATTAAGGAGTACCATGACTGCCTTGACCAGTCTGGGGCTACCAGAATCATCAAAGTGGCTGTGACCTGAGCTTAATGAGCACCCTGAGAATTGGAGGAAAAGGAAGAAATGCATAAAGGTACCTGCCTTTCCAGTAGAGAATCAGGGCATCCGTGGGAACTGTCCCCTTCATTGGGGCCCTACAACAATAGAGGGGTGAGTGGTAATTTTGTTGGGAAGCAAAAAGATCTATTTCTGGGATCCCCCACCTCCTGAATAGAACCTCCACCACTTGCCTGTTCAATGCCCATTCATGATGGGCCTGGTTTATCCTGCTGAAGTCATCTGCCAAGGTATTGTCCTTGCCTGGCAGATGAATTGCTTTTATGGAGGCATTTAGAGAGTAAGTTAGGCTCCATATTTTCATTGCTTCTGTACACAGGGGAGTGGACCTTGTCCATCTTTGTTTGTTGATGTAGTACATTGTGGTGGTATTGTCTGTTCTGATTTGTACCATTTTTACCTGTATTAGGTGAGAGAAAGTCTGAAGGGCCAGGTAAACAGCCCTCAACTCCAACAGATTTATGTGCAGAAGAGAGTCTGCATTCTCCCAGGAGCCATGGACAGTATTCTTCCCTAACTGGGCACACCATCCTAGCAGGGAAGCATCGGTTGTGAGAACTAGAGAGAGAGGGGCTCCTGCAGAAAAGGAACCCTCTTCTCATAGGTTGTCTGGTTCCATCTACCACTTGAGGGCCTGTAGAAGGGTTTTTGTTACAGGTACTGACTTTGAGAGTGGGTCTCACCTCTGGCACCAGTGTGCCTTGAGGTGGAACTGAATATCTCATCTGGAATCTGGCACCCATGACTGTACTTGTTGCCGAAGCCATGTGCCCTAATAGTTGGAGAAACTGTTTTGCTGGCTTTGGTCTGCCCAGGGCAAATGAGGTTGCCAGCAGCTGAATAGCCTCTGCCCTCTCTTGAGGGAGAAAAGCTGTTCCCTCAACTGTATTGAGTTCTGCTCCTATGAACGGCAGAACCTACACAGGGGTCAGCACTGACTTTTTGGTATTGGGAAGGAATCCCAGGGAGAGTAGAATATCCTGGGCTACCTGTAAGTGGTCTGACACCTGTTGGAATTTCTCTATGATTAGCCAGTCGTCCAGATAAGGGAAGACTGTAAGACCCACATTTCTGAGGTGTGCCACTACCACTGCTATGCACTTGGTGAAACCCCTTGGTGAGGAGGTAAGACTGAAAGGAAGTGTTGAGAACTGGTAGTGACCTGAAGGGAGTCTGAATCTGAGGCATCTTCTGTGTGACTCCCTTATGGGAATATGGAAATATGCGTCCTTTAAATCTAAGGAGGCTAGCCAGTCCCTTTTTGTAGTGTTGGCAAAATTATTGCCATTGTGACCATTTTGAACCTGGGCTTACCAGGTACTTGTTTAGTCATCTGAGGTCTAGTATTGGCCGTCACTCTTCATTCTTTTTTGTTGTTAGGAAATACCAGGAATAGAACCCTTGCCCTCTTTAGTTATGGGGCACAGGTTTGACTGCTTTCACCAGTAATAGGGCCTGTACCTCCTGCTCCAGCAGTTTTCTTTCTGAGAAAGGAGCTGGTGCAAATTGTTTTAACTTTGGAGGAGGAAGGGTCTTGAAACAAAGGGAGAGACCCTGACTCCCTATTTCCAGGACCCACTTGTCTGATGTTATTTTAAACCATTCCTGGAAATAGTGAGAGTGTTTGCCCTCTACAGGATGCGGAGAGGCAGCCTGAAGGAAAAGTCAGGGGTTCTGCTTTTGTTGCTGCTGAGGCTGGGTAGATTGGGATCCTCTGCAGGAATCTCTTCTACCCCTGGCCCTATAAAACCCAGTCTGCTGAGTTTGGTACTGTTGCTGAGGAGCATCCTGTACCTGGAAAAAAGGTCTCCTAAAGGAAGACCTGCCCCTGCCTCTCCTAGAATAAGAAGTTGAAGGAGAGGGTATGCCTCTATTTAAATTACTTCTAAAGGTACCTTTATATTCATTTACTTTTTTCATGTAAGCTTCAGTCTGGGCACCAAAAAGAGAGTGGCCCTCAACCGGAAAATCCATTGTTTTAGCTTGTGTGTCCTGGGTGAGGTTAGTAGCCCTCAACCATGTGAATCTCCTCATGGCTATTGTACCAGCCATCCATCTGGCAGCAGTGTCATTTGTGTCAGCTGTCATTTGAAAATGGTATTTTGAAGCCTCCAAACCCAATCTTGCTGTATCTAGTAGCTCTGACACAGTTAATGAGGGGTTATCCTCTGCACTATCCACCACTGACTGCCAGAGAGCCTTTTGATAAAGGGCTGCATATGCCTGGTAACTGGCTCATCTGATTGCCAGTGATGCTGAAAGATACCCCTTTTTAGCCATACTGTCCATCTTTCTGAATCTTTTTCAAGTGGGTGAGAAGACAGAGGAGTTTTGGCCTTCTCACAGGCTGCCTGCTGGACAATTCCCTGATGAGCTGGGTGGCTGAACAAGAACTCAGCTCCAGATCTTTCTAACTGGTACTTTCTGTCACATTTCCTGTCAGTGGGTGTGACAGTATTAGGAGCTTTCAGGATTTCTAGGACATCTTTTTTGAAAAATTTATAAATAGGCAAAAGGAGCCCTTTTGAGGGTATGAGCCCCATGAACTCCATATATTGAGCCTCCTCTTAATCCTGAATATCTTCAATTGTTTGGAAAGCCAGGGTCTCCACCATTTTTTCACAAAAGAAAAATGGGAGGAGAAATCCTCTGAGGGTTGGGGGGACCAACATCATGTTCTGGTGACACCTCAGGCTAAATTCCCCCCTCCTCCTCCTCATCATCATCATCACCACAAACTGTGGCAGGAGGCACAAGAGAGGTAACAGCAGCTGCTTTCTCAGTAGGAATAGTCACAGGCTGCTGAGAGGGGGATAAAACCCTGCAGCACCTGAAGAAAAGATAAAACTTGTGTTAAATCAGCTTGAGAGGGAGCTTTTGTGGGCACCTGAGGGACCCGTTGAGGTGTTTCAGCCGGGGTGTCAGTGTGCTTTCTTTTTCTTAGCTTTTGGCAGGCACCAGGTAGTCAGCCGGCTGGTTGCCTCTCTTACCAAAGCCCTCGCACATATCAGGGGTGGATTTAGAGGCTCTGGAAGGAATTGTCACATTCTTGGAGGGGGTTGACTGGTTAGAGTCCAGGGACCCCTCCTCTAGTCTCCTCTTAAGCCTCTTCCTGCACTTTTCTACAGTTTTCTCAGGAAAAGATTTACAACTATCACAATCCTCACTAAAATGTTTTTGTCCAAGGCAGACCAAACAAAGATCATGTTTATCTGCCCTGGCAAACACCTCAGCACTTTTAAGACAATTCTTAAACCCAGTAGGTCCTGTGTTCTTTTTTGGTTTATCCGACATATTTAGAAAACAGGACCAGGAACTGAGAAAAATTGATGACATTTAAATATTTGTGGTCGGTTCTGAAGGGAAAGTGATAGGTTCAGGGACAGATATAAATAAAGAAGTCACTAGGAGAACCGGTAAACCTTGATTCAAAAGCTGTAATTTGAAATCAATTTAAACATAAAAGAACTGGAAAACCCTCTAAAAGAGTTCTGACTGAATACAGAGAGGAATCGGTTACCCCTCGGTTCAAAGGAACCGTGAGGAACCGATAAAAAAACTAAACATTTAAACTATGAGGTAAAAACTCTAAATAACAATAAACATAAGGCAGTAATGAACACATAAGTCAAAAATGATTACTTTTTTCGCCTTTATGCACAATTTAGATGATCATGATTGCAAGAGATCTCCAGGGTGTCTGAACTTTGCAGCGGAGAGAAGAAATCTAAGGTAGAATGTAGGCAGTTAACATAAGGCAGTTTGAAAATAAATGTATGAGCTAAACATTCCATAATTAGCATAACAGTCTATTTGGCTCTGGGGCGGTGCTGATTTAAAGGAGCACTGCAAAGAGTAATAATATTAGTGGATTCCTGAGGTTAGAATATCCATGTACTGAGGACCAGAGCATGTGTTGGTTTTATCAGAGGCACTGATAATGAACTGAGGACCAGAGTGTGTGATGGTACTACTACAGGAGGCACAAATGAAGTACTGAGGACCAGAATGCACAATGGTATTATCAGGGGTTTGATAAACAATGGAGGACCAGAGTGTGCGTGATGGTACTATCAGAATTTCTGACTATGAACTGAGGACCAGAGTGTGTAGGTACTACAATAGGAGGTACAAATGACGTACTGAGGACCAGAGTGTGTGATGGTATTATTGGATGTTCTGAAAATAAACTGAGGACTGAGGACCGGAGTGTCTGTGATGGGTACTATCTGAGGTTCTGATCCTGAACTGAGAACCAGAGGGTGTAAAGGTACTACTACTATAAGCGGTACTAACCATGTACTTAGGACTAGAGTGTGTGATGGTTTATCAGTGTTACTGATAATGAACTTGGGTCCAGAGTGTGTGTGATGGTACTATTTGAGGTTCTGACCATGAACTGAGGACCAGAGTGTATGAAGGTAGTACTATAGGAGGTATTAACAATGTACTGAGGTCCAGAGTGTGTGATGGTTTCATCAGAGGTTCTGATCATGAACTGAGGACCAGAGTGTGTGATGGCATTATCGGAGGTTCTGATATTGATCAGAGGACCGTAATGTGTTTGATGGTACTATCAGAGATTCTGACAATTAACTGAGAGCCTGAGTGTGAAGGTACTACTATAGGAGGTACAAATCAAGTACTTAGGACCAGAGTGTGTGATGGTATTATCAGCGGTTCAGATAATGAACTGAGGAGCAGAGTCTGTGTGTGATGGTACTATCTGAGGTTCTGATCATGAACTGAGAACCAGCATGTGTAACGGTACTACTGTAGGCAGTACTAACTATGTACTGAGGACTAGAGTGTGTGATGGTTTTATCAGAGGTTTTATAATGAATTGAGGAAGCTATATTACATTATAGATCTATTTGAGGATGGTTAAAAAAAATAATTAAAGTGGGAAAATTAAAAATGGAGATGAAATTAGCTTTCATGAAGGATAATGGTAAAATAATGTTTTCATATATTTATCAAAATAGAAAAGATATACAAGGAATAGGTCCATTAAAAAAGGATGGAAAATACATTGGATCACCTAAGGAAGTGGCTAATGCATTAAATTAGTTCTTCAGCACAGTATTTGAAATTAATTGTTCAGTAAAGAATGTTAAAATGAAAGAAAATCATCAATTGGGTGAAATAAGGACATCAGGCAAGGAGATTAAGAAATCATTGAAGAAATTAAAGACACACATATCGGCAGGACCGTATTGTTTAAATCCAAAGTTATTAAAGGAAATAGCTCCAGTAATATTGCAGATCTTGGTTACAAATTTTAATGAATCCTTTGCCTTGGAGCAGGTGCCAGAGGACTGGAGACAAGCATATGTTGTGCCACTATTTAAAAAGGGTAATACATCAGATATGACCAAATACAGAACAGTGTCACTGACATCTATATTAGTAAAAATGGCTGAAAGTATAATAAAACGTAGAATTGAATCAAATTTGAATAAAATAGGTTATATGGATGCAAAACAACATGGTTTCATGAGAAACCATTCATGTATCATAAATCACCTATGCTTTTATGAGATACTAAATTAAAAAATTAGCAACAAAACACCAGTAGATGTTGTTTACCTGGACTTTCAGAAGGCATTTGATAAGGTGTCACGTGGAAAGCTCATGGAAAAAATAGCTCATATGGGACTGGATAGCTGTAGTGTGAGGTGGATAGGGAATTGGTTGATGAATAGAACCCAGAGGGTGAGAATAATAGGGGAATTCTCAGAGGTTACTAGAGTG
Organism: Neoceratodus forsteri; assembly: GCA_016271365.2. Classification (NCBI taxonomy): domain Eukaryota; kingdom Metazoa; phylum Chordata; order Ceratodontiformes; family Ceratodontidae; genus Neoceratodus; species Neoceratodus forsteri. The sequence continues at coordinate 136,688,620 of CM028138.1, read as the reverse complement.
GACAGCGGTGTTCCTCAGGGATCTATTCTTGGACCAATTCTGTTTTCACTATACGTAAATGATCTACATTTTGGCATTACTAATCAAATCACTCACAGCAGTCTCCTAACTGTTGCGAGGGAAGTGAGGGAGACCCTTCCACAGAGGGTCCCCCCTCCTGATTCTGACTGCGAGGGAATTTCAGGATCGAGGTGCTGGCTCATTGCTTAGGTCAGGCGGACTTCCCCTGGACACAAATCAGGCAAAGAGCCCGAAAACTAGCAGTATTTTCTGGAGCTGCACATCGGGACTTGAGGCTGCTTGAGGCTGCTTGCTGAAATGGGACTTCCTTTTTAACTGCTCGTAAGGGGACACTCAGCATACCAGATGTACAGTGGAGGAGCTTTCTGGCACCAACATTTGAAATCTGCACCCATGCCTGATTGACTCCCTGCTTACTGCATCACTTGCCCAGCTCACTGAAATTGCTGGTCACTGGGCCCTGTGGCTCACTCCTGACTGCTGTGAGGGAAGTGAGGGAGACCCTTCCACAGAGGTTCCCCCCTCCTGATTCCGACTGCGAGGAAATTTCAGGGTTGAGGCACCGGCTCATTGCATAGGTCGGGCGGACCTTCCCTGGGCACAAATTGGCAAAGAGCCCAAAAATGAGCAGTATTTTCTGGGACTGCACATCAGGACTTGAGACTGTTTGCTGAAACAGGACATTTTAGTCCCACCCACCCACCCCTGCTCCCTCCTCCCTCCTCCCTTAAAGGCCCACTAGCTCCTCCCACTTGACATGGTAGTCTCCTCTCAGGTTGGTACAGTACCCAGCTAGCTGGTACTCTTATAGTTCTCTCACTGCTGAACATGCTGTGGCCCATACCCTGTCTTCACTAAGTTTGCTAGTAGCTAATTATTGTACTTACTTGTGTCAGCCTTACTTGTTTCAGCTTGTTACCAGTCTAACGACAGTAAAATCCAGAGCATGATTTGCAATTTCTTGAACTAGATACAGCTTGCTATCCTGTTGTACTAATACTTAGAGACAATTAGCTTCGACAGTAAAATTCAGTGCATGATTGGCAATTTCTTGAAATAGGTACAGCTTGCTATCCAGTGTTACCAATATTTAGAGACAATTAACTTGCATGGGTAGGAGCGGCAATCTCTGAAGCCTGATGCAACAACTAGCCTACTTCTGTATCACTGGGTACTAGGTCAATCCTGCTAGAGGTATCTGCCCCTGAATACTGAAACCTACCCGCTAAATTACCCTCAGGGGGAGCCTATGCTTGCATTGAAGCCCCGAATGAACTGCCCAAAGGGAGCTCACTGCAACATGCCTGAGCCTTGTGAATCCCACAGGACTAATCTCACCTCGGCTTCTACCCCCCCAACTGAGGCCTGATAGGATGCCACCACTGAGAGGCTGCTCTGTGCTCCATGGCCTGGCTGGGGCCCCTGCCCAGAGTCTAGGTTCACTGAGCGCTAGTCCCTCCCCAAAACCACCCTCCACCTAGTTATCGGCCAAAGGCTTGAGGTTTGTGCACTTAAACATAAGCAGCCTGCTACCAAACCTTACTGAGTTAACAGCTTGGGTGGCTCATTATAACCCTGACATTATGGGGATCATGGAGACCTTGCTTAAGCCATACATACCTGACTCAGTATGCACCCTCCTGGGCTACAACCTCATTAGGTTGGACAGGACTCGGAACAATAGAGGGGGTGGAGTACTCCTATACTACAAGACACACTTAAACATCTCAGTCATAGGACACACGCCATCTACATCACATCCCTCTGAGTTTCTGCACACCCTCCTCCTGTTGGGAAGAACCAAAAAGGTGTACTTTATCTGTGCCTACAACCCCCTAAGGGTGGAGTGTCTGGGATCTCCTCCCTCCCTCCCTCCTTGACAGTCTTAGCTCAAAGGTTGGCTCGAACGAGTTACTAGTCCTAGGTGACTTCAGTCTCAACTGAGCAGGTTGCAACGTTCAGCAATAGGAGCCACTGTTGGCTGGACTTGCCCTCAGCCAGCTCATCTCTGAATCTACAAGGCCCTCTCCAAGAGGAGGCAAGGGTTCCATCACTGACTGGGTGCTGAGCAACAGAAGAGAGAAAATTATCTCCTGTGGTGTTCTCCCTGATGCTATATCATCACTCTCCCACTTACTGCATATGGGGAAACTCCCCTCCCAAAATAACCCACAAGGTGATACAAATGAGGGACTACTCCAAACTCAACGTTGGAGACTTCCTTGCTGACCTGCGACACACTGACTGGTCTCAGGTCATTGCCACAAATGACCCATCAAAAGCCCTTGACAACTTCCTGAAAGTTTATACCCCACTTCAAAACAACAAGCATGCCCTCCTCACAAGAAGGAGAGTGAGGGACACTGCAACTAAATGGCTCCATGGAGGCCCTTTTTCTCTCATGAAACAAAAGGATAAATGCTGGGTGAGATATAAGTACTCAGTGTCCAGCACTGTCCTTCAGGATTACAGACAGCTGAGGAACTCATGCAAGAGAACCATTCACTCTGCAAAAAGTGAGTTTTGTCAGTCCATCCTGCTCTCCACAGCCAGAAATCTGAGGGCATTCTGGCAGAGCATTAAGAATGTGGTTGGTGGGTCTACTAGAGCTCAGGTCACAGACATGCACATTGACAGGGTAAACTGCAACAACCCCCTCACAATTGCCAATGCCTTCAACTCTCAGTTCACCGACCTGCCAGCTCTCCCCAAACTGCCTCATTACCCCAAGGATCGGGCCTCTCCACCCAGTGGGGCAACTCCCCTCCTGCTTTTTTACCTTGAGGTCATATCAGACATGGAGGCCCAGAAGCTTCTTGCTGGCCTCACCCCTCACACTGGTGCTGGGCATGACTGCATGGAGCCCAAACTGCTTAGGCTAGGGGCAACTGTACTAGCCTGACCTATAGCCCACATCTTCAATGCATCGCTTACCTCAGGTATAGTCCTGGACATCTGGAAGATGGCCAAAGTCATCCCTGTGCCCAAACAAGATGACCTAAAAGACCCTAAGAACTACCACCCTATAGCGATCCTGTCAGCGATCAGCAAACTTCTCGAAAAGGTAGTCACCTCATAGGTCACCCATTACCTACAGACCCACAACCTACTCTCCCCTGCACAGTACGGGTTCAGAAAGGGACATAGCACATCCACTGCCCTAGCAGTTGTTACCTCTGTGATCAGGTCTGCTGCTGACCAAGGCAAACTGAGGGGGGGCCATCTTTGTTGATCTCTCAAAAGCCTTCGATCAGGTAGACCATGCACTACTGTGCTTCTCTCTCCTATCACTTGGCTTCTCCTCCCCCACCCTTGCCTGGATCAGTAATTACCTCACGGGCAGGCAGCAGTACACCAAGTTCAACAAGGCCCTGTCTGAGCCTGCCCAGGTAAACTGTGGAGTCCCCCAGGGCTCTGACCTGGGGCATCTCCTGTTCTCCCTCTTCATAAATGAGCTACCCTTGGCTCCTGCTCTTGGGTTCTCAGTGCTGTACACAACTGACCTAGTCATCATGACCAGCTCCCAGGACATCTCTACCATCAACAGCAAACTAAACTCGGACTTCGACCAAATCCAAACTTGGTTACAGGACCATAAACTTATGATTAACCTGCAGAAGATGCAGGCCATGCTCTTTGGCTCAGCAGCCAAGAAAAAAGCTGTCCCAGATGCACTACAGATCTCTGGGGCCGATGGGTCCCTACTGCTAGTTGCAGACTCTGTCAAGTACCTGGGGGTGACTCTTGAACCGCAACTGGATATGAACATGCACATACGCAATTCACGCAGGGCCTCAAATTGCAAGTTGGGTCATGCTTACAAAGCAAAAAGCTGTCTCACTCCTGCTGCCTGTCTCGCCTTAGCCAGGGGAGTCCTCCTACCTACGCTCTGCTATGGACTAGTCACTTTCGCTCACATTGCAAAAACTAGTCTAGTAAAGTGGGAATCAACGTATAACAGCATTTGCCATTTTGCGCTCTCAGGCCTGCGCCTCACCCACTGCTGTGAGCTCTACTCCCAGCTTGAATGGCTCCTACTGGAAACACACCACTCCTATGTCATGGGTAACTTCATAGACAGTGTTGTCAGAACTGCTACCTCCCTTATCCTTGCTGAGTCCCTCATTCTAGCTACTTCCTCCTACAATCTGCGCTCCAGTGACTCTCATGCCCTCCTGGTACCTAAGACCCGCACTCAAGTGGGTGACCGATCCTTCGCTGCATACTCGCCCAGGTTATGGAACTCTCTTCCATCAAGCACTCGCTCCTCTCCCTCCCATCAGTGCTTTAAAGCCTCCCTCTGGGGCTTTCTCAAAATGGTCTCCACCTGCTTCTGCACCAGATAAACCCCCTCGGCCTATGCCGCCTCAACTAACTGAGATGCTACCTAAATAATATGATTTAGGTAGTGCCCCTCTGCACTTTATACTCTTCCTGTACTCACAGCTTACTAGAAGGAATAGACCACTTAGGCCCACCTGCCCTACAGGGAGAGCATTGTTACTGTGCAACTCCCTTATCTTGCTCTGGGCCCACTCTATCCCAATTTGACTCCTCTCTGCCTACCTGCAAGCCTTACAGCATTGCTGCCTGGAATGATGAAACCATGCTGTTCTTCTACCTACTGCCTGCATTGTAAACCCCGTTGTTACTTGTATTGACCCTGTGTGCTAATTCTCTTTAATGTAATCCTTCACTTATTTTTGCCTGATGTTCATGTATGTACCTTGTAATCTCTCAGGTCGCACCTGAAAATAGTCACTTGGCTGTCTAGTGTGCTTACCCGGTTAACAAAAGCAAATAAATCAATAAATAAATTGCCTAATTTGCAGATGACATTAAATTAGGAGGACCAGTAGGGTTGGTTTTGCAGCAGGGAATAATGAAAAGGGATTTGAAACATATTGAAAACTGGGCAAGGCAAAATAAAATGATTTTTAGTATACAAAAATCTGGTGTGATGCACTTGGGAAGATCAAATCAGAAAATAAAATATGTATTGAATGAGTAGGAATTACAGAAAGTAGAGGAGAAGAGAGACTGTGGGATCATAGTTGATAACTGTTTGAGTTTTGAAAAACAAAGAACTCGGGTCATGCAAAAAGCTAATCATATGATTAGAAATATAAGACGTTTTGTAAACAAATCAGCTGGTTGTTTATTTCCTATATATAGGTCACATGTGAGACCCTATTTGGACTACGGGTCTCAACTGTGGAGTCCTTATAGGAAGGGAGAAATTGGGAGGTTGGAGGCAGTGCAAAGAAGGTTTACTAAAATAATGGGACATTTGGGTAATAATGGATATAGAGAAAGGTTGAAGAGATCTGGTTTGTTTTCTTTGGAGCAGAGACGAATAAGGGGTGATTTATTTATGTTATACAGATTAGTAAATAAGGTATTATCAAGTGAAATAGGTTTGAGAGTTTAAACTAAGCCAAAAGGGTTGCAAAGACACAGATTACAAATTAGTTTAAGACAGTTAAAAAAGATAGGGTATATTACTCGTTCTTGAATAGATCTGGAAGAATATGAAACAAACTACCTACTGAGGTAGTGAATAGTAAAACATTAAAATAATTAAAAAATAAAAGAGATTACTTGATAAGGGGAAAAAGGGCTGAACTGTGCCCACTGACGTGGGGAACGGTTGTATTATGGACCTTTGGTCTTCTTCCATTCTATAGCCAGTATAAGAACCAGTATAACTGAGAACCAGAGTGTGTGTGATGGTACTATCAGAGGTTCTGACCTGAACTGAGGACCAGGGTGTGTGTGAAGATACTATTAGAGGAAGTTCAAACTAAGTACTGAGGACTAGAGTGTGTGATGGTATTATCAGAGGTTGTGATAATGAACTGAGGACCAGAGTATGTGTGATGGTACTATCAGAGGTTCTGACCTGAACTGAGGACCAGGGTGTGTGTGAAGGTACCACTAGAGAAGGTACAAACTAAGTACTGAGGGCCAGAGTGTGTGATGGTATTATCTGAGGTTGTGATAATGAACTGAGGACCACAGTGTGTGTGATGGTACTATCAGAGGTTATAATCATGAACTGAGAACCAGAGTGTGTGAAGGTACTACTATATGAGGAACTAACAATGTACTGAGGGCCAGAGTGTGTGATGGTATTATCTGAGGTTGTGATAATGAACTGAGGACAAGAGTATGTGTGATGGTACTATTTGAGGTTCTGATCATGAACTGAGGACCAGAGTGTGTGAAGGTACTGCTATAGGAGGTACAAATTGTACTGAGGACTATAGTGTGTGATGGTATTTTCGGAGGTTCTGATAATGAACTGAGGGCAAGAGTCTGTGTGATGGTACTATCAGAGGTTATGATCATGAACTGAGGACCAGAGTGTATGAAGAAAAAGTTACTTACCATAGCAACCTTGTTTCTCCCAGGGATACTCCAATATTCATAACTTTTCTGCAGTGTGCCTTTAAGGTAGATCTTCCCGGAGATAGAATGTTATGCAGATGATGGAATCATGAGCCTCTTTTCAAATGCCGCCACCTATCAACTGCCTACATTCTAACCCTTCAGATTTCATGGATGCCTGGAAGGACAGGGCCCAATGTTCCAACAACATAAAGAATTAAATTTAAAATTCCCACACCCAACCTCCAACTGGAGGAACAAATATATTAATATAAAAATATATATATATTTTAAACAAAACGCACAATCCCCATGCCAGAATCACCTGAAAAGGATAAGAAACCAAAGAACAAAGTTCTAATATAAAGCAGAATGTGGCATACATACCCAGGGTACAGTATGGAATGCAGAGGCCACTGGTTTTTAATAGGGGAGGCAGGGTAGGAGAGTTATGGATATTGGAGTATCCCCTGGGAGAAACAAGGTTACTATGGTAAGTAACTTTTTCTTCTCACCCCAGGAATATTCCAATATTCCTAACTCTTCTGCAGACCAAGGAGCTGTACCTTTGGAGGCAGAAAGAACCTATTTTGGAAACAGGCTTTGAAGAACATCTGTACCAAACCTGACATCAGCCCTAGCCTGCATATCCAAGCTGTAGTGCTTGACAAATGTATGCACTCTTCACCAGTAACTGCTTTACAGATATCCACCAAGGGAACATCCCTGGCAGCTTCCAAAGTGGCAGCTGTACTCCTTGTGGAATGGGCTCTGAGCCCTGAGGGGCCTCTTTGCTCACCTTTGAGTAACACAACTGGATACACTGAACAATCCAGCAAGAAATTGGCCTTTTAGATGCAGGATTTCCCTTTCTCATCCCCATAAGTGAGGAAGAACTGTGTCCTGTCTTACCTATGGGGCTTAGTAGCTCTCATGTAGTTGCTCAAAGCTCTCTTGACATTCAGGCTATGCAGCCTACATTCACTTAATGAAAAATTCTCAGTGGGAAATACTGACAGAGTGATAGACTGGTTCAAGTGAAAATCTGAAACCACCTTGGGGAGGAATTTCCTATTGGACTAGAGAACTACTTTGTCTCTGTGAAAGAAAATGTAGTCCTTTTCAGTGCATAAAGCCTGAAGTTCACTGATTCATCTGGCCGAAGTGATGGCCACCAAAAACATTGTTTTCCATGCGACATACTTCACAGGTGCTGAAAACATGAGCTCAAAAAGAGGCCCCGTAAGTTGAGCATTACAAATATTAAGATCCCAAGCTGGAACTGGTTCCCTGACCGGTGGATACATATGGGATAGGCCTTTAAAGAACCTTTCAAATATGAGGTTCGATGCCAAAGAAACAGCCTTATCTGCTGAGGTATAGGCAGAGACTGAAGTGAAATGAATCTTTAATGTAGAAGGCTGCAAGCCTAGAGAATGCAGATAAACTAAATATTCCAACACAAGTGGCACTCCTGCCTGTGCTGGCACTATACCTCTGCTGGAACACAGATAAGAAACCTTTTCCATTTTGCAGCATAGGTTTTCTTAGTAGAGGGTTTCATATACCCCTTAAAACATCCATGACCCCTTCAGAGAGATGTAAACCTGCATAGTCTAAGTCCTAAAGAGCAAAGCTTTGAACATGAGAGACTTGAGGTACGGATATAGGAGTCTCCCCTGATTGGAGGTCAGAAGATTGTGCCTCCTGGGGAGGTGTATTGTTTTTTCCACTGACATGGAGGGTACCATGGCTGTCTGGTCCAGTCTGGGGCTATCAGAATCATCATGGCTGACTGAAGCCTGAGTTTCAACTGTACTCTGTACTCCAGAGGAAAAGGAGGGAATGCATACAGGAATCTTCCTGACCAGTCCAGAATGACAGCATCCAGGGGGACTGAACCCAATGCTAGAAGCCTGCAACAATACTGTGGAAGGTGGTGGCTCTGATGGGAGGCAAAGAGACCTATCTGTGGGGTGCCCCACCTCCTGAATAAAGTTTGCACCACCTGTTTGTTCAGTGACCATTTGTGATGGACCTGACTGATTCGACTTAGGGCAACTGCCAGGGCATTGTTCTTGCCTGGCAGATGAATGGCTTGCAGAGAGGATCCCAGGGAGTAAGCTAAGGTCCAGATTTGCATTGCTTCTGTGCAGAGAAGGCCTGACCTTGTTCCCCCTTGCTTGTTTATGTAGTACATGGTGGTAGTGTTTTCTGTTCTGACTTGCACTACCTTTCCCTGTATCAGTGGAGCGAAAGCTTGCATCACCAGAAACACTGCCCTGAGCTCTAACAGACTGATATGTGGAAGCGTCTCTGCACTGAACCAAGTGCCCTGGGTAGTGTGCTCTGCCCGATGAGACCCCCTCCCCATCCTAATAGGGATGCATCTGTTGTGAGAACCACTGATGGAAGCTCTCTTTGGAAGGGAACCCCTTCTCTGAGGTTGGCTTCCTCCTTTCACCACTGGAGGACCTGAATGAATGTCCTTGTTACAGCTATGAGTTTTAAAAGGGAATTCTTTCCCTGGCACCAATGAGTTCTTAAGTGAAATTGGATGTCCTTCATCTGAAACCTGGAGCCCAAGACTGTGTCTGTGGCAGCTGCCATGTGCCCCGGAAGATGAAGAAATTGCCTTGCAGGTTTTGGAAAATTTAGTTTCAAGGAACCTGCCAGCTACAGGATGCTTTTTACCCTATCTGTGGGTAGAAAAGCTCTGCCCACCTTAGCATTCAATTCTCCTCCTGTAAATGCAGAATTTGTGCAGGAAAGAGAACTGATTTCTCTAGGCTTAAAAGAAACCCCAGGGATTCCAGAACTTGCTGAGTGAGTTGAAGATACTCTGTTAACTGCTGTGGTGACTTTCCCACCACCAGCCAGTCGTCTAGATAAGGGAATACTGAAACACCTTGGCTTCGCACGTGTGCCACTACCACAGCCAGACACTTATGAACACCCTTGGGGCTGATGTGAGACCGAAAGGGAGAGCTGAGAATTGATAATGACCTGAAAGGAGTCTGAACCGGAGATACATTCTGTGAGACTCCCTCATGGGGATGTGTTAATAGGCGTCTTTTAGGTCCAATGATGCCAGCCAATCTCCTTTTTGGAGTGCTGGCAGAATCAGGGACAGTGTTACCATTTTGAATTTTGGTTTTGTCAGGAACCTGTTGAGGACCCTTAGGTCCAAGATAGGCTGCAACTCTCCATTTTTCTTTGGTATAAGGAAATATCTTTGATATAGCCCTTTTTCCATTTGCTATGGAGGCACTGGTTCCACTGCCTTTAGTGACATTAGATGCTTGACCTCCAGTAGTTTTCTCTCTACGAGAGAGGCTGGTTTGAAAATTCTGTTTTTTTGGAAGGGGAAGGACTTGAAACTTAAGGACAGTCTCTGACCCACTATCTCCAGAACCCACTTGTCTGTGGTGATGTTTTTCCAATTCTGGAAATAATGGGTCAATCTGCCCCCTACTGGTAGAGGAGATGCAGTCTGATCTAGGAAGTCAGGAGTCCAGCTTGGATTGAGGCTGAGGCTGGGTACCACACCTGGCATCTCTCCTGCCCCTACCCCTAAAGTACCCCTGCTTCGGATACTGGGGTGCCTGATGGACTACCGTGGCCTGGTACTCCGGAAGGTGGCTTTATATTCGTCCACCATCTTCATATAGACCTCTGTATGGCTGCCAAACAAGGAGGTGCCCTCCATAGGAAAATCCAGAGCTTTAGTCTGGGTATCCTGTGTAAGGTTTGTGGCTCTCAACCAGGCAAACCTTCTTTGTGCAATGGTATTAGCCATCCACCTAACAGCAGTCTCATTACTATCTGCTGCCAATCGAAATTGGTATTTGGCAGCCTCCAAGCCAAACCTAGCCATTTCAGCCAGGTCTGCAGACAGAGGAGAAGGTGCTTTCTCAGCCATAGCCAGAACAGACTGCCAGAGAGTTTTCTGGTCCTGGGCTGCATAGGCTTGATCGTTAGCCTGCCTGATGGCCAGAGAGGCTGACGAGTAACCTTTCTTGGCAATACTGTCTATTTTGTGGGAGTCCTTCTCTGGAGGATGGGAAGCCAGAGGGACTTTTGCCTTGTCACAAGCTGCAGCTTGCACCACCCCCTGGTGGTCAGGGTGTGAAAACCAAAATTCAGTCCCTGTCTTGTCAATCTGCTACTTTTTAGCCAACCTTTTGTCTAAATGAGGAAAAGACCCAGGAGGCTGGAGGAGTTTTAAAGCATCTCTTTTAAAATATGTGTTTATGGGGAGTAACAGCTTTTTAAAAGGAGTTAACCCCATCATCTCTAGATACTCAGCCTCCTCCTCATCCTCTACAACTTCAGAGGTAGGGATGTCCAAGGCATCAACAATTTTCCTGAATATGAAAAATGGAAAAACAATCTTCTGTAGCCCTGGGAGGAGAGCCACACTCCTGTTCTGGGGAGACGTTAGGCTGTATATGCTCACCTTCTTCTTCCTCCTCCTCCTCCTCTTCTTCTCCATGCTCTTCAGGAAAGGAAGGTGGATTGGGGGGTACAGTGGTCTGGACTGGGGACTGTGGAATCGCAGGCAGCAGACCCTGTAAAGTCTGTATGATTTTAATAGCCTATGCAATCTCCAGAGGGGAAGGCACAGCTGCAGCCACTCCAGAAGTCCCCTTATCAACAGGGGGTTCAGTGTGCTTATTTTTTTCTGTTTCTTTGATGGAACTGAACAGCAAGCAGTTCAGTAGGTCTCTTCTTACCCATATCAGGGGTAGTAGAAGCTGGAATTGTGGTGTCACCCACAGACCCTGAGGTTTTCAGCTGGTCAGAGCCAGAGGGACCCTTAAATCTTTTGTCCAGTATTTCCAGATGTTTTTCATGCATCTTCTCAGGGAAAGTTTTACAGATTTCACAGTCTGTTTTGAGATGATCAAAACCAAGGGAGAAAACACAAATAGAGTGTTTGTCTGCCGTGGTAAACACCTCACCACATTCTGTACAATTTTTAAAACCGGGTTCTCCGGTTCTTTTCTTAGGTTTTTCTGACATAGTGCTTGAAAAACTGCAACTGCAAAGAAAACCAACTGAAAGAAGTATTTAAATTCAAATTTAACAACTGTTTTATCGGTTGCAGTCGGTTCAGAAACCAGTCGGGAGAACTGATCTGAACCAGGAACCGAGAAAAAGGAACTGAAAGTACTGGTTCGTAACTGAGGTTATCCATTACAGAAAAATATATAAAAACTAAAATTTAAATATAAAACTAGCGATACTAAGGGGAAAATTCCCCGAGAACTAGCTAAAGAATCTCAGTTCCTTAGCGGTTATCCCGAACCTTGAGAAACCGAGTAAAACTGAAATAACATTAAACTAAACTAACGGTTAATAAAATAACAAAGATAAATGGCAGCAAATGAAACTAAACAAAAGATACATAAATATAAGTGGTTATTTTAGGCTTCTCTGATGAGATGAGTAGGAGGAAATCTCAGAGCGTCTGGTTCTGACAGGTGGAGAGAGAAATCTGAAGGGTTAGAATGTAGGCAGTTGATAGGTGATAGCATTTGAAAAGTGGCTCATGCCAATGATTCCATCATTTGCATAATGTTCTACCTCTGGGCAGATCAACCTTAAAGGCACACTGCAGAAGAGTTAGGAATATTGCAGTATTCCTGGGGTGAGAAGGAACTACTATACTATAAACAGCTCTTTTCCTTCTGCTTAGGAATGCCCCTAGTCTATAATGGAGAAAGTTCAATGACATCCTAGTTATTTGTTTTTTTGTAAGTATTTTCGTAGAGAAGCCTCACCCAACCATCCGATGCCCCCTCGCGAAGACCAGATATTAGACCCCTTCCCCTTCAGCCCCCATGGTGTATCCCTCATGGCGAGGGGGTTGGGGAGACCCTCAACCCACCAGTCCAGATTCAGTTCATGGGAGGTGCCCTCCCAGTGGTGCTGTGAGGGGGGACCAGCTTCATCAAGGGCAAGGACTCCAGTGTTTTCATATTTTACTCCCTACAGAGAAAGGTGTGTAAGGATGTCAGCAGAGAGACCATGCATGCATCCGCATGTGCTCCTCCAGACGTCTGGCCCACCTCTTCCCCTTGTTTCAGCATTGGCGCACTGCCCCTAGCCACCACTAGGGGTCTGTAGGCACTGACCACTGGTGCCCCCCCTTCCCAGGAAGGGGGGGGTCAGTCCCTTGAAGTGCAATCCTTCTCTGACCCTGCCGACCCCCGGCAGCTCGTGCTCATTCCCGAACACGGGTTACCAGCGCAGCACGAGGTAAGAAGTCCAGCGCCTCACAGCCACCAGGCTGGCTATGACATCCTATTTCTAATGACAAAATGAAAGAATGGAAAGATCTTTTACAGGGATACTTGTCGTGCACCGTACCAACAGCCCAAGGTGTAATGGCATTGAAGAATAAATTACCATGGTAATCTTTTTCTTCGAAGGCAGTCTTATTGTATTTTGACTTATGCAGTTACCCCTTCAAAGTTAAGCTGCCATGGAAACCAAAGAGTTAAAAGCCTATGTGCTAATAGTGGAACGTTCAGTAGGCTCCAGCTCGGTTTTCAAGCCACTGTCCCTGGTATAGTGTTGTTCGCTCATCGCCAGGGGTCTCTGCTCCCTCCTCTTGTCTAGCAGCCCCATCTTAAACAGTCTCTCTTACCTGAACCTGCACTTTCGTGCTTGCTTGATCCTCCACCTCCGCTTTTGTCCTGCCATTTCTGTGCCTGGCGCCAGCTGCCAGACAATTAACCTCCCCTTTTGTACCCTCTAATGTTGTCCCAGCTGTCCTTTCACCTCTGCCTTCAAATTTCTTTGTTAGCAGTTCCTCCCTCCTTTTTTATGCCTAGGTATTCCCTGATAAATTGGGCCTAACCTCCTCTCCCTCCTCCCCATAGGATCTAGTCCTCAGCACAGATCACAGAAGTGGCCGTTACCATGGTGCCTCCAGTTGACGGTTGCCCACATCCTCAACCATCTCACTCAGCTGCCACATAGTATCCAGCAGGTACGTTGCCTCTGTGAATCCCAAGCCCTTCCAGTAGCTAGCTGATTGGTCCTCACCTGCTGAGCACTTCTGCGACTGGATGCCGCAGACCCCACGGCCTGCCAATTGGTTGTCTCACTAGCCTCAGTAACTGCTGCCTGACTTGAAGCAAGGAGTGCAACTTTGTCTACACCTGCTCAGCATTAGGATTGCATGGTTTTGTGTTTATGCCCATAATATTTTTCTCCCACCCACCCGCCTCAACCATGGCTGCTATTAAATACGGACAAACCTCGCCTCCCTCTCTGCCCCTCCTACCATCTGCGTTCTACCGGCCATCTATCCCTTGACATTTATTTCCACTTGCCCTACCTCGATCCTTTGCTACACAGACCTTTCCTAGTCACTAGCAGGATGACAGAGCTGTGCTTAATCACCGGCTGCAGGTTAAAACTCCTTAGCCTAGCAATGCACAGACCTGCACAGTGCACTTTACCTCTCCTGCTGATACTCCTTAGCCTGCACGGTTATTGTAAAAAGCCCCAGCACCAAAAGTGAGGTAAACCACATATTTGACCTTGGCTCCTACAATCAACATCACAGTGGCTTCACCTCTGGGAACTTCTTTGACATCGTTAAAGGTCCTTGGTCTCCCCTTATGAACCATCCACAGAAACCTGAATGGAAAAAGGCTTCTGTGTTTCCTCATACCACTGCTCCCTTTGATCACTTCCTACTCCTCACTGTGACTTGTAAAAGGGGCAGAAAAAAGAGCCGTGGAACTAAAAGGACTGCTAAGCGATCATCAAAACTGCTAAGAGAATGTGTCCTCAGACATGCCTTCCTGCTACTTCTACTTGCGGGTAACATTCATCCCAACCCTGGACCCAACAGTCAGTCCCCAAGGGGCACTCCTCTTAAGCAGGGTACGATAGCACTAGCCTCAATCAACATTAGTAGTCTTTTGAGCAAAACTGACTCCCTTAAAGTCTGGGTTGCATTGCATGATCCTGACATTCTTTCCATTTTTGAAACCTGGCTGTCCCCTAAAATACCTGACTCTGCAGTAGCTCTCCCTGGATGTACTGTGTTCAGGTTGGATAGGTCCTCCAAGTACGGTGGGGGCTGTGCCATCTACCTAAAAACATCCCTAAAGGGGTTGGCAGTGCCTGGAATAGACCTTGGGTGCCCCTCACAGATCCTAGCAATTAAAGTGCTCCTGGGTGCTCACTGTAAAACCCTCATGGTCTGCTCAGTTTATATACCCACAAAAGACCCCACCACAGGTTTATATAATATCCTGGATTATCTCCATGCTCAAACTCACATCCAGGAAACAATTCTCCTTGGAGATTTCAATACAAACTGGCTGTCCCCAAACATTGGCCCAATAAAGGATGTCTTATCTGCTCTCCACCTCTCCCAGCTTGTCGTCTCCCCTACTAGAATAAACTACAGGACTGGAACAAGCACCACACTGGACTGGATAATCTCCAATCATCCGGAGCACATAAATAATATAGTCATCCTCCCTGACTCCCTCAGAGACCACTCCCCTATCTCATGCAGCTGGACCAACACATTTCATACTCCACCACCTAGGAGTATATTCAGTAGAGTGCTAAAAAATGGCCACCTTGATCTCTTAAAGAAAACAGTTTCGTGACGAGGTCTGGTCTCTACTGGACTCCACTGATGACATAAATGTGGCTCTTGAACACTTTATTAAGGTCTTCAATGCAGCCTGTGACTCTCATGCACCTTTTAAAAGGATGAAAATCTGTGGAATTACTCATCCCTGGATTACTCCTGACTTCATAACTGGCATAAAACTAAGGGACCACCTATGGCACAGAGCCAAAGCCTCTGGTAACCCCAGGGACCTGCAATTATATAAAGCTGAAAGAAATGCCTATACTCGGGCTATCCGGCAGGCCAAGAATAAGTACCACAGAGTGATGCTTACCAGTACGTCGGGGGATAGCAGAAAATTCTAGTCAAACATCAATGATATCCTTAGCAAAAATCAGAAAGTGTCACCCTCTATGATAAATCGGGGTGGTACACCAACCTTGGAACAGCTTAAAATTGCAAATGCCTTTAATGACACCTTCACTAACTTGAGCAGTGTTCTTTTGCATGACTTCTATGATGATACACCAGCATATCAAAATGCAGACAAGGCTGCCGGACAACCCCCTTTCTATTTTAAGATGGTCTCCATTGCTCAGACCTGAAAACTCCTTACTAAAGTTCTGGGAAAGTCCAGATATAGCGATGACTCATTGGACCTCAAACTTATTGCTCTTACCTTAGATGAAATACTACTATCCATCACGAAGATCATTAACCTCTCCCTAATCCTGTCTCAATTCCCGGAGGTATGGAAGATGGCCCTTGTGACCCCAATACATAAATCTGGTGATCGGGCCTTGCTAAGTAAGTACAGGCCCATATCAATCCTCCCCCCATATCAAAAGTATTGGAGCATTTTGTTGCTAAACAACTGGTGGAATATCTCGAAAAATATTCCATCCAATGCTCACAACAACACGGCTTCCGAAAAGGGCACAGCGCCTCCATGGGGCTCCTTGAATTCACCAGCCACATTCATCAATCTTTTTTTTTGTATAATATTTTTATTTGCTTTTCAACAAACTTCAACATACAAGCAAATACACAACTTATTCATTCTACTACCACCATCATACATTATAGAGATCAATCTTTTAACTTCATTCCAAACTTTGTTTCATTCAAATTAAACTAAGTTAAATTAAATTAAGTTAAATTAGATTAAATTAAAGTAAATTAGAGTAGAATAAAAGTACAACCAGTATACTCATGCTTATACATCCAATCCTGTTCCCATTCTTATGTTTCCCCAGACTTTTCCTTCATTCGTTATTATCTTCCCTTTCATTCTTCTTCAAGTCTTTCCACGGCCCCCTCTTTTCCTGCTTCTTCTTTTCTACTTTTTATGCATTTCCTCCCTTTGTCCTTCTCTCTCTCTCAACCTCCTGTACCTTCCCATAGCATCCAGCTCTCCTCCTCCTCCGACAAGGTGGCCAAAAAAGGGGCCCAATGTCTTGTAAATCTTTCCTCTCTTCCCCCCATTACATAGGTTAGCCTTCAAGCCCCAATGTCTGCAACATCATCCTCCACCACCCTTATACTGTACTGTCAGTACAGCTTGTGATACCCAAGCATTCTGAATCCCATGGCGAGCCAGAACATATAGCACCCTGACCCACCTAGGTAATAACGTCCACACCTCCTCCTCCCCATCTTCCACTCCAAATAAACACCCTAGAGGATCCATTGGCAGCTCCCTCCCAGCAATCTTTCCCACTCTAAACACCACTTCCTTCCAATATTTCTGCACTATCGGGCATTCCCAGAAACAATGCATGTATGTCCCCCTTCCCGAACCACACCTTCCACATAAGGGTGATACTTCAGGGTGCGCCTTATGCACAATCACCGGTGGGTGATACACTCTATGAATGAATTTATAGTATGCCTCCTTGTATTTGTTGCATATCATAATTCCGGAGTGCATCGGGAGTAGTAATTTCCAATTTTTGTCCGTTTTGTCCCTACCGAGGTCTCTTTCCCACAGTTTCTTAGTTCTTACCATCCTATCAGTGAGTATAGCCTGTCCTCTCTTCATCGCCCAGCCTATAAATCCTTTCTCTTGATTTTGAGCTGCATAGATCATCCCCTCCACTGGGTCCACTTCATACATCCCTTTGTTTTCCTTTCCAAGACTTCCCATATATGCCCTGGTCTGAAAATACCTGAATCTGTCCCTCTCACCCCCTCCTACCACCTTCTGCAACTCCTGTAATGAGCAAACCCGCCCTCCTACTAGTAGGTGCCCCAGACTTCTTATTCCCTTTCATTCCCAATTCCCATAGCCTATATCTTCCAACCCTAGTAAGAAGTAGGGATTCCCTGCCACAGGCATTAAAAGTGTCTCTTTTCCTTGTGTCCATCCTTTTCTCCTTAATGCCTTCCAGGTCACTAATACCTGCACTACTAGAGGATTAAATTATTTTCCCCTCCTATATGCCCTTAACCCTTTACTGTGAAGATATGCCTTTAGCTTACCCTGGGCCATTCCCTGCTCCAATTCAACCCAGTTGGCAACTTCGGGCTTATGTACCCAGTCTGCCATGTATCTTTGCTGTATGGCCAAGAAATAGTTTCCTAAATCAGGGAAATTTAAACCCCCTTTTTCTTTATCTGCCTTTAACCTCCCCAAACTAACCCTTGGGTGCTTTCCTTT
This sequence comes from Neoceratodus forsteri, assembly GCA_016271365.2. NCBI lineage: Eukaryota > Metazoa > Chordata > Ceratodontiformes > Ceratodontidae > Neoceratodus > Neoceratodus forsteri. The sequence continues at coordinate 136,670,939 of CM028138.1, read as the reverse complement.
CCAAATAAAGGCAGTAAAGGCCTTCTCCAACCTTTGTACGTCCTCCTTAGACAGACCAAGGTGTAGCATTTGCAAGAGGTATAAGATCCTAGGCAGCACATTCATTTTTATTATATTAATTCTGCCCAGCCATGACACTGGTAGCTGTGTCCACCTTCTTAGATCTGCCTCTATTGTTTTTATCAATTTGGTGTAGTTTAAATTATATAGGGACCCCAGTGATCCTACCAACCTGAACCCCTAAGTATGTCATACTTGTCCCCACCACTTTGAGTCCCCATTGTCTTACCTCTTCTCCAGCTCCCTTAGACCACAGTACTTCTGACTTTCCCAGATTAATTTTGTAACCCGAGAATTTCCCAAACTCCTCTACTAATGACAGAAGTGGGGGAACTGATCGCCTAGGGTCCTTCATGAACAACAACATATCATCCACGTATAGTACCTATTTATGTTGTGACCTACCTTCCTCCCCACCCCCCGTATGCTGCGCCGTTCTCTAATTGCTACAACCAAAGGCTCTATTGCAAGCACAAACAATAAGGGGGAAAGCGGGCAGCCCTGCCTTGTGCCTCTCTCCAGCATGAAACTCTCTGACCTACTGCCATTTATGACCACCTGCACCCTAGGCTTTCTATACATCGCCTTTATCCATCCCAGGAACGGTTCACCCAGACCAAACCTCCCCAGTATTTCAAACAAGTAATTTCATTCCACTCTGTCAAATGCTTTTTCTGCGTCCATTGAGAGGATCACTATATCTTCCTTTCCCCATTCACTCTCCAAAGTATGTTAAGCAGCTGCCTCATGTTATGATACGACTGCCTTCCTTTAATAAACCCCGTTTGGTCCGGGTGAACCATCCCCAGGAGAGTCTCCTCCAATCTGATGGCCAAAACTTTAGCCATTATCTTCAAATTACAATCTAGCAGCGATATCGGTCAATACGAGGCACACTGTTGTGTATCCTTTCCCTCCTTTGGTATGAGGCATATGATAGCATCATAACACGTATCCAGCAAGCTAACCTCCTTCGTCTCCCCCCTTTGCTGGAACACTCTACACAGCACCCGTGCAACTCGAGCTCCCATCACATTATAGTACTCTGCTGGATATCCATCCGCTCCACTAGCTTTCCCCTTCTGCAGCCTTTGGATAGCTTTCATCACTTCCCCCTCCATTACTGGTTTCCCCAACTTTTCCTTCTGCATCTGCGTGGCTTTCAGCACTTCTATTGTCTCTAGGAATTCTAACATCTTTTCTTTTGTTCCCATATCCTCTGCCTGGTGTAACTTTTGGAAAAAGACCTGAAAGGCTTTCTGCATCTCCTTATCCTTGCTCTATAGGATACCCTTATCATCCCACACCCCCAAAATTCTATTCAACCTCCTACGTCCCTTCATAAGATTAACCACCAGTGGCCCAGGTTTATTTTCCCATTCAAATATGTATCTTTTGTTAAATAGGCCAGCTCTCTCTGCTTCTGATCTCAAATGTGCATTTAACGCCTCCTTTACCATGTCCAACGTTCATACCACCTCCCCTTTTCACCTCAAGCCACCCTCCTTTCTAGCTCTTTTAATTTACTTTCCAACTCCCTTCTCTGTGCACATCGTTTCTTCTTTATGCTGGATACATATTCAGTAATTGTTCCCCTCGTAAACACCTTGCCCGTTTCCCAGAGTGTGTTGTTCGAGATCCCTTCTTTATCATTTGTTGCCATAAACAATTCCCAACTGTCCTCCAGATGCTTTCTGAATTCCTCATTCTGGGCCATATAAGTGGGAAATTTCGTGTGGATGAAGTTACCCGTCTCTCTCTTTTCCTTGTATTTTCATTACCACCATTGCATGGTCTGAAATGTGTATGGGGTTGTGCCGTGTCTCCCACACCTGTGCATACCACTCCCTCGTGGCATAAATGTAATCTATCTGCGTCCATATTTTGTGGGGGTTCAAAAAAATGTATTTTCCCTCACTCCCAGGTTTACCGTTTATCATACATCCACCAGTTCCAGCTCTGCCATTCCCTCTTGCCATTGTTGCATCCCCCCTGACACTCTCCCTTTCCCTTCAGAATGGTCCATTTTTGAGTCCATAACTCAATTCAAATCCCCCCCATTATTAACCCCAAGAATTGCTCTCGGACTAGTAAATCCAGCAAAGAGGCATAGAATTGACAGTCATGTACCGCCGGGGCATACACCGATCCTAAAGTAATCTGTTCCCCATCCAGGGTTCCTATGATGAAAATAAATCTCCCCTCCTTAGTATCCCTAATTACCCTCCACACTTCTAAATTCAGGCCTCTATGTATCAATATGGCAACCCCTCTTTTACGTACGGATGCAGAAGCTGCATAACACCTCCCTACCCACCTTCGAGCCAATTTGACATCTCTACTTCTGTTAGGTGCATTTCCTAGCAGAGCTATTTGGCGCTCCTCTTTAAGGCTGTCACAACATAGACCTCTTTACTGGATTTATAATACCTGAACATTCCATGTAATTACATTAATACTTTTGTTAGCTGACATTCTTGAATATTAATTATTTCCCTTTCCCCTTCACATATCGAACCATAGCATGATATTTTTACATATCCAGTTTCAATGGTTGCACTTTGCTCACAAAAAAAATATATCAATAACAAAACACACAAATTCAACAACAATGCAAACATATAACTTTGTACATGTATCTCCCCACTCCTCTTTCCTCCCTTACCTGTTGTCTCCTTCCCTCCCCTACCATACCTGCTTCCCTTACCCTTCTCTCTGCTTGCTCCTTTCCCTCTATCCCCAATCTGCCCCACTTCCCCTTCCTCCTCCTACAACTCCCTCCATTCCTTGTTTTCTTCCTTTCCCTTCCCGTGTTCCTTTTCCCCTTTAGAAAACCCCTCATCCAAACAGACCCTTTTCTTCCCCTTCCCCCTTGAGTAGTCCTCCTTTCCTTAGACACTATCAGTCTACCATACTCGAGTGTCTGCCTCATCCCCAGATATTGAAAGAGATGCTCCCATGCTCTCCCCCCACAGCCATTTTATCTTTGTGTCCCTTGCCCTGCACCTTCACCCTTTTAACTATCCCACTTCCTTGCCAGTGCCTCCAGCGTTTCCTTTCCCCTCGCTCCTCACCAGTCCCCCCCCCCAACTGCAGGCTTCCTTGCAGCCCCCATCTTGTCCAGCTTTGAGCTCTTCTTCTTTCTTTATCCCTCCCCTATAGTGTTTTCCCCCCCTTTGCATGCACCATACAAGAATTTCAAGAAAAAAATGGCTGGGTCTATCAGTAAGGACAAGCAGGGAGATTAGGCCGTGCTTAAAAGCCAATGCGCCAAGCTCCTCTCCCCGCCCGCCCTCCTACCTTCACCCAGACACTTTTCCATTCAGCTTCTCTCTTCACGAGCATTTCAGGCCTTCTCCTTCCCATCCAGGTGTTTCTGCCACGTAATACTGGCTCTCATCCTGCAATGGCACTGCAGACAACCTCGTCAAGTGTCCCCTTCAGTTCTCTCCTCCATCCTCTGGGCAGTCCACCATTCTTATCAAGTTCCAATACCCAAGTCATTTCCATAAGAGGGGTAACTCCATATCAGTCTTTCCAAAAATCACTCTTTCTCCTCCAGCACAAACTTGAACAACAAAACTGCAGATCGAACACCAATAAACCATGAACTGCAAATACTGTCTCTCCTCCTTTACTTAAAACCCAATGCAGAGTTCCCAACTCCGTTACTCCATTCCTGGATTAATCCTCAGCGTAGCTTTTGCCTTAGATTCTTCACAAACTCCTCTGCTTTTTCCACTTCCCAAAAGGCGTACGTGGCCCCCTCATGTTTTATTTTTAATGTGGCCGGGTACACCAAGAAACTCTCGATCTTCAGATCACGCAGTTGCTGCACAGAGTTATTAAATGATTTCCTTCTCTTTAGGAGTCTGGCCGAATAGTCTTGTGACATATACAGGCAGTGGCCCTCGTACTCCAAGCTCCCTTTCTCTCAAAAAGCCTTCAGCATTAGCTCTCTGTCCTGGAAGTGATGGAACCTAAATACTATTTGCCTCGGTGGCTGATCTCCCGGGGGCTTGGGCATCGGCATCACGGCCCGATGAGCCCTCTCAAGCTTGAATTTTCCTTTTGTGGGCTGGAGGCCCAGCAAGCCAGGCAGCACTTGCATGCAGAAATCCAACACACTTTTCCCTTCCATGCCCTCTGGCAACCCTCTCAGCCTTAGATTCAGTTGCCTATGGTAGTTTTCCTGGTAATCAAAAGCTTCTTTTAAGTCATTCAACTCTTTTTGAAGGGCCACAACCTGCCCAGGGGTCACCAGGATTTCATCTTCCACATGCGAGATTCTCTCCTCCATCTCCGACAGTCTGCCCGCTTGCACCACTTGTTGCTCCTGTATTTCCTGGAGTTTTAAATCCAGCTTTCCTTTGAGTTTAATTAACCAGAGCTCCAGTGCTGCAATTACCTGCCCTAACCTCTCTCCCCAAAGCCGCTATCTCCGCCGCTGACAGTGACACTAGGCCGCCACCATCACCCCCTTTCTTCACATTTTTAGCTGTAGTCCTCTGGCTCGTTGAGGCTCCCGAAGTTAAATAATCACCCATTGCAGGTTCATACACCATAAAATGTGCATTTTCTGTACTGTCAGGCACTTTTAGCTTTTACTTTTGTTTTTAAATGGCTGTGAAAAGGGAGCAGCACAGAGAGTCACGTCCGTTCAGCTAGCTGCTCATTAGTGCCCCCTCTCTCATCAATCTTTTGACCAAGGCAAACTAGTAGGAGCAGCCTTTATAGACTTAAAGAAGGCTTTTGACACGGTTAACCACCCACTCCTCCTTGGTCAATTAACTAAAATTGGACTCTCTTGTGAATCACTGAACTGGTTCAGAAGCTATCTGGATGGCAGGACACAATGGGTACAAATAGCTAATGTCACATCTGACCAACTGGTCATCAGGTCAGGGGTACCACAAGGCTCAATACTGGGCCCGCTTCTCTTCAGTATCTTCCTGAACAACTTTCCCGCAGCATGTCACCTGAGGTCCCTTTTTTATGCTGATAACGCTGTCATCTATACATCCCACACTGTCCCCAGCCTTCTTGAAAAAGAGCTACAGTTTGGAGTCAAACAAGCTGAGCAATGGTTCAGTGTGCACAAACTAGTACTGAACCATAAGAAAACTAAAGTGTTACTGTTCTTGTCCACCCACGGCAAGCACAAATCTCACACTCTTACTGCCAGAAATAGCCTAGGAACACCCCTCGAAAAGATCCAGCACTTCAAGTACCTAGGTGTTACCCTGGATAGTAATCTAACCTACATACCTCACATTGAGAATGTTGTCAGGATGGCCAATGTTAGGATAGGGCTCCTCTACAGACACAGACAGCGTCTAACACTGGAAGCCGTTAAACTTGCAATCCACAGCTCAATCCTATCAGTCATTGATTATGGCCTGGTCATTTATGGTGCTGCCTCCGCCACATCACTCAGAAGGTTAATGGTCACCATGAACAAGGTATGCAGACACTATATGGGTCCCCATCACCTCACCCACATGTGTGAGCTCTACTTACAATCTGGGTGGCAGGATTAAATACCAGACATGCCTGCTTACAAAAAAAAGCTCTCCTTGGGTTCCTCCCACCAGGGGAAGTAAACCTCCTGAACAAATCCACCAAGACCCAACACACCTGCTCATCTACTACTGATCTCCTTCTAGTTCCCAGATGCCGGACTTCCCAATGACAACTGACCTTCCTGTACCGGGGACCACACTGGTACAATGGTCTATGCTCTGAATTAACTAACCTTATGGAGATGGGGGTGCTACAAGCAACTACTTCAGCAGCACATTGCCTCTGAAAGCCACTGTGACTGCATCCCATAATATAAAGGTCCTACCTGCTTCCTGTCCCCCTCCTGCCCAGACTCACCTTTCATCAAATCCCTTCTCACTCTCCCTCCTCCCTCTCTCCTCCCTCCCTCACTCACTCCTCCATATCTTCCTCTATCCCTGTCTCCCTCTCAACTACTTTATACCCACCATCTGCTAACAGTCAACCCTAGGTGTTCAACATATTCAATTATCAGTTCCGCTCACTATACTGCCTTACCTATGTTGTATGCTGTATTATCAGTGCTTGTTGGAATCAAAATTTTTTTTTTTATTTATTTTGCTTTATTATTATTATTATCACATTTGTAATACATATATTGTGAAACATTGTACCGGTAGGCATGTACCAGATAACAGTGATTTAACATATTAACACTAAACCCACCGGTCTTATTGAAATACATTGGATTAAGAAAACCTACCACAATTAACTCTATAAATACAAATAACCAGACCCCCCCCCCAGCATCCACTACAGCAACCACACGCCACTTACCCTTAGATTAACTAACGCCATTAAAAGGGGAAGCCAGGATAACTAAGCCAAAATGATTATGGGATAGATCTAGTAATTAGGCCCTGGCCTGCCATGCGGTCATAGCAGCCTCCAAGAGGCCCCATTTGGAGTCAAACAACAGACCTTTGTTAGCCATCCTGGCTATATGTGACTCCAACTGTAATGCCAGCATTATTTCTTTGTACCATTCTATAGTTGTCGGTTTGAAGGTATCTTTCCAGTGTCTCAGAATGACAGATTTTGCCGTGGCCGATATTATAGCCATATATAACTTGTTCTTTTCAGTCATTCCAAATTGAAATTATTTAACAAACAGATTTCTGGAGTGAAAAAACTCTTCAATCCTATCACCCGTGGTAGTGAGGCACTGATTGCTTTCCAAAAGGATTGTATCATAGCACATTCCCATAGCATGTGATAGATATCACCCTTCATTGCTCCACATCTGTTACAAATGGGGGATGATAATTTACCCATTTTGTGGAGTTTCACTGGAGTGTAATACATGTCATGCAGGATAAAGAACTGCTGAAGTTTATACCTATCCTGTCTGACATATTTATGCTTATGTGTCCATATTCGCTTCCACGATTCCTTACCATCTGTCATTCTGAGTCTTTGTTTCCAGTAGTAACAGACACCAGAAGGAAGGTTGTCATCTAGCCTTTGTAATATATTATAAATTCTAGAGATGGAGTGGGGTTGATCAGCTATTTTAAATAAGGAAGATAGTTCAACCTTATTTACTACTTGTAATCCCCTTTTAAAGAGGTGGGCCTTTATCGAGTCTGAGATTTGCCGATACTTGAAGATATGTCCTTTTAATTTTGGGAATTTGGTACAGGCAAGTTCGTATGTTATTATCTTCCCCTGAGGAGCCAAATTTCCTAGCCTTAGCCCCTCTAATGACCTCCAGAACCTAATGGATATTGCAGCTCTCTGTATTAGAAAGTGGGCATTTTGTATAGAATCAAAATATTTCTACTTTTGCTATTTAATGATATTTTCTGATTGCCAATTTTTGTTGCTTGTATATCGCTTTTTTAGCTTCCCTTCATCTGTTTGTTATCCTGATCCCACCAACGTGGAACCTTTGTAAATGAGCTATGTTTAGCTCAAAGGTATTTATAATCCAAGATGAAATAAATAAATAAATGTAACCACCAGATTTGTACAAGCAACTACAATAACAATAACATATATGCTATTCTAAATAATTAAATAATGATATAATGAGTGAACATACTCATGAATTATTAACCAACCAAAAAGAGGGACAATTTATAGACTCTAGTCACAGATGCCCAAAAAACAGCCAACTCGGTGGCTTTAACACCATTATTAGAACAGCTGGAGTGCAATGCCCCCAGGTTCTGGTAGGGAGGCAGAGTTGGAGCTCAGAATACAGTAAAACTTCCTTGGAAGAAACAAGATTACTGTGGTATTTTTTTTCTTCAAACCTCAGGAAGTCTTTCTGTATGACTTATGCAGACTACCAAGCAGCGTCCCTTGGAGGTGGACACAGCACCTACTTTAGTAATAGGCTCTGTAACACGGCTGTGTCAAACCTGTCATCACTTCTGGCCTGAGTGTCCATGCAGTTGTGTTTGGTAAAGGTGTGACCAGTTTTCCAGGTAGCTGCTTTTCAGATTTCTAACAATGGGATGTGTCTTGCAGCTGCTATGAAAGCAGCTATACCTCTGGTGGAATGAGCTCACAGGCCCAGTGGGGGGCTTCTTGTCCAGTACTGCATAGCAAGTCTAAATGCAGGCCGCAATCCGTCATGCAATCTTCCTTTTTTTGTGGCTGACTTGCCCTTTCGCTCTTCGCCATAGGTGAAAAACAAGTGAGTACACTCTTTCCTGCGGCCTTTTGTGTGATTCAGATAGTAGCTGATAGGCTGCATAACCTGGATGCATAAAGGGCTATGTTCCCCTGAGCTGGAATGGTCAGTAAATTAGAGAGCAGGGTAATGGACTGATTGAGATAGAAGTCATAGAATACCTGGGGGAGAAATCTTCTAATTGTTCACAGAACAACCGTGTCCATATAGAATGAAATATAGTTAGGCTCTACAGACAAGCCTTTAGCTCATTGATCCTCCTTGTTGAAGTGATAGCTACTAAAAAGATTGTTTTTTAATGACACATACTTGAGATCTGCTGATGACATTTGTTCAAATGTGGCTGCATCAACTATGCTTTGCAGATGTTGGGGTCCCAAGAAGGGGTAGATGCATATGGAGCAATCCCTCAAAAAACTTTTGAAATTAGCATTGAAAGCTAGGGAAGAGCCTTCCCTGCTGAGTGGTAGGCAGAGACGGCTGCCAGGGGCACATTAAGGGTAGAAGGCTAAAGGTATAATAGAAGGAGGTGTGCCAAATAATCCAACAGGACTGCTAAACCAGCCTCCTGAGGCTCCTGTATCCCTCTGAGAGCATCAGATAGGAAACATTCTTTGTTTGGAAGTGCAAATCTTCCTGGTGGATGGTTTCCTGCAGAACTTCATAATAACAAAAACCCCTTCAGAGAGATGCAATTTAGCATACTCTAAGTCCTCAAGAGTCAGGCCTTAAGCCTGTTGGATCTGAGAATGGGGTACTGGATCCTCCCTTTGGAGGAGGTCAGTAGGTTGTGCCTCCCATGGAAGCATATTAAACAGGATGAGAACAAGGACAGCAGTATCGAGTACCAATGCTGCTGGGCTGAGTGTGGAGCTATCAGTATCTTTGTTGCTGGCTGGTCCTCATTTTGTTCAGAACTCTGGGTATCAGAGAAAAAGAAGGAAATGCATACAGGAGTGTGCCCTTCCAGTCCAGCAATAGTGCTTCCAGAGGCACTGTGCCTAATGCTGGAGGCCTGCAACAGAACTGAGGCAGGTGGTGATTGTACGGGACTGCCCCATCTCCTGAACACAGTCTGCAGGACTTGTCTGTTCAAAGTTCATTCATTGTGGTTATGGTTGCTTCTGCTGAGGTCATGGGCCAGGACATTGTCATTCCCTGGGGGATGGACTGCTGAGAAGGAGACCCTGGGGGAGTAAGCCAGACTCCAGATCTTAATGTTCTCTGTGCACAGTATAGTGGACCTTGTTTCCCCCTGTTTGATTATGTAATACATGGTGGTGGTGGTGTCTGTCCTGACCTGCATATCCTTTCCCTGGATCATTGTTGCAAATGACTGGAGTGCTAGCAAAACTGTTATGAGCTCCAGTAGGTTTATATGCTGGAGTGACTCCTGTTTAAGCCATGTGTCATCTGCAGTGTGCTCCCCTAGGTGGGTACCCTAACCTAGGAGGGAGGCATCTGTAGTCAACACAACAGTTAGAAACTGTTTTAAGAATGAGACACCTTCTCTGAGGTTGTCCCTTTCCTGCCACCACTGCAATGCCTGCAGCAAAGTGGCTGTTACTGGTACCAACTTGGAAAGAGAATCCCTTCACTGAGACCAAAAAGATCTTAGGTGGAACTCAATGTCCATCATTTGAAACTTGGCCCGTGGAATGACTGTTGTTGAAACAACCATGTGGCCCAACAGTTGCAGGAAATGTCTTCTTGGCTGTGGAATGTGCAGCTGAAAGGAACCTGCCAACTGTACCAAGCTGTGCATCTTTTCTGGTGGGAGGACAGCCTTTTTCTGCCATGTGTATAGCTCTGCCTCTGTGACATGTGTGAGCAGAATTGGCTGCAGAAGTGATTTCTAGTGATTTATCAGGAACCCCAGAGAATATATGGTGTTTTGTGTGAGGGCCAATACTTTCTTTACCTGCTGGGTTGAATGTCCTACAACTAGCCAGTCATCCAGATAAGGAAATATGACACCCTTGTCTCCTCAGATGTGCCATGACCACTGCCAAGCACTTTGTGAAGACCCTTGTTGCTGTGGTCAGTCTGAAAGGCAGTGCTCAATCTGATAATGACCGGATGTTAATCTGAACCTGAGGTATTTTCTATGGGATTGCCTGATGGGGATCTGAAAATAAGCATCCTTGCAGTCCAGGGATGCTAACCGGTCCCCCAGTCAGAGAGAGGGCTGGATCATAACCAGAGTGACCACCTTGAATTTTGGTTTTGCAGCATGTCTGTTCAGATTTCTTAGATCCAGTATAGGCCATGACTTGCAATTTTTCTTCAGGGTCAGGAAGTAGCTTGGGTACAACCCTTTTCTGCTGTGAGGGTAGGGTACGGGCTCCACAGATCTGTTCTGCAGTAGAGTGCATACCTCTGCTTTCAGTGGTACTGTTTCTGTAGTGGCAGGAGGCCCGAACAGCCTTGCTCTCAATTTTTTGAAGGATTTGAAGCGGAGAGCAAGGCCCTAGCTTATCACCTACAGGACCCACTGGTCTGTGGTGATTAATTGCCAAGCCTGGTGATAGTAAGCAACAGTGCCCCCTACTAGAATTGGGGAGTTGACCCTGACACGCACATTTAGGGGGTCTGCTTGGTGAAGCCCCTGAACTAGGGGCTAGGGCTGGAGTAGCTTGAAGCCCTTCCGCCTCTCCCCCTGAAATACCCATACTGCTGCTGATAAGCAGGGAAAGTGTGGCCTGGTAAAAGGGTCTGTGGTAGGGCCTGCCAGTAACCCCCCTCACCTTGCTGCTTCTGAGTAGTGGAAGCCTTTTTCCTGGATACAGCACTCCCAAATGTCTCCTTATACTCATCCATCTTTTTCATATAAGCATCTTTCTGATCTCCAAACAGAGAGTTCTGTAGCAGGAAGATCCAAGTCTCTTGTCTGAGAGCCCTGGGAAAGGTTGGTTGACCTGAGTCAGGCAAACCTCCTCAGTGACACTGTTGTGGTCATCACCCTGGCAGCATTATCACTGGCATCCATAGCCATGTGGAACTGGTACTTGGATGCCTCTATACCACACCTGGCAGTCTCCTCCAGCTCTGTTGCAAACTGTGGGGGAACACTTTTTGCCATCTCCAAAATAGATTCTCACAAGGATTTCAGTTACCTGGAAACATAAGCCATGTAAGAAGTCTGCATAATGGCCAGTAAAGCCCCCAAATACCCTTTCTTGGCTACAGATTCAATCTTCCTTGAATCCTTGTCAGGGGGATGAGAGGTCGGGCAGTGGTCAGGGGGGGTACCTGCTATGTCACAGGCCACAGTCTAAACCACTCCTTCATGACTGGGATAATTGGATAGGCAATCAGTCCCATTCCTTGCATGTTTTTCCTATCTATCTTCTTTTCCACTAATGAGATAGAAGTAGGGGTTTGCAGAATCCTCATAGTCTGCCTTTTTAGTGGTTTATGGATGGGAATCATCAGCCTTTTTTGTTGCTGGCTCATATATCTTTTTCCAGTGAGTATCACTCAGTATAGCCTAGAGGTTAGAGGGACGAGGTGTGAACAAGCTTGATACATCCAGCAGACCAGACTTGAGTTTGATTCTCACAACCTCCACTTGCATACTGTGTGACTCTAAGCAAGTCACTTAACCGCCCAGTGCTCCCAGGTCACCCCTGAAAACAGGCATTTGTGCCTAGTGGACCTTACCCAGTTACCAAAGACTGAAATAAAAATAAATAAATAAAGACATTCGTGAAGCAATATAACAGTGCAATAAACAGTCTGATTTATTAACTGGAACGTTAACAGGGGTGGGGCAGATCTAGTAAAATGATTCAGCAATCTGGATGTTAAGCCAGGATTCTGGCATGCATGCAATCAATCAATCAATCAATCAAATCTTTATTTATTCAGGCGAACATCATTGAGCACAGCTCATTTGCAAGATGGACCTGATAAGGTCAAGGTTCAATAATTGGTACATGTATAGGAAGATTTAAAACACGTATATACTTATATACAGTAATCAAGGTTCAATAATTGGTATATGTACATGAATAATTAAAACACTTATATACAGAAATCAAGAACAGAAATTGTTTAAACATAACAGAATATGGTAGGAACAAATGAGATGCACTCTAGGTAAACCAGTATATACATATTGACATTGGCAGTAAACATGGCATACATTCAACATGATATACCCAAGATTCCAAAGATCCAAGGGAAGTCAATGTGGACAAAGAGAAATAGTGATTGGATGACTGAAAGAGGTGGTCATAGACTGAGACAAGTGACATGGTAGGAAGAATGCATGACTAGAGCAGGGGCTGGTGCTAGAACTGGGAGGTGAAAGACAGTGATAAGGGCTAAGGAGGAGCCTGGAGTTAATGGGAGAAGATTATCACCGGGGGTATCTGTGGAGATGAATTCTAGGGAAGTGATGCCATGATATGATGGCAGCCTGAGAGGGGGGGAAGGAAAGAACTGCGAATAAACTAGAACTTGTGGAAGCAATTGCATTTTTCAGGGAAGAGACTTAGGTATAGATGCTTGAAGGATGCTAAGGATACCCGGTTGATCAGCTTCAAGGACTTTTGAATAGTGTTCCATGATATAGCTAGATTATAGCTGATAGCAGATCTCCCATGCCAGGTGTTGACTTTAGGCACTTTGAGCATAATGAAATTGTAGCTTTTCAGGGCGTAGGTGCCAGCTGTGGCCTGTGCGAAGCAGTCTAATATATAGTTTGGAAGCATCTTAGTCAAAATTCTGTATGTCCACACTGCAGCATTTCTGTTTCTTCTGAGATGTAGAGATGTCCAACTGACTGCTGCATAGAGAGAGAGCAATGGTGAGTGTTAAATGGTAGATCTGTTATGAACCTCAGAGCTCTGTGGTATAGTGTATCCAATTTGCATAGGTAGGAGATAGGGCAGTGACTATAGAGGAAGTCTGCATAGTCAATTACTGAGAAATGTGGCCTGGACCAACCTCATTTTGGAATCTCTGTTTAGAAAGTGCCTTATTCTAAAAATAGACCAAGTCTCTGTGAAGCTTTTAAAAGTTCTTCAATATGAACTGTGTAGTCAAGTTTGCTATCTATCCACACCCCAAATACTTGAATTTTTCTACATAATCAAGGCTTTCACCAAGGATAGTGGATAGCTGGGGAGGTTGTTTAGTAATGAGGATTTGTATGGCTTTGGGTGAAAAAAACATTGCTTTTGTTTTCTTTGCATTTAAAAGAAGCTTTTTTTCCAATAATTGATGTTGTAGTATAGAGAATTCTGTTTGTAGAACTTCACAAGCTGTAGCAGGCGATGGGTTGCTGACATATAAAACAGTGTCATCTGCGAACAAGTGTACAGTGGCTTTGGTAAGATTCAAATCAATATTGTTAATATAAATGGCGAAAAGGATAGGGCCCAGGATAGATCCTTGTGGAACTCCTCTTAGAAGTGGTTTTAGTGGAATAGGTCTTCTTCAGCTTTCACTTGCTGTGTTCTTCCTGTTAGGTAACACCTGAACCATGTAAGGAGGATGGATCCAAGCCTATGGAGTGCAAGGAAGAGAGTAGCAGCTCATGGTCCACGTATCAAATGCCTTGCTTAGATCAAGGAATACAGCACAAACGCTATTCTTTTTATCCAGTTCGTTTGCCAGTCGCTTTTGTAACTTTAGCTAGTGCAGAAATAGTACCATGCTTAGACCGAAACCCGGATTGTGCTGGATTTAAAAGATTAGATTCTTCAAGGTAATATCTTAATTGGATGCTTACCAGTTTTTCTAGCAGCTTAGATAGTACTGGAAGGATAGAGATTGGCCTATAGTTGTTAAGGTCCATGGGGTCCCCTGATTTCAGTAGAGGGAAAACTTGGGCTGTTTTCCAAGTTGCAGGAGTAGAACCAGATTTTAAGGACAAGTTAAAAAGGTGTGCAGTCCTGAACCACAGTTCTAGGTACTCAGTGAAAAGGAGCAGGCTCACCTGAATGTTGCTCGGGGTTGTACCTGTAGTTGGGGCCCTTGAGGAAAAAAAAGGTGATTATCATACAGAGCAATTATTCATAATCACTGGCCAGATGGCACTGTCCCTTGAAAACTTGAAAGAAACCATTTAAACTGCAATCAGATGACCCCATAGATTTGATTGACTTTGTTGCAGGGAGCTATCCTAGATTTTACTCACTGTACCCAGGAGCAGATTGTGAAATGAAGACCTCTCTTGACTGGTGGTGATGAAGGGAGAAGGATCCCTACGTTTCCAGGAGCAGATGATCTGGGCTGGATGTGGCATAGCCCAGGCTGAGGGAAAGCTTCTGGATACAAACATATGAATGTGCCAGCAGAAACAGACCTCCTGGTCTATCAACATCTGCTCTAGTGTGTAGCTAGCTCCCCTAAATTGCAGCTGCCCCACACCCTCCTATGTTGTCTGCCATCAGCCATTCTCAGCCTCACCCTGTTCTCTGTCCCATGCTCTTTTAAAGCTACCCACAGTTTTGCATGATATCACCCTCTGTGGCAGGGTGTTCCACTTTGACACTACACAGTCTTTGAAGTAATGCCTCCTCGTCTCCCTCTTAATTCTTCCCCCTTCTAAACTTAGCCCATGCCCTCTAGTGTCCCTTCTCTTCCTCAGTTTAAAAACCCAGTTAGTTTCATACCAGCTGATTCCCCTTTTTACATACTTGAAAGTTACGATCATGCCCCCATCCGTCCTCTCATCCAGGTGTACATAGTCAGTTCCCTCAGCTGTTCTTATAGTCTCTCCCCCTCCATTCCCTGTATCATCTTTGTTACCTTCTGCTGGACTCCGTCCAGTACTTTGATAGCCCACCTCAGGTACGGCCTCCAGAACTACACACAGTACTCCAAGTGCAGCCTGACTAGTGACCTGTAGAGGGTCAAGACTACCTCCCTCCACCTGGATGAGAACGTCCTCAGAACTTCAGCTTAACTTGTTGGGCACAGCCCCTAATAGGCGGAATGAGTTAACTGATCAGCTGCAGACCACGCCACGCCGTGGGAAATGTCTTGACTACTTGGCTACATGGTACTTTGATGGCTCTGCATTTATATGTAAAATCATACTTCTTACTTCTGATCGTTTGGTCTGGTTCACCGTGCAGGCACTTCACTGCATAGACCTCAAGTGGTCTGCTTGGCTAGCAGTCCCAGCATCAATCCTCTCCTGGACGGGAAGAAACCCACTGGCTTCCCTGTGAGACCAGACAGCATGGAGCACCGTCAGCTCCTCCATGAACTGTGCTCCTTCTCTCTCTCTTTCTCTCTCTCATCTTCCACAAGAAGACTGTCTGAGGTGACGAAAACCCTTTATAATAAAGGGCTGAGGTACATCATTCCAGTTGGCAGTCACAGCTGCAATCACCATTCCAGCCTTCATACAGGCTGCTGCTTTGGTCCCTAGAATAGGTCCCTATAAAATAAATCTCTGGTGCTGTCCATGCAGCCTCCTGGGGAAATCCAGGCTCCTAACAGGCTGATTGGCCATCTAACATGGTGGCTAGTATAAGATTTATGCAGTTCAATACACTGCCCCCATGTTTTGAGTGCTGTTGCAGCTAGAGTAAGCATTTAGTATTTACAATTACCCCACACATTTGTAGCCCCAACACTTTCCTCTTGATCATTCCCACTCTTAAACAGCTGTGCCCTCAGATTTCATAGCCCCTGCAGCCGCTAAGCAGTGCCCCAGGGCAGCATCCTTATAGATATTCATTCAGGTTCATCTTTATTCATGAGCCCCCGATAACTCCCCTCTCAAACTGTTCAATTATTGTCTCATGCAGTTTCCCAACCACTTCCTTCAGGTCAACAGCCCCTGTTAACATGGGGAATGGCACTAGGACCAAAAATCTCTTGCTCGGCTGACCCGCAGCACCTTGTGTGCCATGCATTGCATGGGATTGCATTTTCATCAAGTAAGCCCAATGGGGCCTAAAGTGGTGCAAGGGGCCATTGGGGCCATTGGGGGGACTTGGGCACCAAGGAAAACAGCCGGCAGGAGTCTAAAAGTACAAGGGCTACAAGGGAAACAGCCGTACAGCAGAGGGGGCAGAGGAGTCAGTTCACCCAGAGTCAGAAGGCAGCAGGAGATCCCTGAACCTTGGTGCAGTTAAGGTAAGTCCCCGAGGGGGACTTACATTCACACACTCTGGTCCATAGATCGTGATCAGAACCTTTGATAGTACCCTCACACACACTCTTGTCCTCAGTTTATTATCAGAACCTCCTATAACAACATCACACACTTTGGTCCTCATTACATAGTTAGTACCTCCTATTATAGTACCTTCACACACTCTGGTCCTCAGTGCATAATCAGAACCTCCAATAGTGCCATCACACAACTCTGGTCCTCAGTACAGCATTAATGCATCCTATAGTAGTGCTTTCACACACACTGGTCCTCAGTTCATGATCAGAATTTCCGAAAAATATGTCATCTCACACTCTGGTCCTCTGTTCATGATCAGAACCTCCGACAACTGCATCACACACTCTGGTCCTCAGTACAGACTTAGTAGCTCCTATAGTAGTACATTCACACACGCTGGTCCTCAGTTTATGATCAGAATTTCCTATAGTACCATATCACACACACACACTCTTGTCCTTAGTTCGTTATTGCAACCTCCAATAATACCATCACACACTCTGCTACATGAAGGACAATGCCTGGTGTACACGAGATAACCACAGTGTAATCATCTCGACTGGTTTCTAGTGCAGTAGTAAACCACAAGAGCACAGCTCGAGAGGTTTACCATTGCCTAGCAACCACAAGAGGTGATTACTTCCTTGGGTATCACCTGTACACCCTGGCATTTTCATTCATAGTGTATTGTGACCCCAAACAGTGCAAACAAACTACTCAGCCCTCTCCGTAACAGCACCACAATACCATCATATATTCTACCTCATTGATGAATGCGTACCATGAGCAAATAATCATTTCAGGAAACATTTCTTTTTAACATGACCAAGATAAATTAGCGTGAAAATATTCTTGTCCAGCTATTTAAAACATAAATTCCATAAAGTGAACCAGAACAGGAAAAAAACAAACAAACATCTGATTGACTCGTTGAGATCACACATGCATGTGTGAAGGGGAACTGTCTGAAGAGATGCTGCATCCTTAGACTCAGCCGAACATCAGGAGGATCATCGACTTTATAGGAGCCACAGACCTACATCTCAGACATTCTAAAAAGGGGTAAAGATAAAAAATAGCATGAAATTTATGCTTTGTAGTGCAGAAACACCTCTGGAGTTACGAATTAAGCCCGTCGTGGTGACCGCTAGTCTCGAGAGTAATAAACTATTTTTGCTTGGAATGCAGTTTGAAATAATTAATGAGACTAGGGATCACATTCTGTGCAGAATGCTGGCAAGCAGTGGCATTCCATTCTGTAAACCCACAGCCATGACGTAGATGAGATGGGTTTATAAGGTACTGACGTCATGACAATGGGATTACAGTGCTGTAATCATTTTTTATTCCAGTGACTATTAGTAGCTCCTGATACATTGTACGGTTAGTAAACCCTGTAGCAGTACCTTCACACACCCTTGTCTTCAATTCATTATGAGACCATCTGATAATACCATCACACACTCTGGTCCTCGGTACACAGTTAGTACCACCTATAGTGGTACCTTCACACACTCAGGTCCTCAGTTAATGATCAATCACTCAAACTGTGGTTTCTCCCATAAACCCTAGACTATAATAGTGATAGTGATAGTGATAGTGGAATGACACCCCATTCCTAATTAATAAATTAATGGTGTTAAATTATCTTCTACAGGGATACTTGCCAGGCACAGCAACACCCTTCAAAAGGGGAAAGACAGGGAATAACAATTGGTTTCCATGGAATGACAGCTCTTTTCCATATGCTTAGGAATGGCTGTATGATACCAATTTGACAACCCTTTTGTTGACCGGCCCACCGACAAGAATCATGTCGACAGCAAGTTGTGGTCTACCTGATTCCCGTGTGTCTCCAGGTCCATTTTTTTTTAATTGGGGGGCTTTGCCCCTGAACGCCCTGTCTTTAGAATTATCAGCTACAGTTGGAGTTGATCCAGGGTAGGAGTGCAGGACCAGGAGACGGTGTGCCCCTATCTCAAGCACACCAACCTAGCGACCTGTCAGCAAAGTGTCGATTTTGCTGACACGATTGTAGTTCACTGTGTTGGTGTTGCTGTACATGGGGCATACCCTTAGGAATGCCTGTAGACCAAAATGGAGGTTGTCGAATGACACCCTATTTCTAAAGAACAAATTGACAGAATGGAAAGATCTTTTACAAGGACCCTTGTCGTGCACCATATCACCCATCCAATGTGGAATGGCATCGAATGACAATTGCTTTCCATGGAATGACAGCCCTTTTCTATATGCTAGGAATTTCCATAGAATATACCGGTGAGAGTGGAATGATCCTCCATTTCTAGTGAATAAAGTGAGAGAATGAAATGTTTTACAGGAACACTTGGGCACATCCCCACCTTTATAAAGGGGAATGACAGGGAATGACAATGGTTTCCCATGAAATGACAGACCTTTTTATATTAGCTTAGGAATACCCATTGACTATAATGATGAGAGTGGAATAACACCCCATTCCTAATGAAAAAAAGAGATAGGATAAAATGAAATTTTGGAGAAGTAATTGTCAGGAACTGCGCAACTGAGCCAAAGTGGAATGACTTGGAAATGCAATTGCTTTCCATGTAATGACAGCTCTTTTCCTTCTGCTTAGGAACGCCCCTAGTCTATAATGGACAAAGTTCAATGACATCCTAATTATTTATTAATTTATTTTTGTTAGTATTTTTATAAAGGAGCCTCGCCCAGCCATCCTATGTCCCACCCACGCCGACCCGGTATTAGACCCCCCCTTTCAGCCCCCATGACTTACCCCTCATGACGGGGTATGGGGAAACCCTCAACCTACCAGTCCGGATCCAGTTCGAGGGAGATGCCCTTCCAGCGGCGCTGCGAGGGGTGACCATCTTCATCCAGGGTGAGGACTCCAGGGTTTTCACATTTTACTTCCTACAGAGAAGGGCGTGCAAAGATGTCAGTGGAGGGAGTATGCACGCATCTGCATACACTCCTCCAGACGTCTGCCCCATCTCTGCCCCCTTGTTTCAGAATTGGCACACTACCTCCAGCTGCCACTAGGGGCCAGTAGGCACCAACCACTGGTGTCTCCCCTCCTCGGAGGGGGGGAGCAGTCCTTCGGATGCTCAATCCTTCTCTGACCCTGCTGACCCCCGGTGGCTCATGCTCATTCCCGAACAGGAGTCACCTGCACAGCATGAGGTAAGGCATCCAGTGCCTCAGCGCCACCGGGCCAGCTATGACATCCTATTTCTAATGAACAAAATGAAAGAATGAAAAGATCTTGGAATACTTGTGCACCGTACCACCAGCCCAAGGTGTAATGGCTTTGAATTATAAATTGCCATGATAATCTTGTTTCTTCGAAGGGAGTCTTACTGTATTTTGACTTAAGCAGTTGCCCCTTCAAAGTTAAACTGCCACAGAAATGAAAGAGTTAAATGCCTATGTGCTAGTAGTGGAACGTTCAGTAGACTCAAGCTCGGTTTTCAAACCACTGTCCCTGGTATAGTGTATGTAACCGCCAGATTTGTACAAGCAACTACAATAACAATAACATCTATGCTATTCTAAATAACTAAATAATGATATAACGAGTCAACATACTCATGACTTATTAACCAACTAAAAAGAGGGACAATTTATAGATTCAAGTCACAGATGCCCAAAAAACAGCCAACTCGGTGGCTTTAACACCATTATTAGAACAGCTGGAGTGCAGTGCCCCCCGGTTCTGGTAGGGAGGCAGGGTTGGAGTTCAGAATACAGTAAGACTCCATAAGAAGAAACAAGATTACTGTGGAATTTTTTTCTTCAAACCCCAGGAAGTTTTTCTGTATTCTGACTTATGCAGATTATCAAGCAGTGCCACGTGGAGGTGGACACAGAACCTACTCTAGTAATAGGCTTTGTAATATGGCTGTGTCAAACCTGGCATCACTTCTGGCCTGAGTGTCAGGCAGTTGTGTTTGGTAAAGGTGTGAACAGTTTTCCAGGTAGCTGTTTTTCAGATTTCTAACAATGGGATGTCTCTATACTCTATAATCCTACTATACTACTACTACTTCTACTACTACTACTACTAATGATAACTAAATGATAATCCTCATAGTTTGAATAGTCCGACTATCTGCCAGCAGTTTGTCACACTCTTAGATACTGAGGAATTCATATGTACAATAATGAGTTAAGCAAAACATGATTTATTTTCTTAATTTAATTTACATACCAGTTCCATCACCGGTGGAAGCACCAATGACAGTCACTGGCACGAAAAGTCTGGAAGGGGATAGTTCACTTGGGAACTCAAGCAGCAGGCTGGTAGGACAGAAGTCTGGGGTTATATTCTGTTTTAACTGAAATATTTGAATAGTTTGTAAGTAAAATTAGCTCTATGCATTAAAAATTATTACCTTGAATTAGAACTGTTACTTGGGCTGTGATATTGTAACTTTGGAGGCTTGGGGACTGTTGTTTGTCAGGGTTAATTAGAGGGAAATTTAAATGTGTTGTTTGCCTGGTGTTAGGGGGAGGGGACATTAGCTGCAATTACCTTGTCTTTAAACAGGAATTACCCTGGCCTCCATTGTTCACTTGGGAACTCAAGCAGCAGGCTGGTAGGACAGAGGTCTGAGGTTATATTCTGTTTTAACTGAAATATTTGAATAGTTTGTAAGTGAAATTAGCTCTATGCGTTAAAAATTATTACCTTTAATTAGAACTGTTACTTGGGCTGTGATATTGCAACTTTGGAGGCTTGGGGACTGTTGTTTGTCAGGGTTAATTAGAGGGAAATTTAAATGTGTTGTTTGCCTGGTGTTTGGTAAGAGCCCTCCCACCCATCCTGTTTTATAGGCTTTCTTAAATACTGAAAAGCCACTGGGGGTGGGGATTGAAGGGCTGAGTATTTCTGTTTTGGGACTGAAATCAAGCAACAGGAGCTCAGGGCCTGTGACATCACACGGTACCTGATGTCTGCTTACACACACTGTTAGTGGGACCCGAACACATACTGGACTGTATGTGTTTGTGAGACTTGGAACTTTATTGGTGGGGTTGAAATTGGGTTTGTAAATAACTACAGTCAGTATAGAGAGAAACTGTATTCCAGGGGAAAGGGACTGAGAAAAGGGGGTGTGCCATTATAAACAGAGGGGGATAAACAGGGTGGCCATATTCCACCATGGCAGGCATCTTCGGAAGGGTTGTAGGCTGCACAGGCTGTGGGATGGCAATAATTCTAAATTGGGCCTGGAGAGAGGGAGGCTGCCCACTCTGTAGACAGCTATCTTCTATCAGAAGTGAGGTATATTGGTTAAGGAGTAAGCTGAGGGAGCGGGGGTGTCCAGGATAAGGTGTGGATATGGGCAGCAGAAGGGTGGGGCTGAGGGAGGCTGGGCAACGCCTGAAATTACAGGATGTTATGTTAAGCAAGCAGGAGGGGGGATATTAGGGACAGAGGACCCTTAGATAGGGAAGTTGATGCTAAGGGGAAATCGTACGAGATGAACATTCTGAATACAAAGAGAGTGGAGGGGGAAGAGTCAGGAGGGGCTGTTGTATGGAAGCCTAAAACAGCAGACTGTGGGAAGGGAGATCCTAAGGTGAACAAAGCAAGAGGGGAAGAAGAGGGTCAGTTTAGAGGTGCAGTCAGGGGAAACTCGGGTTACTTGATGGAGGCTGACAGAGTGTCACAATAAATTTGAGCTACTAAGCAACCTAGAGGGGAGAAGGGTTGGTGGAAATGAGAGAACTATACAGAGGCCAGGGGGAGGGAGTCGGATACCCATAGGGCATCACAGACCGGCTATGGAAAGGATAGAAATAGTCCCAGAGGGGGAAGGGGAAACATATATGTTAAGCAAATGGGGGAGATGCAACATATTCCAGACATGAGGGAGGAAAGCATGATTGGAGAGAAACTGGGAGACAAGGAGGTGGGAGAGGAGCCCCCCTTCAGCAGACAGATCAGTAGCAAGGATGGGGCCCTAGCTAAAGGGGACCCACACAGAGCCTCTGGAGGCAGGGGTACTATTACAAAGGGGGAGGATGGTAGTGTGGGGGAAGGGGAAACCATCAGGGCCAGGATAAATGGTTCGGATAAGAGAGGGTTAAAGGTACACCTATTCAGAGGGGGTTTGAGTTAAGTGGGCAAAAAAGCAAGGAGGTAGAAAGGGAGGTGACAAGGGGTCTCTAATAAGGCAGGAAGACTCACCAAATTGAGATCATGAATAAAGGGGAAAGGGGCTGAGAGGGCATAGTAGAGGTAACCATAAGGATGATGGCGGTGTTAAGGTTCTGTTATTGGAGACTTCGATGTTTAGGGTATCCAGTGGGAGGGACAGGGGTGGATGCCATAGCCAGGTGAAGGTAGTGAGTATCTCTGGGCTGACAGTGCACAGATCAAAGTACATGGTGTATGAAATGGTTAGGGATTGTGGAGGAACCGGATTTCCTGGTGCATTTGGGAACTAATGATCTAGAAGGAAACAGCATTTTGAAATCAAGCAAGGTTCCAAGAACTTGCCAGAGTCTGTCGGGATAATGGATGCAACATTTCCTTTTCGGAGATATTGCCAGTACCAAAGGCCTCAGTGGAGAAAAATGAAGCTCCAGAGGTTAATGACTGTTCAGGAAGTGGGTGAAGATAGTGGGTTGGGGTGTTAAGGAACTGGAATGGAGTTTGGGAGGATAAGGACTTATGCCAAGGACAGGTTTCATCTTGCCCCATTAGGGAAGGAAGTCCTTAAACAGGGGATGGCTGACTACATACAAGAAAGGTGGGGTTTAAACTTGTGAGGGGAGGGATAAGGGAGGGGCTGTCCAGAAGCCCTCTCCTCCAGATGAGGGGAGTAGCCTTCAAGCCCAAGGGGGAGGGAAACAGATTGGGGTGGAGGTTTCAGGAGGAGCAGAGGGAGGATGGAAGTATAAGGAATCTGGGTGGGGTTCGACAAAGAGGATCAGGGATAGGGTGGGGTTGGTGTTAGTAAATGCCAGGAGCTTGGGAAACAAGTTGCCAGAGTTCCAGGCCATGCTGTTCGGGGGGGGGGTGGATGCGGCGGCAGTCACGGAAACGTGAGCCAACAAAAACCATGACTGGGACCTAAACGTATGGGGGTACACTATGCTTAGGAAGGATAGAAAGGAGGGCAGAGTAACAGAGTAATGATAACCATGACTGGGAGATGGCCATACCTGGCTACAACATATTCAGAAGAGACAGAGCAGGCAGGAAGGGAGGAGGAGGAGTGGCACTGTATGTGAAAAATGACATAAGGGCCACACAGATCCAGGAGGAACAAAATGGGGGAGAGATACTGTGGGTTAAGCTGGAAAGGAAAATGGGGCCAGCCATCCGCACAGGTGTGGTCTATAGACCACCAGCCCAGGAGGAAGAAACAGATAGGAGCTGATGCTAGCCATCCAAAGGATGGCAGACAAGGGTGAGGTAGTACTGGTGGAGACTTCAATACAGACGTGGACTGGAGCATCCCAGCAGCAGCATCAACTAGGAGCAGATTTATCCTGGACTCCTTCAGGGTGCCTTCCTCAAGCAACTGGTCATGGAACCAACTCGGCAGAAGGCAATACTGGACCTTGTGCTCACAAACAGGGACAGTGTAGTGGGGGTAACAGTGGGGAGCACCTGGCAACAGTGACCACCAGTCATTGTGGTTTGAAATCACAGAAAGAGCAGAACCAAACCACACAAAACACGATCCTGGATTTTAGGGGCAGACTTTGGGAAAATGGGTAGATGCTTGAAAGAGGCATTATGGGAATGGGACAGGAATCAGGGATTGAGGAACAGTGGGCAGTATTTAAAATGGGATTATAAGAACAACAGAATTATGCATTAAGCAGGTTAGCAAGAGGAAAAGAAAGAGACCATTATGGTTTTCCAAAGAGGTAGCAAAGAAAGTGAAAGCCAAAAGATTGCATTCAGGCAATACAAAAAGACACAGGCAGAAGGGGATAGGGAGAAGTACCAGGAGAAACAAAGGAGGCAGGGAAGTCAGTAGGGAAGCCAAAGCTCAGACAGAAGAACACATTGCAAAATCAGTGGTTAAAGGGACAAACCTTTACAGGTACATAAGTGAAAAAGGACAAAGGAGGATAGTGAGACTGAAGGGGGAGGATGGGGCCGCATGGAGGATGACAACAGTAAAGCTGACATATTGAAAGGTATTTCTGCTCAGTCCTTACTAAGGAAGAGGGGGGAATGGGTCTGAAAGGAGTAACAAGTGAGAATGGTGCAGAAATGGACACAAGTCCCTTTACACGAGAAAGGGTCCTGAAGGAACTGGAAGTAATAAGAGCTGATAAAGCAATGGGGCCAGATAGGGGTGCACCCCAGGGTCTTAAAGAACTAAGAGAGGTGGTGGCTGAACCTCTGGCTATCCTGTTCAACCAATCACTGGAAACAGGGAGGTACCCAAAGACTGGAGGACAGCAGATGTAGTCCCTTATACAAAAGTGGGAACAAAGAGGAAGCAGGGAACTACAGACCAGTCAGCCTCACCCCGTAGTGGAAAGATCATGGAAGCACTACTGAAGGAGAGATTGGTGGAACATCTGGTTGTCAATGGACTACAGGACCCAAGGCAGCATGGTTTCACCAGGGGGAGGTCATGTCAGACCAACCTCATTGAATTTTTTGACTGGGTGACTAGGGAGGTGGATCAGGGGAGGGCGGTGGACATGGCCTATCTGGACTTCAGCAAGGGCTTTGACACTGTGCCACATAGAAGACTATTACACAAACTGGGGAATATGGGTGTGGGCAGGACAGTAGTGTGGTGGGTAGGTAACTGGCTGGGTGGCAGGACACAGAGGGTGGTGGTAAATGGCTGTCACTCCACAGAGGGAAGAGTGACCAGTGGGGTACCACAGGGATCAGCTGGGACCGTCCTATTCAACATCTTCATCAGTGACATTGCACAGGATATAGAAGGCAGAATTTCACTGTTCGCTGATGACACAAAGCTCTGTAACAGAGTAGACACACCAGAGGTGTAGACAGAATGAGAAGGACCTGCAGAAACTTGAAGAATGGTCAAGGGTTTGGCAGTTGAAATTCAATGCAAAAGATGCAAGATAATGCATATGGGGCACAAAACCCTGGCACAATATATCAGTTGGGGGTGAGGGATATAGCATGCACCAAGCAGGAAAGGATCTTGGGATTGTCATCTCTGATGACCTCAAGGTAGGGAAACAGTGTGACAAGGCATCAGGTAAAGCAAATAGGATGCTGGGATGATAGGCAGGGGCATCACCAGCAGGAAAAGGAGGTCATAATCCGCCATACAAGACACTAGGTGAGGCTCCCACCTGGAGTACAGTGTACAGTTCTGGAGACCATACCTACGTAAGGACATAGACAGGGTAGAGAAGGTTCAGAGGAGGGCAACAAAGATGGTGCATGGGTTGCATCACAAGTCCTATGAAGACAGGTTGAAGGAACTGAACATGTACTCCCTGGAGGAGAGAGAAGGAGAGAGGAATGATAGAGACATACAAGTATCTTACAGGAGGAACAGGGGCAGGAAAACACTATTTTAAGCGTAAAAAGATGTTTCAGGACCAGAGGGCATGGGATGAAGTTGGAGGAGGACGATTCAGAGGAAACATGAGAAAGAATTCTTCACAGAACGGTGGTGGACAAGTGAAACACCCTGCCAGAGGAAGTGGTGGGGCTGAAACAATCACGGGATTTAAGAATGCATGGGATAGACATAAAGGAATTCTAGAGGTCAGGGATAAGGGGAAATAGACTTCTAGGAAAACAAACTGAACTTACAAGCTCAAATGGGCAGACTAGGTGGGCCATAGGCCCTTATCTGCCGACACTGTCTATGTATCTATGTATCTATGTATCAGAGGGGGTGGAGGCTATGTTCATTAGAGATGGCATAGAAATTGCTAGGTAGAAGAGGCAGAGGGAAACGTGGAGGCCTTATGAGTCACCTTACGATCCCAGCAGGAGATAAGGTCAAGCTGGTGTAGCATATAGGCCCCCAGGATGAGTGATGTTCTTAGAGGATGATGCTGGACAACATCATTGCCCAGTGTGGACCAAAAGGGGAAGGAGTGGTGTTGATGGGGACCTTAATATGCCAGGCACAAACTGGGAACTATGTCCTCAAGGTGGCCAAGGAGCAGAGGCTGGATGGCTTCCAGGATGTGTTCTAACACAGCATGTGATGGAGCCCACAAGGGAGGGGCATGTCCTGGATGTGGTTCTAGCAGATGGGGATCTGGTAAGGGACATGGTTGTACAAGACCCTCTGACTGGGAGTGACCACAATACTATCGGTTTCAAATAAGCATGGAGGAGGGGGTGAGATCTAGGACACTAGCAGTGGACTTAGAGGGCGAGACTTTATGGGCATCGTGAAAATTCTCAAGGATCACTTGAAGGGATTACCTCAATGACAAGTGTGGAAAGGAGATGGGAGGTCATAAACGGGACTTCATGAGGCAGTCAGAATCTGCGCTAAGTTGAAACGAAGGGAGCAAGGTCACATAAACCATGCTGGTGGTCCAGTGAGGTACAGGTAGCAGTCAGAGAAAAGAAGGCCCTACAAAAATATAAAACAACAAGAGGGATAGGGATAAGAAAATGTACCAGCTTGCATCTAGAAAAGTCACCTGTATGGTGAGGGAGCAAAGTCCAGTAAAGAGCAGTGGCTGGCACAGGGATACATGGAGGGAAAAGGGGTTCTTCCGGTACATTGGGGAATGGAGAAAAACTAAGGGCCATCTCAGCAGATTGAGATCAGAAGGAGGGTGGTTGGAAGAGGTGAGGGACCAGGCAGAGGTATTTAACGAGTACTTTGCCTCTGTGCTCACTAGGGAGAGGGATGGGATATCTACAAAGCAAGGCATGAAGGGGATAGAAATGTCAGTAAGTGGGATCAGGGGAGCAACAGAAATGGAGTAAGAGGGAGGAAGAGGTACCCCAGGGGTGTCACATCTGGGTAAGGATAAAAAGGCCAGTAAGGTGGAGGGGACGGATGATGCTATCTCCGCCAAAACGGTGTGGTTAGCCTTCAAGGCCCTAAAGAAAGACAACTCTCCTGGGCCGGATGGCATTCATCCGAGAGTACTATGGGAATTGGCGGACATACTGGCTGTACCCCTGGCGGAGCTTTTCAGCAGGTCACTTGAGACAGGGAGGGTACCTAGGGATTGGCGAGAGGCACATGTGGTAACTAATCCATAAAGGGGGGTCGAGGGAAGTACCAGGACTATAGACCCATCAATTTGACCTCGGTGATGGGAAAATTAATGGAGAGTATACTAAAGAAACGATTAGGGTGTACTTGGAGGGGGGAGGTCTGGATAGTCGGCAACATGGGTTTGTGCCAGGTAGATCATGTCAAACCAACCTTGTGGAGTTCTATGAATGGGTAACATCAGAAATGGACAGGGGTAAGCCTGTGGATGTATTATTCTTGGACTTCAGTGAGGCGTTTGACTCTGTCCCCCACAATGGTCAGATGGAGAAACTGATGGGGTTAGGAGTAGGCTGTTTGATGGTCAGATGGATTGAAAACTGGCTAGCTGGATGCACTCAGAGAGTAGTGGTCTGTGGGGAGCTCTCGAACCCTAGAGAGGTTGGTAGTGGGGTACCATGAGGGCTTGGTCCTGGGTCCGATCCTGTTTAATGCATACATATCGGACATCAGGGAGGGTATAGGGTGTGAAATGAGTCTCTTCGGATGACTCCAAGATGGGAGCAGTAGTTGAGGGAGAAGAGGGGAGGTTGGCTCTGCAAGGGGACCTGGACACCCTGGAAAGCTGGGCTCACACATGGAAATTAAATTTCAATATCACCAAGTGCAAGGTGTTGCATCTTGGTCGGGGAAACCCTAAACACAGGTACACCCTGGGAGGGGAGGCGCTGGAGGCCTCAATAGGGGAAAAAGACCTAGGGGTCATGGTGGATGCATGTATGAATAACTCTGAGCAGTGCAGGAGAGCAGCTAGCAAGGCAAACAGGATGTTGGGATGCATCGTAAGGGGGATCACCTCTAGGAGCAAGGAAGTGATTCTTCCGCTGTACAATGGACTGGTTAGACCACACCTGAGTACTGTATACAGTACTGGAGACCACACTGAAGAGGGACATACAGCCCTGGAGAGGGTACAGAGGAGGGCAACAAAGATGATCGAGGGCTGGGGATTTGACATGAGGACAGACTTAGAAGCTCTGCCTGTTTTCATTGAAGGAGAGGGAGACAGGGGACATGATTGAGGTCTTCAAGTACCTCAAGGGAATAAATAGAGGTAAACATGGAGGATCTTTAGGCTAAAGCAGGAGGTATCACCAGAGGGCATGGTTTGAAGTTGAAGGTGGAAGAGTGAGGGGGAAAAGAGGAGGTTTTTCACTGAGAGGGTGGTGGACCCTTGGAATGCACTGCCTGGTGAGCTGGTTCAGAGATCCACAGTGGAGGGCTTCAAGAGAGGGTGGGACAGACACAGAAAGTGGATGTATCAGATGATGGCCTGTCCCAGGGGGGTGGGGATGGATGATACGGGTTTCTGGAGCACAAGGGATGGGAGGGTCTCGGCACCCAACTAAGGATCTAAGGTTCAAGCAGACTTGATAGACCATAAGGCCTAATCTGCTGGCAAATAGTATGTTAGTATGTTAGATGCTTGACTGGAACATGCATTAGTGTGCTGCCAGTCCGGATGTATGTCCTTCATGCTGATGTCCTCAGGTGAGGGCAGAAAAAACAGAATAAATGGCAAATATACATTCAGGTGTCTACAAAAGATGCTGGGATCCTGGTATGCCAGGACCCAGCACAAGAGTGTACTGGGGGATCTCAGTATGCTGGGACCCAGCTGAGAATCAGGGGATTCCTTTGAGAAGAGGCCTGGGGCAAGTGAAAATAAGCATTTGTCAATGCCGAATGTTGTCTTGCTGGCATTGGTATTGGTAGTGCAGAAGTTAGAGAGATGCATAATAGGAATGGCAGTGAAGTATTGAACTGAAGCCAACCCCACCCCACCCTACAGAGACTGACAGGCATTAGGGTGTGCCTTTGGGTTGTCCGACATGACGCTCACTCCATTTCACCTTACCCTACCCTACAGACACAGACAAGTGTCGTGGTGTGCCTTGGGGACTTCAGGCCTTATGCTCACCCCACTCCATAAGGAATTACACTGAGATGGGTGTAGTATAGGAGAATGGGGTGAACTTTTCTGGCCGAAGAGTCCAAGGCACACCTCGATGCCTGTCTTTGGCTGCAGGGTGGCGGTGGGGGTGGAATGGTGTCAGCATTATAGCTGACAATCCCAAGTCACACCCCTGACACTTGTCAGTCTCTACAGGGTGTGGTGTTACGGTTGGAAACCCTAACTCTCCGGGTGTTTGTTGGTATTTTCATTCCAAATTTTCAACATGGGCTTTTTGTGACCCCACCTCATGAACAGTTCTTAAATACAGAGGCACCATCTAGGTTTCGGGTGCACAGGACAGGTATACTATAGCTAGGTATCATCTTCATAACAGTGAAAGCTCAGCAAATGCCACCTGATGTCATAATTCCGCTATACAAGACACTAGTGAGGCCCCACCTGGAGTACAGTGTACAGTTCTGGAGACCATACCTATGTAAGGACATAGACAGGGTAGAGAAGGTTCAGAGGAGGGCAACAAAGATGGTGCATGGATTGCATCACAAGTCCTATGAAGACAGGTTGAAGGAACTGAACATGTACTCCCTGGAGGAGAGGAGGGAGAGAGGGGATACATAGAGACATACAAGTATCTTACAGGGAGGAACAGGGTAGGAAAACACTATTTTAAGCGAAAAAGATGTTCCAGGACTAGAGGCATGGGATGAAGTTGGAGGGAGGACGATTCAGAGGAAACATGAGAAAGAATTTATTTACAGAATGGGTGGTGGACAAGTGGAACACCCTGCCAGAGGAAGTGGTGGGGGCTGAAACAATCATGGGATTTAAGAATGCATGGGATAGACATAAAGGAATTCTGGAGGTCAGGGGTAAGGTGCAACAGACTTCTAGGAAAACAAACTGAACTTACAAGCTCAAATCGGGCAGACTGGGTGGGCCATAGGCCCTTATCTGCCGACACTGTCTATGTATCTATGTATCTATGATAATGTTTCCCAGTGGCAGAACATATACCATGAACAAGGGCAACAAGACTGAACCCTGTGGAATCCCACAGAGCAAAGACTTCGAGTTAGATGTGGCCAACCCCACTGTCACCCTCTGCACTCTGCCTGTCAGGTATGACCTGAACCATTTGATTACATTACTGGACAGGCCACACCAGTACCACAGACAGTCAAGTAGTATCTCGTAATCCACAGTGTCAAATGCCACTGAAAGGTCCAGGAGAACTAAGGTGGTACACTCTCTTCTGTCCCTCACCATCAGGAGATCATTAAGCACTCTCACCAGTGTAGTCTCCATACTATGCCCAGCTCAGAAGCCAGACTGCAAAAGCACATAGGTGGAGGAGGTAAGGTGCTCCTCAACTTGGATGGCCTCCACTTTTTTTATAACCTTCCTAAAATGGGAGGTTGGAGACTGGCCTGTAGTTGCTGAGACACTCAGGATCCAATGAGGGTTTCTTCAACTGGGGCCTGACAAGGGCCTCTTTCAAGGCAGATGGAAAGACCCCACCCCTCAAAGAACTCTGGACTGTCTCAGCCACTACAGGTCCAATAAGGCCAAGTATCCAACCATTGGCTCTGGACCATCTCCACAGAGGAGGGACCATTGGGGGGGCAAACGTTAACCTCATAGTGCTATGATATGACCAAACTACCATATTTACACTGAGGTTGATAACATCAAAACAATGAAAACACAAGGACTAGTGTGTGACTGCACAAATGGGTTGCTGACATAACATTTTGTGACAGGTCCAGAGCCTCTATACTCCTTAGGAGATCATCCACAAATGCTGAGATCCCATCATCAACCCAGGCTTTGAAGTCCCACAAAATTAACCATCTGGGGGCATCAAACACCAGGCCAGCGCCAAGCTCTCAAATGTACCACAAAAACCTCCATCCTTTCCCAGAGAGCAAATGGACTCTTAAGCCCACACGGGACACCCTAGAGCAGCAACACAATCCAAATACCTTGTGGGCCGGGAGGTGTTACATGACCACTTAATGGGGTGAAGATTTGTCTCGGCTGAGCTCTGCTCCCCTGTTCAATAATTGTTTTGTAATCCACGGAATCCTCTCACTAAAGTCTCATTAAATGCCTCTGAACTTGACAGTCTACACAATGGACAAGTTTGTTATACCAGTGGCAGTAAATCGCAACGTTCAGGGTCTAAGAATGCAAAGAAGCAACCCTCGACGGCACAGGCTAATGTCTCAGGACCTATCTCTATCTCGGCCTCAGAAATGGCTGCGATCGACCAAGTGTTAAGAGAACAACTGGTGGATGCCCTTTCCCCTAAACTAGAATGGCTGGAAGAAAAGGTAGACCATCAGCTGGACGCGTTGGACTCCCAGGTGGTGCAGCAGCAAGACAGGCTAGAGGAGGTGGAAGGTCATATCTTTGCCATGGAGGATACTCTGGCCCCCCTCAAGAAGCACATCATTGCACTGGAAAAAGAGGTGCTGGACCTTAGGGAGGTCCTGGATTACCAAGAGAACTATTATCAAAGATCCAACCTGTGTCTCCGGGACCTCCCTGAGGGGAAAGAGGGTCCAAATGTTCTTGAATTTTGTGAGGTTAAGCTCCCTGCCTTACTAAGCCTATCTACAAAGGGGGCCACTACAAATTAGAACAAGCACACTGGATGATGCAACCTAGGTCACCAGAGGGCAGCCACTGCGCCAAATCATGTTTCAATTTCACAACCTCCAGGATAGGCAAGAAATGTGGAAGGCCTATAGGAATGCCTCGAAGCTACAATATGAGGAATCCTGGCTGTTCATCTCCCAAGACCACTCCCCGAGAATCAGAAAGAAGACACAGGCCATTAATGAAGTGATTGCTGAATGCCAATGGCTGAAGATTCAGTGGTACATGATATTCCCTGCCACCCTGAGGATCCAATACGAGGGAGCTTCCTATAGCTTTTGGGAGGCAGATAAAGTGGCTACTTTTATCACTGTGCTGAAAAAGAAAATTGGCTGAAGGTAACCCAGGACAAATCTTGCCTTGTCCAGACAGTGAGAGAAAGGTTTTTTTTTCTTTTCACTTTATTTCCTCTCACACAGAAACCTGGCTGAGTGATGATGGGAGGAAGGAGGAGGCTGAGGCATGCTGACTTTCCTGTACATGTTTATGACTCTTTGGCTATACCCTGACTGATTTACAAATAGCATGTTTGTCCCCCTCCCTGGAGTCCCCCCAAGGGAGCACAGTCTGAGGAGCTTTCTGGAGTGCCTAACTATGGGTGCACCTCTGCATGGTCACAGCCATAAGAGCTGCCTGGGGCTCTGCATGACTTGGGACTTTTACACTACATGGACTGGTGATACTAGAAAGTGGTGCAGAGGAGAGTTTTGGTTGAATTTTTCTTCCTACCCAGATCGCCACAAAGCTGAGTGCAGCCTCATCTGGCCGAAGTTCTTGGGGATGTGAGATGGCATTTGCGGTGGGCCTGTGCATTGAATTTGACTCACATGGCCTGCTGTGCAGGCAATCAGGTATGCTGCTTCTTGGGGATTGTGTGCTGGGCTCTGGGGCCGGGGGGAGGAGATGGATGCTATATGGAACTTTTTTTTTGTATCCTCTATTTTTGCACCATCCTACGAGGAACTCTCTCAGGCAGCCACCTTTGCCCTTTAGCTCTACCTCCTTGCCTGACCCATCTCCTATCTTCCGGCACCAGCCCGACAAACCCCCCCCGGCTCTCAGCCCCCCCGAGGTAGGGCCGCACTATCCACCCAGGGTGGTCTATCTACAATTAGGCGCACCAGGCTGGGCTTGGTCCACGAGAGGAGGATGACCGGCAGCTGGAGTGTGGCTATGGGGGTAGTGGCGCCGTCACCTATCCCTGTGGACAGGGATTTTCTACATTGTGGTTTGCCCCTGGGAGTGCATCTTGCAATGATGTCTATGCATGGCTTTCCTGCTGACGTTTGCCGCACTCACGCCCCTATGTTCTGGCTGGTGATCCTGCAGTACCCCGATCTCCATCGGGGGTCGCGAGGACACAGAGCAGCCCCTGGAGCTCTCCCAGGGAGAGGACAGCTGTCCTCTGGATGCTCCATCCTCTTCCTCCCCTGCTGACTTCCGGCTCCCCGAGTCCATCCCTGAACCTGGGTCACCAGCATGGCACAAGGTGTGGCGTCCAGCTCCTCAACCCTCGGTGCCACCAGGTTGGCTTTGCTATATGGACTGTGCATGCAAGAAATTATTCATAGGAGGTGGGAACTGTGTGGGGGCAACTGGCTTTGGAAGAGATTAAAGGAAACCTAGGCTTTTAGGAATATGGGTATTAAAGCCAATTTACAGGTTTGTAGGGGGAAGTATCCCCCTTGTATGCCCTTCCTTTGTCATTGCTAATTTATGGTTTAAGTGGGCTAGCCCATGTGTGAGGTAGAGGTTTGAGTGTGGGACCAGCAGGCATAATGACTCGGGGACTGTTGGGGGGGGAGAGATTGATCATAGTGATTCAAATCATTATAAGCAATATTTCTAGAGGGTAGTACATACCTGTTCTGGTTGAGAATGTTGTATGTTACTGGGGAGGTTCAGGGTGGGGGGGGTAGATGTAAATAGTTGAAATGCAACAGTTACGTTTTGTCATATGTTCTGGTTACATGGTTGTACATGAATATTGGGTCCACTGAATGGTTTAAGACAAGTATAAAAACAGCATCTATTTTAGATGAAGTGGGTGGGTATTGTCAGAGGAGGGTGCCTGTTATAAAAGCACACTCAAACAAATATGACTAATAAAGAGAGAATCAATATAATCTCTTGGAATGTGAGGGGATTTTCCTCTCCAATTAAGAGGACGTGGGTTCTAACAGCTATTAGGAGAGCACATGCTCAGGTAACTTTACTTCAGGGCATGCACCTGAATCCCTCTGAGCATCAGAAGTTGGCATGCAGTTGGGTAGGGGCATGTTATGCTGCCTCTTTCTCCTCACATAAGAGGAAGGGTGGCTGTACTGCTACATAAGCACTTACCCTTTAAACTGTCTAGAGTGGTGCAGGATAATAAAGAGTGGAGATAAATGTTTGTGGAAGGGATGCTGCATGGGGTCCCTATTACCTTCGGGAGTGTTTATGCATGGGTTAGCTTGGATTTACTAGTCAGGGAGCAATTTAAAGGCTACTGATGGGGGTAGATTTTAACTGTACCCCGGACACAGCCCTGTATTACTCGGAGGGTAAAGGAAGTGGGGGTTGCATGACAAAGTGGCAGGAAGGTATGTTGGATCTGGACCTCATGGATGCCTGTAGAGCAGCCAACCCTACACTTAGAGAATACACCTCCTTTTCCAACCCTCATAAGACATGGTCCAGATTGGACCACATCTATGTAGATGGAGGGTGGTAGTTCAAGTTAGCTGTTATTAAACATGGTCCCATTCACATTTCAGATCATACCATGTGGTGGCCACAATAGAATTAGAAACGAGTCAGAAGAAAAGTATCTATGGGCGCTTCCCATCTTATTTGCTGGGCACCCAGCAATTTAAAACATTCCTCCAAGATCAAATGACATTGTACACTAAGCTAAATAAAGACACTGCACCATCTAAACAGGTTTTTTGGGATGCAGGGAAAGCCTACATAAGAGGGGCCATCATTGGGTATGCGGCAAGGTATAAAGTGGGGAAACTGAGGCAGCAGGAAGAGCTTTGTTTAAAGATCAGAGAATTGGAGTGTAGGGTGGTCAGAGCTGAGGGTGAGGAAGTGCTCCGCTTACTGGTAACCACCAGGGAGGCTTTAAACAACACATTAACTGGGGAGGCCCAGATGTAATTTTTTTTTCTGAAATATAAATTTTATGAGTGGGTCAATAAACCAGGACCCTTATTGGTGAATCTGATAAAGGGCAGGAGGGGAAACACAAGCATACATGAGGTACAGGATCATGGGGACCCTACTTAGGGACCCTCAGGCTATTAAGAGATGGTTTAGCCAGTTTTATCAAGCTCTGTGTAACCCCCAGGGGGTGCTATCCCAAGGGCTACTACCCTTGCCTGCTTTGCCACTAACAGGTTGAGGGGCCTAGATCCCATGGCGGGTGCCTCCACTCAGAGGCCGGGGTTAAGACAGTTGATATGACTTGGTTACAGCCCTGTGGGTCACTGCAGCCCCCCCTTTCTTCCCACTAGTGGCCCACACAAATCAATCACAGTACCCTTGCAATATACACTTACCCCCAGGATTGGTTCAATCAGCTTGACTCTGGGGACCCCCTGTAAAGTAAGATGCAGTTATACAATAACCACTCTACAGTAATTCAACATAGGCACACAGTTCAAGCAGTGTAACTTTGCTAAACAACCAAATCTGACTTATTTAGGGGATAGTAACAAGGACAAGGGGAAATCAGGTTAATTGATTCAGTCACATTAATAATCACAGTACTGTGCACATATTTCAGAGTCCCAAATGTCACTCTTACTAGATACCCAGAAAATAAGAGGCTAGCCTATT
Organism: Neoceratodus forsteri; assembly: GCA_016271365.2. NCBI lineage: Eukaryota > Metazoa > Chordata > Ceratodontiformes > Ceratodontidae > Neoceratodus > Neoceratodus forsteri. The sequence goes on along the minus strand of CM028138.1, from coordinate 136,634,910 downwards.
TGGTGCAGCTGGTTGGGGCCCTGAGGATGGAAAATGCATGCACAATACCCACTTTGTAATCCAGAGCCGGTAGGCTCAGTTCGTGAAGAAAGAAAGGAAAAATAATCAGATGGAACACTTGCAATTAGATGCTGTCAGGGAGCTACCCTGATTTGTACTCACAAATTCAATGCTGAACTGAATGGAAGGCAGATTGTCCTGGATTGCCAGGAGGAGCAGACCATGTGGACAAGGTCCTTGTGACTGGACCCTGCGGCAGTTCAGAGCAAATGGATGTAGTGTGGATTAAGCTGGGGTTTACTTCCAGCTTCAGGCACTCAATTCACTGTACAGGGGATTTGAAACGCGATTCCCCACAAGTACTACACACATTTATATGTAAAAGGAAAGTACTATACCAGGCAGGCTGCTTCTCTGTCCCGATCGCAATAGCTGCACAATGCCTGACAGAACACACAGCAGATTCAGTTCTGGACAGACCGAGCATGATTCAGCAATTTCTCCAGTCTTCTACAGAGTGAGCCTGGTTTCCTCACTTCTGGTGCTTCTTTCTCCTTACAACTCTGATTCAGACCACACTGGCACTCACAAACAGTTGTAGGCCGAACTTCAGGGCCCCACACGAGCTTCCCGCGCAAAAACTCAACAGCGCAGGAGCCCAGAGCTCCTTTCCTCTTCACAGTCACATCTCATCTGATCTTTCCAGTAGACAGAGCCAGGCATTTCCTTTGAGTTCCTCCCAGTTCAGTTGACTGGTTTGGCTGTCACTCACAGTAAACTCCCCCTGTTTGTGGAAAAAATGTGCCGAAGTCCAAACTACAATTCCCAGAAGCATTGGCCATACAGTACATAGGTGGCTGGCTCCACAATGAGAGTCCAAGTTCTGATTTGCCAGCAGCAGGCTCCATTTCAAAGGTCCCCCCACACTGATTGGTCCAGTTCAGCAGTTCAAAACTAGAATGGGGGACTAGGCAAACACAATTCTGACTGAAAAGAAAAGCAGGTTAGACAAACTGTTTTTTCGTTATTACTCTAAATGATGTCTGGCAAACAGTTATATCTTTGAAAAGTGCTCACTCTGCCCACTTAGTGATGGCAGAAACGGAGCGATTTGGCAGCAGCTCGAGTGGGGCTCAAGCAAGGGAAACACACAGAAACCCCCATCCAAATTAATTATGTCTGCAGGCAGACAGCTCTTAAAGAGACAGTACTAGAGGCTCTAAAAGCACTCACAGATAAACGGCTTGGACACCGAACACCATCCAGGCTTGGAGCATTCAAGCAAGCTCCTGGAAGACTTTTGGGAACCCCCATTTGCAGGGGGGTTACACCCTTCCTGGCCTGGAAAAAGCTTGGCATCTGCATCGAGCAAGTACCCCCATAAGTTTCAATTGCAACCATATGCATTTGCATCAGGATCACATTAGGCTCATACATGTAATCATCAGTCAATATATCAGTTTACCAGGAACACATTTCTGAAACTTTGCAGTACGTCACTCTTTTCACAGTATTACACACACATATTGTACCATAACTCAGGCTATTACCTCTTGCACATGAAACCTGAAGAGAGGGGGCCCTCTCTATCAGCTACCTTGGGGCTGGATGGGGCAGGGGCACAATACCTAGAGGGCAACACAAGTAACTTGGAGTTAGCACTGATGTTCAGTTTGGGCAAGGAGCTCGGGGACACATACAGTATACTCCTTTATGGACAACATTGAGAGGCAAGTCCACCGGCCTCCCAGGGGAATCATAACTGAGGTGCACCACAGACTTTACAGCTTGACCAGTCTTTCTAGGGGGAACTGTTAAGTCTCTGCACTCTGAGCCTCATTTTCAGCATTGTCCACACTTGTCAGGGGAGTCTCCATTGGGGTAGAGATGCTAGACCTTGGGGCACTTTCAGCTCCAGAAGTTACAATCTCTGAGTCTGCAACACTTGGCTCACATGGAGAGCTTTTGGACACTGGCAGTGGACCATCAGGGCACTCAAAATACTCTTCTTGTTCTGGTGTATCACCAGTCTGTTCCAGTCCATCATTTTCTTCCCCTGAAAGCTCAAACAGTTCAGCCATACACAATGATTCCATATCATCTGACTTGATGCTTTGCACTTCACTTTCTGGGAGCATTGGCTCCAGGGACAAAGCTAGGGGCTTAGACAGTCCAGAAAGCCCAGCTTCATCTCCAGTATTGACTAGGGGATTGCCCCGAAACAATTGACTCAGTTCGTAAGAAGGGTAGTATTCAAAGTCACACTCACTTTCTTCTGATATGGACTGACAGTCATGTTCAACTGGGATTTATGGAGGGGAACACTTTAACTCAGCTTCTGTAAGTGCAGACTTTCTTGATTTTTCCTTAGCAGCAGCTCTAGTCACTGGTCCAGTGGGGGCATTTTCTGGGGGCTCAGACTCAATCAAGATTTGTTCAGTGGGCAGTAAATGAGTTCTATGCATTGTTTTAACATCTTTTGAATTATTCTCAGGCCTTACTTTGTACACAAGCAAATAATCTAGTTTGCCCACTACAATGTGAGGGAGATGGTGCCATCTGTCAGCAATCTTGTGTTTGCCATGCAGTCCCAGATTTCTTAGCAATACCCAATCTCCCTCTTGGAGTTCCTGTGCTTTCACCTTTTTATCATACCTTTCATTGCTGGCCAGATTTCTTTTGGCAGCCATGGTTTGAGCCAGTTGGTATGCATGATTTAGCTGGGCCTTTAACTTTTGCACATACTGTAAATAGTTGTCAGCTCGAACCCCATCAGGAGAGACCCCCAAAGCACACATCTACCAGCAGTCGAGGCTTCTCTTCCAAACATCAGAGTGCAGGGAGAACCCAGTGGCATCACTTTTTGGTGCAGTTGTAGGCATGTACCAGGGTGCTAATTTGTTGGCTCCATCTAGGCTTGTCCTTTGGGTGGAGGGTGCCTAGCATATCTAGCAAGGTGCGGTTGAAATGTTCAGGCTGTGGGTCCCCTTGGGGGTGGTAAGGAGTGGTTCTGGACTTTCGCACTCCCCACAGAGAATGCATCTCTTTGATCAGACGACTCTCAAAGTGTCTTCCTTGATCAGAATGTATTCTTTGTGGAGCCTCATAGTGAACAAAAAAGTTTTCTACAAGTACTTTTGCCACAGTGGATGCCTTCTGGTCCTTGGTGGGGAAAGCTTGGGCATATCTCGTCAAAATGGTCAGTGACCACCAGCACATTACTAATATTTCTTTGATCTGACTCCAAACTCAGAAAATCAATACAGACCAGCTCCATGGGTAAACTGGTGGTGATGTTAACAAGGGGGGCAGCCCTCTGGGGCAAAGCTTTTCTTGGTAAGCAGCGATTACAAGTTCGAATGTGTTGCTCGACATCAGCCCCCATCTTAGGCCAACAGAATCTGGATCTCACCAAGTCAAGTGTTCTGTCTATTCCAAGGTGCCCCATATGGTTGTGTAAGGACCTCAGCACTGAGTCTCGAAAAGCAGTGGGCAGCACTAGTTGTTGTTCGTCTACTTGTCCCCTTCTGTCTACTGCTTCTCTGTATAACAGTCTATTGATAAGTTTCAACTTAGGACCTTCTTTGTATAATAATGCAGTTTTCAAATCAGTGGAACGTAATTTTGACACATCTTTCCCTGCATAGAGGGCTTCTAAAGCTGATTTGATCATGGGATCTCGGGATCGAGCCTCTGAATACTGTCATTGTCCAGCTGAGGCAGCGCACCAATGTCTATTGCAGAAAAATGGCAATAAGCAGCAGATATGCAATTCTCAGAAGGCCCCAAACAATCCACCATACAGTCCACTGCATCCGTGGACATTTGTTCCTCCCTGTCAAACTCCTGGCCGAGTGCTCGAATATCAGGTTCTGACAGTCTGATCCAGTCGTTCTGGGGAACAGGCCTCCAGGAGAGAGCATCAGTATCTATGTGGTTCAGGCCTGCTCTGTATTCAACAGCATAGTCGTATGTAGATAATGCAGAAAGCCACCTATGGCCAGTGGCATCCAATTTAGCTGAAGTCTGCACATAGGTCAAAGGATTATTGTCAGTTTTTACCAATATCTTAGCCCCATACAAGTACTCGTGGAATTGGTCAACAATGGCCCACTTCAAAGCTAGGAACTCTAACTTATGTACAGGATAGTTCTTTTCAGATGGGGTCAGGCTTCTGCTAGCAAAGGCCACTAGTCTCAGGTCATTCTCGTGCTCTTGGTACAACACAGCCCCCAATCCTTGCAAGCTAGCATCAGTGTGCAGGACATAAGGTTTTGTTGGATCGGCATAGGCCAACACTGGAGCATGGGTAAGTTGTTATATGACCTCATGGAAAGCAGTCTCACAATCAGAAGTCCAGCGGGCCCCAAATACTTCACTTGGATGAAAATACACTCTTTCAGTCTCGAGGGATGCTGACTTTTTGTATCTTTTGTGGGTTGGGGATACCCTTGAGTGAGGTTAAGTAAAGGGCAGATCACTCTTGAATAGTCCTTGATGAAACATTGATAATAACCACAGAATCCCAGGAATCTTTGCAGTTCTTTTAGATTTTTGGGCTGTGGCAAGGTGGTCAAGGCCTCAACTTTACTTGAGTCGGTCTCTATTCCCTCAGTGAATACTATTTGTCCCACATACTTTACTGATGTTTGAAAGAATTGACACTTATCAATGGACAGTTTAAGGCCAAAGTCTTCCAGTCGGTCCAACACCTTGAATAATCTGCTTTTATGTTCCTCCAGTGAGTTGCCAAACACAATAACATCATCTAGGTATACCAGGCACTCTAGTAAGTTCATGTCCCCCACTGCACACTCCATCAATCTTTGAAAAGTGGCGGGGATGCCTGAAATCCCTTGAGGCATCCTCATGAATTTATAGAAGCCAAGCAGACAGATAAAGGCTGTCTTCTCACGGTCCTCAGAGGCCATCGGGATCTGGTAGTACCCACTGCGGAGATCCAGCACAGAGAACCACTTGCTCCCGTTTAGACATTCCAAAGCATCCTGAATGCGGGGCATAGTATACTGATCAGGGATAGTCCACTGATTTAAAGTGCGATAATCCACGCACATCCTTACTGTCCCATTCTTTTTTCTCACTACCACAATGGGAGAAGCATAGGGGCTTCTGGATTCTTGTATTACTCCAGCAGCTAGCATCTCTTGCAGATGCCGTCTCACATCATCTATGTCAGCATGTGCCAGGTGTCGAGACTACTGGCTGAAGCAGTGTTGTATCAGCAGTGTTGCATTGTTTTTTCAGTGTGTGCGAATTATGTTAATTAGCTCTGCATCAACACCAGTAGTGCACTTCAGTGTGCAGTGTGATTTTAGTAGCACTCTTCAGCAGTGTTGCAGTTCTGTTTCAGTGTATTAGGCACTGTCCACACTACACTGCTCCGGCCTGGTAACGGATGCAATCTGTTACGGCCGGGGAAGCGGTGCAGTGTGTCCACATTGCGGCAGTGTCCATTATGGGACCGGTAGTGCCAGTCTACACTAGGGGTGCCGGGCGACCGTTACAGTGGCACCCGTTCCCAGGATGCAGCTCCCGCTGCGCTACGGACCCTGCAGGGGACCATTACCACGCGTCCACACTTTGCCCAGTAACGTTTACAAGGCATAACCAGTTTCATAACCGTTGTTGAAACTACCTCATATGTGGTTTCAACAACAGTTACAAAAACGCCTTCTGTAACGTTACAGGTGTAAACACAAACCATTGTGGTAACAGTTTGGGCACTATGTAACATTACAGAGGCATAGTGTGGACAGGGCCTTAGGCTGCATTAAAGATGGCGTTGCATAAAATTCAACAAAAACACAAGTATTCATCTGCAAATATCTGTAACCTCAGCAGAGGAAGCTTTGCTTAAGGGTTCCTGAGTGTGAGAAAATCGTGTGTGAATTCCAAAGAAGATGGAGATCTTGGGGGCTATGTCTGTAGGAGGTACCAAAGTCTGTTACCCCATGTTTGACTCAAAGTCACAAAGAAGGCGGTGGACATTTAGTTAAAGGAATGACCACCAATGGTTCTGGTTTGCAGAAAATGGATATGTGAAAAATGGATCGTTCTGGTCTACAGAAAATGGTATGGGATAAGTAGGGCCTCACCAGTATTTCCAGGTTTATCTTCAAAAGAAGAAGAGAGCCTCTTCGTATTGGAAGCACATGCACGGCGAGGAAAATGATTTTCGGTATCAAGGGGCTGTTCGAGTGAAATGTGCATATGTGTGTGTGTGTGTGTATGTATATATATTATATCTATAATGGGATTATCAATCGCATTGGACAAACACCATTAGGTGACCATGCATATATCAGAGTGCGACCACACACCTGCACTTTTACTCCCCTCCAAAACAATTTTGCCATTTTATAAGATAGATAACCCACTGTGGTGCGTGCGGTCACGCCATGATATACGCACGGCTTGGATGGTTGATGCACTCGGCCTGCAGCCTTATGTGTAACAACGCACACCAAGGTGTGCATATATCAGAGCATGACCGCACACCCTACAGTGGGTTATCTATTATACATATACACACACACACACACATATATGAGATAGTACTTGTTGCAAAACAAAAACACTACATTAATGTAGGCATTAGAATGCAAAGCACACAAAGCAAGAAAATGAAAAACAGGGTTTGAGCCTCACGAGTCTTGGCAAATTGGTTGTGTGGTGTTCCCTGGAGTTCCCAACCTTAATGCCCATCCCATACCCCCCAGCCCATAGCCTTCTTTCTAAAGCACAAGGTAGAGCTCCAACCCAGTGCCTCCCATAGCAGCCATTCGTACCTATAAAATAAGAACAGCAATGGGCTCACAAAGGATCTGTAGCTTGTTATGAACTATTATGACAAACAGTGTAGAGTAAACAAAAAAAAAACAATAATCATCTGATATATATGGTCAGTGTCCTCCTACTCCTGGTCAGTGTCATGTCAGACCTGTAGATATAAAAGGGAAAATGGGTCAGTATGAAAAATAAAAATACTGATCAGCTGGGTCAGTTGGGAAGGCTCTGTAGAGGTTAAAATAAAAAAAGTGGGTTGAGGGGAGGGATATTATACCTGTACCACACCATCAACCTGGTTTTTAGAATGAACTCGGTCATGGTGATGTCATGGTTTGGGGAGGGAGGAAGACTTCTTGCCCCTGTGGCCCTAGAACTGATCTTTTTTGGGGGTAGGAGGTCATGTTGCTCCACACCTCAACCAACACAGGGCAGGATAAAGACACCAAGGGACAGATATTCAGGGAACAATGAATGCTTCCCTGGTGGTGTAGTGGATCCCCCTCCCTTTTCCCAATCTACCTGTAGAATACATAGGAACATAGGTATGTGATGGCAGAAAGGGACCGCAAGCCCACCTGGTCTGCCCAGTTTGCCTAGATATCCAGTAGGCCTTTTCTGTAGTCCCCCCCCCATGCCAGTTGCCCTCTGTTATCCCATGCCCTCATGAACCCTCCCACCATTTCCTCAGCAGCCCATTCCAGTTGTCCACCACCCTCTTAGTGAAGAAGTACTTCCTAATCCTTCCTCTAAATTCCCCCCCCCCACCGATTTGGAATTTCCAACTACCGTCCATTGCAGTATAGCACACCGCAGCAGGCCAACTGTGACCATCTCTAGGCAGATATCCGCAGCCACAACCAGTCCCAGAATTCCCTGCAGCTGGCACCAGAGGAACAGGCAATAGAAGTTCCAATAGCCTGCAGTGCACATTTGAGCTTCCACAATCTCTGATCAGATGTTTTCCACTTCTGCTCTTCTCCAGGGGATAAGTCAGTCTGTGACAGAACTTAGCCCAGGGAGTACAGTGGGGCCAGTAAACAAAAGATGAGAGCCTATATAAACTCTTAACATGCACTGTTGGACAATCTCCCACTGCAAAGGACTCCAGGATCTGCTGCAAATGAAGCTGTCAGTGCAGAATCAAGCAAAACCAGTTTATCATAATCTACTACACTACAGCACAGAGCAGGTAAACCAAAATGGCTCCACATGCAAAGTGCACATTGGCACCAGACCCACACTTGTGTGAGACCCTTGGCACAAGCCAGCCAGTGGGTATTGTGGTAAGGAGGGACAAAACCTTTTACATGGAGGTACATCAGGGAGAAAAGGAAGGCAAGGGGAGATATTGAGTGTCTGAAAAGGGTGGATGGAGGAAGGGTAAAAGATGACCACCAAAAAGCAGAAATACTGAACAAATACTTCTGTTCAGTTTTTTACAAAGGAGGGGGCAGGAAATGGGCCAGCATTAAGTAATAAGGATGGAGAGATCACAGAAAAGAACACAGGTCCCTTTGCAAAAGAAAGGATCCTCATGGAACTGGCAGCAATAAGGCTATGGGCCAGATAGATGCACCCCTGGACACTGAGGGAGCTAAGGGAAGTGTTAGTAGGGCCTCCGACTACCCTGTTCACCCTGTCTTTGTAAACTGGTGACATGCCCAGGGATTGGAGGAGGGCTGATATGGTCCTACTATACAAAAGTGTTAACAGGGAGGTTGCAGGAACTATATACTGGTCAGCCTGACCACAACAGTGGGAAAAGTAATGGAAATACTGCTGAAGGAAAGAATAGTGGAACACCTGGTTGTCAATGGTCTACAGGGGAAGTGGGGGAAGGGAACATTGTTTAACCAGGAGTAGCACACTAAGCTGAAGCTCGTTTCCAGATGCAACCTGGAGCACCACGGAGTTAAGTAACTTGCTCAGGATCACACAGTATGCATAAGCGGCTGTTGGATTCAAACCCAGATCTCCAGATCTGTAGCTCAAACATTGCAATGTGCTATACTGCCTCAGGACCCAAGGCAGTTTGGTTTTATGGGAGAGAGTTGTGCCGACAAACTTAACTGAGTTTTTGACTGGGTAACAAGGAAGGTGGATGGGGAGGATGTGGCTACCAGGTTTCAGCAAGGCCTTTGACTCTTTGTCACATAGAAGGCTGGTAAATGAGCTGGAAAGCTTAGGGGTGGGACAGAAAATAACAAGGTGGGTGGAGAACTGGTTGAAAGACTGAAACCAGAGGGTGGTGGTAAGGCAAATGGGGTGCATTCCAGGATGGGAGTGGTGTGCCCTAGGGGTCGGTGCTGGGACCCATCCTTTTTTAATATCTATAGCAATGTTTGGCCCAGTTGCAATTAGGGGAGGAGAGCTGTTCTTTCCAGACCGGGGCTTGTCACTGGAAGGGGTCGGGGCAGGCATTCTGGGGCTGCATCGGCAGTGGGAGAGGATGGGATCACATCAGTGATCGACAAGGAAGCTCTTGTTGGTGGGGGACAGGCCATGCATGCGAGGCCACATCGGCCCACAACTTTGCAAGCCCGGCGACTCAGGAAGGCGGCCAATCAGTGAATAGGACGCACAACCTTGACTGTGTGTGACTGGGCCATAAAAGGCAAATAGTCCAGTCACAATCAGAGAGGAGAGCTGTTCTTTGTTCCACACCACCCACCCTGGCCCCGACCTCTATTAAATGGTCAGTGAGGGTGGAGCCTTGGAGGAGGGCAAGTCGAGATTGGGTGAACTGGAACACTAGGAAGCTGGATTGTTATTGATTGGGGGAAAAGGGTCCTGTACACTGTGCTGCTTGGGCAACACTGACTACTACCAGGAAGTGGCATAGTGAAGCAGACTGTATAAATGACTGTATGCCAACTACATCTATGGGAGTAGGCAAACTGTGTGTGACTTGATTACTGCTAAGGCCTCTGAGCTGGCTAGTGTTGTGGTGGGCTAATTTTGCTTGTGAATTGTCTACTGCTAGGGCTAGAAAACTGGCTACTGTCAAGAAAGAGGGGAAAATTGCTGTAATCTAGATAGGCCAGCTTCAGGGTGGGAGAAATCAGATGAGGTGGAGAGGAGGGAGGAAGATGGGGGGTAGGGAGAAACACAGCAGATGGGGTGAAGAATGCAGAACTTGGGGGGGAGGCAAGGAGGGAAGCAGTAGAAGGGAGCCTGGGTGGGAGATCTGAGGATACTAGCCCAGAAAGAGAGTCTGGGGAGATCTGGGGGGGCAATCTGTGCCACCCAGGAGGTTGGGGGGGTGAGGAACAAGCTGGAAGCTACAGGTAGAAGAATAAGCATGGTAGGGCAAGCACAGGCTTGTGATCCCCAGGCTGAAGGGGCCAAGAGAAGTAAGCTGGGGGTTGATGACAGAAGGAAGAGCCTGGACGGAACCAAATGGGCCAGTAAAGTGGTGGGGGGGGTGAAGGTGATCCTGCTGGGTGACTCCATGACGTGGGGCATCCAGTGGGATGGGGCGGGGAAGGGAAAAAGCAGCCCAGTCAAGGCTAAATGTATCTCAGGCCTATCCGTACACAAGGCCAAATTCTAACTATACTAGACAGCATTGGAATGCAGGGAATCCCCATACTTCCTAAAACATCTGGGAACAAATAACTTAGAGGGGAACAGTGAACTAGAAATCCAGGCGAGATTCCGGGAACTGGTCAGGGTTTACCACTCTACAGGAAGCACAATCTCCTTCTTTGAGATTCTGCCAGTACCTAGGGCGTCCGGGGAGACCAAACATAAACTTAGTGGTGTGAACCAGTGGCTCAGGGACTGGCGCAGGGCAGAAGGGTATGGGCTGGTGGGGGACTGGGGAATACATGGGAAGACAAGGGGTTACATGCCAGGGATAGGCTACACCTCAACTTGGAGGGAAGGGAGATCTTGAAACTAAAACTTGTTGGATTCATAGTCAAGAGGTGGAGTTTAAACTTGTAAAGGGGGGGTTAAGTAAAAGAGTGGCTCCAGGAGGGCTGCTCTAGGGTCCAGGTCTAGGGCATGAAAAGAAGGCAGGTGACTGCAATGTAAATCCATCCAGAGCTGTGCAATAAAGGGCATCAAGGGACTGCTCAGGGCCGAGACCACTGGAGAAGGAAAAGGGGTCGGGGTGGAGGACAGCCCTGATCAATGCTAGGAGCATGGGCAACAAAATGTCCAAGCTCCAGGAGATGCTGGCTGAGGGATCAGTGGATGTGGCAGCAATTATTGAGACATGGACCTAAATTTGGTGGGCTACAAAATATTCAGGAAGGATAGAGGAGGGGGGTGTGGCGCTGATAGTCAAAAATTACATAGTGGTTAGTGGAGTGGAGGAGGCTGTGGGGGGGGTGGAGGAGATCTGGGTAACCCTACAAATGAGGGGAGGTAAAAGATTGAAAATAGGGGTGGTGTACAGACCCCCCCAATGATGGAAGAGGCCCTGGAGGACAAACTACTTGAGAATATCAAAGGGTGCTGTGACCGTGGAAAGGGTATGGTGGTGATCATGAGTGACCTTAATATGCCGAGGACAGACTGGGACACTATGGCATCCTCTGTGGCCAGGGAACAGAGACTGATGGATGTATTCCAGGATGCCTTCCTGGTCCAGCAGGTGGGGGAAACCTACTAGGGAGGAGCGGATACTGGATGTTGTCCTAGCAGACAGTGACAAGATAAAGGGTCTGGAGGTGTGCAGCCTGCTGGCAGGTAGTGACCACACTACGGTCTGGTTTCTGCTGTATCTGGGGGGGTGGAGGATAACCATTCTAATACAGTAGTAGTGGACTTCAGGGGAGCGGACTTCGTGGGCATGGGCAGGATTCTACAGGGGAGCTTGGACAAGATTAGGCCGGACATGGATGCTGGCAGCTTGTGGGAGGCCATTAAGAAGGGGGTGCAGGAAACTACTAACGGAAAGAAGTTGGGGTACAAGCTGGGCCAAGTCTAGAAGTGGATGGGTGGTTAAATGAGGGGGTGGGCTGGGAGGCAGAAATCACAGTGGAAAGGGTGAGGGAGGCCCTTCAGACACTAAAAACAGATAAGGCACCAGGGCCAGATGGGCTGCATCCGAAGGTTGTGAAGGAATTGGCGGATGAGCTAGCAGCACCACTGGCAGCACTCTTTAACACCTCTCTGCTGACAGGATGGGTGCTTCAAGACTGGAGGGTGGCTCATGTGGTGCCTATCCACAAATGGGGGGGTCTAGAGAGGAGATGGGGAATTATAGGCCGGTCAGCCTAACGTCTGTGGTGGACAAAGAAATGGAGGGCATTATCAAGGAAAAGCTCAGGAGGCAGCTGGAAAGGTTGGGGCAACTGGATGACAAACAGTATGGTTTCATCCCGGGGAGATCGTGTTAGACGAACCTCATAGATTTTTTATGACTGGGACCCTGGACCGGCATAGACTGGAGGACGCCCTATACCTGGATTTCAGTAAGGCGTTTGATTCGGTACCCCAAAATGGGCTGCTAATAAAGCTGAGGGGTGGGGGTGGGAGGACAGTTGCTCAGATAGGGGGGAGGATGGGGATGAGAGGACAGTTGCTCAGGTGGGTAGAAAATTGGCTAACAGGGCAAATACAGAGGGTAGTTTCCTCCCTCATGAAGGTCTCCAGTGGGGTCCCCCAAGGTATGGTACTGGGGCCACTCCTGTTCAGTGCCTGTGCCTTGGATATGGGGAGGGTGGTTAAGAGTAGGATGAGTCTCTTTGCGGATGACTTAAAACTGGGAGCATTGGCGGATGGGGACGAAGCAAGAGAGACAGTCCAGAGGGACCTGGATACCCTGGAGGGGTGGTCAAGGAGGTGGGGACTGAGGTTTAATACAGGGAAATGTAGGGTACTGCATCTGAGGGTCAGAAACCCGGGCCATGTATACACCCGGGGGGGGTCATACTGCAAGTCACAATGAGTGAGAGGGATCTAGGGGTGGTGATAGACGTCAAAATGAATAACACCGAAAATTGCAGAAGAACTGCGGCCAAAGCAAACTGGATACTGCATAGCCAGAGGGATTACGTCCAGGAGGAGAGAGGTGATCCTCCCTCTGTATAATGCCTTGGTCAGACCACATCTCTTGCAGTTCTGGAGACCTCACCTCAAGAAGGACGTAACACTGCTGGAGACTGTCCAGAAGAGGGTAACCAGGATGCTTCAGAGCATGGGAGGAAGGCCCTATGAGGAAAGGCTGGAAGAGATTGGGCTGTACTCACTGGAGGAGAGGAGAGACAGGGGGGACAGGATAGAGGTCTTCAAATATGTAAAAGGAATAAACAGGGGCAGTGCCAAAGAGATGTTCAGACTAAAGTAGATGGGGAACAACCAGGTGACATGAGTGGAAGCTAGAGGGGGGAAATTACCGGGGGGGTGAAGGAGACATTACTTCATTGAGAGGGTGGCGGAGCCCTGGAATGCACTGTCCTGGAGTCTGGTGAAGGAGGGCACAGTGGAGGATTTTCAAGAGGGAGTGGGACAGGTACAAGGGTAAACTGAAGCAGAGGATGTCCCTCTCTGGGGCTGGGTGGGAAAGAAAGTAACCATTAGGAGGCTGGCTTCCGAGCAGACACAACAGACCATCAGGCCTGTTCTGCTGGCTTTTAGCATGTTAGATATAGTGGAGAGACTGCAGGGGAAGGTGTGCCTATTTGTAGAGGATATGAAGATCTGCAATAGGGTAGACACCCTGGTAGGGGAGGTGGAGGCAGTAAGGGAGGGCCTAAAGATTCTAGGGAGGTGGTCAGAAACTTGGCAGCTGAAATTTAATGTCAAAAAGTGTACAGTAATGCACATGGGTATAATAACCCACAAACCATTTACACATGAGGGGGAGAGGGGGTAAGGAAACTCAGGAGGAGAGAGATCTGGGGATTATAATTTCAGATAACCTTAAGGTGGAGAACCAGTGCAGCACAGTGGTGGGCAAAGTGAATAAAATGCTGTTGTGCATAGGGAGGGGTATAAAACAGAAAGAGGGAGGTGCTGATGCGCCTTTATAAATCCATGGTGAGACCTCACCTGGAGTATGGGGTTTAGTTCTGGAGGTCTCATCTACACAAGGACATAAGACAGTATTGAAAGGGTTCAGACAAGGGCAACCAAGATGGTGCACGCTATGCATAGGAAGCCCTATGAGGAGAGGTGGATGGAATCGGATCTGTACTTGCTGGAGACTAGTAAGGTGAGAGTGGGAAGCTTATTTGCAAGGAAAATAAGTGCTAGAACTAGGGATCATAAGCTAAGATTAGAAGAAGGAAGGTTTAGGGGCAATGTGAGGGGGCATTATATCACTGAGAAGGTGACGGAGTCCTGGAACAGACTACTGGAAGAAGTGGTGTGCGCAAAAATGGTGAAAGGATTCAAGGGGGCATGAGACAGACACCAGGAGCTGAACAGTGGGCAGAGTGGGGTGTCTCTTGACAAAGATGATGATTGGGGGGGGGTAAGCGGCAGACTCGAGTGGCCAAAATGGTCCTTTTCTGTCACCAGATTTCTATGATTCTAAGGCAGTTAAGTAATTAGGACTTACTTGCTCCATCAGAGTAGCGGAGTTCAGAGTTGGGGTGTCCTTGGTTCGGGGTATTCTGGTGGAACCTGAAAGGGAAGAACAGAGAAGGTTGTAGGGACACAAAGGGTTGAAGGTGCTAGAGGAGAGATTAGAGTGTTAGAATTAAACAAAATATACTTATCTGATCGGTATGTTTTGCCTGACTTGTAGAAATAAAGGGAAAAATAGATCAGTATGGGGAAGTTATAGTAGCAAGAGTAGAGAGATACAAAAAGGGTATATAGCACAGGAGTAAAGGAAGAGGAGTTTTAGAGGAAAATACAAACTAGGTCAAAGTAAGGAAACTAGAGATGAAATAAAAAATGCAGACAGCTAAGAACAGAGAATAAAGTCGAATTTGGGACTCAGCAACCCCCCCCCCCTTAGCGCCCCTAGGTGACCTGCAGGTAACCAATAAATTTAAGAAGTAGTCCAGATGAGCAGGTGGGAATGCATTTGGGCTAGTGGCCCCTATATTATTTAAAAGGGGACACTAGTGGTTCAGGAGTCTTGAGTTGTCCCAGGAGGCCAGCGGTTTGAAAGGTATAGCTCTGGTGATATAATGGGTCACTCCCTCATGGACAGTGGCAATTTTTTTTATTTTTATATTATCTTTCCTTGGAACCTAGTGTGTGGGGGGGGGGGATGTCCTTGGGGCCCAGACTGTATGTAGCAGGTAGGAGGCTGTTCAGAAAACTGCTGACCAGAAATGCTGCAGCTGTTGCTAGGCAGCCAGTTTAGTGCTACTGAACTACAGTGACAGTAATGACAGGATCTTTCAACTGCCAGCGCAGAGGAGGGCAACTAAAATAGCGAAGGGTCTGCACCAGAAGCCATGCAAAGAGAGACAAGCTGAATATGTATGCCCTTAAGGAAAAGGGGTAGGGGACAGGGCAGAGAATTTCAAGCATCTCAAGGGAATCAACAAAGTCCAAGAGAGTAGCATCTTTCAGAAAAAGAGATGCACAAGAATAAGGGGCAGAATTTGAAGATAGAAGGGACGGCTCAGGGGCAACGTGAAGAAGTATTTTTTCACAGAGAGTGGTAAACACATGAAATGGCCTTCCTGAGGAGGTTGTGGGGTAAAAAATAGTGGGGGACTTCAAGAATACATGGGACAGACATGAGCCAATTCTATTGGTGGGTAGGAGGAAGTCAGCTGTTGGATAACTAGGATCGGCAGCTTATCCACTAGATAGGGAAATGGGCCGACTGAGAGGGCCAAGCAGTCCTTATCTGCCATCAAGGTCTATGTGTCTATGATTCAGCCCACAGAGTTCAGGCTGTAGCCTGCTCCATGTGTGTAGGAATGAAGATGGGATATTTTGGGGAGGGGGAGGAGGCTAGAGCAAATATGCGTCCCTCTACCCATCAGCCACAAAGTGGCATGTGAACAGCCTCCACGGGGCAGGTTAAGAGGGTCTGGAGGGTGGGCAGCCAGCAGTAGGTGGCAGGAACCTTTAGCTAAGCCGCATGGTGGCACACTATAGGTGCCCTGAGGGGCCTGGTAGAAAGGGATTGGGAGAGCAAATGCACAAGATAGGGCCCACAAAGGAAAATCCACAGTGATGCTGAATGGCAATGCCTGAAATTGACTTAAAAGTAGCTGTTGGTGGGAGGCAAACAGGGGAAATCAGTGGGTTCCTTGAGGGGACCATGAAAGCAGCAAGCACTGCATACAATTGAGTTGCACAGCAGCTAATGTCAAAGCACCAGGGGCTAACAAAAGGATTTTGGGGAGGAAAAGAACAGCTTAAGGTCCAGGACAGCTCACAATTAAAAATACAGAGCAGTAAAGAGAAAGAGCCCTGATAGGTTATAATATTAAGTAAATTTTTGCAATAGGGGTGGACATAAATGGAGTGTGATAAATCCATTTTATCTAAGCATGTACATGTATACATGCAGAATCTTACATTTATACATACAGTTATTACATCATCCTTGATTAATGTGCATAGTGGACTGTGTCACACATCCCCATCCCTCACCCCTGTTGTTTGGCACTGCTTACTAGTATCTTGCTTTTAGTTTTGTTTCTTCCAGGTTGACCGTCCCTCAGCCACGCCACCTGCCATTTAGTCAGACTTCTCCCCATTCTTCCCACTATCATACAGGGATCATTTGTTTCTGTTTAACAGTTTTAGTTTTTTGATTTTTTACCAAACCTTTTTCAACTGGCTGCTCCAAGCTGCGCTCCAGCTGTCACATTCTGCATGCTGCTGCCGTGTCCTCGCCACACCTCTCGATATACAAAAAGGACTTTTTTTTTACTGCTTCCTCAAAAACTAATAAGCCCTCACTCTTACTCTTCCACTCTGGTTTCCCAACCTCGCTACAACTGCCACCAGAGCTCCCCCAGCACAAGAAACTGTCAAATTTTTTTTCCTTAAGCTGCATGCTTGCAAACCCCACTGCTGATGAGCCCTCACTCTAGGTCACACTGCTGTTCTGGTTTCCAGACCTCACTACAACTGCAACCATAGGCTCCTGTGAAGTCTTTCTCTGCAAACTCTAAATGGTCTCTTGTGGCCCTTATGGTCCTCCCTCTTCTCTGCTTATTTACTGATATTTCCCTATGTCTATATACCACACATGTTTTAAGCCCCCCCTACCATTTTTCATTCCTGACCTCCAACACTGTCAGTCTGTTCCAGGTGTCTACTACCCTTTCAGTGAAGTAGTAATTCCTCACATCCATCTTACCCCCACCATAAGCTCCATCACATGCCCCATGGTCCTTTTTCCTATTTGAAGGAGCCCCCCCCCCGCACCCTGTTCATCCTTGTAAGGTACTTGTGGGTCTCCATCATGTACCCTCTCTTTCAGGGTTTATATGTTGAGATCCCAATCTCCTCACAGGGCTTTTGCCACAGACCATGTACAATTTTAGTTGCCCTTTATACTGCCTCCACCCTATGGCCTTTCTAAGGTGCAGCCTCCAAACCTGGACACAGTACTCTAAGTTGGATCTCACTAATAAGGGATTACTTGCAACACCACCACCTCCCTCCTCCTGCTGAAGATACCCCTCCCTATGCAGCCCCAGCATTCTTCTAGCCCTACCCACTGCTTTGTCACACAGCCCAGCAACTTTAAAGAGACTCACCAAGGTAACTGAGTCGGCCCCTGCACCATAGCCATCAGTGCCTTGCTGCTAGAGGAACCCAAGGAAGTTAATCTGTCCCCAAATTTTTAAGTCGTTAAAAAGTTCTGTCCCTCATAAAAATATACAAACCAGGTCCCAAGGACTTCCCAGTTGCTTGTTGCCTTCCCAGCTCCTCTCCCATGCTCACTAGCAGGATGACAAGATGCCAGTGAGAGTGTGGGGTTGCTCTTCTTTATCTGTAATGGGCAGCAGCTTTTCTATTGATTTTAAATGATCTGGTGGTCACCTGGCAATGAAACGTGGGCATCAGTCAAGTAACAAGGCCCTTGTTAGTTGAACGGTGCCCACATTTTATTGCCAGGTAGCCATTATATCATTTAAAATCAATAGAAATGCTGCCGCCCATTACATATAATGGAGTGCGCCCCATGCCCTTACTGGCATCTCGTCACCCTGCTAGTGAGCACGAGGGCAGAGCTGGTGCAGCAGAAAAAAACAGGAAGTCCTTGGGACCCAGTTTGTATATTTTTATGAGGGACAGAACTTTTTAACGGCTTATAAATTTAGGGACATATTAACTTCCTTGGGGTCTTCTTGCGGCAAGACACCGATGGGTATGGTGCAGGGCAGTATCTTGGTGAGTCTCTTTAAGATCATAATAACTCCAAGGTCCCCCCTGCTTAGTGATCATCAGTACCACCCCCAACCCTATAAAGCAGCTCCTGGTTTCCTATGTCCTAGGTGCACAATTCTACACTTTGTCATTGAACCCCAATTGCCCCAATCTTGACCACTTTTCGAGTTTCTCCAAGAGGCATGTGCATGCTCTCTGCTCCCTTCTTAGTGCCCACCCTACAAATGTTGGTATTGTCTGCAAAAAGACATTCCCTTCTTTGCCAGTTTTTCTGCAATGTCACTTATGAAGACACTGAAGAGGATCTGCAGCAGTACTGAGCTGAGCTGCTCACTGTCCCATCACTGTAATGAGTGCCATTAACCATCACCCTCTGACACCTTAACCCCCACCCCCAGCTACTACTCTGTTTTCCAACCTGCATCTCTGGTTGCCCCCCTTCTGTTCAGGTACCACAACACAATCACTCTGGCATCTGCCAGGACTTGATCCACCTAATCCAATATGTGGAGCAGCTGCCTAGGTAGTCAGGATAAGCTTGCATGTTCTTCTGTCTCCTAGGATATAAGCGACAAGGGTGCACAAACACGTGCACAGACATGTGTGGCACAGCACCAGTCAATGTTTTCCCACCCATGGGCTGCTCCCACCTGCACTGCCACTTGTGGTCACTCAGTTGGCAGTACTACAGCTGAGCTGGCTGTCCTCCTTCCCCAGAAGACAGCCTCTTGCATAACAGTTGATCTTCCTCCTCCTCCTCTCCCTCTCCCCAGAAAGCCCCTGACGCGAGCTCGTTCCTGAACTAAGGTCACCTCCGTCACAGGTCGTTGTGCTACTGTTAAGCTGAAGGGCACACATGTTAACCAGTTTCTAATTAATTTCATCACTTTAGATCCCTCCTAGGCTGATCAATCTCTTTAGCCTCACCCCCCTCCCCCAAAATAGTCAACCACCCTCCTCTCTGCTGGATCACCCTTCCAGGCACCAGACTATCCTCCATGCAGCTGGACAACCCTTCTAGCCCCAGCCTTTCACATAATGAGCACTGGAGCTATGCAGCTGGACAACCCTTCTAGCCCCAGCCTTTCACATAATGAGCACTGGAGCTATGCAGCTGGACAACCCTTCTAGCCCCAGCCTTTCACATAATGAGCACTGGAGCTAGAGCACCACACAGGCTCCGGGCAAGCCGCTTACCCAGCCAGCCACCCTCCCTACATCTGGACCAGCCTCCAACTACATTCTATACAAACTTCATGTAGCTGGAGCACCACCCCAAACCTCCACTCTAACAGACCACATACCTGAAGCTGTCCCTCCAAGCTCCTGGACCAGCAGTCCCCAACCCAACCACTCAGCCTACAGCTAGATCCACCAGAAGCCCCATACCAGCCTCACCATCCAACCACCCACCCTGCAGCTGGACCTCACTTCCAACCTTGAACTAGCCCCACCACCACCAGCCACCCTCCCTGCAGCTGGCTCACTCTTTCATGCCCTGGACTAGCCTCCCCCCAGCAAACAATCCTCCCTGCAGCTGGACCTCTGTGTTCATTTCCACCCACAGACCAGCCCCCCTCCCCTCTGCAGGTTGAGTAACCTTCCCAGAGCTGGACACCCTTTCCAAAAGCTGGTCACACCCTCCATCCAGAGCAGAACCTCCCTACACCCAGACCCCCCTGATCACCCTTCCTCAACCGTGGACTCCATACTTCTCAATGTAGTATTAAAAAAAAATACATGACACTAACATATTGCATTTGCAGTGTCAGTGGCTCAGCAGGTAGCACACTCACCTCCCGAGGCTGGGAGATCAGAAGGCAGTGGGTTCTATTCCCATACAAGGCACTTGGTCATGTCATGTCAACTGGTCATGGAACCAACTCGTCAGAAGGCAATACTGGACCTTGTGCTCACAAACAGGGACAGTGTGATGGGGGTAACAGTGGGGGAGCACCTGGGAAACATAGACCACCAGTCATTGTGGTTTGAAATCACAGAAAGAGCAGAACCAAACCACACAAAAACACGTATCCTTGATTTTAGGGGGAAAGACTTTGGGAAAATGGGGAGATACTTGAAAGAGGCATTAAGGGGAATGGGACAGGAATCAGGGGTTGAGGAACAGTGGGCAGTATTTAAAATGGGATTACAAGAACACCAGAATTATGCATTAAGCAGGTTAGCAAGAGGAAGGAAGAGGAGACCATTATGGTTTTCCAAAGAGGTAGCAAAGAAAGTGAAAGCCAAAAGATTGCATTCAGGCAATACAAAAGACACAGGCAGAAGGGGATAGGAGAAGTACCAGGAGAAGCAAAGGGAGGCAGGGAGGTCAGTAAGGGAAGCCAAAGCTCAGACAGAAGAACACATTGCAAAATCAGTGGGTAGAGGGGACAAAACCTTTTACAGGTACATAAGTGAAAAAAGAAAGACAAAGGGAGGGATAGTGAGACTGAAGGGAGAGGATGGGGGCCGTGTGGAGGATGACAACAGTAAAGCTGACATATTGAACAGGTATTTCTGCTCAGTCTTTACTGAGGAAGAGGAGGGTAATGGGTCTGAAGGCAGTACAAGGGATGAGAATGGTGCAGAAATGGACACAAGTCCCTTTACACGAGAAGGGGTCCTGAAGGAACTGGAAGTAATAAGAGTTGATAAAGCAATGGGGCCAGATGGGGTGCAACCCAGGGTCCTTAAAGAACTAAGAGAGGTGGTGGCTGAACCTCTGGCTATCCTGTTTAGCCGATCACTGGAAACAGGGGAGGTACCCAAAGACTGGAGGACAGCAGATGTAGTCCCCTTATACAAAAGTGGGAACAAAGAGGAAGCAGGGAACTACAGACCAGTCAGCCTCACCTCGGTAGTGGGGAAGATCATGGAAGCACTACTGAAGGAGAGATTGGTGGAACATCTGGTTGTCAATGGACTACAGGACCCAAGGCAGCATGGTTTCACCAGGGGGAGGTCATGTCAGACCAACCTTGTTGAATTTTTTGACTGGGTGACTAGGGAGGTGGATCAGGGAGGGCAGTGGACATGGCCTATCTGGACTTCAGCAAGGCCTTTGACACTGTGCCACATAGAAGACTATTACACAAACTGGGGAATATGGGTGTGGGCGGGACAGTAGTGTGGTGGGTAGGTAACTGGCTGGGTGGCAGGACACAGAGGGTGGTGGTAAATGGCTGTCACTCCACAGAGGAAAGAGTGACCAGTGGGGTACCACAGGGATCAGTGCTGGGACCGGTCCTATTCAACATCTTCATCAGTGACATTCTTGGAGGACCTAGAAGGCAGAATTTCACTGTTCGCTGATGACACAAAGCTCTGTAACAGAGTAGACACACCAGAGGTGTAGACAGAATGAGAAGTGACCTGCAGAAACTTGAAGAATGGCCAGGGGTTTGGCAGTTGAAATTCAATGCAAAGAAGTTCAAGATAATGCATATGGGGCACAAAACCCTGGCACAATATATCAGTTGGGGGTGAGGATATAGCATGCACCAAGCAGGAAAGGGATCTTGGGGTTGTCATCTCTGATGACCTCAAGGTAGGGAAACAGTGTGACAAGGCAGCAGGTAAAGCAAATAGGATGCTGGGATGTATAGGCAGGGGCATCACCAGCAGGAAAAGGGAGGTCATAATTCCACTATACAAGACACTAGGCCCTACCTGGAGTACAGTGTACAGTCCTGGAGACCATACCTATGTAAGGACATAGACAGGGTACAGAAGGTTCAGAGGAGGGCAACAAAGATGGTGCATGGATTGCATCACAAGTCCTATGAAGACGGGTTGAAGGAACTGAACATGTACTCCCTGGAGGAGAGGAGGGAGAGAGGGATATGAAAGAGACATACAAGTATCTTACAGGAGGAACAGGGTGCAGGAAAACACTATTTTTAAGTGAAAAGATGTTCCAGGACAAGAGGGCATGGGATGAAGTTGAGGAGGACGATTCAGAGGAAACATGAGAAAGAATTTCTTCACAGAATGGGTGGTGGACAAGGGAACACCCTGCCAGAGGAAGTGGTGGGGCTGAAACAATCACGGATTTAAGAATGCATGGGATAGACTTAAAGGAATTCTGGAGGTCAGGGGTAAGGGGCAACAGACTTCTAGGAAAACAAACTGAACTTACAAGCTCAAATGGGCAGACTGGGTGGGCCATAGGCCCTTATCTGCTGACACTGTCTATGTATCTATGTGTCTATGTACTTGGGTTAATATCCCATTACGGATGCTGTAGTGCAGCATGAGGGGGATGGCTGCACTCCTGAGGCACTGTCTTTCAGATGAGATGTTAAACCGAGGTCCCATCTGCCTGTTCTGGTGGTAGTTCAGGTGGATGTTAAAGATCCCATGGCACTTCCTCAAAAAAAGCAGGAGAATTTTCTCTGGTGCCCTGGCCAAATTTCCCCCCAATTCACTAAAAATACCACCAACAGCTTAATCTGGTTCAAGGTCAGTTGGCTTTCATCTGTATCCCCCTTCCTCCGGGTCGTGCCTGAAAATAGGCAAGAATCTGTCTAGTGCACTTAGCCGGTCAACAAAAACGAAATAAAATAAACATTAAATATAAATTAATGCAGTCTTCAGCAAAAGAAAAAAAAATACACTGATCCCCAGATTACAAAATGGATTAACACATGCAACTGTCAAGTACAAATATTAAATGCAAAAAAACAGTTCCTCCACAAACACACTCAAATATCTGCAGTAAATAATTCTTCCTTTATCTGCAGGCAACTCCAGATTTTCTCAAATTAAAAAAAGTTGCAATCTTTTCTCTGTAAATATAGTTAAATAGGTTACTAAATGGATTCACACAGAAAATGCATTCTTAATTTGCTCAGTTATACAGTCTTCCTGCTGTTCATTCTCCAGCCCCCACTCCCACTACTTTAAAGTAACTAAATCAGCAAAAATTCCACAAATAACATGCAATCTAGAGGCACAATGCATCCTAGACACTTTAAGGGGGGGTGATTGAAAATAAAATGTGTATTTCAAAGTTTAGCCACCAGTTCAGAGAAGAGAAAATGTTTTCAAGACAAAACATTGAGAGTGAAACCTGCACAGCATTTCATTTAGGAAAAAAACACCTGAGTGATAATTCCCTTACTGTATTTAACATTTCAGGGAGTTAAAAAGATGTACTTTTTAAACATACAGTAAGCTCTTACCTTAACATGTAAATCTTAGCTGTAGGAAACCCCAGTTGTCCAAAAATGGAGATCACAGAGTGCTTGTGCAGTTTCATCAGGCTGGACACAGACAGGGAGTGAGCTGGGAAATGTAGGTCTCTGACTGAATAGACTGGGAAATGTAGTTTAGAATAGACTTTTAAAGGGACACTGCCAACTTTTTTTGTACCATATTATTTTCAGGTAAAAACCCACATTTTATGATTGCTTACCTTCTCTAAAATTCATTGGTGTTGCTGGTTGTTTTATCTGTCTCCTTACTTAGTAGAACTGAAATGCAGGGTAATGTACCCAGCCTTGATTGGCTAATTTAAATCCAAAAATTACTCAGCTGACTGTAATCTTCATTTATGATTCAGTTGTATTAAAAAAATTGTACTTTTAAGAGCTTTGCAGATCTATTTCTAATCTTCATTTAGCAATAACTTACTCTTGAACAACTAGTCTGCTGAAATACTTCTTAGAATTTAGTATTCTTAGCAGTTGTATTTTTGAATGATGATTAAAGATTATTAAAAATGACTAAATTAGTATTTGAAGGCAAATTAATGAATGCTTTAATACTAGATTTAGTATTTGACTTCGGTGAGGGTTCCCAAGTACAGCCCTTTGGGTCTGCATCCCCCATGACCACTCACATCTTGAACACCCCCTGCCCAGATGACCATCCAGCTGGACAATCATATCAATATCCCAATAGACCTCTCCCAAGCTGTGTACCTTGTCTGCAGCTAGTCTACCCTACAAGCCACAAACCAGCCTATCCCCATCAACTATCACCCTCCCTGTAGCTGGCTGCTCCAGGCCATCCTTCCTACCCTCAGACAAGATCCCCCTGCAGATGGAACCCCCCAGACCTGCCTCCCCACCTCAGTAGACCACCTTCCCTGTAGCTGGACCAACCTCCCAGCCTCACCAAACAAAGCACCCTCCTTAGAGCTGGACCAGCACCCCCTAGATAACAACTCTTTCTGCAGCTGGACCCACCCAGACTACCCACCTTGCCCATCCTACACCACCAGTTGCCCATCCTACCACTGACCACTCTCCTTGCACATAGAAAACCCTGCCCTGCTAGGTACCCTTTTATAATCCCAACACTTGCTAGTCTGACATGCTGCATCCCACACACAACAACCCAACAGCCCAGCAGCCCAACACACAGTGGCCTGACCCAGGACAACAGCTGACACACTGTCAGGCCAGAGGAGGTTGGGATGCTGTGCAGCTGTTGAGTGGATTTTCCACAAACACATGAAGCACCCGATCCCGACCTACACCACCCATCCCAGGACCTGAACCACTACTGAACAGCACAGACGATGTGAAAACACCCACCCCCTATGTGGTGCACCTTCCAAGGACACACTGACCTGATCACAGACTCCCGGTAAGGATGACTGTCTCACCATCCGTGGGACAGGGATGAAACAAATAGCCGTGCATGCCCCAGTTTGTTGACCAGCCATCCCAGGCAGCATGGCAGACTGTCCGTGCATCCCTGCATGCATGATGATGTCAGCTGACAGCCAGCCAGCTGGGCATGCATAAAGGAATTGGAGTACCATGCCTGTTGGTCAGTGCATGCATGACACTGCAGGCATACAGCAGAGCGGCACAGCGAGAGCATGGATAGCTGCACCAGGAAATGGTCCACAGCAACACCACATTTGGATGCCAGGACACAGAGCAGCATGCCATCGCACCAGCCGTGCAATGTGTGCATGTTGCCGTGCCATGCTAGCCCAATATGGGCTTGCAGTAACTACACAGAAAAAAGTCTGGAGATGTTTGGGGGGGGCCCTGTGCCACAGGATCCCATTGTGGCATGAACGCTGCCAGGTGTGTTGTGGGGGGGTTCCACAAGGGCCCATTACGGGAATGCTGTTACCACACAGTTGCACAGCTGGAAGGATTGGGAGGCACTCACACAGCTTCAGGCCTGTGCAATGTGTGGCACATATGAACAACTGAAAGGATTTTGGGGGGACTCACACAGAGTCAGGCCTGTGCAACATGTGACACACAGTGCAGACGTGGCAGTGTGCAGTGGGCTGCTTGGCAATACCCAACAGTGTTGTGATGAGACATCGCCACCAGGTTGGGGTGCATGTGAAATGTGGGGGTGAAACTTTATTCAACAGTAGGGGGCCACAGTGGCAACCTGGTGGCTGTGCATGATGTGTACTGTGAGTGTACAACTGTTAGGTGCCATGTCACCATGGAAACCCTACAGGATGGTGTTGTGTGCCATGCCACAGAGGAACTTCAGCAGCTTGCCCTTGTCCTTGGATGCCAGTACCATCCTTATCCATGCCTCATAGCTCTTCTTGGGTGGTGTCCATGGCAGTTCGCAACAAATGCCTTCCCTGGTGAAATAGGTCCATTGCTGTTCCCTGTGGAGCTCTGCTAGCATTGTCATGACCCCTACATGCACCTTTCCAAGCAGGCCATGGAGATGGCAGTGCCAGGTCTCGACATTGCTTTGGGTCCATGGTATACCTCACTCATTGAGATCCGCAACCAGTCACAGCTGAGGTGGGAACATGGGGTCGTATCTCGTGAGCACCTTGGCCACCCTACTGTACAGCCATATCCTGCCCAGCACATGTGTCTGCTCGAAACAGAAGAGGAGTGTGGTGGCATTGGGCGGAATGGTTGGCTTCAGGAGGCTGAATGCTGCTGGAATGTCCTGTGCCAGGAGATGGGCGAGGGCCATGAGTTCATGGATCTTCAGGCTGAAGTCTAGGTCATTTCTATATTGTGGTGCAAGGACAAAGCTCTGGATCTTCCGCCACACAATCCGCCCAAAGTGGATCAGGCAACCCTTGTTTATGGCTTGTGGAAATTCCATCTTACAGGCATTGATCGCAGCCTGCTTAAAGTCAGTATTGATAGTAGGTGGTTTGAGGGTGCAAGACTGTATACTGGCATATTTATTCAGCTCCTGGAACAAGGTGTAGTAACATTGCAAGCTCTTTGTCATCATCAGTGTATAGACCAATGACGTGATGAGGTTGTTAGGGCCCATCCCCATGGGTGCATGGATGGTGTACAATGAGTGCACAGGTGTGGCACAGTCCTGAACGTACCATCCATCACCCAGAAGGGTTCCTGTGCCAGGTCCCTGATGTTGTCCTCTGTGGTGAGAAGAAGGACCTGGTGGGTGGTGCTGCCAGTGATCCTGCTGTATTATGGGCATCCAGTCACCGTCTGTAGCTGCTTGGGGGTAGTGAGATCAGCCAGTGTCACTGGTTCTGGTGAGAGGTCCTTGCGGTGGGTCCTGTTCACAATCTGCAGCAGGGCCCTCTTGCTTGGCAACTGTTGCCACAGCTCAGTGGTCATCGCAGTTGCCTCACTCTGCAGTAGCTAAGCAGGGCTAGCCATGGTGCTGTGTGCCTTCTACTTGATGCCAGCCAGTGCCTGTGCTGGTAGAGCATCTGTCACCTCCAGAGCATGATTGTGCTCATTCTTTTTCTTTAGGTGGTGCTGGCCATCCTGGAGCAGTGTGATGGTCTGGCCAAGGCAGGACTTGGAATTATGGTGCTGGCAGCACCATTACACTGTCTCAGGCCTGCCCGGTGGTGCTGAGGGTTGAGGCATTGGATACCACACCTTGTGCCATGCCAGTGACCCGGGTTCAGGATTGAGCCCGGGCTGTCGGGGGTCAGAGGGGAGTACTGGGAATGAACATCCATAGACTGCTCTCCCAGTCCTGGGGTGGGCTGGGGAATTTCACCGTGCTGTAGCAGCCCCTGGGGATGCCCAGGGGCACTACTAGTGTCGGAGACACTAGATGGGGAGCATGGCAGATGTCAGCACATTGCGCCTGGATGTCATTGCGCATCCATGCTACTGGGGCCAGTCAAAGGAAAATGGCTGGGTGTGACCTTGCAGCTTGATGGCTTTGCTCCTAGCCACCCGTGGACTTTGGTGGAGTCCTGTTGAGGAGGGTCCAGGGCTGTCCTGACTGGCAGATGCAGAGGGGGAGCCCTCCAGCAGGATGGCATAATGGCCATCCCTGATCCTCCTGGGTGCAGTTTGAGCTACCCAGCTCTCCAGGTGGGTGGAGCTGGTGGATGGATGCCCTAAGCTGGAGTATGTGCTGCAGCAGGTGAAAAATATGATATGATAAAAAAACAGTACACTGTCTCATTGCATGTCCATTCATGGACCAGGAGGTAGCCATTCACATTCAGCTTGGACTTTCCCTTCCTGGATGGTACCACCTCACAGATTGTCCCTGTTGTTGGGATTGCAGTTGAGCACCCTGGCCCCTCCATGTCTTCCACGCTGTCCTCCATTGTGCCAGAGGACTGTGCAACACTGACTGGCTTTGGTTCCAGCTCAGGCATTCGGGTGTGATTGCACTTCATTTGCACATCACACTCCATGGGCCACACCTGTGGCAGCTGCTACTTGTCTGTGGGCAGTTTGTACCAGTATTGTAGTGCCACTGTCTGCCCACAGTCCCAGTGCTTCATGGCTGTGCTGTGCACCATGGTCACATTCAATTTCTGTGTCCACAGTGTCCTGGGCCCCCATCAGCTACTGTGCTGCAGCGGGGCTATGCTCCATGGTACACTTCCCTGCTGTCCAGCATGCAGGGGTCCCTTGTGTGTTGTGCACTCTACCTACAGATCAGTGTCCATCTACCTAAGCTGGCCTTTGCACCCCCCAGCATTGGCATCCCGGCATCTGTAGTCACCATGCATGTCATCATGAGTGCACATCCGTCCACTGCCCCATGCATCATTTTCTGATGCCTGCCTGTTCTCCATGTTCTCTTCAGCTGTAGTTCCCTGACCTGTGACTTCTCCGGTAAAATGACCTATTGTAGCCCTCACTGTGCTCTTTCCTATGGGGCTTGCATTTTCTGCCCTGTGCCGGTTTGTTTGTCAGAGTTCCAGTTCAGCTGCTTTGTTTACTAACCACTCTCCCTGCATCTGAAATGGGCCCTGACCAGCCAACCACTTTTCCTGCAGCTGAACCACCCGTTCGGCCCCTGGAGAAATCTTCCTCAAGGAAAGCGCTGTCCATGGACCATTCCACAGTTACAAGGAGGGAGGAAGAGGCCCCCAGCTGAGTAGGAAGCAACTGCTGGTGGGAGACTTAATTAGGGGGATAGACTTGTGAGCAGGGTGGGGTAAAGGAGAGGGAGGTGAAATACCTGAGAGGTACTTTGGCTTGGAGGGATGAGAGCAGATACAGTGGATCATTAGGCAGCAGGAGATGAGAGGGAGCTAGATGTCTTTGTCCATCTGGGGACAAATGGCCTAGCAAGGGATGGGGTAGGGGTAGTTCAGGTAAATTTCAGGGATAGGGGGAGGGTCCTCAAGCATGCATGGTGGCTTTTGCCAAAAGGTTTCCTATATATCATCTTGGGAGAAGATAGTACTCTCCACACCGGCTTTCAGCAGTTGGTTAAAGGCATGGTGCGGGGTGGGGCTCAGTACTAGAGGGCCACTCAATGTCTTCATATGAAATTGCAGAAGAACTGAATGGGAAGGTATGTCTTTTGCAGATGCCACCAAAACCTGTTATAGGGTGGACACTCAGGAGGGTGTGGAGAAAGGGTTCACCCATGCTGGTGTGATAGCCATGTTGCTGATGCCGATTACAGCACAGGCCACATTACAGCACCAGGCATAACGTATCCTGGGAGTTACACCACCAAAGCACCCTCCTGGGAAACAGTCTCCATTGGGCCCCTTCCCCTAATTATCCCACAGGTCCAGGTTCTTAATTTACCTGTTCTCCAGTCCTACCCCATCCTGCAATCACCCCGCAGGTATACAGTAGATTGTTACTATCCCTGATGTCCAGTGGTTCCCATTTATTTATTCATTCATTCATTTGTTTACCGAGTAGGTGCACTGGTCCGAGAACCATTTTCAGGCATGACCTGGGCCATTGAAGGTGGCGCAGGAATACAAGCAAGTACAAAGGAAGCCGGGACAAGGCATACAATAGACAGTAATAAAAATATACAGGACATTTATATGAAGATATATATCAACTTTCAGCACAATGGATAAATAACATTTATGACAATAGCAGGTACAGTAGTAGCCAAGTTGTAATACAAATTAGGCATGATCTGAGATGAGTAAAGGAAAAAGTGCATCATGGCAGTGTAGGTATGGACCAAGAAAGAAAAGGAGGGAGGGAAGTAGAGGCATGATAATAAGTTGGGAGGGCAGGAGCAAGGAGTGGAAGACAGAAGGTGAGATCCAAGAAGAGAGTGGAAGAGTCCTGGAGAGTCAGTAGTGTTAAGTGGAGTGGACAGGTTATTCCAAAGAAAAGGGTCTGCAGATGAGAATACATGTTTACCCATACAGGTGGAGACTAGGGGGCACTCAAGCATGGGGTCAGCAGTGAGACAGAGCTCTCGAACAAGCACTTTTGGCCAAAGGAGGTGGGATTGCGGAGAGGTAGCTCGGTTTTGGATGGCCTTATTGACTGTGCTGGCCAGGAGATAGGTCCATTGGGCTGATGGGGGAAGCCAGCCCAGGGTCTGATAGAGTGAGCAGTGGTGTGTTGAGTGAAATTCCTTTCCCTCTGTATATCCAAAGTCCCCACCATGACCCAGTTAGTTCTTACAGCAAAAATACTACCCCCTGGTCCCCAGGCTTACTATATATTTGACACCCCTCCACATTTGGCACAGACCATCCTCTCAGCTCCTTGATTGGGCACAAAATGGATGATAGTTCACAATCATGCGCTAACTGTACACAGCTGTTTATACAGTAGGCACATGAGCGCAAAACTGGCATTCTGTCCTTAGTTGGTCACAGAGGTTAGCAGAGTGTATCTGCCAATTGCCACTGTGGGGAGAGTGTGTAAACGTATGGTGGGAGCGGTGGGACTGAGTGGGCAGGTAGGTATTGGCAGTTTCTGATTTATGGAATGGACAGCAGCACCACTGAACACCAGGGGAAGTGTGATATTACTGATGGTGGGAGATCAAAGGGGCAGGGGTAGGAGGCAGAGGTGATAATATCTGGTTTAGGGAGGCAACAACTTTTAGAGCCATTCACCAACTGGTCAGAGACTCACTAATTATGCTATTCAAGATATAATTTTGTGATCCTACCCTGTTTTTGGGGTGCAAAGCGTTTGAGAGTCACTTACCCATTTAACAATTGCAAATGCTCTTTGAATGTTCTGTTCTATGTGAACAATAACAGTCCATTACCAGTAAGATAAAGACAAGTGAACAAATAAAAATATGGAATTGAGAGCTGTTCTTCATGAGGTTGATAATGTAATTTATCTTAACAATGAGTCAGAGTACAGAGTATAATGAGATTAATACTGGTATCACTGTGCTACCACATGAGTCTAGGGTTGCTGTGAGAGGTACCAAATACTGAAATGTCAAAATAATGCAGTACCATTGTGGTACCAGTGTACCAGTATTTGTGGGAGCCAACAAAAATCCCAAAATTTCATGATACCATTGTATTACCAGTGTATGTGTGAGATATAGAAAAAATGGTAAAAAATGCCATAGGGATACCATTCTGCCAGTGCACTACCAATGCACAGAGGAAAATCTATATATCACCTACCACTGTGATACCAGAGTACCACTGGGTAGTTCCATTGTGGATTTTTCAGCTGACCACAGTATTGCCATTGCTATACCACTGTAATGCCATTGTGACAAATTCAGTAAGGGTAACCAGATTGCTGAGACAATGCAGTGCTAAAGAAGTGTGATAAAAATTATAAATTGTTGCCACTACTACTGCAGTGTGCAGCAAAAATTAGTGAAGGAAATACAGTGCTAAAGAAGTGTGCATGAAAATCTAATAATTATTTGCAGCGCTCTTACAGTCTGCATCAAAAAATAAGAAAGATTGAGCAGTACTACTGCAGAATGCAGCAAAAATTAGTAAAGGAAATACAGTGCTAAAGAAGTGTGCATGAAAATCTAAATATTTGCAGTGCTCTTACAGTCTGCATCAAAAAATAAGAAAGACTGAGCAGTGGTACAACAGTGTATCAGAAAGTCAATGCAGTGTATTAACAGTGCACTGATGAAAAGCAGTGCTTTGTCAGTCTGGACTGAAATAACACTGAAATGAGACTCAAAATGGGAGTGTGCACTCCACTTCCCTCTGGGCTCTCACAAAATGGCCTTTCATCATGCAGCCAGATATGGTGCTCAGCTCCTTGCATGCATCCTACGTCCCATTCCTTTAAAGAAAACACCTGGTCTCTCTAGGCAAGCTTCTCACTGATCCTCACTTTCCATTCAGCTGGCAATGGGGAGTCACCGAAATCAAACAAGTCAGGCGTTACTCTGTCATTCTTCCCTGAACTCTTGCTACTGGGTAGCACTGCAGTGTCTGCACAATGCACATTAGCCAGGGTGCAACCTCTATTTACTCGAATCTCTGTCAGACACATTATGAACTTGAACCATTACCCTTCTGGCATAAGCATGGGCTCTAGCAGGCAAAATACTAGGCTTGACCAGCAGTCCCTCCGGCAATTTTCCATTGCCTGGTGCATCCAACATTAATATTTTATTCTTGACATCCTTTCTGATACGGACCTCTCCCTGTAAGGTACACTGGGGATTTGGCGCCAGGATCAGAGACTGAGGATCCTTTTTCCAGACAATTCCAACCGGTTCCTCTGGTTCTACTTTTTCAACATCTCTCTGTGCCTCATAGGCCTTCTTAATCAAGGCTGGAATTCTTAAAGCTCTACTAGTCCTTGACCCCTGTTTTTCATAACACAACTGTGCCAGCCATCCAAACATATGTGCATTAGTCCCAGTTAGTAGAGGAACCCCATCATACTGTCCGGTAGGGGGACACACTAAGGCCAGGGTCTCTACTTGCTCAGCCACTCCAGCCACAGAGGTGGGAAAAGACAGCCAAATTCAGATATATCCAGAGTAGGGGTAGGCCTTCTCATTTAACCCCCAGACATGCAGCCCCTCCAACGGTTGTAAGGGTACATCAGAAAAATGCTTCTGATACCAGTCTTCGAACATAATTGTCACTTGGGATCCACTGTCTAATGCAGCTCTCGTAGACACTCCATTCACCTTTACAGTGGTCTCCATGGAGGGACCCACTATTCTGGACCAGTCTGGAGAGGGAGTAGTGGGGACTTGGGCAACTGACCTTGCCACAAAGGTAGGTGAGTTAGCATTTTTGGGGCTCTCACTGGGATCACTGCGTGCACCTCTTAACCACTGATTTGTTCTCTGAAGCTCTCCTTGTAGCCTATATGCAACTTTGTCTGTGTCTTTTGGGGACCGGCATTCTCTCTTCATGTGCTCATCCTTCCCACAATTATAGCAAAACATACTTTCTGGAGTTTGAGCTGGCTGAGGTGTCACACTGGGAGCCAGGGCGGGGGTAATACTAACTGGAAACCTTGGTGCCATCTCTGTCTGCGGCGTGATAAGCATTTGGAGACATCTCGTCAATTTCCCCACTTCCATGGTCAAGACATCAAGTTCTGAGCTGTTGTCAGAAGGAGATGCATGGGTGGGTACCCCAACCCCCATAGCAGATGCAGTTGGATGAGGGTCGGGGCCTGTACTTGCAGGAGCAGCCTTCATAAAGAGACTGTTTTTTATTTCCCCGAACTCTCTCAACAGTTCGCCCCATTGTGGCATATCTTTTTCCTTCTCAGAGCACTCATTAACTGCCAACCTCTGCCCCTGAAATTCACTTGATAGGTCACCCTCAGTCACTCGGGTCGTAGCCGCAGCTATTGGTGCAAGTCCCTCCCGAGGTCATCTTTTCTCAATTCCTCGAATTTCTCTCATTAGCTCATCATAGGAGAGTGGGGATTCCAGTCGATTTGCCAGGCGTAACTGAAGCAACAGCAGTTTTGAGAAGGGAGCAGACTTGAGGATCCAGTCCAGCCTGGTTCGGTCCAGTTCAATCGCTGGCAAACTACCTTTTCTGAGGCATTCTTACAACAATTTTTCCAGCCGAGATACATACACAGACAACAACTCCCCTTGGTACAGTTGTGCATTTCTTACTCTCAACCACAGGTCCTCATCAGAATCTGGGCTCCCATACACATTCTCCAAGGCCTCAAGATAGTCCTGTGCAGTCGCTTCAGGGTTACTGGCCCGTTTAGCATGGATGGTAGCCAGGGCAGGACCTTGGAGGCTCTCACTAACCATCTTTTGCTTTTCGCCTTCCGAGCATTGCCATTCTAGCACTTGAGGGGCAACGTAGTCTATCCAGGTCCCCCAGTCATCCTCCCCTTGGGGGGGTGGGGAGGGTGCCAGAGAAGATTCTCAACCTCCGGTAAGAGTCGTGACTAATGGCAGGTGCAGAAATAGGAGCCTGCATTGGTTCAGCCACCATTATGGGTACTGGAGAGGGTGTTGGGGGAGGAACACCCCCAGGTGACAAGAATAGTTTCTTCAAGTCCTCCACAGTTTTCCTTTCCCCCAGCAACCATTTAGAAAATTTCTCCTCAAAAGTTTCAGATAGTTGGGGGGGCTCATTCCCCCCCCCGGGTCTTTACTGTCCTTAGTTATCACTCTCCAGGCAGTGAGGGCTCCCCCTGGGGTAATAGTCTGTGGCACTTTGGAGCTATCTATGGGATCCTTAAACTCTACTAGGGCCAGGAAAGTGTGGGTGAGCAGATTAGCATGTCGACCCACCACCACAGGATTTTGTAAACCTTCCACTTTGGAAAGTACTCCCTGTACAGTATCTGTATTGATACCCAGGGGGTTGTCCAGGATAAGCATAGCATTTTGGGGGTCGATCTCCTCACCAGTACACCACTCCACCAACCGGTGCACAGCCACTTCTGTCGGGGTACCCATTTATTTTATTTTTTTTCTTAACAGTGGTTCGTAATTATGGCCACTAGAGGACACACAATCCCAGTGGTGAGCCTCCAAGATGTAATCCCCAGGGGGCACTATCCCAAGGGCTACTACCCCTGCCTGCTTTGCCACTAACAGGTTGAGGGGCCTGGATCCCATGGCGAGTGCCTCCACCCAAAGGTCGGGATTAAGACAGTCTGATATGACTTGGTCACAGCCCTCTAGGTCACTGCAACCCCTCTTTCTTCCCACTAGTGGCCCACACAAATCAATCACAGTACCCTTGCAAAATACACTTACCCCCAGGATTGGTTCAATCAGCTTGACTCTGGGGACTCCCTGTAAAGTAAGATGCAGTTATACAATAACCACTCTACAGTAATTCAACATAGACACACAGTTCAAGCAGTGTAACTTTGCTAAACAACCAAATCTGATTTATTTAGGGGATAGTAACAAGGACAGGGGAAATCAGGTTAATTGATTCAGTCACATTAATAATCACAGTACTGTGCACATATTTCAGAGTCCCAAATGTCACTCTTACTGGGTACCCAGGAAATAAGAGGCTAGCCTATTTGGTGCAGCTGGTTGGGGCCCTGAGGATAGAAAATGCATGCACAATACCCACTTTGTAATCCAGAGTCGGTAGGCTCAGTTCGTGAAGAAAGAAAGGAAAAGTAATCAGATGGAACACTTGCAATTGGATGCTGTCAGGGAGCTACCCTGATTTGTACTCACAAATTCAATGCTGAAACTGAATGGAAGGCAGATTGTCCTGGATTGCCAGGAGGAGCAGACCATGTGGACAAGGTCCTTGTGACTGGACCCCGAGGCAGTTCAGAGCAAATGGATGTAGTGTGGATTAAGCTGGGGTTTACTTCCAGCTTCAGGCACTCAATTCACTGTACAGGGGATTTGAAACGTGATTCCCCACAAGCACTACACACATTTATATGTAAAAGGAAAGTACTATACCAGGCAGGCTGCTTCTCTGTCCCGATCGCAATTACTGCACAATACCCGGGAGAACACACATCAGATTCAGTTCTGGACAGACCGAGAGCGATTCAGCAATTTCTCCAGTCTTCTACAGGGTGAGCCTGGTTTCCTCACTTCTGGTGCTTCTTTCACCTTACAGCTCTGATTCAGTCCACACTGGCACTCACAAACAGTTGTAGGCCGAACTTCAGGGCCCCACACGAGCTTCCAGCTCGAAAACTCAACAGCGCAGGAGCCTGGAGCTCCTTCCCTCTTCACAGCCACAACTCATCTGATCTTTCCAGTAGACAGAGCCGGGCATTTCCTTTGAGTTCCTCCCAGTTCAGTTGGCTGCTTTGGCTGTCACTTACAGTAAACTCTCCCTGTTGTTGGAAAAAGGCACCGAAGTCCAAACTACAATTCCCAGAAGCATTGGCCATACAGTACATAGGTGGCTGGTTCCACAATGAGAGTCCAAGTTCTGATTTGCCAGCAGCAGGCTCCATTTCAAAGGTCCCCCCACACTGATTGGTCCAGTTCAGCAGTTCAAAACTAGAATGGGGGACTAGGCAAACACAATTCTGACTGCAAAGAAAAGCAGGTTAGACAAACTGTATTTTTGTTATTACTCTAAATGATGTCTGGCAAACAGTTGTATCTTTGAAAAGTGCTCACTCTACTCACTTAGTGACGGCAGAAATGGAGCAATTTGGCAGCAGCTTGAGTGGGACTCAAGCAGGGAAACACACAGACGCCCATCCAAATTAATCATGTCTGCAGGCAGACAATCTTAAAGAGACAGTACTAGAGGCTCTAAAAGCACTCACAGACAAACGGCTTGAATGCCGAACACCATCCAGGCTTGGAGCATTCAAGCAAGCTCCTGGAAGACTTTTTGGAACCCCCATTTGCAGGGAGGTTACACCTGTACCAAGCGGAATGTGAGGGTACCTTAGACAGGGCAAAGGTGTTCCTAGATGGGGTTAAAATTCCTAGGCTCTCCTCTTCACAGAGGGAGGCATTGAGTAAGGAGATTTCCAAGGAGGAAATCAGGGTGGCCATTCAGCACATGAAGGCTGGTAAGGCAAGTGGGACAGATTGACTGCCCGCTGAGTACTACAAGGTCGCAGGACAGGGGGTAGTGGACCATCTTTGTGAGATCTTTCAGGAATTCAGGGAAGGGAACCCATTACCTGCTACCATGTGTGAAGCGGCTATAGGTATGATACCGAAGCCTGGGAGGGACTCCCGAGATTGTGCCTCCTATCGGCCTATATCATTGTTGAATGCTGATGCTAAGATCTTGGTGGCACATTTGGATGGACTCCTCCCAACCCTGATACACCAGACCAGACCGGTTTTATCCGGGGAAGACACTCATACCATAATGTAAGGAAGGCCCTTAATATGGTGCGATGCTCTTCTTAGCATCCAGGTCTTACAGCAGTTTTGTCCCTGGACGCCCAGAAGGCATTCAACTGGATTGAATGGAGATACCTCTTTGAGGCAATGGATAGATTCGGGCTGGGGGAGGGGTTTCTAGGAATGGTGAGGGCCCTGTATGATTCCCCCCAGGCTTCAGTGCTAATTAATGGCTCACCTTCTGAGTGGTTCCCACTATTCAGAGGCACATGGCAGGGGTCTTCCACTTCTGTTTGCTCTGGCAATTGAGCCTCTTGCAATTGCCATTAGACAGAGCCCCAGCATTGTGGGGATCGGTGGGGGAGCAACACACGCTATCTCTTTATGCGGATGACATGATTTTATACTTGAGAGATCTGGAACTCTCTGTTCTGCCCCTTCTGTCACTCATTTCAGGGTTAGCTTGCTTCTCAGGATACAAGATAAACTTAGACCAGTCAGAGGTTCTCTATATAGGGGCAGGGACAACACCTGCAATGGGCAAGTGGGACCTAAGTGTCTCAGATACCTCATTTAAGTACTTTGGGTTATATATAGGGAAAATATAGCAGACCTTTATCACCTGAATTATATCCCCTTGATTTAGAGCATAACAGAGGAACTGAGGAGATGGCTGGCCCTGCCTTTGTCTTGGATGGACCAGATGAACTTGATTAAAATGTCATTGGCTCAGTAGGTAGCACACTCGCCTCTGAAGCTGGGAGATCAGAGGGCTGTGGGTTCAGTTCCCACATCTGGCACTTGGGTTAATATCCCAGTACTGACACTGTAGTGCAGCATGAGAGGGGTGCTGCACTTCTGAGGTGCCCTTCTTTCGGATGAGATGTTAAACTGAGGTCCCATCTGCCTGGATTGGTCGTAGTTCAGGTGGATGTTAAAGATCCCATGGCACTTATCGAAAAGAGTAGGGGAATTTCCCCAGTGTCCTGGCCAAATTTCCCTCATTCACTAAAAAAATACCACCAACAGCTTAGTCTGGTTCAAGGTCAGTTGGCATTCATCTGTATCCCCTTCCCCCGGGTCATGCCTGAAAATAGGCAGGATTTGTCTAGTGTAGTTACCTGGTCAGCAAAAACTAAAAAAAAATAAAATAATGAAAGTCCTCCTGTGGATCCTCTCTTTGCTCCAGATGTTCCCCATGGGTCCTTCCAAGGGAGATGTAAAGAAGCTGGAGAAGGGTTCACTGAGTTCTTATGGCAAGGTAAAAGTGCAAGGACTAGCCTGAGAAGACTGAAAGTGAATACTGGGGGTTAAGCTTCCCTGATCTGAAAAACTACTTCCTGGTAGCACAAACATGATTTATAAAGGACTGAATGGCCAGACTACCTGCTGCTAGCTGGATAGACTTGGAGGAGACGGGTGCTCAGGGCAGGTTAACAGCTTATTTAGCTAATGGGGGACAGAGGGCATATACCTCTCTTGCCCAGCTTAAACCATTGATAACAACGGTACTTGATAGCTGGCTACCAATCAAACAGACTTTGAGAGCTGGGGAGGAGGAGACACTACTACTGCCCATTGCTAAGAATCCTTTTATAGGCCAAGCATGGAGGACCCTGCTTTTAGTGAATGGGAAGGAAGAGGTATACTGTACAATGCGATGGAGACCTGTATAAGGGGAAGAATATGAACTCTTTCCAAGAGCTTAGGGAGGCCGTGGGTGCACCAAATAACCAATTGTTCAGGTTCTTCCAGGCCAGGGACTATTGCAGAGAGATAAGGAAGCAAGAGAGAGAAGAGACTCATCTCTGAAACAAATAGAGGCCCTGATATGCAAGGCAGGAGGAAGCCTAAGGGGATTGCTCGAGCCACAGCTCATCTCCTCCATGGCAGTATGTGAGACTTGACCTCCAGTACATGTAGGCTATGGGAAAGAGATTTGGGAATACAAATATCTGAACATAACTGGGGTCTTATTTTAGAGTCGCATATGGGCCTACTTTCCTGCAACAGATATAAGGAATCTGGCTATAAATTTATACACAGGCTATACTGCCCTCCAGTGGTTACACACCAATTTACACCGGGGGGTCCCAGAGACATGTGGCAGGTGTAATGAGCATAGAGACACATATTTTCACTGTTTTGGGGCATGCCCGTGCCTGTGTGCCTACTGGGAGAGGGTGGTTCAGGGGCTTAGTGCCTTGTTGGGCTCAGTGGTCCCGGCTTCCCCACTCGGTCTGTTATTTGGTATTGGGGAAAATGGGGGTGAAGAATGGTCCTTGCAACAGAAATGGGTTAGAGTGTTACTCCTGAAGGCAAGGCAGGCCATTTTAAATATCTGGGTCCCTGGGGAAATTTCTACAGTCTCGCAGTGGCGAACCTTAACTGTAAGAGCCCTTGCTCTGGAAAGGAGAACATTTCAGGTGAGGGATCGATTAGAAAATTTCAAAAACCTCTGGGGCCAATTCTTATGTACTCTGAACATAGAAGAGATGATGATGGTACATTCAGGGAGGTAAGGCCTAAATATGGAACCTAATCCAAGTAGGAAATAGAAGAATGAAAATGAGTGTCTGCTTCTGACCATACTAATGGATTATTCTTGTGAAATATGAACTCAGTAATTATATTATTTATGTGAACCTGTGTAAGTAGTATATTGGTTGACAGCTGGATGAAGTCTGTATGTCATTGTATGGTTTGTCTGTGTCTTTTTTTGTGGAAGAATTTTAATAAAAATAATTAAACCAAAAAAAATAGGCCTTGTGGGACCTAAAGGTAGCACCATGAGGATCAGGTTAGATTTAAAGCAAATGGCCACTCCCCCTCCCCCATGATCCTCTCTTGTGGTGTGTGTCATAGAGTACTGGGCCAGCACTGCTGCCTCCAGAAATGAAGCAGCAGTCTTGTCCATCTGGGTCTCTGTGACAAAACCCAGGTCTACCAAAGATACCAAGACTACCATTATTGCAGTTTTATTCCTCAGTGACCTGGCATTGAATAACACAGCCCAATTATGATGAGTGGAGACTGCTGGATCAGCTATCTGCCCCCCCCCCCCATAGCGGAACCCTTGGGTATGGGAAATAAACAGAGTGAACTCCATTTTCCATTTATTTATTTTATTTATTTATTTATTGAATTGCTTTACCAGGAAAGGCACACTGAGCAACAAGATGCTCATCTCCCAGTGTGACCTGGGGGGGGAGGGGACACAAAGGAAAAGTTAACACACAGGTTATCTATGTGGAACATTTAACAGTATTTATACAGCAGTAAAAGGTTACATTTTGTATAGGTTACAGATGAGATCATGGTAACAGCTTTGGTGACTGATAGAGACATAATACACATATACGTAACACTGTGGCAAATAAAACAAGGGCTAGCAAGTAATACAAGTGATACAGGAGCTAACAATTGCAGATGTAGACAAACAGGAAGTTTGTGACAATAAGTGCATGGGTTGGATCAATAAGTCATCTTCCGTAGAAATAGCTATGTGCCGCTGGTCAGGCAAGGGGGGGGGAGCAGTGCAGCACATGATGGAGTCAGGTGCATGAGCAATTTACTGTGAGGTAATTTGCCAGGGCAGTAGATAGAGAGTTGGCAGAGGAGGAGTTGTGAATTTGTAGAGGGAGAACATTCCAGAGCTTAGGGAACTTGTGAGAGAAGGCTGCTTTGCCAACGGTGGTCCTCCGTCGAGAGACTGATAATTGATGGGAGTCAAGGGATCTGAGGGCAAGAGTGGGGGTGGGGCAGACGAGAGTGTGGTGGACAAGTATGATGGGAGGGCACCAAGTCAGAACTTAGAGACAAATTTAGTACAGTGCATGATGCGGTGGTTTTCAAGAGATGGTAGTGCCAGGGCCCAGTAGAGATCGCAGTAATGGGTGAGGGAAGGGGCATTGAAAGCAAAGCGGCAGAATGCACTGAACAGAGTGTCTAGTTTTGATAGGGTAGCCTTTGGAGCGGCACTGTAAACAACGTCACAGTAGTCGAAGGAGGGAAGACTCATCTTCTGGACAAGTTCAAGGTGCACGGTTAGAGGGAGGCTACTAGGGTTTCTGTACAGGGCACCAAGCTTGCGGCATGTTTTTTTTGAGATAGCATCAGTGTGGTCAGAGAAAGTTAGGTGCCGGTCAAGCTATACTCCTAAGTATCGAAATGAGGTGACATCCTCAAGTGTTTTCCCATCCAGGGTGTGGAAATAAGGAAGGAAGGGGAGCTTGGACAGATGTTGTCTTGTGCTGAAGCTCATTCCAGGGCATCTCCTTGTTCTCACCACCCAAATCCCGGACACCCTGGCAGTCATCCGGATGCCCATCTCTCTGGACCCCCCCCTCTGAGCTATCCCCAATGCCTTAATGAATATTTGAGTGCCACTGCTCACTGTATCACTAAAGTCCTCATTTCCATCCTTTAGTGACATAGTGGTACTCAGTAGTAGGTCTGGTTACCATACCGGTTCTCAGTAATAGGTACTGTTTCAAGTTGACATTTTTTTTAAATCAGGTATTTGTAGTGCCCATCATATTTACAATGAAGCAAGGCATGCCAAAGTGCAATTATTTGATTAAAAAACCTATGTGAACATATGGACCTCAGTAATCTGTCGCATGACATGGACCTCACGAATACACAAAAGGGAGTATGTGAGTGTGAGTGTATCTCTGACAGAAGTGCTGCACTAACTGTACTGTGCTGAAAGGGAAAAAATGATCACCATTACACATACAGAACAAGTATTATAAATGTAGAAAGTGTTGTAATAACACCTTAAAACACTCTTAATAAAACAGACAATTTCCTATTTAGCCTACAGTCAATGGAGAGCCAAGATCCTCAGTGACATCATATCCTGTCTGGAGCCTAAAACATATGGCTGCCCCAGCCCTTAATTACAGGCTGATTTACATATGAATAAATCTGGACTGCAAAGACTCACAGATAAACACCATGGCTCACTCAGATTAGGTGTTTGTGGTCTTTCAGACATTAAGAAACCCTGTTGATGACAGTTCCCCTTTAACACAGCATGGTCTGCACTTAGTATTGTTTAGTGCAGTGATTGCAGTAGTTGTGAAGTTGTTAAGAGCTGAAAAAAACTAACAAAAAAATCCCTCTCAGTTCACCCTCTGCTAGGACATACCACATAGTCATACCTGGTGAGGTAGCAATATTAAAAAAAAACTCCCTATACACTCTCTGCCCAGATCCAACCCCTACCAATCATGCCCAGTGCCATAATAATAATTAACTAATTCATCCCGCTGCACCCTCAGCCACGACCCCCACCCCACCCCACCCACCACCACCATATTTGCTGCTGTAATATTAATTAAAATGCATTAATATTGGGTGGGTGATAAGAGGAAATGATGAGAGGTAAATGAATGTGTCCGAGAAATGACAAAGGGTTTTGACTTGGAGACTGAACCATCTGAATACATGCATAAGCAGAAAGACAGTTGTGATCTGTCTATTGCAGCCTAAGAGTTAAAAGGTGGTTTTATTTGTGGTTCCTGTATGTAAAAATAAGAACTTTCCCTGTTAATCTACTGGACCCCCCCTCCTCCCTGATCCTCAAGGTCAGAGCTGCTCCTTCCCTCACCAAGGAAGAACTCCCCATCAGAAACAAGTTTGACCTGTTTATGCAGCAGGCTGGCCTACATTGAAATTATGGTATGTGTGAGAATGAGCAATCAATTACAATGACTAAGGCTCACCCCCTCCTCCAACTAACTTGAACTGAGTATACTGATCAAGTAATGTCATTCCTCCACATGCTGTTTGTTGTCAAGGTGACTCATTGGTCTTCTCACATACTAGTTTCAGTGGAGGCAAGCCTGGTATACAATTAGAACAAACTTGTCTTCTATGGGGGAGTTAGTCTGACCATTACACCATAAGGTTCAGCTTTAGGGCCCCCTCCACTAGGTCTGCCCCTACGGAGATGGTTCAGTACCGCCCTTTAAGGGGTGTTAACCCCAATGACCTGATGGCGGTGCTGGATCTATCGAGTTTATCGGGTGAATGCATGAGTCCAGATGATCTTGTATTGGCCTATAATAAGGCTGTGGGAGATGCTCTGGACAAAATTGCTCCTATTAGGTGTTCGACCTCTCACTCTTCATTCAAGAAGTCCGTGGTTTGTCGGCTCCTTGAAGGAGTTAAAGCGAGTAGGCCGAAGGCTGGAGAGAGTCTGGCGGAAGTCAGGCCTTGATGCCGACAGGCTTAGACTGATGGCTCATTATGACAGCTATCAGTCAGAAATCAATCGTAAGAAGGCAGAATTCCTGTCCAGAGAGATTTCTGCCACACATAATCGACCGGCTCAGCTTTTCCGGACTGTGGACAGACTGTGCAATCCAGTCTGTCTTCAGCCTAGAGAAGCGTTTTCTCAGTTAAGATGTGAGGAGTTTGCTCGGTTCTTTGCGGATAAGGTTGCTGGCATTAGGTCTGGCATCGGTCCGATCCCTCCTATGGGGGACTGCGGTGGTCGATTGGAAGTGGCCTGCCCTCAGTCTGTCTGGTTAGATTTTCACCGGCCGGAATTTGGGGACATTGTGAAGATCATCCAAACAATACGACCAACTAGTTGTAGTTTGGATCTGGGTCCTACACTACTTTTAGTAAGTTGCGTAGAAGTTATCTACCCAATCCTTGCAGACATTGTCTGGATGTCCTTGGAGAGGGGGGTCTTTCCTGACCCTTAAGGAGAAA
The DNA here is from genome assembly GCA_016271365.2 of Neoceratodus forsteri. NCBI lineage: Eukaryota > Metazoa > Chordata > Ceratodontiformes > Ceratodontidae > Neoceratodus > Neoceratodus forsteri. The sequence goes on along the minus strand of CM028138.1, from coordinate 136,591,713 downwards.
GCTGGTAGTTCGACCACCCTTAAAATTCTCCTTGGACCCAGATTGTCTTGCTAACTACCGGCATATCTCTAACCTGCCATTTGTTGGTAAGGTTATTGAAAAGGCAGTTGCGTTACAATTGGATGATCACCTTATATCTCACAATGTCTACTATACTCTCCAGTCTGGTTTCAGGAAAAGACATAGTACAGAGACTGCCCTTGTCCAGGTATTGAGTGACCTCCTGATGGCCAGAGATCGAAAGGCATGTACCACTCTGGTCCTTCTCGATCTGTCTGCTGCATTTGACACTGTAGACCATGGAGTGCTATTGGATCGCCTGCGGGTCTTTTGCGGACTGTCTGGTACAGTCCTCAAGTGGTTTCGTTCTTACCTCACGGGCAGGTTTCAGAGAGTTGTCACCGGAATTTATTCCTCTGACACTCACTTCCTGCCTTGTGGGGTACCACAGGGCTCCATTTTAGCTCCCATGTTGTTTGCAGTGTATATGCTGCCATTAGGAGAAATCATCAGGCGATACAGTTTGGGTTTTCACTGCTATGCAGATGATACTCAACTGTATCTGTCCTTTCTCCCCAGTCAAGGTGATGCACTCTCTGTACTTAATAGTTGCCTTGATGAGATCAGACTGTGGATGAGTTTGAGCTGGTTGAGACTCAATCCGGATAAGACTGAGGTGCTGGTTGTGGATCCAGGTCGTCCGGGGATGGGTGTGGGTGTTGGGTAACCATCAGGTTTATTACTTGGTGGCGTACCACTCTCTACCTCTAAACAGGTGCGAAACCTGGGCGTTATTTTTGATGATGGTTTAACCCTGAAGTCTCAGGTGTCAGCTGTCGTCAAGTCCTCTTTTTACCATCTGAGGAATATCACCCGGGTGAAACATCTGATTCCCCCGGATGACCTTCCAACATTGGTCCATGCCATTGTCACTACCCGTCTTAACTACTGCAACTCCCTCTACCTAGGGCTACCAGGGGTTGATATCCGCCACCTCCAGCTGGTGCAGAACGCGGCAGCCAGGTTTTTTGACTGGGACTTCTAGAACCAGTCATATTACGCCTGTACTCCGCGAACTACACTGGCTGCCGGTTTGGTGGCGGATCACCTTTAAGGTTGGTTTACTAACCTTAAAGCCCGAAGGATGACCAGGGACCCGGTTACCTGAAAGATCTTCTGATTCCCTATTGTCCCCTCCGCCCTCTCCGTTCCGCCAACGAGGGATTGCTGGAGATTCCCAGGGTTCGATTGAAGTCATCAGGATCTCGTTCCTTTGCTTTTTCAGCACTGACCCTGTGGAATTCTCTACCTCGTTGGTTGAGAGAATGTCCAACCGTTGAACATTTTAAAGTTGCTTTAAAAACATATCTATTTGGCTTAGCGTATCTCTGCTAGTTGTGGCTGTCTTTTAAATGTTGTGATTTTATTATTTTAAAAATTTGTACAGCGCCTTGATCTTGAAAGGCGCTTTATAAATAAAATTGAATTGAATTGAATTCTTCTTGGCACAAATAATCTAGTTTAAAGCAAGCATTTGTCAGTGCTGTCAGTGCTGATTGTTCACCACTTGCATTGCATTGCATTGTATTAAAATAGTTCAAATAGTTGAAGAGCTCAATGTAAAAATGATTAGTGTATATTCATTCAAAGCAGGCAGGTGTTTCAAAGTTTAACTACCACAGAAAGTTTTTTTTTATTATCTTCTGGGCTAACATTGGGAATGGGGGAAGGGGCTGCAAGACTACACCATCACAAAGCTAGAACCACACCTTTCAAACACCACTTTATTACACAGGGCCCTGCAGATTTCCAGAGAACTGATATTCTGCTGCATTTCTTTTCTTTAAAAAGCTAGGAATCCTATGCCCAAACGAAAACTATGTAATGATATCTGAATGGGCTTCAGCAATAGAAAGGGAAGTAATTTATTTTAGGAGTCAATGAATTCTGATATTATTAATAAGAACAGACTTTTATTTTACAAAACTAAAACTATGCCTATCCTTTTCAGCAGTAATTAACTTGGTCAGGATATACATTTTGTTAACAATATTAAATGGCGTCACACTATACTTGCTAATTACTGAAAACATACTGTAAATAATACTTTTTATTTGTTCATTAAACAATAGTTAGGAGAGACATTTCTGGAAACATGTACGCTAAGGCCGGGATATTCAAAGCAGTTGCACCGAGGCAAGTGCAGGCTTGCACCAAGGAACAATATTCAGCGGGAGCCATTGCACAGTGCTAATCCCAGTGTGCCAATGTGCAACCATAATGAATGCTTGCACAAGAGCAGGGGGCGTGCCCATGAATATGTGTCTCAGTGAGATATTCAACCATGGGACCATGGTGCAAGTGCAGAGCAAATCCTGGATGCGCTGAGCAGACTTGAGCCTATAAATACAGGGTGCAAGCACACAGACAGCACTTGCACCAGGGGAGAGGGAGTGAGAGAGACAGCATGGCAAGAGAAGGTGGAGGGACAGAAACAAAGACAGAGCAAGGGAGACAGAGCATGTGAGGGACAGAGTGACTGGCACAGGCAGCCACAGGGGCATGGGACAGAGGTGGCAGTGGAAAGTGAGCCAGGGGCTGAGAGAGGGAGAGGCCGGCAAAGTGTCACGCAGTGCACCAGGGTGGCATACAGCCCACAGCAGCTGACCACCCAGGGGGAGACAGGACATCAGGGGCCATGGCCAGTGCATCCTTCCTAATGGAGGCAGTAATGAGGGATGTGAGGAGGCAGGAGGAACAGCGACGTGGCCATGGAAGGGCCCGTCGGTGGTACGCCTAGAACAGGTGGTACCATGCCCACACACCTTCAAGAATTACACCGACACAGAGATTGTGGGCCTGTATCACTTGAACAGGGTCATTCTGAAGCAGCTCTGTGAGTTGTGCAGTGAAAAGATGCAGGTACCCACAAGACGGTGCCATGCAATGTCTGTGGAGACAAAGGTGACAGCTAGCATGTGCCTGCTTACCATGGGCACCTTGCAGAGACCAACAGGGGACACTACAGGCATAACCAAGTTGGCCACGTCCCGCCTCCTCACACTGTTCCTCAAGGCCTTGCTGCCACATGTTTTGGAATACATCCATTTTCCCAGCACTCAGGCAGAGTGTACAACAACCATGCAGGACTTCTACAGGGTAGCACACATGTCTGGCATGCTTGGGGCCATTGACTGCACCCATGTGGGCATCTGCATGCCACCTGGCCCTGAGGGTGTGGCATACACGAACAGGAAGGGGTTCCCTAGTGTGAACTGCCAGATGGTGTGCGATGCCAAGGGATGCATCACCAATGTCTGTGCCACACACCCTGGGAGTGCACATGATGCATTCATCTGACACAGCTCTGTGCTGTGCCACGGGTTAGAGCATGGGAACATCTCCACGGGCCACCTAGTGGGTGAGTATGGTAAGGGCAAGGGGTACTGGGCAGAGCAGGGCATGGGATGGGGGAGGGCAGGGTGGATGCGCTGGCGAGTGTGCCAGGGATAGGCAAGGGACATAGCATCAGAGGACACAGGGATAACTATGTCATTATCCCCACAGGTGACAGTGGCTATCCACTCAGGCCCTGGCTGCTCACCCCTACTGGCGTCCATTGTCCCCAGCAGAGGAATGGTACAATGAGGCACACATCAGCATGTGGAACATCATTGAGTGTGTACCTGGGATGCTGAAGGCATGGTTCCATTGCCTAGACAGGTCTGGTGGTGCCCTACAGTACAACCCCTTGAAAGTCTGTGGTCTATTCCTGGCCTGCTGCATACTGCACAACATGACCATTGACCGTGGGATAGCTATCAAGGCTGATGAGGGGAACAGTAGTGGGGATGATGAGGGCAATGGGTCAGAGGGTGGTGGACAGCCCCCCCGGGCAGAGGGATCCCCGGCTGCAGAGGAGGATGGTACACCAGCACAGGGACACCATCACACAGGAGCACTATGGTGCATGCAGGTTTGTGGTGCCACACACACAGGTACAGCACACAGGCAGGGGCATGCATGGCAATGGGCATGCACATACAGAGGTGTGGTGCAGGGGTGGGGTGACAGTGTCACACAGCCACACACAACTGCACACAGCAGTGAACAACAACACACATGTGCTCAGGCTCTGGCATGTGGTGGGGATAAGATGCAGTGCACCGGTGCACAGGCACAACTAATGCAGATCTGCTCTCATCACCACCACACCACATGGGCTAGTGGCTGGGCAGGCACACACACAGACAGCATGCGGCATGACACACAGGTGCCACACCTGTGGTATGCACACACGCACACACACACACACACCGCCCATGTGTGCACAGGGCAGTGGCAGCAGACTACAGCCAGGGCGGCATGCACATCAGGTCCACTGTGCAGAACCATGGCCACTGCGGCCAAGGGGGTGGTGGCACTGGGGCTGATCGGCAGCCACAGACTGCACATTGGCCACAGGGGGTGTTTGCAGCAGCCTCCCAGGGATTGTACTGTGGGACCGCAACCAGGTCCATGCAGGGGTGTGAAGGCATCCAAACAGGCCAGCCACAGGCGTGCCTGGGATGCCAACAGCAGAGCCCAGCATCGATGGGGAGGGTGTTGCTCAATGCCAGGATCATGGGGAGGACCGTGCACTACATGGTGTTCGAGGTGAATGACCACACCCTGTGGCAGCCAGCAGTGAAATACTATCCATGATCGCATTGGCTATGCAATCTTGGTATGTGGTCGTGTCCTCCCGCAAGCACTGAATAGCCTCCAGGAGCTGCACAATGCCTCTTTCATGCTGCTTGGCCACCTGGTGCACCTCCACGCCGCAGTGCATGCACACCAGCTACCAGCAGCTCCTGTTATTCCACGGAGGCCCACAGCAAATGGGCGTGCTGTGCCAATGGGTCAGCACTCAGGGGAACCTGGGCGGGGTGCCAATCCTCCGGTGGTGTATGACCATGCTGCACAGCTCCCTGCTCAGGTGGATGCTGCATAGTAGGATCCCCATGGGGTAGGTTTCTTTCAGGTGCCCTGGCAGTAGACCTGCGTCCGGCTGCCCTATGTCCCCTGCTGCTGCCTGCCACCGCTGCCCCTCCAGCCTCTGTATGCTGCCCAGTGCCTGCGTCGCTGCACCACCACCACCACCACATGGCACTGCCATTGCAGTGCACATAGCAGCACCAGCAGCAGTGGTGGGCAGCTGTCCCACCGCTGACAGGCCACTGGGCATGCCACCTGTTATGGTACCTGGCATGGACATCTCCCCACAGCATCACCCATGCTGTCCAGGAACATGGTCAGGTTGTCATCAGTGTCAGACCCCACCCCGATCTGTGTCTCCACACAGAGGACACCATGGCTGACATCCTGCTGAAACACAGCCAGGGCCTCATCTGACCCCATGCCCAGGACATCCGGCTGGATAGCAGTGGAGTGCTACAGCTGATCAGGCCCCCAGATGCCCGTGGAGGTGGATGACTGGTCCTCCGGGGCTGGGTCTGCCTCCATGGCTGCTGCTGGCACCCCATCCGCCACATGCAGGTATGCTGGTGCTGAAAGAGAAAACAGATGTGTCAGTGATGCATAGCCCCCATCCATCCCCCATCCTCCCCCCAGCCACTATGTGCTGTGCATGACCAACATATGTACCATGCAGTGATGGACTTTCCCCCATCTGAAAACAGCCATCCGGCACACCCTCGACAGTGCTGCAGTGCATGGTGGCTGCCACCAGCTCCTCCTGTGCCATGACCTGTGGTACATCAGCAGACCCCCCTCCAGTGGCTGTCTGGGCTACATGAATGGCTGCCACCTTCTCCTTGATGTGCCGCTTATCAGTGCCCACCTTCCTACGGCACTCTTGGCTGTCCTGCTGGTTGACACACAAACCACCACCTCCTCCCAGGCCACAGCCCTGGCCTGTGGTATGCCTGTGGCACCACTCAGCAGTGGCTCCCTGTCGAGGTAGGTCTCAAACAGGGCATGTGCCTCTGCCTTAGTAAAGTTGGGCCTATGTTTGCAAGCAGGTCCATGCTCCTCACTCTCTTTACACTCCAACATAGTGCTACCTGTGGAAATGGACATGTGTGCCAGTGTCAGCAGCAGCCTACTCCATCCACCCTGCTGTGATGGCTCAGCAGCATGTGCAACTTACCTCAGATGGTTGTAACACCGGTCCATGTCCTGTGCTGGTCCGTGGCACTTTTATAGCGCAATGCATGCAAATGAGCATTGGCGGAACGACAATGACATGCTAATTTCTCCAGTGCACTGTGTATTGGCTGATGAGCTCATTTGCACGTGGTGGCTGAATATTGCATACTTGCTGAATGCATAATGGAATTGCTCCAGAGCAAGTCGTGGTGCAATGTCCAGGCATGCACAGTGTGCAGAACTGCAGTGCACATGCGTCATTCAGTGTGCTACCACCTATTGTGCACTGTGCGCCCACTGTGCAATAGGGACTGTGGTGCATTGTGCACCATGGCTGCTATTGTGCACTGGTGCACAGTGAGCCAGCAACCCCTGACCTCTACTCTGACCCTTTGACCCCTTGGATCTCCACCACCATGTGCCTGTCAGGCCATGCCCATGTTGGCAGACACAGCTCATCCCTCAATGAGGCGCGCATCCCCACACATTGTGCACATGTGCTCCTCTGGCCACCATTTTGCCCCCATACTTCACAGTCGGAATAATGGTGCAGCGGGGAATTCGCCGGGCCCATAAGTGGTCCGAAATTGAACTAGTGAATCTGGTGGCCTGTGTGCAATCACATGCACCAGGGCTGTTTGGGCAGATGCCCCTGCAACAACCGTGGATGGATGTCTGGCAGGGCATTGCTGCCAGCCTGGTGCAGCACATTGGGGTGGCCAGAACTAGGAAGCAATATGCCACCATTATGATGACCTCATGCGGTGGGACCTGGAGTGCCTGAGACAGCTGCAGGCATGCGTCCGCCAAGGGGCCATGCCATGGCCAGGTAAGTTATCCCATGCTGCATGTGTGCCCTAGTGCTGTAATGTGGTGATGGCTTGGCTGCCTGGCATGCCCTGCAGAGGGGTACACTGTCATTGTGTGCATTGCGGTGTGGCACTGCCAGCCACAGCTTGCATTGTGATACAGTCTTGCAGGACATGTTGGGTAGGGGCACACGCTGTGCACAGGGGTGGAACTGGTGGGCACATGCTGTGGGTGTTGTCTGATGTGTACCTGTCTTTGTTCCATTCCCAGGACCTGAAGATCACTGCCAGGTGAGGGCAGCAGGAGCACCAGAGCAAGCTCAGCAGGCTGCAACAGGACCCAGCGGTAGTGGCGTAGCAGCGGGACAGGCACCAGTGGGGCCACAGCAGGCAGGTAGGCACTGTTTCAGTCCTGTGCACATTGCAGGGTGGTCAGCTGGGGAGTGGGTGCAGCCATGGGCACCTGTGCCATGTGCCATGGCAGCTGTGTGTTGTGCACTGTGCATGGTGCATGCTACTGTGGGGCAGCCATTGCACACATGCACCTGCTGTTGGTGGGTGGGTGTGCGCCTGGCTGCCACTGGTGTTGCTGTGGTGCTGCTAGTGTCCTGTGCCAAGTGACTGTCACTGCACAGTCAGGTGGCCTTTGGGCAGCAGTGCCCACTTCTATGCAGTGTCATGGCATACTGAGTTGCTGGCAGGCATTGGCCCACCCCCCCATGGGTGGCCGGGGCACCACTCCAGGGATGTGTGTTCCCAATGTCCATGGTGCACAGTGGGTGGGCATGGTACCTTGGGACCTTGCACTGATCGCCTGTCCTGTCCCTTGTCATAGGTTTCCAGTGGAGGTTGAGGCTGCCCCTCTACTGCCAGCTGCTGTGCTAGATTGTTCTAATAACATCCACGACCATGGAGGCAGTCCAGCAGATGCACCAGCTCTTCCTGGCAGACTGGCAGCAATGGAGGCACCAGGCGGTGGTGGGGCATGGCCACTCTTAGTTCCAGCACCAGCCTTTCCATGCTTCCCCTGATGTCCCTCCCCATTCCATCCCCCTTCCCACTGTACAGTCCCGATTTCCTGTCCCCTTCCCTCGCTTTCCTACCCTTTCCCACCCCTTGCACTTATATATAGTTTTGTTCATTACAGATATTTTGACTTAACTGCCTGTGTCAGTGTCTGCTTTGCAGCTGGTGTGAAGAGCCATGCTGCAGTGGCGTGGTGTGTGTCTTTGTGGTGTGCATGTGTTGGTGTGTGGTTCATGCATCTGCAGTGAACTGCTGTGTGGTTTGGTGTGTCCCACAGTGGTGGTTTCCTGCTCCTTGGTCAGTGACTGTGCCTTGGGGTGGCAATTAGGTGGCTGTCCGGGATGTGTGGCATGTGTGAGCTTGGCAGCGTGGTCCTGGGTGTGGCTTGCTGGAGTCTGGGTGGGTGGGGGCACAGCATGCGGCTGGGGGGGACTCCATTGGTGGCTGTCCGTTGGCCATTGGTGCCACCTTTTGCTTGCTTTCTGTGCCACTGTTATGTTCCAGGGTGGGGGTATCTGGGTGCCTATGTGTGCCCTGCTGGTGGTGGCCATCTGTGGCCTGCCACTTTGCATCCCTGGCACTGTCCCCAGTTCAATTCCTCAGCCATGCCCCCCTCTGTTACCCTGCTGCTGTGCTCCCACCATTGCCTGGGGCCTTCTCTTTATGCACCTTGGTGCATGTCTGCTTGTGCCATGGTGCAGGTCTGGTTGCGCCATAGCACATCTGTGTCATATTCAGCTGTTTTACGCCAGCGCATTTCGGCATGCACAGCCTCTGAATATGGCACTTGTTGCTCCATGGTGCATTGGATTTACGCTGTGCCAGACTTGCACCGGCCTTTGGTGCATTTCTGAATATCTGACCCTAACTATAAAATTCAAAATACAAGCTGTGATTGTCAGTTTCAGTTGTACCTGGTCCTGTTGGATCATGGACTAGAATTTCTTCGTTAATTGTATTATTATTTCTTTTATTTTCATTGCTCTTGGGACAGTGTTGTATTTGCTATGGTCAGCACCATTTGTCCCATGCTCACACAACTTTTCAGTCAAAGACCAAAACAAACACATTCTTGTTTAGATCTTGCAATCAACAATATCCCCTGGTCTTATATGCACTTTATGTGGTGGGGTGGGTGAGGTAAGTTAGGACAGAGGGTCATACACAATTAAAAAATAACTGTGCTAATTGCCAAATTGTCAGCATTCTGACATCATCATTAGTATCAGTGTCAGTAATTTAAGGGTTTCAAGTGGGAACCCTTCCCTCCCAATTAAAAAAACAATGCTGTAAATAAGGTAACACTCCTCTCTGTATCCTATGATTTTCTTACATCCGAAAATGAAAAATAAAACAAAGAACAGCCCAAAGAAACCACTCCACCACCTCTTACACTGTGTACCCACCACATCACCATACCCTAGATGCACCCAAATACCCACACTCAGCAGAATTCAGTAGCATTGTCATAAATAAACTCACAAATCGAAACACTTTTCACATCTGGTTCCAATCCAAGCTCCAGAATAGCTGATGTAGTAGATTAAAAAAAAAAGATAAAAAAGACAAAAAAATAACAGAAACAGCAGGTGGACAGGCTGATGTCACAACTTCCATCCTAGGGTCTTCGGTGGCCTGTCTGGAACAGTTCTCAGATGGTTTCAATCTTTTCTCACTGGCAGATTTCAGAGGGTGGTGTTGGGGATTTTTTCTTATGGCCCATTCTCTCTGCCATGTGGGGTCTCTCAGGGGTCGATGTTGTCTCCCATGTTGTTCGCGGTGTATATGCTCCCCTTCGGAGACATTGTAAGATGGTATGGGCTGAGGTTTCACTGCTATGCTGATGATACCCAGCTCTACCTGTCTTTTGCACCTGACCAGGATAGTGCATGCTCAGTTTTTGATAACTGCCTCACTGAAATCCAGGACTTGATGAAATCTAGCTGGTTGAAATTGAACTCTGGAAAGACTGAGGTGTTGGTGGTGGATCCAGGTCTCCAGACAGAGGGGTTGGCAGCTGGACAACCTTCTGGACTTTGTCTTGGAGGTCTCCAGCTACTTTCCTCTGAACGGGTGCAAAACCTGGAGATGGTTTTTGATGACGGGTTGACACTGTATTCGCAGGTGTTGGCAGTCATCAAGTCCTCATTTTACCATCTCAAGAACATCACCAGGATTAAGCACGTTGTTCCATCTGGTGACCTTCCAACATTGATCCATGCCTTTGTGACCTCATGCCTGGACTACTGCAACTCCCTGTATTTAGGGCTACCGGGGCTGATATCCGCCACTTGCAGCTAGTGCAGAATGTTGTGACATGGTTGTTGATGGGGAGTCCTCATTCAAGTCACATCACACCGGTGCTGCATGAACTGCACTAGCTGCCAATTCAGTGGCAGATCACCTTCAAATTCAGACTTCTGACCTTTAAGGCCCTGCACGGACAGGGCCTGAGCTATCTGCAAGAACTTCTGCAGCCTTACTGCCCCGGATGACTGCTCCGCTCAGCTGATGAGAGGTTGTTAGGGATTCCCAGGATATTGCTTAAAACATCAGGGGCCCGTGCATTTATGTATGTGGCCCCAACCCTGTGGAATTCTCTACCTTGTCAGATACTCGAGTGCACAACTGTGGAGAGTTTTAAGAGGGCCTTGAAGACCCACTTATGGCCTGGCCCAGGGGGATGGGCATGGATGATAGGGGTTTCTGTAACACAAGGGGGGGAGGGTCTTGGCACCCAACTAGGGATCTGAGGTTCTAGCAGACACGATAGATTGTAAGGCCTAATCTGCTGGTAATTAGTATGTTAGCATGGCATCTTGCCTATCAGGAGTAACTGTATGACCTACTATATGTGAATTTTAAGCATTTCAGCTGATTTTACCTGTTCTTAAAGTTGTACAATGCCTTGGCTGTAGAAAGGCACTATAAAAATAAAGCTATTATCATTACTATTATTTATTATTATTAGTGAAAGAATAAGTTTTCCTTTTGCTGTTAAGTCACTCACCATTCCTGGGGTAATAAGATCATCCAAAATAGACTAGACATTTGTCCAGCTGTTTACAAAAAGACCATAGCACTCGGATCTGCTCAATTTGTTTCATAAAGTATGCAAGCATTGTCCTTGTTGAGACTATGCTGTTCCATTCATTCCACGCAGTCAAACAGTGTAAACTTGGAAAAAAAAAGATTGTGGAACATTTGGTAGCCAATAAGTGATACACAATTGTTGATTTCATCAGTGCTACATTTAATGATTGAGCTGTAAAAGCCACAAAATCTGCCCTTTCACAGGGATACACCTTCACAGCAGTCCCGCAGAATATCTGTTAGCTCTATAGTGTACAATATATGAATCACTGGTTTAGGTAATGTTGGTTTGACCCCCGAATATGTATGCTCCCCTGTACAGCGACACTTCTACAGAGACACACGTCGTTACCGAAAACAGTGACATGTCATTGTAGAAGTCCGCCAGGGACCTGGCAAAACTTTCCCCCATCATGCCCCCTCTTGAACCCACTCCAATACAGAGTTGGAATATAACATTAGAGGAGGTGCAGGGGGCAGAGCCCCCCCCCACATGGGGGGGTTCATGTGGCGAAGCCCCCAAAGAAAACACACTCCGATGTGCACGGCTCCCTGCCGAGTGCAAATCGCAGTTGACATGGAACCTGGTGCTGTAATGCTGGTCGACGAATTAGTTGTCAGACTGGCATCATAGAGCCAGAGAAATTAATAATGAAAAGTGTGTTTTAACCTACAGTATTTGGTCATGATACTAGTCATTTTTATGTTTGCTTGCGCGCATGCACAAGAAACATTATCTGAGAGCTTAGGAGAGAAGCGGGTTCTTGAGGTGTGGCAGTGTGGCAGCCAATGGATGGATTGCATTTGGGGGCTTGGTCATGGTGCACCAAAGGAGGCACAGTGTGCTGATGACACTGGCTTCCAGAAGTGCCAACAACTTGTAACATTTTCGCCACAGCAATCAGGGGCCTTCTTGTCATTGCAGCATCAGCAATTCGCTGCAATGAGGGAGCAACCCGTCATTGCTGGGCGGAACGTTGCTACTATAATATTGTTTGTGAACATGGTGGCAGCTTGCTGCCATGTTCACAAACACTATTAATCTGGTCCCAGTGCCGATAGGGTGCCCAATCCCCCTCGGCAGCATGTCCCCCAACAATGTGTTTTGCCGACGGGGCCCCAATCCCAGTCGCAAGTTTCAATCCCCGGTGCGAATTACTTGCCGACGGGAGCCCACTCCCCCATCGGCATTATGACCCCTCCTCATTTATGTGCCAACAGGGGAGCTCACTCCTGTCGGCACACGCCCCCATCCCCAGAAGGAATAGTGGAGAGTGCCGAGGGGCCCAACCTCCTCTGCTCTTGTCGCCCTCTTTTGTGCTGTCAGGAGTGCCCAGTCCCCCATCGGCTAAAGCTGCCCCCTCCAACAAACGGTCAGTTGGCATGCTGGGAGCCCACCCCAGCGTGCTAAATGGCCCTGTAAGAAAAAAAAGTCCTGCAATGTCTTTTTGTTTTCTACCTGTAAAAATAAAAATGGTCCCTCGCTGTCTTCCTACCCCCTCCCACAACCTGCGTCCACCCACTGTGTGCCCCATCTCCCCACATCCCCCACACCCCATACTTACCTCCGGAAGTTGGTGCAATAATCTTCTGTGGACTGGGAACACATCTGCACACTTCAAAGCTGACCACGAACTGAAGAAATGCCGGTAAGCTATATAATGGCATAAATAGGGTTTTTTCAAGTTTGATGCATATCTCAGGCATTGTTTGGAATTTTGGTACCAAATATTTAACATGGGGGTTTTTGGGACCCCTCCTCATGAATTCTGCCACTGTCATGGCGTTATTCGGTCCTGAAAGGTGATTTCATGGTCACTGCGTGGAATCACCTTTCAGGACTGAGTAACAAAATGACAGTGCCAGTGTTCATGAGGTGGGCTCTCAAAAAGTTTATGTTACCAATTTGTTGGGAAAAATCCAAAGAATGACTGTTTTATGAGCATGCATTGAGCAGTTGCTATGCACTCTCGTAACTTCACGAATTTGCAATATTTTCATTCCAGATTTTTAACATTGCCATTTTTCTGTACCTCCTTATGAACAGTAGAGCTGTCATTTTTCACATCCTGGCCACAATGTGTTTTTGGACTTCTAGCACACAATAGCGCGGTCGCTGTGGGAAATCAGTGTTCAGGATCCATGAAGAAGATCACAGTGACACTGTTCGTGAGCAGAGGTCCTAAAATGTTTATGTTGAAAATTTGGTGATGAAAGTCCATAAAATAACTGTGTTGTGAGTGTGCACTGCGCAGTTTCCACACACATTCGTAACTTCGCGAATTTGCAATATTTTCACTCCAGATTTTCAACATTGCCATTTTCCTGCACCTCCTTATGAACAGTACAGTGGTCATTTTTCACATCCTAACTGAAATGTGTGTTTGCACTTCCGGTGCAGAATAGCATGGTCGCTGTGGGAAATCAGTGTTTGGGACACATTACAAAAACTCACAGTGACACTGTTCATTAGCAGAGGTCCTAAAATGCCAATGTTGAAAATTTGGTGATGAAAGTCCATAAAATGACTGTCTTACGAGCGTGTGTTGCACAGTTTCCATGCACACTCATAACTTCACACATTTGCAATATGCTCACTCCAGATGCTCAACATTGTCTTTTTTCTGGCCCTCCTTATGAACAGTACAGCTGTCATTTTTCACATCCTGGCTGAAATGTGTTTTTGCACTTCCAGCGCAGAATAGCGCAGTCACTGTGGAAAATCAGTGTTCAGGACACATTAAGAAAATCACAGTGACACTGTTCATGAGCAGAGGTCCTACAATGCCTATGTTGAAAATTTGGTGAGGAACGTCCATAAAATGACTGTGCAATGTGCATGCGCTGCGCAATTTCCATGTATGCTCGGAAGTGCGAGCATTTTTAATATTCCCAGTACAGGTTTTCAACATTGCCATCTCTTCACACCTCCCTGTGGATGGTACAGCTGTTATTCTTCACATCCTGCCCAATCTGTGTTTTTGTACATGTGGCGCAGAATGGCACTGTTGCTGTTGGAAGTCAATGTTCAGGACACATTGACATAATCACACTGCCACTCTTCATGAGAAGAGGTCCCACATGCTTTCATGAGGTGGGGTCACAAAAAGGCCATGTTGAAAATTTGTAGTGTAAATGGCAACAAACACTTGAGGCATTAGGGTCTCTAACCATAACATCCTACCCTGTACAGACTGACAGGCATTGGGGTGTGCCTTGGACTCTTTGGCCCCAGACTTCATTCCATTCTCCTATGCTGCACCCTTTTCAGCGTATGTCCTTATGAAATGGGGTGACTGTAAAGCCAAACATCCTAAGTAGTAGTAGTAGTAAAAATGTTATTCAATTGACAAACAAAAGAATAGGAAACTCAACTGAGACAAGTTCATTTCCAGTGAGGTGTGAGGTCGTTAGTACAAACATTCATAATGACATCCTACAAAAATTTTTCACGAAAATTACATACTGTACATACATATATTTAAAAAAAACTAACACCATAATAATAATTAAATTACAATAACTACTAACCTCCATACAAATAAACTACATAAACATACAACACATACATTCCCATATATAAAGTGCAAATCTTCATCATATTTAATACATAATGTTCATGATTACTCACCAATAAACTTTTTATCTGCTTCAACTTTGAACCATCTTTTTATTTCTCCTATACTGGTACTAGAACTAAGTGGCCTGAGATAAATAGGCAATAAATTCCATATATTGGGACCTAAATAGAAAGAATGTTCTCTACCCAAATCTGTCCTTATTCTAGGCAAAACATATTCCATACCTTCTGCAGAGCGTAGGCCTCCTCTAATTGTCCTAACCTGTAGTTCATCAGTATTATATTCAGGTACTTCACCCCTAATTGAATTAACCATATATGTCAGAACATGTAAAGACCTTCTATCATTTGGGTACATCCAATTCAAGGACTGATATAGCTCTCTTCTATGAGTTCTCTTAGGAACATCCAAAATAAACCTTGCTATTTTATTAAAAAGAACATCTATTTTGGCTAACTGGGTTAAAGTTGCCCCTATATAAACAATATCCCCATAATCCGACAAATGTATCAATGCAACTGTGGCTACATGCTTCCTCACTCTTTCATCTATACAGTTTCTAATTCTATATAGTGCACCCAAACGTCCACCAACTTTCTTAATTATATGGTCTATGTGGGAAATCCATCCCAATGATCTGTCCAGATACATTCCTAAATATCTATAACATTGCACTTGTTCAAGAACAACTTTATCTTTAGTTACTATACTCAAACCTAACTCTGAATAGGTTACACTATTTTCTTTAGAGAACAGTATAACCTGAGATTTTTTTGAATTAAGGACAAGTTTGGATTCACTATAAAATAACTGAAGCTCATCAAATGCACTTTGATCCTAAGGCACACCTCAGCACGTGTCTGTGTCTGCAGAATACGGTGAGGTGATATGGCATGACCGTCATGGCCAGCGATCCAATCACTTACTCCAATGCCTGTCCATCTCTACAGGATGGAGGTGGGGTTGGTGAGAATGTCACTACTTCACTGCCATTCCAATTCTGCATCTGTCTAACTCCAGCATTTCCAATGCTAATACCAGCAAGCAAACATTCAGCATTGACAAATGCTTGTTGTTATTTGTTCCAGTGGCAACCAAAATTCCCCAAATTAGTGATTCATATACACTGTAGGTGGCATAATTCATTTTTACAACTTCATATAGACAACATGATACTTTTTAACAGCATTTTAGGTAAGAGCAAAATAGGTCAGAACAAGTCAGGAAAAATAGTCACTTTACTGCATCAGTGTGCATTTAAAAAATCTATTACTGTACTGTAGCTGTGACATATCTAGGTGATTTGTTACAATGTGCTACACTGTGCTACAAAACTGATACACAATGTATGTGCTTTTAAGCCCATAAGCCCATAAACACTGTGAGTGGGATATTCAATGGGGTTGTGCATGGCGCAACACTGTTCCGCCATGCGCAACTCACTGATGCACCCTGGCGCGATATTCAAAAGGGGATGTTGCACTGCAGAATACCTGATGCGCCGGGGTGCACCAGTTATGCATGTGGTGCAAGTGTGGGGGGCGTGCCCATGCATATGCGGCACATCCTGATATTCAGCCCGAGATGTGCGGCGCATATGCAGGCACAAACCCGCCTTGCACCACAGAGGAGGGTGCAAAGATCCACCTGTAAAAAGCAGGAGCAAGGCCTGGCCACCCACAGGTGAGCTGCTGTATTGCAGGGTGCAACACAGCAGCCGCCAGCTGTGGGTGGCCACCCGACCTCCAGTGACACAGTACGGGCATCGTGCCAACCTCGCCCGATCGCGGGCATAGAAATATAATAGCCCTGGTGGTCCAGTGGACCCTTCTCCATCGCCCGCTCATGGGCATAGTACAAATACATCCCTGGTGGTCCAGTGGACCTGCTCCCCTGCCCGATTACGGGCATATAAAGAATTAAAGTCCCTGGTTGTCCAGTGGACCTGATCCTGAGCCCGATCATGGGCAAATGTATAAATTAATATCCCTGGTGGTCCAGTGGACCCGATCCCTGGCCCAGTCACGGGCTTCAGCTGTAAATAAATGCCCAGGTGGGCCATGGTATCACTCCCCACCGCCCACTCAGACACCACCACACTCCCCCAGTCAGCGGCGGGTGGCAGCTCACCACCACAAGCCGCCTGGCCACCCGCTGACTGACAGTGTACAGCTGCGGCTTGTCCATTGGTCCACTGTGCGGGCCAGTGGTGATGCAGCATACTGCTACCACAAATCTGAGGAAATGTGAATGAACCATTCACGTTTGGTTTAATAGTACAGTATGGTCTGCGTGCCCCGTGGCCAGGTGAACCAATGAGCTCTGGCTGCAATGCGCTGTCAGTCAGTGGGCAGCCAAGCGACTTCGCGGGTGGGAGCGACACCGCAGCGCTGATGGGAGGGGTCTGAGTGGCAGGTGGGAGGGGCAACCAAGGCTGGCATTTATTTACAGCTGAAGCCTGTGATCGGGTTGGGGATCGGGTCCACTGGACCACCATGGATATTAATTTATACATTTGTCTGTGATCGGGCAAGGGATCAGGTCCACTGGACCACCAGGGACTTTAATTCTTCATATGCCATGATCGGGCAGGGGAGCAGGTCCACTGGACCACCAGGGAGTTTAAGTCTTCATTTGCCAGTGATCAGGCATTGGGGCGTATTGCCCATCGAGGAGCAGGGGGTGTCAGTCACCGATGGCTGCAGCCTGGCAGGGCGCCAGGCACAGGTCGCCAGGGATCGGTGTACCTGCATGCAAATGGGTCAATAATGACATGCAAAAGGCCCCATTTTGGCCTTGTATGCATAATGGCCTCATTTGCATGCCCAGCATTGAATATCACAGTTGCTGCACCTAGCACACCCACACTTGCAGTGGCACATCCCCCTGCTCCTTACCTGCTACTTGCGCTGGCACAGTGCCACTGCACCGTGCAGTGGCCCCAGTGCCATATTCAAGGGTGCTGAGCCATGGGGCAACACTGTTGAATATCACCCTGGCCATGCCCTGGCACATCCCAGTTGCACTACACCAGGCTTGTGCCCCTGCCTGGTGCATTTCTGAATATCCCACCCTGTATCAATATGTAGCACACTGCAACATGTTTTGCGCTGCACTTCATATCCTGTTATATCCTGTCATTTTTATGTTTGCTTGAGCACATGTGCAAGAAACATATTGCGGCAGCTTAGGAAAGAAGCGGGTTGTGGAGGTGCGGCACTGTTGCAGCCAATGCCACCACTGCTTTTGTGGTCTTGGCCATGTGTCACCAATGTGAGCCCATGCTGCTGGTGACACTAGTTCTGCAAGCGTGCCTCCAACTTGAAACAATTTGGCCGCTGCAATGAGGGAGCGACCCTTCATTGCAGGGTGGTGCCTTGTGCAGTGTAACATTTCAATAGACATGGCAGCGGCTGTCGAGCTCACCGCAGGGATCTCTGAGTGCACTCAGCAACTCCAATACAGCAGGCCTGAGCTTGTAGCATAGAGACATCCAGTAACTGTTCCATCAAGTGGGAGCCCTGGTGTGGAAAGAACCTCTCCTGACCCTGGGTGAGTACTTTTCAAACACAGGGGAATCCCCCTTCCCCCTCGTGCTACTGTCCTGCGGCCACTTCGGACACACTTTCCAAAGTTTAGGCAGCCAGGCTTGGTCATCTATCTCCTTGCACCGAGCCTCAGATCTTGAGGAGAGCCACTAGCCTGCCTGTGGTGGGATGGAGACCTTGGGGCACAAACCCTCTCCTCTTTACCGCGGGGTGCTTAAAATACTTGAACTGGACTGTCTTTGAGTTAGAAGGCTCATGTTTTTTTTTCTCCGCTCTGATCTACATAAGACAAGTTCCCCACTACTTTCCAGATAACAGATAGCACGTTTTATCAGAAAGGCTGCCTTGCTCAAGTGTGGTGGTGGATGGCAAGGCTTTTGTTTTGTTGTTTGGAGGAGCAGTAGAGAATATTTAGAAATTGATCTCTAAAAAAAAAAACAGATGGCTGGTGTTTTCCAAAAAAATTCTGCCCTGCCGG
The DNA here is from genome assembly GCA_016271365.2 of Neoceratodus forsteri. NCBI lineage: Eukaryota > Metazoa > Chordata > Ceratodontiformes > Ceratodontidae > Neoceratodus > Neoceratodus forsteri. Next base: position 136,573,028 of record CM028138.1, on the reverse strand, counting down.
TACTGTCGGTCTGCAGATATGGTACTTTACTGCTGCTCTGCATAAGCATACATGTTTGTTTCCGATAGTATATTGTAAACTGGATAGAGGATAGCTGTGTGTCTGGTACCAAGTGGAACTGTCCCAGGGAGGATATTTTTATGGGAGGCTTTCTGGAGTTGCAATCTGTGCCTCAGTTTACCTCCGGGACAATGCCAGCTTATTTAGGGGCTTCAAATTAGACATAGCACAGGGTTGCCCAGCTCCAGGCAGTCAGTATAGCCTACTTGACATACTTCCCCCAGTCCCATTCTCTGATCACCATTCCCATGCTGGCCACTGATGTTATTCTATTTCACTGCAGTTTAAATGTCTAGATTAAAAGCATTGCTGACACCGATGTTTGGGTCAAGTCACGGCACAAATGTTTTTGCATTTTCAGCAACTCGGAGCTCCTGCTTTTTCGAGTGACGTGACATCCAGGGTCACATTTTAAATCTAGGGTTTGCAGCTTGATTCCCACTTCAGGGCAACTTTTCGAGTAGTGCAGTGTTTCTGGGCTGCTTTGCTGTACTAGAGCAGGTATTCACTTCATTCTAATGTTTCTACAGGGGTTTTCTTGGCTCATGAATAAAATTTGTTGTGAAGAAGCATCTTGGTATTTATTTAACAGCTGCAGTGGTGGCTTTCTTTGTACAGGCTGGATGTCTATGTGCAGTTTGAGCAGTCTGAACATGAAGCAGGAAGAAAATGGAAATTGAGAAGCCCAGTTGAGTCACATCAGTTAAAAAAAAAAAGACTTGGGCTTCTCGTACTGTGTCTTGTGCCACTGTACTATCTTCACAGAGCCAGGAAAACAAGACCCCAAACCATGGTTAGGGACCAATCCTTTTGTTGCTGTAATGTGCAGTCTGTCTGGTATCCTGTGCTATACACAATTGCTAGTGCTAATGCCCCCCAAACCCTGAATGTTCATATCACCTTGTAATTATTTTTTTTCTCGCACTGCATGAGCGCACTGCTGCATACTAATAAAACCAGATAAGGTTACACACAGGAGTGATCTGAACAATTTGGTTATTGGGGCAATTTTATAATCATTTGGATGTCTCTTCCCAACCGCCAGGGATAGGAGCAGAAGGGTCCCCTACAAGTCCATCATGCCCGCATAAAGCCTGCAGCTTATCTTCATCGGCCCTTGGCTGCTGTGACTGCTGATCGCCTCTCTCATTTGGTAGCCCCCCAGCCAAGTTGCACATCAATTGGGATCTGTATTCAGTAGTTAAGCTGGTTTGATGGTTCTGAATCAAAAAACTATATTCTGCCAACACACACAAAAGCTACAGTTTCTCACTCCCATACCTTGGCTTTTAGTAAGCTAAAAAATCTCAGCATCAATGAGATTTCCTCGGGTACACATCTTCCATTGCCTTCTTCTATATGGTATATAATTACTAGTATTGTGAAACCAGATTACATGGCAGAATTTGAGGAAACATTGGCAAAACACAACAAAGCAAAACTACAACTTAATTTGCCCATTTAATAAAAGCACTGTCAGGCTGGTTTAAAGCACATTGTTTGAACCTAATCTGGCTTTCTGCATTTGTTTCTGGAGAGAAGGAACTCGCTGAGTTTTCACCAAGGTAGCGATCCACACTTTTCTGGTCAACCGAGTCTGGGACACCACTGTACCTCCGAATGAGAATACCCATATACTGCATACAGAAAAAAATATATATTATTAAGTGTTAGCCTGGGAGTTCAGAGATTAATACAAAGTGATCTGTTCATTTTCTTGTAGGTCCCTAGATATTTTGAATCTGGCCTGGCCAGCCCTGTATTTGGTAGACTTTATATAGCCTCTTACCAGCCTTTGCTGTTATAGTTTTCACAGAATGGGTTAGTTTCACAAACCTAGAGAATGCGAGAACAGAACTGCAGGAAAAAGTGGGAATTGACTTCTTGGGCATGTTTTGCTTTTCCAGAGACTCCAAAAATTATATAAATGTCAGCTTTAGATAATACCTGAACCAAAGCCCAACAGAAGGGGTGCCTGTTGCACTTGAAACATCTCTGGCAGTGTGACGAAAAAGACTCAATTCATCCTGATTTTGCATCCCTGACTAAATCTAGGGAGTTGACAGCTAAGTAAAAAAAAGCTAATGCCATATCTGCGAGGCAGGCAAAAATGTTATTCCCAGTGAAAAGAGATACTGGAGAGGAATTTGTCTTTGTTTTATTTATATATAATATGTTACAGTAATATGGTTTAGTTTAATATCTCATTTACTGTAGCCTTCAACATGAAGAAAAACCATAAAAGATTGGGCTTTATTATACAATGGCAAGAAAACATCCTGGACTCTGATTGGTCAGTCTTGGACTGGACCCGTGATGTTTTCTCAGTACAACATCACGGGTCTAGTCTCAGCACTGTAAACCAATATGACTGAGCCTGATGCTCTCTTTTTTTGCATCTCCTCTTAAGAAACAAAATTATTTTTCCACACAAATAAAAACATTCTTTAAAATTATTTCTTTATTTTATATATAACAATGAGCCATTATATAATAGCAAGAATGCCCTCAAGGGTGTGTGTCATTTGGGATAATGTCACACACCTCAGTTGTTGGACGACTCGCCTCGTGTCTCAACCACCTGAGGCGTGACGTTATCCCAGCACGACACACACCCTGTTGGGCATTATTGTTTAAATTAACCATTGGGTTTAAAGACATGATGCACTGGGAGCTGTAAGTGTTACAGGCCGAGCGACTTAACCAGACATCCCCAATTTCTATTCAAACATTCAAAACCCTCCATTGCAAGCAACAACAGACCATCAATTGTTTCCCTTTATTTTATTGTATTTTATCTCAGTTTCTTTTGGTGGCCTGCCTGTCCCTTTCTCAGAGGAAATCACCCCCACCAATATTTAGAGCAGTCCATTTGGGTCAGATAGTCATTAAAGATCAAAGGCAATGCTACATTTATTACAGTCAATAAAATGCTTTGACAGGAAGATCTATCTCTCTCTCTCTCTCTCTCTCTCTCTCTCTCTCTCTCTCTCTCGCTCATATGTTAGTTTCACATTCCTAATTCCAGCATTTCATGATGAACTTCATGCAGGAAATCAGTGTGCTGGTGAGAAGGCTCTATTAACCCTTAGGCTGCCGCCGACATAATATTCTGTCCTAAAATCCTATGTGTTCTAAATCTTCCAGCAGCCTAAGACAGTTTAATTTATTAATATAGCCTTCTCACCAGAACACTGATATGAAGTCTGTCATGGAGTGCTGGAATTAGGAATGTGAAACTCAACATCAGCATTCCGTGATAGGTTAAACAGGCAGCCATTACCATTTAAGGGATCAGATCTGCAATTAAATGTTATTTATTTCTCTTTTATTTTTTTTTACTTTGTCCATATCTGTGGGCAAAACAGGAAAAAGAAACAGTTCCTCAATTATTTTAAATAACTAGTTTTTTTACATTATCTATACATTCTTATTGCTTAGCTCCAGTCATTATGTTTGCTTGTATGCATGTGCAAAAAACATACTGCAATGATCAAAATGCAGTGCCATAAAGTTGAAAGGGAGAGCACAGCTTGAATGATCAGTGCTCCCCCCCACACACACACACGCTCCTACCTCCCCACGCACACTGTGTATGGCTGACGGGATGCCCAATCCCTGTCAGCTCTACTGTTCCCCAGTCTGTATGGCTGACGGGTTAATCCCCATCGGGTCTAGTGTTCCCCGAGACTATTGGGTGCTATACTGGGAGCCCACCCCAGAGTGGCAACAGGTCCTATGGCCGACGGGGTGCCCAATCCCCATCGGCTCCACTGCCCCCAACAGCCTTCCAGCTGCCATGCTGGGAGCCCACCCAGCGTGACACACGTCCGTTAGTCCAAATAAAAAAAAAGCCTGAAAGAAAAAAACCTTCCCTCGCCACTGTCTTCACCCCTTTCTCCCACCCGCGCCCACTCACTGCGCACCCTGCCTCCTGACACCCCCACTTCACCCCATACTTACCTCCAGAGCTTGGCACAACGATCTTAGGTGGACCAGGAACACGTCTGCACTCTGCAAAGCCGACCACGAACTGAGGAAATGCCCGTAAGCTGTATAATGTAATGAATAGGGTTTTTTTAACTTTGCTGCATATCTCAGGCATTTTTTGGAATTTTGGCACCAAATTTGCAACATGGGGTTTTTGGGACCCTCCTCATGAATTCTGTCACTGTCATGGTGTTAATCAGGCCCGAAGGGTGATTTCGCGGTCACTGTAAGAAATCATCTTTTGGGACCAGTGTGAAATGACAGTGCCAGTATCATAGGTGGGCTCTAAAAAGCCTATGTTGAAAATTCTAGAAAAATTCCTAAAATGACTATTTTATGAGCGCTGCATTACGCTGTTCCTACGCAGACGTCAGAGGTTCGAATTTTCAAAATTTTCACTCCGATTTTCAACATTGCCATTTGACCACACTTCCTTATGAGTAGTACAGCTGTCATTTTTCACATCTCACCCAAAATGTGTTTCCGCGCATGTAGCGCACAATGGCGCAGTCGGTGTGCAAAATCAATGTTCGGGACACATTAAGAAAATCACAGTGACACTGTTCATGAGCAGAGGTGTTAAAATGGCTATGTTAAAAATTTAGTGAAAAAATTCCCAAAATGACTGTTTTACAAGCATGCATTGCGCTGTTCCTACGCACACTCGTGAGTTGGCAAATTTTCAATATTTTCACTCCAGATTTTCAACATTGCCATTTTACCACACCTCCTTATGAGCAGTATAGCTGTCATTTCTCACTTCTCACCCACAATGTGTTCTGTGCATGTAGTGCACAATGGCACAGTCGGTGTGCGAACTCAAAGTATAGGACACATTAAGAAAATCACAGTCACGCTGTTCATGAGCAGACATGTTAAAATGGCTATGTTAAAAATTTGGGGAAAAAATTCCCCAAAATGACTGTTTTATGAGAGTTTGTTGTGTTGATCCTATGCACGCTCATAAGTTTGCAAATTTTCAATATTTTCACTCCAGATTTTCAACATTGCCATTTTACCATACCTCCTTATGAGCAGTATAGCTGTCATTTTAACATCTCACTCAAAACATGTTTCACCATGTAGCGCACAGTGGCACAGTCGGTGTCTTGAAATCAATGTATGGGACACATTAAGAAAATCACAGTGACACTGTTGATGAGCAGAAGTCTTAAAATGGCTATTTTGAAAATTTTGTGAAAAATTCCTAAACATGACTGTGTTACAAGTGAGCATTGCACAGTTTCCATGCACCCTCATAAGTTCATGAATTTGTAATATTTTCAATCCAGATTTTCACCAGTGGCATTTTCCACACTTCCTTATGAACAGTACAGATGTCATTTTTCACAACATGGCCGAAATCTGTTTTCACACTTTCAGCACAGAAATGCGTGGTCGCTGTGGGAAATCATTGTTCGGGACTGACAAAGAAAATCACAATGACACTGTTCATGACTGGAGGACCCAAAATGCCTGTGTTGACAATCTGCTGTAAACAATTCCCAAACTAATTACATCACGGGTGCACGTTGCACATTTTCTACGCACTCTCGTGACTTCACCAGTTTTTTTATATTTTCAATGCAGATTTTCAACATTGCCATTTTTTACACCTCCCCATGAACAGTACAGCTGTCATTTTTCACATCCTGTTCAGAATGTGTTTTTGCACCTGTGGTGACAAATGCCGTAGTCGCTGTGCAAAAGCAGCTTTTGGCTAACAAACTGATATTGCCACTGTTCATGAGGTGAGGGTCACAAAACACCCATGTTGAAAATTTGGAGTGAAAATACCAAGGAATGCCTGGGGAGTTAGGGTTTCCGATCATAACAACCCACCCTGTAGAGAATGACAGGCATCAGGGCTGTGACTTGGGATTGTCACCTGCAATGCTCATACCATTCCACCCCCACCCACACTCTGCAGCCACTGAGAGGCATCGAGGTGTGCCTTGGACTCTTTGGCCCCAAAGTTCACCCCATTCTCCTATACCGCACCCATCTCACAATATTTCCTGATGGAATGGAGCGTGCATAAGGGCCAAAGACCCCAAGGCACACTGTGACATTTGTCGGTGTCTGCACAGTAGGGTGTGGTGAAATGGCGTGGCCGTTATGCCTGATGACCCAATGGCACACCCCAATGCCTGTCACTATCAGCAGGGTGGTGATGGGGTTGGCTTCAGTTCAGTACTTCACTGCCATTCCTATTATGCAGCTCAGTAATTCCTACATTACCAATTCCAATGCCAGCAAGCAAACATTTGGCATTGACAAATGCTTGTTTCTCTACTGCCGTTATCATGCTCAGAAAAGCATACAGAGCAGTACCGCATCATCACTTTGATATATGCTTCTGCTGGTGATACATGTGGTATTGTGCCAGAATGGGCAGAGCAGAGAGAAATTTGTGGGAGAACTGCAGAGTACAACGAATTAATGCAAACACAGTAAAAGTTTCAACTGCTGATGTAATGTTTAACACTGCGCTCCTCCCATCTTTAAAACTGTAAAAGTGAACACACAGCAATTGGCCTCCTATAATGATGGTATAATATGAATGACCAAAGACACACTTCTTGTCAGTTTAATTGAGCCACTTTGTTGGATACCCCCCCCCCACACACACACACACAAACATACACACACATACACACGCACACACTGTTTTCCCTCCCGGCTGGCCGTGCTGCCTGCCCCGAGGTCAGGAGCACGTTATGGCTGCCAGCTCTACCATCCAACCTCTAATTGTCCTGGGTCTGGTGAGCTGGTTCTCTCTCCTTTCCCTGTGCACACCACAATTTTAAAGGGGCACTTTCAGCTTGTTCCCTTCGTTTGGAGGCATACATATACAATGTAAGTTCTGGCACAAACCCATTCTACATGTTGTAAAATACATGTAGCGATATGAAAATAGCAGTTTTGTACCTGTTTTGGTTGTTTTCAACAAAGTCAACATTCCTCGTCCCGATCAAAGAGTACCCACCACCGGAAGCCTCGCTAGGTTCAGAACACACATCAGGGACGAGCACAGTCGCGAGGCTCAATTTTTTACCATGCCACTTGTAATTATAGGATTGCTCAGTGAATTATTAAATTCTGAATTGGTGGTGGTATATAAAAGCCAAAACCAAGCACTGAGAGCAACGCGTTTTAAATTTTTAATCCTGACCCAAAATCCCGCGCATGCATGAGAGAGGCACATACAAAATCCCACGGGTGCAAGACATATGCCTCTGTCATGCATGCGCGGGATTTTGGGTCAGGATTCAAAATTTAAAACGCGTTGCTCTCAGTGCTCGGTTTTGGCTTTTATATACCACCACCAATTCAGCATTTAATAATTCACTGGGCAGTCCTATAATTACAAGTGTCATGGTAAAAAATTGAGCCTCGCGACTGCACTCGTGCCTGATGCGGGTTCTGAACCTAGCGAGGCTTCCGGTGGTGGGTACTTTTTGATCGGGATGAGGGAATGTTGACTTTGTTGAAAATCAACTCAAACAGGTACAAAACGCTTTTCATATCGCTACATGTATTTTACAACATGTGTAGAATGGGTTTGTGCCAGAACTTACATTGTATATGTATGCTCCAAATGAAGGGAACAAGCTGACAGTGCCCTTTAAGTCCCCAAAGTGCCAACACACCTGCTATCAGAGACACAAAAACCTATCCAGACCACCCCCCCAACACACACATTTAGCTGGAAACAAAAAGCAATTCTGACTCCCCGGGGAAGCCTATCTGCAAAACTCTCCAGACCCCCACTTCTTCCCACCAGATGCAAATGTAATGAAATGCACCTAACAATAGCCCTAATATTGGAATGCTAGAATTCACTGCAAGAGAAAACCCATCTTTGTTGCAGAGTACAAGCAAAAAATAAATCCCAAAAAGTGAATCAGAATCCACAGCAGAGATGATAGACCCTCCTCTGTCCTGGATAGACTGTTCATGTGAAGGTTTCAGTTGTATAATTGCTGAACTTCTGCTGCTAAAATGGGGCTCATTAACATCAGTTTTTCAATTTTAGTTACTTTTGGAATATTTTTAGGAAACCAATTCTTAGAGTATGATTGCTGTATTCCTGGATCACTGTATGCCAGTAATACCAAAGCACTATCCTTTGTAAAGCTGCTAGTTCTTTGTTCTCACTGACATAGATATGTTTGCCACCTACCCTATTTATTTATTTATTTTTGCAATGGGTTATCTCTTCTCTCCCAGTTTGTCTGTTAGCAGCAAGTGGCAACGGGGAATTAAAAGCAGGCAGCTGTCTGATAGTTTTCCCTTGCTGACACTATCTCTTTATTGCCGCGCTGTTCAGAGTACAGATATGCTACGAGTGTTACAATGGTTACAATGTTTTGACAAAAGCAGCACACTGGAAAATGAGATGATCCCAAACAGATGGTAGTAGAACAGCTTGTTCCGAAAGAAAGAAAGGACAGTAGCTTGGCAGAAGACACCAGGAGAAAGGACTGCTGTGTGACTGGACTTCTCTGCTGGGACTAAAGAAGTAGAACTCTTGTACTTGGACCTTTAATTTAGGGTAAAAAATAACAAACAAAACAAAAAAAAAGTATGTGTTTGTTTGAGTTAACTGAACTGAATGGTTATCTGAACAGTTATCTAGGTGTAAATCTCAGGTGATTGAAAGGACTTGATAGCTGTGAGGTTTAAATTACTTGTAGAAAGATCTAGTAAGTAGGGGGAGTGGCTTAGCTAGAAGGAAGCTACATTTAAAGACTGCCTTAGAAACATTCTGCTAGTAGCATGGCAGAAGACACCAGGAGGAAGGAGTGCTGTGTGACTGGACTTCTCTACTGGGACTGTATTGCCCTCCTTCCCCCCTCCACCCAAAGCTAATTCTACTTTATAGGCACAGGATTTGACTGACAACAGGAACTTCCTGTTTGGGAGCAGGAAGTGAATGATCACAGAGCCACCAAAGACCCACGATCCTAGAAGGGCAAGAGTAGCTCTCCAGCCCCCTCTAGCTGCTGGAGGTCTGCCTCTGAGTAAGGGGTCTACTGAGAAATATAGGATATTCTTGTCTCAGAACAGGACAATCAGGAGCTTAAAGGGCACACAGTCAGAAAGTAAGGAGTGAGAGAAAAAAAAACAGAGGAAAGAGTAACGATTGCAAACAGTTAAGGGGCCAGAAACAAGACATGATGTGAGTGGTGCAGTGCAGTGACTATGGAGCAGCAGTCTTCTGGGAGGAGTTCTAGAGGATGCGGTGTTGTCCCATCTGCAGGCACCTCTCTGGGCTGAGGGAGGAGGTTGCTCATCTCCAGGCTGAGTTGGCCAGGATTTGTGGGACCTCCTCTTCCATCCAGGGGCCACCAGTGCCACTGCCATTGTCTCAGAGGTTGCCAAGAAAGAGGAGCGGTTGGACCATAGTAGGCTCAGGGAGGGTAAGGGTGGTGGAACAGAGGCACATCCCTCCAGTTGTACCTCTCCACAATCCCTATGCCATTCTGGCAAAGTGTGGTTCCTCTATGGAGGCACCCACAGTGGAGACCAAGGAGGATGCAGGGAGCCTCCACAAAGGAGACCCACAGGAGGGTGGCAGGGACCCCACGGGGAAGGAAACAACTCCTGGTGGGGACTCCATTGTTAGGAAGGTAGAACTGGGGAAGAAGGGAGGGAGCAAGGTGCCTGCCTGGTGCCACGGCTTGGAGGGACAGAGGCGAAACCTCAGGATTGCTGGAGCAGCTGCACAGGGGAGAGAGCTGGATGTCATTGTCCACCTAGGGACAAATGACCTGGCTAAGAAAGGGATTAGAGAAGTGCAGGAAGAGTTTGTGGAATTGAGGAGGGGCCTTAGACAAGTAGCACACACGGTAACCTTCTCAGAGGTGCTGCCCATCTATGGTGTAGGAGAGGCTAGGGTGTTCCACACCATGAGATTCAATCAGTGGTTGAGAAACTGGTGTGGAGCTCAAAGATTTGGCTTCATTGGGGACTGGGGGTCCACCTGGAGTGATGCAAGCCTATACTGGCATGATGGGCTGCATCTGTCCAGGAGGGGAACCAGGATCCTAGGTGATGGGTTTAAATGCTTCATTGGCAACCATTTAAACTAGCCAAGGGGGAGGCACTGGAAAGGAGCAGGAAAATCCTAGCCCCCCCCCAAAAAATCACAGTAGTAAGTATGGTAAACACCAACATAGAGGTGTCGATAGGGAGAAGGGCAGGGGTAAATGGAGAAAGTGACAAAGGCAAGAAGGGCAGGGATGGGGCAAAAAGGAGTAAGGCCATCAGGAAATAGAGGGTAATGAGTACCAATGCCTATAGTCTGGGCAATAAGCTCCCTGAGCTGGTGGCCTTGATGGAAGAGGGATGCCTGGATATTGTAGCAGTCACAGAAACATGGTACACAGAGAACCATGACTGGGATGTTAACATACTAGGTACATAACCTACAGGAGAGACAGGCAGGGAGAAGAGGAGGGAGTAGCTCTCTATGTAAAGGAATGGTTAAAAGCAACTGAACAAAAGAGTAAACAGGGAGGAGAGGAGGCACTGTGGGTCACCTTGGAGACTGGAAAGGGCACCACAATCCGCACAGGGGTTGTGTACAGACCCCCATGTCAGGGGGAGGGAATGGACAAGGATATGATAGAAGGCATTCTTAGAATGGCAGAGAAAGGGGAGATACTGTTGATGGGAGACCTGAATATGCCAGATGTTAACTGGAGCACATTTGCTGCAGCCACATCCAAGAGCAGGGCCATTCTTGATGCCCTACAGGTGGCAGGCCTCAGACAGCTAGTTTCAGAACCCACTCATGAGGGAGCAATCTTAGACCTCGTATTCTCAAACGGGGGCAGTGAGAGGATCTCAGATCTTGAAGTGGGTTGCCATCTGGGAACAAGTGACCATCAAATAGTGTGGTTCACGTTAAACTCAGCTACAGAGTCAAGCCATACAAAAGTGAGGGTACTGGACTTCAGGAGGGCTGACTTTGGCAAGATGGGAGAGTGCCTCAGAAAAGCACTAGCAAACAGGCTAGAAGTAGGTGTGGAGCAACAATGGGGAATCATCAAAACTGCCATCACAGAGGCAACAAGCCTTTGTGTGAAGCAAATAAACAAATCAAAATGAAAGAAAAAGCCACTATGGTTCTCGTAAGAGGTGGCTGTGAAAGTCAGGAAGAAAAAGATAGCATTCCGGAAGTATAAGGAAACACAGAAGGAGCAGGACAGAGATCTGTACCAGTTAAGGCAGAAGGAAGCAGGAAGGGAAGTCAGAATAGCAAAGGCCCAAACTGAGGAAAAGATAGCCAACTCTGTTAAGAAGGGGATAAAACCTTTTATAGGTACATCAGAGGCGTAGAAAGACAAAGGGAGGGATAGTGAGGCTGAATAGAATGAACAGTGGGTGGGCAGAGGGGACAGTGAAAAGCAGGGATACTGAACGAATATTTCTGCTCAATATTCACAAGAAGAGGGGAAGTGCCTAATCCAATTAACAGAAGCACTTTTCACAGAAGAAAGGGTTCTGCAAGAACTCCTAAAACTGAAGGTGGACAAACCAATGGGTCCTGATGGAATTCACCCAGAATTCTAAAAAGAATTAAGGGGAACTAGTGAAACCACTGGCTACTCTTTTTAATAAATCATGGGAGGATGGTGTGGTACCCGAGGACTGGAGGAAGGTGGATGTGATTCCCCTTCACAAAAGTGGGAGCAAGACAGAGGCAGGAAACTACAGACCTGTCAGTTTGACCTCTGTGGTAGGGAAAGTGATGGAGTCACTTCTGAAAGAAAGAATAGTTGAGTACATAGAGGCCAGTGGGGCACAGGACCCAAGGCAGCATGGGTTCACAGTGGGAAGGTCATGTCAGATGAATCTAATAGATTTCTTTGACTGGGTGACCCAAGTAGTAGACCAGGGAGGGGCTGTGGACATGTCCTACCTAGACTTTAGCAAGGCATTTGACACAGTCCCACACAAAAGAGTAATAGTCAAATTAGCCAGCCTGGGAGTGGATCCCAGGGTGGTAGCCTGGGTAAAACACTGGCTGGACAACAGGACACAGAAGGTAATTGTAAATGGAGTCCACTTGAAGAAAGAGGGGTTACTAGTGGGTACCTGAGGGTTCAGTATTGATCCAGTCCTTTAATGTCTTCATAAGTGACATTGCAGAGGGCTGAAGGAAAAGTATGCCTCTTTGCAGATGACACAAAGATCTGCAACAGGGTTGATACACAAGGTGGCGTGGAAAGGATGAGAAGGGACTTGGCAAGGTTGGAGGAATGGTCAAGTATGGCAGCTAGGATTCAATGCAAAGAAGTGCAAAATAATGCACCTGGGAAACAAAACCCAGGGGAAGAATACACAATGGGGGGGTAGTAACAACAACAAAAAAGGAAAGGAACCTGGGGTAATCATATCAGATGACCTTAAGGTTAGCAAGCAATGTGAGAAGGCAGTAGGGAGGGCTGGGGGTATACTGGGATGCATAGGGAGAGGCATCGGCAGCAGAAAACAGGAAGTTGTTATCCCTCTGTACAGACAGTTGGTGAGACCCCATCTGGAGTACTGCGTCCAGTTCCGGAGACCCCATAGACAAGACAGAGGCAGTCCAAAGGAGGGCAACTAAAATGGTGCAAGGTCTGCAAGAGGAGCCATATGAGGAGAGACTAAAGGAGCTTAATATGTATACCCTTGAAGAAAGAAGGGAGAGGGGGACATGATAGAAACGCTTAATACCTCCAGTGGAATCAACAAAGTCCAAGAGGGTAGCATCTTTCAGAAAAGAGACGCAAGAACAAGGGGACAATTTAAAGATAGAAGGGGTGGTTCAGGGCAATGAGGAAGTATTATTTCACAGAGAGGTAGTGGATGCATGGAACAGCCTTCCTGAGGAGGGTGTGGGGTCTAAAACTGTGGGAGAATTCAAGAATGCATGGGACAGTCATAAGGCAATTCTTTTGGGGGGGTAGGAAGAAATAAGCTGTTTGTTAACTAGGATCTGCAGCCTATCCTGTAGGTAGGGAAATGGGTAGACTAGATGGGCCAAGCGGTCCTTATCTGCCGTCAAAGTCTATGTTTCTAAGTTGATCCCAGATCTGACCTGTAAGTGGTAATGGATGGCTGCCTGTTCAGACTATCATGGAATGCTATTGCTGATGTTAGTTTCACATTCCCAATTCCAACATCCCATGATGGACTTCATGCAGGAAATTAAAGTGCTTGTGAGAAGGCGCTACTACTATATTACTCACATGGTAATATGTTAATAGAGCCCTTCTCACTGATTCCTTACATGAAGTCCATCATGGAATGCTGGAATTCTGGCTGAGAAACTTAACATCAGCAGTCATAGCAAATCTCAGTGAAACAGAATGGTAAAAAATATGCTGTTGTTAATTTTCTGTTAACTTTTTCAACAACTTTATTACAAATTAAACTTTGGATGTAGATCCAGCACAGGAACTAGGAAAAAAACAGATATTTCCTGCATTTTCCTTTAACCCAATAATGCAATAACCAAACAGAATTTTGGTGTTTGCACATATACAATAAAGATTGTATTTAAACCTACAAACTGTTTTGACGCAACTCTGTCCTACTTTTAGCCACGAGATGACGACTTAAAGTTCTGTGACCTAAAGTAAGGGGAGGGTGGTGATAGCCAAAAAAAAAACTAACAAAAAAATAAGAATGTGCTAATAAAAATGGCAGAAAAATTAATAAAAAAGAAATCTGAATCCTCTGCCATGGCTACCTGTTAACCCCCCCCCCCCCCAAGTGCCTACCAATACTCTTTCGCCTTTTTCCACTAACACACCTATGTAACTGGACCTTCTTAATCTGACTAGGGAGAAGTGTCTTGCTTCCTTTCACCATTGGACTGGTGAACAGATAGGTCTGCAGAGACTGAACAGGGAGGGAAGAGCAGAGCAGACTAGGTGGGCTGAGCAATAAAGAACAGTATAATTGTCTCCATGTGTGCTTCTCGATATGAACCAAAACCATTGATTCTAAGCCTTCATTTATTTATCACTGTGTCCCTTGCATATTTTCTTGATTTCACATGTAAATAGGTCATACTATTATACTAAAGCATCATGGTTTAGACAAGGGGGGGTCCTCACATTGTTATCAGGCATCAGTAAGAACATGTAGTAAGAAACCATTCCAATTATATTTGTTAATTCATAGTCTATGAAAAATTACTTTATATCGAGGCATTACTGCTGCTTTGATGTGGTGAGCATATTATGGTGCAATTTGTGTTAGAACATTTAAGTGATAGAGGGACATCTGTCAAATACCCAGTAAAGACTCAAGGAAAGGGAGAGAGGAAACAGATATACTGCTCAGCAGTTGGGTTGGTTTTCATACAGTTTTCCCTGCCAGAGTCAAAGCCTAGCATCTGAAACACAGGGACTTCACTCTGTAATCTGAGCAGAGAGATTGCATTGCATTATCACTGGATCTCAATGATGGAGAAGACAGACTGCATTTCCCACAGGAATTCCTGCTGCTGTCACACACATGTGCACACACACACACACAAACACATGCGCACACACACACACACTTTTTTTTTAATGCTGATCCTGCTTACTGCTATTTTTTAACGGGAGGGAAAAACAACTATCTGACTGCTGAAAGTGATAAAACATATTGTTTTGCCAGCACCTCTGTCAGTAGTTAACTTACACCTTGTAATTAACTGATGTTATGCATTTCTCCGGCATTGGTCACAGTCTCAAGAGAATAAAAATATGATCCAGGTTCCTTCATCTGCGTCCGACACCGGCTGAAACTGGGGACTGTAACTATCTTCCTTCCTAGGGTGTGTGTGTGTGTCTAGTTAATTTATAGGGTTAACATCTTACTTAAAATCTTGCTGCCTTGATGTATTTATTGACTCTGCAAAATAATTAGAATGGCTAGGTTGGAACTTTGGCATTTTGAAAAAGGCTGACTGTACCTTTTAGCTTCAGACACTGTGTTTGTGTATAGTTCTGTTTATATGGCAAATGTGGGTACTTATTGTAGGCAACGCAATTATTTTTTTTTTTATTACGTATACTTAATTGCAATTTTTTTAGAGGCATGTAACAAGACTACTGTGATTTGCAATGTGACAACAGTGTAATTAAGACTGAGTACAGTTTAATGAATTGTAGTAATTGATCTTATTCATAACAGTCAAGGCAACTAACTATGCCCTAATATAAAGAACTTCTGTGTTGATATTGACTTATAACACAGAATATGATGGGCACCTTTGGGACAATATTGTGACTTAGATAATGATTGAGCACAAGTATTTATGTATAATGAATGTATGTAGCAATGTGTCCTATTCAACAGAGTCAACACGAATAACTATGTCTCAAATTATATTCATACCTTACTAACCCTTTTACAAATCCGGCATTTCCCTCTTTTGCATTTCCCTCTTTTCTGCATTTCCAAACCATCTTTCCACTTCCACGTTGGTTCACTCCACTTACACAAATTGTGGAGATGTTTTGTCTTCCCTTACATTGATTTTTATTTCTCCACAAAACTACTGATTTTAAATAACTAAAGATTTATGACCATGACACACTTGGGAGACCTGTTGCTTAAAATGTGCATTTTAAGAAAAAATAACTATGCTTCTTCTGGCATTGAACTCAACATCAGTGGACTGTGATGACTAGTTTGCAAACCTTGGACCAGATATTCAAACTGCACTCAAAATGTGCGCAATAGCAGGAGCAAGCACAAGTCTATTGTACTCATGCGCAACAGATGCAATATTCAAAACAGGAGCAAGCCAAATTGCACCCACAGCCAACGTCTGAATATTGCACAACCAGCACCATAGCACAACAAGGGAGAGGAAGCTGAGCAGATATGATGCGCCATGGCGCAACAAGAGATGCCCAGCTGAGCAGTCCAGAGGCGCCATAGCGCAAGCAGGGAGCCCCACAGCTGCAGAGCAATGTAACTGTACAACTAGGGAGGCAGGGGCCCACCACCCATGCCACAGATGGGCACAGGAACACACAGCAGAACAGACATTGTCCCCCCATACCCCAAGCACATCACAACCAGGGGAGGGCTGGAATAACCACTGGTCCATGGAGTCAAGCAACAACCCACAGCCTGGCCATGGTGCCCTATCACACCTACCGGCAAGCAGTGACTGGCACACAAGGAGGGCGGACCACCCTGTGCCACACCATCCCCCCCAGTGCACAGCACACCCTGCACCGTGACCCCCAGACAACCCCCCATGAGCAGTGACCAGCACTGCAGGAATCCCCATGCATGCCACCACCCCCACAGTGACAATGCAACCCTGTGCACCACAGAACCATGCAAGCCAGCCCCACCATGAGCACCCATCAGCAGGTTGCAGCACATGGCAATGCAACAACGGCAGACAAAGTGCCACCACGCACAGTCCCCCGATGTACTGCTGAGACACCGACCATGCATTGGCAGAAGAGTGACCCCAGATTGGATGGTCGTGTAAGGGACACCTCCCCCAGTGGTACAGCGTACTGCACAGTGTCACAGTAACACACCCCGGCCCACCACTGGCCACAACAGCCAGCACAGATACCCACAGTGGTGCATGGAAGCATGCACCACACCAGTGACATGAGCAACCCAGCAAAGCGACAGGTACAGTGTCCGCCCTGCAGGGAATGCTACCACTGACATGCCAGCAGAACATGCAGGTCACAGACAGGCATGTGTGTTGGCTGCACAGGTCATGGACGGGCTGATGGGTGCACCAAGGACACAGATCATGAGCCATGGACCACTGCACACAGTCATCCAGTGCACGGGGAACAACACACACACCACAGACACTAACTGATATTTACCCCCACACCATAGTCACCTCCACACGGACACATACACACATACCCATGACTGCACCACCCATGATGCCATGCACACCACTGCAGCCGAGCACCTATAGCCCACTGCAAATCAGAGACCACCATGGTATTCATATAAAATTCAAATGTATTGTAAAAATATAAAACTCAGCTATGTACAATAACAATAACTATTTACAAGCTTGGGGTGGGGACACAAACAAGGTGGGGTGGGCAGGGGGAAGGGGTTGACTAATTGGATGGGATAGGTGGGTGTGAGGTGGACCCGGGCAGGGGAAGTCAGGGACCAAGGGACTTTCAGCACATCTGCTGTTCCTGGCCCTGGGTCTGCCTTGCCCTGTGTCACCACAGTACTCCTGATGTGTCCAGCCTCCGAAGTATCACCACAGATTCCCGGGCCAGATCGAGGAGCTCTCTCATGGCGTCCCTCATCTCCCTGAGATGTCTCAGACCTAGGACAAGGGAGCACAGTCAATAGGTGTGAATGCACAACCCCAGACAGCCCGCCCACTGTTCATGGCATATGGCATGGGACATATCACTGTGATGGTGTGTGACCAGCCGCAGTGATCACGTCCACAGGACCTGCCCACCCAGGCGCATACAGCCATGCTGAATGCTGCACACACCCACCAGCCAAGTCATGCACAGCGCCACCATGGCCATCTCGTGACATGGCTATGTGGTGCAAAGGCAGTGGCACAGCCATGCACCTGGTGCACACGTGCACCACCAGTGATGCACACCCAGACATGCATTGCCACTGGACAGTGTTGACTGTAACCAGTGGCATGCATGGCAGTGATGTCAATGAATGGTGGCCATGCCCCGCTGCCCACCTTGCCACACAGCATGCAATATTAAGAATGGATGTCTGTCACTCACCCTCATCGGGATGGTCGGGTGGCTGTTGTGGACCCCCGGCCTGCCTGGCTCTGTCTTCCACCGCCCTGCACTCTGCTCTCAAACGGTGTAACTCTTCCAGGCCTGGGGAACAAAAAGCAGAGAAAAACATCAGTGCAGTCCCGAAGCAAAGTCCCCCTGCCCCAAGGAATGTGCCTCCCCACCCAGCCAGACCCACCCACCCCACACACTGTGAACACCGCCACGGGCTAACCCATACAGTCCCTCCTCTATGTGCTGGACACAAACAACAATGTGACACATATGGACTACAACAGTGTGTTGACGGAACCCCTACCTGGTCGTGGTACCGTGCCCCTCCTGGCACGTGACTGTAGCCTGGCCAGTAACTCAGGCTCCCTCTTCATCAGATCCGAATATCGGTGCCTGCACTGCTCCACCGTCCTGCCTCTGCCAGTCACTGCCTCTAGAGCTGTGGCCACTTCACTCCACACCTGGGACCTAGGCCTATCCAGGGGGGCCTCCCCAAAGAGATGCCCATGATGTTGCTCCACTGTGGCCACCAGGTTTGCCAGCACTATTGCAGACCAGAGAGCAGCCCTTCTCCGCGCCATTGCCAATGCGATAGTAGGCAATATGGCACTATGCAGCACTGTACCCCATGTGCAGATGCTGCGCGGTACAGCGCTGCCATTCCCTATCACGCTGTTACCGAACAGCGTGATAGAGGTGCACCGATGCCTGACACATGGCGCCAAGGGGGCAAAGGTCGGACACAGGGTCAAGGGTCCCTGGCGCAAGGCCACGCACAGCGCCATCGGATGACAATGCGTGTAGCGCAATTGGCTGCCTGAGTTGTGCCATTGTGCCTATGAAGGCCCATTGCCACAGCGCCATGTACTGACCTTCGCTATAGCCCCACTGGCACAATGGTGGCCGTGCCCTGCAGTGCCTACTGCGCACAGCACGTCATCAGTGCAGCATACGACTGCGTAAGCAATGTGGGCATGCACAGTGTGGTGTATTACACATGCCACGGAACTGTGCCATTGGCTCAGCACGCTCAACACAATTACGCAAAGCGCAAGAGCGCGATATTCAGCCGTCATATGCTAATCATCCGATCAGCCATTCAATGGTGCAGCAACGTGATTTGCATCTCATTAAAGTTGCTCCACACCTAATTTGCATGCATTGCGCTATAAAACTGCGACAATGTTCTGCAGTGGCCATATTCGGTTACTGCGCTTTATTGGTGAGTTGCATGCTGTTTGGGGGTCTGGACTGTGGAATCAGGGACATGCTTTGTACTGCACAGTCACAGGTAACCACTGTCATCCTTACAGGCTGAATAATGACCGAGCAAGGCCTGGGTGAGGAGGACAATGATGGTGGGCGGAAGAGGAGGCCCAACTTCACAATGGCCGAGACCGAGGCACTCTTCGAGGCCTACCTGGATCAGGAGCCACTGCTCAGTGGACGGCGGGGCACCCCTCAGGCC
Source organism: Neoceratodus forsteri (assembly GCA_016271365.2). Lineage (NCBI taxonomy): Eukaryota > Metazoa > Chordata > Ceratodontiformes > Ceratodontidae > Neoceratodus > Neoceratodus forsteri. The sequence goes on along the minus strand of CM028138.1, from coordinate 136,553,732 downwards.
CGTGATGCTGCATGGGAGGAGGTGGCATGTGCCGTCAACCTGCACGGCAGCCACCAGCGCTCCGTGCAGGAGTGTAAGAAGAAGATGGGTAGTGACAGGAGGAGGGTGAAGGAGAAGATGGCTGCCATCAGGGTGGCACGTGCTGCAACAGGCGGGGACAGCTGGAGGTGGTGCAGCTCACACCAGCAGAGGACAGGCTTGCTGCAAGCATGCACCGCAGTGCCATAGAGGGTGTTCAGGAGGTGGCTTCCAGATGTGGTGGCCCATCACTGCATGGTAAGTCATGGTCTGTCTATGGGGGGGGCAGGGTAGGTCACACGCAGTAATGCGACTCTGCTTTTCCTTACAGATCCTGTGCATCTGCATGGGTCAGCGGTGGTGGGCCTGTCGAATGCGGACTGTCAGCTGGAGTTGGAGGAGGGACCATCCACCTCCACAGGTATACGTGGAGCATTGCAACAGTGGGTCCGCCTGGCTGTCCACACTGATGACGTTGAGACAGGTGTGGGGGAAGCCCTTCCTGTGTCTCAGCATTCTGGCATCCAGGGATGCCAGCATGCTGTGGCTGTAGCTGGGGCAGAGACCTGCACCACTGATGAAGACACAACCATACTGGGCAGTGACATGTGTGTGTCATGGAATGGACACACAGCAAGTCAGCCCACACCCATGGCTGTGGCTGGTTGCGCTGTGTGTGCCAGCGTGTCAGCACAGTCCCAGGCTGTGCCTGTCAGCACCAGTGGGGCAGCACCGGTAGCTGGTCAGGACAGTGGAAGTGTTGCAGACACAGCAGTGGCACAACAGATCCCTTGGGCACAGCAGGCGGAGGGGCGGCAGCAGCAGTCGGACACTGGGACTGGGGGTTCAGGGTTCAGCAGTGGCATCTATGCATCACCTGTGGACATGCCCATAACTGGTCCTGGTGTGCAGCACCCACCCACAAGGGGTGCTGAAAGCCAGGCACTTGCACACCCTGAGGGATGGGATGCCAAGGAGGCAGACAACCTCTTTGACGAGCACACCTGCCTACTGCAGGCATCGGTCCAGCAGTAGATGCGGCTTGCAACATCCTTGGAGGCACTGTGTGTGGCCCTGGAGTGGGCTGAGGAGTGACGCAGCAGGGACACCAATAGGATTGTGTCTCAGATTGACCATTTGTGGGAGGATGTGACCGCTGCCATTGACAGGCTTGCACAGCTGTTAATTGCTGTCATAGCCACAATGGGCACACAGTCAGGTGCCCATGCATCGCTCACACCATGCAGTGCGCTGTCCACTCCCCGTTTCCGGCATCATGTGACACCCACCCTGTCGACGCCGGGATCAGCTGTGGGCATCCCGAGCACTTCTGGTGCAGGACTGTTCGGTGTGCTGCAGACCCCTGTGAGGGCACAGTCGCTTTCACGCAGTGGAACCCCTGGTGGACCATCAGTGCCACCCCATGAGGCCCGTGGTCAGCCTGCCAGTGCTGGTGGGTCTCTGCAGGGCTGCCCATGCATCCGAGGCAGACTTGGCACTGTGCCACCAGACTGACCTGTCTCCCAGCGCTGGCTCTATCTGGTGCTGCCCTGTGTGCATTGTGTGTTTCGGTGGGCAGTGCACGGGTGGGTGCCCGGCCCTGCATGCGGACACAAGGTTCACCTGCACACCATCCCAGCTGCTGTCCTCAGGTACTTGTGTATGATGATGCCTGCATTGCGCTGTACACCAAAGTGCGATGGTGCCCAGCATCTGACACATGCACATGGACAGTCAGTGGACGTGGTGGCCTGTGGACATGTGTGTTGCTAGTGTTGGCATTCCGGCTCAGTTTTGCACCTGACTCCTGTGCATGTTTTGTGCCTATTGTGTGTGCGTATGTGTGTATGTCTGTCCATATGGCGTGTTACTGTTCACCCCTCCCTGGTTGTGTGTGTGTGCTTCTGTGCCCTGCCACATCCCTGGTGTGCTTCCATGCGTGTCTGTGGGTTGTGCCCTAGCCACTGGTGGTTGCGCATGGCACCATGACTTACCTGGGTTGGCTGAAGTGCTCCTCTGTAATGGTGTCCCGGTGCAGGTGTGCCAGCCAGATCAGTCGGGTGTCCCGTCGGCCAAGGGGGGCTGCCCATCCCCATCATCACTGGCGTCTCCATCGTCCCCATCGCTGTCCCCCTCTTCGACCTGTATGGCTATCCCACAGCTTTTGGCCATGTTGTGCAGGATGCAACAGGCCAGGAATATCCCACAGGCCTTTGAGGGGCTATACTGTAGGGCACTGCCAGAGGTGTCCAGGCAATGGAAATGTGCCTTCAGCATCCCAAACACCCGCTCGATGACATTGTGTGTGGTGGCATGTGCCTCATTGTAGTGTTGCTGCGATGGGGTCATGGGCCGCTAGTAGGGTGTGAGCAGCCAGGGACGGAGTGGGTATCCACTGTCACCTGTGTGTAGAGAGTGGTGGTTAGTGTCGTGTTCTGCTTCAGACTGCCCCAGGCCCTGTGGCCCACACCCATGGCACCTCTTGCCATACCCCCCCATGCCCACGATATGTCAATTCTATTTACATACTCACCCATTAGATGACCTGTGGGGATGTCCCCACTCTTGAATCGGTGGCACAGTGCCGTCTGGTGGCAGATTTATGAATCATGTGCTCCCCCAGGGTGCATGGCATAGACATTGATGATGCGCCCACTGGCATCACACACCACCTGGCAGTTGACACTGGAGAAGCCCTTTCAGTTCATGTAGGTGGCCCCCTCCTCACCAGGTGGTGTGCGTATGGCCACATGGGTGCAGTCTATCACCCCTAGCACGCCAGGCATACGTGCTACCCTGTGAAACTCCTGTATGTTTGCTGTGCACTCCGCCACAGTGCTGGGGAAATGAATGTACTCCGCAGCATGTGGCAGCAGTGTGCTGAGGAATTGGGTGAGGATGCATGATGTGGCTGACTGTGTTATGCCTGTGGTGTCCCCTGTTGGTCTCTAGAAGGTACCCGTGGTGAGCAAGCACATGCAGGCAGTTACCTTTGTCTCCACTGACAGAGCATGACTCTGTCGTGTGGGTGCCTGCATCACATCACTGCACAGCTCACAGAGCCGCCTCAGTATTGTCCTGTTCAGGTGGTACCGGCCCACAATCTTGGTATCTGTATACGGCTCAAAGCTGGTGCAGGCTTGGTACTGCCTGTTGGGGGCATACCGCCAATGGGCCCTTCCACGGCCACGTCCCCCTGCTGCATGCCTTCTCACCCCTCTCATTACGGCATCCATGTTGAATGTGGCATTGGCTATGTCCCTGGCTTGCGTTTCCCCCCCAGCAGCTGTTGCTTTGTTACCCCCGCTGTCCTGACTGCTACCTCCCCTGCACTAGGTACACCTATCTGTGCTGGCCTCAGTCTGTGTGTCACCACACACCTTGCCTGTGCCTCTGATCTGCTGTGGTATTTCTCTTGCCTGCCCTCCTTCTGCCACTTTCTCTGTCCCTGCCTCTCCCTCTGCCTCATGTGGCTTCCCTGTAGCGTTCTTGTGCCTCTTCCTTGCTCCTTTTTATATTGGCTAATTTCCGCTAGTGTGCAACTTCCACTTGCTCTACTATTGCGCATTGCGCAAGTCTTTGAACATCGCACTGCGCCGTTTATGCATGGTTCCTCCCCCTTAGGTTGTGCATGCCTTCATTATCATTGCGCTGTTGCTCAGCATGTTTTCGGTGGCGCAACTGCCACCTGCTGAATATCGCAGCATAGCACATTTTCGGACTTGCGCTGGCGCAATCCTATTGCACATGGCATAACCCTTTTGAATATCCAGCCCCTTATATTTTAATGTAAGTTGCCTACTTACTGATATTGGTAGCACATACAAACCCATAGTGGAAGTAGAACAGAACAGAATAGGATGGAACTTCAATGCATGCATCACCACTGTTATGCAATGAATCTCAAAGTAACCTACTGTACAAATCAGTGAATGGCCAACTGACCTTAAAATATTAGACATGCAAGCTAGTCATCACAGTCCACTGCTGCTGAGTTCACTTCAAGAAAAAGCATACTGTAGTTCTTTTTCTTTTTTATTTTGGAGTATCTATGCAAAAGAATAAAATAAAAATGTGAGTCCACTCTGTGACTGCTGCTTGTAAATGTAACTCACTCAGTGTGTTCTTTAGGAACTGCATTTTAACCTAGGCCCCTAATTCTACCAGTTTCCTGAGTGTAAATGCCACGTTGATGTTGTGTCCCTGATTTTGGTCCTTTGTCCATTATTTTTTTAAGCCTTGTCCCTGATTTATGAGGAAGGAGGTTGAGAGGTATGCTCACTCTCTCATGCCCCACAGCACTGCTGTGTGGAGTTTCAATCCCTTGGTTCAGCTGGCTGCTTGGTTCAGGGCTTTCAAGCCCATAGGGAGAGTGACCAGCCAGTATTAAACTTTCATTTGTGAGCTTGGAAACAGAATGCCTGCCTACTCTCCTGACCTTCAGTGAGTACTTTTCAAAGTTAGAGGAATCCATCTCCCCCTTGAGCTACTGTCCAGCTGCCACTTTGGACACTTCCCAAAGTTTAGGCAGCCAGGCTTGGTCATCTGTCTCCCTCCATCGAGCCTCAGATTTTGAGGAGTGCCACTTGCCTGCCTGCGGTGGGATGGAGACCTGGGAGCACAAACCCTCTCCTCTTTACCATGGGGCAGGCTGCTTAAAGTACCTGAACTGGACTTTCTTTGAGTTAAAAAGCTCATTTTGTTTTCTCAGCTCTGGTCTACATAAGGCAAGTTCCCCACTACTTTCCAAATAACAGATAGGATGTTTTCTCAGAAAGGCTGCCTTGCTCAAGTGTGGTGGCAGATGGCGAGACTTTTGTTTTGTTTTGTTGTTTGGAGGAGCAGTAAAGAATATTTTGAAACTGATGTCTAAAAAAAACAGATGGCTCGAGTTTTCAAAAAAAAAAGAAACATCGACCTTGCCTGTACTGCCGGTCTGCAGTTGTTTTGAGGGCAGAACCGTTATTCCCATGACCAGGATGGTGCTGAGGGCTGGGCTCTGATATAGTACAAAAATCCCTTTTTGCACTTTGTTTAATCATGGACAACATCTGTGTTTTGAATGTGGAAATGGCAAGACTACTCCTTTGACAGTAGTTCTTATCTTGAGGTATTTGTGTTCCTCTCTCTCCGTTTCTGGTGATCTTGTGCCTGTTAGTCGTTCCTCTACCCTTTACTCCACTCTTAGCAGCCGGCCCCAAGATACAGAATACTATGGTGATAGCCCTGAGTAGCTGTCCTCCTGTCTGTCTGTCCCCTTGTCGCTGGAGCAGAATAATTACAGTTGTAGCAATTGCATTGTTCCCATAGCAAGGTGCAGTTTTACAGTAATGATGTCCTATGACATCTGTCTATTTAAATGCATAGGAATAATGACACACAGTAAAACATAAAGAATAATATTTATTCTAACACGTAGATAATAAAACTTGTAGATGACTAATATCACCTGATATACACTCTCCGCAAACAATGGCGTGTGTGTTATATAGAGAGAAAATGCACTTTGACAGCAATAACTTGTGATTTAAAGATGCGCTCAGGAATAATGGCATGTGGTACACATAAAAAGTAAATATTCACATCTGTTTATAATTTAAAAAGGTATACTCAGAAAGGGGCAACAGTTTTACTTGTAAAATATATGGTTCAAAGGAGTGGACGCTGGAGCACTGTTATATTTTGAGTGTTTATGTGTTGTTAGTTTAGTTTTTCATCTGTCATTGGATTTCTGTCAGTGATACCCAAGTAAAACAATGCAAACAGCAGACTTTTCCATTTGTTATTAATCCTGAAGTATATCCTTGCATGTCCTTGCTTTTATATAGACTTCGCCAGCTTTGTTGATAACTCTGTCAGTAGTTATATTCAAATCAACAGAAATGGAAAATAGTACATAGAGTTATCTGAATCTACTGGGTGGTTGCACGCATAATTTTTGGACTAGCTTGCTATATATTAAATGGTTCACCACTATGCAGCGTGTTATTTATTAGCTTCAGTAACTGCAAGTTATATAATAATTTCTGGTAGTTTTCTTGGGTGGGTAACATTATTTGCAACAAAGAATGTTTTTTAAGTAGATAAAGAAACTTATGGCACTTTATATCCTAGTCGACCTGTTACTGTCCACAAGTACTGTAATATTACACGTTTATTTATATGCCACTCATTAAATGGGTATTTAAAAAGAAATGTTAAAATGTTGAACTCCAGCCTACATAATGCCATGTATATAAGGGGTTTGAGTTTTAATTGTACATTACATACTATAAGTGAAGACTTACCCAACAAAATAAGCATGGGGTGACCGAAAAATGAAGTCAGTGCTATAAATAATTTGTGTAACTTGCCTTGGTACTTGAAAGGCGCTTTGGTGAAATAAAATTATTATTATTATTATACATTAGTAAAATGTAAAACGATAGATTTAGACCATGTATTATTTTTAAAAAATGCGTGCAAATAAAATTACACTATTTGTCAACATGTTGGGCTTGATTTGGAATCTGTCCATAATCACTGTTGTTCGCTCATTGTAAATTCTAGTTGAGAGATACTGTAGTCATAAACTATACGTTCCCTTTTCCTGTATGTATAAAGAAATGTTGTATAGTTGTCTTGGAAATAAATCATATGAAAGTATGAATCGTAGCCTTTCTTAGAATTTTCTCTGATACGTTTTTTGTCCATTTGGTATATGCCTAACAGCACGGAGTTGAAACATCCTTTGGCTAATGATAGAGCAAACGTCCCTGTTGTTCTCTCAATGGAATATCACACTGAGCAAATCTGATGGTTCTTGCTCATGGATAAGTATTGCCAGCTGCCAACAGCTGGAATGCTGGTAGAAACTACAAATTCAAACAAACATTACCCAATTATCTCTAATTGCTCAATTAAGATTTACACTGCATTTGTTTTACCTTTTGAGATTATCACCAGGAGTAGTTATAATTTTGAAGTTTATACTGTACATTTAATTAAACAATTTCAGAATTAAAAAGAGATACACATTTATTACTATAACCAGGCAACAATCTATGAGTTTTGGGAACTAAATTAATTAACATTTAAATGTGGATTCTAAATTATTTCTCTGAACAGTCAATTCATTAGAATATGTTTCTCAGGTGCTGGTCTTAGTGTTGTAAATCCTTGCAATAACCACACTTGTTGTCTGACACACCTTTTGTTTTCTGCATCTGAGGGTTGTATATGAGTACCTCTGTTTCCCCCTCATTACATTACATAGTATCAACTTAACATAAAGGCAGCCAGCTGTAACAAAACTAATCATTTAACATGAACAAAAGAAAAGGCTTGCCTCTCTGAGAGTAATAGTAACAATATCAAAGTGTTTGTTTACAAACTCTAGAAGAATACTACATCTAGTTTGCACCAGGAAAACTAATATTTAAGTTATTTCAAATGGTATTTTTAATCCATGGGGCCAAGGAATGTTGAAGTGAACTTTTAAGATCTGCTAATGTGTTGTATTATAAAGTCTAATTACAGCATGTATACATATGTCATTTTATATTATTCAAGTCATTGTATCCCACTGCTTATAAAAAAAAATCATTGTGTACAGAACTGGTAATCTGTATTACTGTAGTAATAATGCAAACCCAGATTTAGAAATCAGTTGAATAATAATCACTGAGCAATGGTCTTGCCTGCTGGTGCCATTCAGTTAATGTTGTGTAGGGACTATAATTCATTTGATTTATAACAAAAACAATAAAACACAGTTTAATGTTGCAGTTGTGTGTGTGTGCTGTTGTTAAAACAGAAGAAGATGGGTTTAGTTAAAAAATCTCCTTTAGCAGTCAACTCAAAGAATGAGTGGTACTCTTGGATCAATATGGTTCACAGCTCAGCAAACAGCCAGCTGGTGACAGAAAAGGACAAAGCTGCCAATGGAAATTTCTGGGCCCAAGACACACCATTAGGATTGAGCCTCCCTCAGCCTTCCATCCCTTCTTGTACCTACAGGCCCCCCTTTGAGCTCCTCTGAGCCACTGGACCCTGGACAGTTGTTCCCCCTGCCCTCCCCCCGTCAGCACCCTTGGAAAGGGAACCCCTTGTTACAACTGAGGGATCTGACTGGTGGTACTTGTTTCTCACCCTCATCAGTTAAAAGGTCCAAACAAGAAACAATTAGTGTCTATAGATAACTGAGCTAAGACAATGGCCCCTTCATTTGCTTTATTTATAGACGGTAGCTTCCCTATTGATATTTTAACACCATCCTGTTATGAATCAGGGAAGGATAAATCCAGAATTATGTGGCAAATAATTGCTGTGACATCTCGGTGGCAAAGAAGCCTCTCCAAATCTCTGATGTGGTGACACCCAGAGAGGTCTGTCACCAGCATGTTTAGTCTCTGCTTTAACACGGAAACAAATGACACATTATATATTTTATAAGGAGTGCAAATTCATTGGTGGTGGGGAAATTGAATTGTTCCTCATATTGTAAAATGTGATTTGACTTATAGTAGTAGAAGCAAATGAAAGCTTAATATTTATAGATCCAATCAAAATTCTGGAAATGCATTTATTTGACTCCTCCTGCCCATTTTCTTACAATCAGTTTGTTCATTTCATTTCTTTGCTTCTAAGAAAATACATTCTAGAATAAAATATTTACACCATAGTTTAAACATACCATCAATGTGTTTATTTTTTTATTTTTTTGTGAGTTAATTCATATTACAGGTTAAAAAAGAAAACAGTATTTGTAAAATACCAAACATGGTCCTAATGTAGCTCTTGGTCAAATCAAATCTTGGGCATAAAATATTGAATTCATTTTATTAGCATGTTGTTTCAACAGAATACCATTATGTAATTTGAAGGACATATTGTTATTTTATATACAGTAAAGGCATCTTAATGGGAAAACCATCAGAGGGATGCAAAATGTTCTGCTCAGCTGGTTGTTCCCATTACGCAGATGTTGTGTAGTTTACCACAGAGAAATGGTGTTACCTGTGCAAATGTTAACTTAATTAGAGTAAGATTCTGTTGGCACCCTTTGCAGACTGTGTGAAAGGCCTTTCAGTACCATGCATTTGTACTTAAAGTTGAACCAGCATAATATTTTGTGGTGATTTGCATATACAGCCCATGAAGCTTTGCATTATGGAAGTATGTGTGATTCTGTATTTCTTTGAAACTTGGCTTCCCAACCAGTGCCCTTTGGGGTAACCCTTGCCTCAGTGCTTGCGCACTAAGGTTCTTTGTCTTTTAATTAGAGCAATGCCAATAGCAGACAGTCCCACAGCAGGCTTCTACTGTGTGACAACTACCAGGAAGCACACAAAATAGGGCCACTCTGGAAACATGGCTGGTACTATTGAGGGGGTGGTCTTCCTTGGAAGTACAATAAAGACTCACAGTAGAGGGTTTCAACTGCAGCTTAAAAGGACTTCAATAAACAAAAATCCTTACCTGAGCAAGGACAGGAGCCAAGTGAGAAATATGATGAGCTAGAATTGTTTTTGAAGGTTTGGTTATTATGAAAAAGTTATATAAATGGTACTAATGACTCAGCTTTAAGAAAAGACCACAGGATCAAAAGAAAGGCATTACTAAAACCACCAACCTAATTAGTGCTAAAAAGCAACAAATGAGTTACCTAGGAATAATGACATCAGTATTATGGAATTCACGTCTTTTTGTTGATGGGTGACATTGCTGGAGGAAGTGTTTTTAATCTGACAGTAACAACAAATGGGAAAGAGGGTAATGGGCTTTAAAACACATTGGACCTTTAGATGTGGTTGGGTGTTGTGGGTCTGAAGGCAGGTGAAAAAATATTACCCCTTTCCTACTTCATCAGTATAATTTACTTCAAACTGTTCATGAGTTAGTGAAACTACATTTCAGAAAATATTATTTCATCAAGTTACAGCTGAATGTGAACTGCACTTCACCTTCATCTGCAGTCAGAATCACAGTCTTTGAAACACAGTAAAACATAGAATGTGTCAGCAGAAATGGAACAGCAGACCCACCCAGTCTGCCCAATTTCGCTGTCTGAAAGCCAGACCTAAGATGTTAGCTTTCTTGGTTAACATCCCCCCCTTCCTAGGTTGATAATACCCTTGTGTCTATCCCACACTGTTTTGAATCCCACCACTGTCCTTGAACCCAGCGCCTCCTCTGAGAGTCTGTTCCAGCTGTCCACCACCCTCCCTGTGACATAGAATTTTCAACTGTTTCCTCTGAATCTACCCCCATCTGCATATCATGACCCTAGTTTTCGAGTACCTTGTCAGCTGGAAAATGTCACTCACAGATACTCTGTTTATACCCCTGAGGTACTTGAAGGTCTTAATCATGTCTCCTCTCTCCCTTCTTTGCTCCAGGGACTACACGTTAAGGTCTCTCAGCCTTTCTTCATATGACAACTGGCTAAGACCCCTCACCATTTTTATTGCTTTCCTCTGGACCCTTTCCACTCTATCTACATCCTTCCCGAGATTTGTTCTCCAGAACTGGGCCCCATACTCAAGGTGTGGCCTCACTAGCTGCTCGTACAATGGTATTATAACCTCCTTTTTTCTGCTAGTGATGCCCCTACCAATACATCCCAGTGTTCTACTGGCCCTCGCCACTGCCCTTTCATATTGTTTTGCCACCTTGAGGGCTCATGAAATGATTATACCAAGGTCCCTTTTTAGCTTGATTGCCACTAGGCTTGCTCCACCCATCCTGTACTCTACCCCCTGGTTTATTCTCCCTAAGTGCATGATCTTGCACTTTTTTGTATTGATGGACAGTTACCACTTCCTTAACCACTCCTTCAGTTTATGCAGATCCTTGCACATTTTTTCAGCCCTCTCTGGAGTATCAGCTCTATTGCAGATCTTCGCATCATCAGTGAATAAGCATACCTTCCCCTCCAGCTCTTCTGTTATGTCCCCTATAAAGATGTTAAACATGAGCAGCCCCAGCACCAACCCCTACGGTACCCTACTGGTAACCATGTTCTCCTTGGAACACACTCCATTTATGATTACCGTTTGTCTTCTTCCCACAAGCCACTTTCTCATTCACCTCACTACTACTGGACCCAGCCCTAGGCATCTCATTTTGTGCAAGAGTTTTCTGTGCAGCACGGTGTCAAATGCCTTGCTAAAGTCAAGGTAGACAATGTCCACAGTCCCCCCCCCCCATCCACTACCCTAGCAACCCAATCAATGAACTCTATCAAGTTCATTTGACACAACCTGCCCTCTGCAAACCCATATTGCAGATGGTCCTGCAGGCCATTGGCTTCAAAGTAGCTAGTGATTCTTTTCTTTAGCAGTTTTTTCATGAGTTTTCCCACCACCGATGTCAAGCTCACTGCTCTGTAGTTGCTGACCTCCTTCTTGTCCCCTCCCTTGTGGAGGGGGACATTATCCACCCTCTTCCAGTCATCAGGAACCTCCTCACTTTCCAAGAACCTGTTGAAGAGGCTAGTCAGTGGCTCTGCTAGTATTTTACTTAGCTCCCTCAATACCCTGGGGTGTACCCCTTCTGGATCCATGGCCTTGTCTACATTCAGCCCCTCTAGTTCCCACAGGACTTCATCTTCCTGGAATGGACTGGTGTCCAGCCCCCCCTGCTAACACCCCCTTTTCCCTGATCTGACTTCCTTCCCCTTTACCCTTTATCATGAACACAGAACAGAAATAGCTGTTTAATATGTCCACCTTCTCTTTGTCCTCTTCTACCTTTGTCTTTTAGCCTGAGTACTCCTCCACGTCAACTTTTTTCTCTCACTCATATACCGGAAACATGTTTTATCCCCCTCCTTGACTGAGTTAGCTAATTTGTCCTCTGTCCAAGCCTTCGTTTCTTGACCTCTGGTCCTGCTTCCTTCTGCTTTTCCTGGTATAGGACCCCTTCATCCTCCCCCTGTGTCTGCTTGTATCTCCTGAACGCACACCTCTTTGCCCTAACCTTTTCCACCATTTCTCTGGTGTACCATAGTGGCTTCCTTTTTTTCCAGATTTTACAGAACTTTAGAAGTAATGAAGCCAAAGAGAGTTTGCAAGTAGCTTCATTTTCCACTATAACTCCATATTTCATAAACCTGATTTCATACATTTTTGCAGTCAGCATGCACACAACTACATACTACTGTAATTGCAACTAAAGTGCTACCAGTACTGCACATATATAGGCTCAGCTATAAAATGTTCAAGCGTGCCATTAGATTTACTATCCAGTCCTGTCTTCAGCATAGCATGGCTTTAGGCTGAGGCACACTACTACTGCCATGGTCACGCTTACTAACAATATGTTCTTGGTCATGGATAACGATAATTGACTAGGGCTGTATTTATGACTTGAGTAAGGCATTCAACCTTGTGGATCACAGGGTATGTACTAAGCTTAATGAATTAGAGGGGTCTCCCCTACTGCACTAACCTGGTTTAGAAACTACTTTAGCCACAGGAAGCAACAAGTGACATTTGAAACATAGAACTTAGAAACCAAAATTTCCAGCAGATAAGAACCACATGGCCCACCTAGTCTACCCATTTTTCCCTGCCTATAATATCACCACAGACCTTACTTGATCTCCAGCCCATTCACCCCCCTTCCCTAAGAGTCATATCCCATGAATTCTTAAACCCCACTACTGTTTTTGCCCCACCACCTCTGCTGAAAGGCTGTTCCAGCAATCTACCACTCTTATTTGTGAAGAAGTACTTCCCCACATCTCTCCTAAATCTACCCCCAGTTTGTTATCATACCCCCTTGTCCTTGAACATATTTTCCCCTGAAAAATATTTCTCTCTTGTACCCTGTTTACTCCCAGGGTGTACATATTTAGGTCCTTTAATCTCTTCTCATATGGGCTTCTGATGCAGACCCTGCACCATTTTACTTGCTCTGGACTGCTTTCATTCTGTCTACTGTATGCCCTTCCTGAGATGTGGTCTCCAGAACCAGACACAATACTCTAGGTACTTTAGGTGGGATCTTACCAGTGATCAATACAGAGGCAGTTCCACCTCCCTCCTGCTGGTGATACCCTTCCCTATACACCACAGTATCCCACTTGCCCTCCTAACTGCCTTGTCACACTGCTTAGCCACCTTTAGGTCACCTGATATAATTACCACCAATCCTTTTTCCTGCTTGGTGGTCATCAGTTCCATCCCCCATTTTGTAAAAATGAGCTCAGATGTTACTTGTACCCTAGTGGGTGTTTTGCTGAAATCCATGATAGGTTCTCTGGTATTCTTGCTACACAGTAACTGTCTGCCACTTCGCACTTCCTCTTGTACTCCCCTTCTGAATGCAGATGACCTTGTCCTCCTGTATCACTCAAATCATACTCATGACCTCAGAAGACATATTAATATGGATCTTATCTCACTTCAAAACTAACTTCTGCAAAATAAGCTGGTTTCACATGTATGCAAAACCCAAGCTATGTTGTTTGGATCTGCACAACAACTATGTGGTGGATGCAATAGATTAAACATGTTGTTTTGATGGTTCTTTGTTTAAGACAGTCGACTCTTTAAATATCTTAGTGGTAAGTTGATAACACCCTTGAATTCTCACTACATATTCATGTAGAGTGTAAGCTAGTAAACTTTAAATATAGTAGAGCCTTGCATGCAGAGTTAAACAATATCTAACCCCTAAAGTTCGCAAGGTGATACCACAATGTAACCAACTCTCTAAATTAAGCTATGGTGTCTTATTTCAACACTTCAAATCCAATTTGACAAGATGGGACATAACCTATAAAAATATTCATTGAGCCATTTTGACTTGGCTACTCCCATCAAACACATCATTGTGTATTTCAGCCTGGGTTGGCTTTCCCCTGCTGCTGTATAGCACATTTACTTTTGGCTGTCTCACTGGCAACATACGTTGACACCAACCCCATTCTTCCTTCACCACATGTCTTGTGAAACAGGCCTGTGCATACACCTGGAGGTCCCTTGATCAGGCATTGTTGTCAATCCTTAAATGCCACATCAACATAGGCAAGCTTGCATTTTCCTACTTTGTGGCCAAAATCTGGAATTCTCTCCTGATCATAATTCATTGCTCCCCTACTCAACAATTGGTTGAATCTGAATTAAGGAACTATTCCCTTAAAGAAAGGTGATTTAAGGTATGGCAGCTGAAGACTGATGTGAAGATGTGCGAAGTCATGCACAAAGCAGCAAAAAAATCTGATAATGGAATACATAATGAGCAGACTGAGAGTGGAGCAAACAAAAGAGGAGAAAGATTTGGGGGTGATTACATCTGCTAATCTAAAGTAAACTGCTCAGTGTAATAAAGCAGTGGGAAAGGCCAACACAATGTTGAGATGCATAGGCAGGACGATTGGTAGGAGATGCAAAGAGGAGATATTTCACCTATACAGATTCCTGGTGAGATTACACTTGAAGTGCTACTACTGTACATGTACTTCTGGAATATTCACCTAAAGGATAACAATAGAGTGGAGTCCAAGGTAGAACACATCAGGCCAGCAGGTGACCAATGGCCACAAAAACAGTTGCTTTGGCTACCAGATTTTGAAAGTTACTGGCCAACTGGTTGCCTGCCCATTAAGTGACTTTAGAGGCCTAATTAATGCTGGTCAGTACAAATATTTATTTGGCTACCAGATTTTGAAAGCTAGTGGCCAACGTCACCACCTGCTCACAAATTGATTTATCCCACTGTGATGGAGTCAGTCCAGAGGTGGGTCAACAGAATGACTGGTGTCCTATGAGTGAAGACAGTCCTATCTTAAGATATATATGCTAGACACCAGGAGGGGAAAAGTGGACATGATTGAAACATTTCAGTTCATACATGGAATACAGTGCACAGCAGTAAACTGATCACCTAGAGTGTTAACATAGACACTGGAGATAATACAAAGAAGCTGGTAGGGACAGATGTAAGAAAGACATCAGCAGGTAGTCCTATGGAAGACTGACAGTCACTCACCCAACTTACAATAGCCTGACACCATTTGGCCAACAATTTGCTTGCCCGATATTAGGAATTTGCTTGGGCAGAGGTGATTATATTTAAGTATGGGGATGTGGTTTTGCTCCCCCCCAAACATAAAATCACTTCCGCGGCAGGCAAATTTATATTGTCAGGCAAGTGATTGTCAGCTGAATGGTATCGGCTTATTGTAAGTCAGGCGAGTGACTGTCAGTATTGCATAGTAGACCTCATCAGGAGATACTTTTTATGACGAGGTGGTGGATAAGTGAAACACATTGCCTAAGAGGAGATCTGTGCAACATCAGTGGTAAAGTACGTGGGCTAGGCACATGGGTTTAATGGGGGGGCATGGAGGAGGAGACAGAGGAGGGAAGAGATAACTGAAAACTAATGGATTCGACTCACAGGTTAGGTAGGGATAAGGGAAGACTGGATGGATTCATTTTCTTCTGTCATCAACTTCTAGGTTTCCGTGCTTCTGCTTATTACTTGAAAACTACTATCTGTGTGTAAATTCACATCTGTTACTTGACCTCTTGAACCAAGGCATCTATTCAACTGATTTTTAAACCCTGAACATTTCATAGAATTTATAATTGGTGTTGTATAATTTGTGATTATGTTCATATCATCCAGGAATTACTGTTATTACAAAAGTTTCTGTCATTTTTATGTTTGCTTGCACGCATGCGCAAGAAACATGTGGCAACTTAGGAGAGAAGCGGGTTTTGGAGGTGCAGCACTGTTGTGGCCATTGCCACCACTGCTTTTGTGGGCTTGGCCATGTGTCACCGATGCAAGCGCATGCTGCTGAAGACACTAGTTTTGTAAGCGTGCCACTAACTTGAAATGATTTGGCTGCTGTAATGAGGGAGCAACCTGTCATTGCAGGGCGGTGCCTTGTGTGATGTAACATTTCAATAAACATGGCGGCGGCTGTCACCGTCCACCTCTCACAGTCCCCATGAAAGCCAACATCGGGGTGCCTAATCCCCCTGTCAGTATGCCCCCTTACCAGTTCATTTGCTGATGGGGGAGCCCAATCCCCATTGGCATAATGTTCCCCCGTGTAACAGTAGTGTGCCTAGGGGGGTGCCAATCCCCCTCGGCTCATGCACCCTTCCAAACACTGACACATTTTCTGAGCTGACGGGGTGCCCAATCCCCATTGCCTCCAGTTTCAACCCCCAACAAACACTCAGATAGCATGCTGGGAGCCCACCCCAGCATGCTAATTGTCCCTGTAACACCTAAAAAACATCCTGAGATGTATTTTTGTTTTGTTTTTTCCTGTGACAACAAAAAAAATCCCATGTTGTCTCCGTACCCCTCCCCCAACCCACACCCACCCTATGCGCACCCCACATCCTCACACACACCCTCACCCAATACTTAGCTCTGGAGCCCGGCGCAATGATCTTCGGCAGAGCAGAAACATGTCTGCACTCTTCAAAGCCCACCGTGAACTGAAGAAATGCCGGTAAGATGTATAATGGCATATAAGTGTTTTTGTTTCAACTTAGGTGAATATCTCAGCCATTTTTGTGAATTTTGGCACCACATTTTCAACATGGGGTTCTTGAGACCCCACCTCATGAATTCAGTCACTGTCATGTCATTATTCAGTCCTGAAAGGTAATTTTGTGATCACTGCATGGAATCACCTTTCGGGAATGATTACCAAAATGACAGTGTCACTGTTAATGAGGTGGGCTCCCAAAAGCGATGTTACAAATTTGGTGAAAAAATTCCAACAAGTGACTGTGTTACAAGCGTGCATTGTGCAGTTTCCACTCACGCTCATAACTTCTAGAATTTGTAATATTCTCACTCCAGATTTTCAACATTGGCATTTTTCCACACCTACTTACGAACAGTACAGCTGTCATTTTTCACATCCTGCCCAAAATGTGGTTTCGCACATCTAGCACACAATGGTGTGGTCGCTAGGCAAATCAATGTTCGGGACAGATTAAGAAAATCATAGTGACACTGTTCATGAGCAGTGGTCCCAAAATGCCTATGTTGAACATTTATGAAACAATTCCACAAAAATGATTGTGTTACTAGTGTGCATTGCACAGTTTCCGCCCACATCTACAATAGAATTGTGCTCTTCTGGATGTAGTTCTCACCAACTGACCTAACCAAGTTTGCAATCTACAAGTCCTTCCGGATGGAATCAGTGACCACTCCCCTATTCTTTTCAGTTGGATTACGTCCCTAACCAAACCGCTGCACAGGCCACCCTACGGCGGCGGTTGCGACCAGGTGGGCTGAGAGGCCTGAAGCAACTTCTAGCCCAAGTTGACTGGTCTTCCATTGAGACCGCCCCCAACCTTGATTCGGCCCTGGCCTTCTTCACCTTAATGTTTAACAAAGCCTGTGATATCTTCGCACCCCTAATCAAACTTCGTTCCAAGGTACGCCATACTCCCTAGGTCACTCCTTCCCTACTCCAACTCCTTAGGCATAGGGATAACCTGTGGCACCTAACCACGGAAACTGGCCGCCCTGCCAACAGACAGGCATATGCTGCTGCCCAAAATAAATGTACCTGGGCCATACGCGAAGCAAAGGCCGATCATTATCGGGCCTCACTCACCTCGTCCTGGGGGAATGTTAGAACCTTCTGGGATAACATCAAACAACTAAATGGAGGTACACGCTCTCCTCCACCTTCCCAAATCAATATTGAGGGTATTATCTCTACTGATCCTACCCTAATTGCTAACCATCTCAATAAATCCTTTACTGACCTTAGCTCTGTACTCCCTGGCAACTTTTTCGACCCCCCCACCCTCCTGACCCTGCTCCCTCACACACATCTTTCCACTTCCACCGGGTTACTGTCAATGAAGTCAGATCGTATCTAACCAAGGCCCTAAGAAGCAACACCACTGGCAGTGACTCCTTGGACCCCAGACTCCTCAGCCTGGCATTGGACCAGGTCATCACCCCAATCACTAGCCTCTTCAACAAATTACTCTGTCTAGGGCAATTTCCATCTGCCTGGAAAATTGCCACTGTCACTCCCATACATAAGGGTGAAGATAGGGCCCTTTCCTGTAATTATCATCTCATCTTAATCCTCTCACCACTCTCAAAAGCTTTAGAGAAAGTAGTATCCTCCCAAATATCTGAGTTTCTTACCAAATACAGTATCCTCTGCCCTGAACAACATGGCTTCCTTGCTGGGCACAGCACCAATACTGCCCTCATCGAGTTTCTAACTTCCTCCATTCCTCCCTGGACTCAGGCTCTCTTGCTGGTGCAGTGTTCATTGATCTGTCAAAAGCCTTTGACACCGTATCCCATCCTCTCCTGCTGGATGCACTCAGCCATGCTGGCTTTGCTGGAGGACCTGTCTCATGGTGCTCCAGCTATCTGTCTGCCCGGTCCCAGCATGTAAAAATCAATGGGACCCTCTCTGACCTCTGCCCTATCTGATCTGGGGTTCCCAAGGGCTCTATTCTTGGGCCCCTGCTCTTTTCCCTTTATCTCAACACCCTGCCAGGTGCCTGTACTGG
Source organism: Neoceratodus forsteri (assembly GCA_016271365.2). NCBI lineage: Eukaryota > Metazoa > Chordata > Ceratodontiformes > Ceratodontidae > Neoceratodus > Neoceratodus forsteri. The sequence continues at coordinate 136,535,199 of CM028138.1, read as the reverse complement.
TAAACTCCTCCTTTATGCAGATGACGCTGTTATCTTCACTTCTGACCATAACCCCACCACCCTCCAAGATTCCCTGCAATTATCCTATAAAGACGTGGAAGCCTGGTTTAAAGAACATAGACTGGTTATCAATCTTAAAAAGACCAAATCTATGATCTTCTCCCACCCCCAAAACAAAGCTAGTAATTTCCAACTTCAAGTCTTCGCCAGCTCTATGTTCCCACTTGAACAAGTTTATACATACAAAGATCTTGGGATAACCTTTGACCCTGCCCTCACATTCCATTTCCATATCTCCACCTTAGCCTCCACCACCAATATTAGGTTGGGAATCCTTTACCGCCACAAACACTGTCTCCCTCCGATGCCCTCTGACTTGCAGTTATGTCCTCCATTCTGTCACTTGTTGACTATGGCTTACCGGCCTACGGGGCTGCTGGCCAGACCTCGCTAAACAAATCCACCTCACCTTAAATAAGGCCTGTCGACTAATCTTAGGTGTTCCCAAACTTATACATACCTGCTATCTTTATTCCCAGGCAAATCTGCTCAATCTTGACGAACGTCTTAGGTATCAAACCTGCATCCTTAGCAAAAAACTCTCTTGGGCTCTCTCCTCCTGGTTTGACTGCCGTTATCCACCATGTAAACTCACTAGCTTCAACACGGTTCTCCTGTAAAACCAAGTTGAAGGTACCTAGGCAAGGACCTCTTATGGACAACAGGCTTTCCTCTACCGTGCCCCTTCTTGGTACAATTACCTCCCTGCCAGTATCTCAGACACCCCCACAATCTCTTGCTTTAAAACTACCCTCCGGAACCACCTTTTCACTACTCGCAGCTGTTGCTGTTTCTAAGTTATCTTGCTAACTCTCTGACAAAGCCCCCTGTTGGCTGCTCAAATTCTGTACCTTCTCTACCCTTAGTTCCTGTTACCTCCCTGTTGACTCCGCTAAAGCACACTGTATTGATATCCTATGTTTTTACTGATGTTCTGTTTATTTCCCTGAACAATGTTTACTTCACCAATCCTGTATGTTGTAAATTGTTGATCTCATTTGTCCTCCTGTATCCTCAAAAAAAACTGTACACTGTTTCTCTGTACCAAGTTGTTATCACTGTATTGTCCTCTCTGTGATGAGGTACCTTTGTAAACGAGCCTCTGGCTCAAAGGTTGTAAACTGATGCTTAATAAATAAATAAAATAAATAAATAAATAAATGCTCGTAAGTTCGAGACTTCTTAATATTTTCACTCCAGATTTTCAGCTTTGCCATCTCTTCACACCTCCCTATGAATGGTAGAGCTGCCATTTTTCACATCCTGCCTGAACTGTGTTTTCACACATCTGGCACAGAATGGCGCGGTCACTGTGGGAAATCAACGTTCGGGACAGATTAATAAAATCACACTGTCACTGTTCATGAGCAGAGGTTCCAAATGCTTTCATGAGGTGGGGTCACAAAATGGCCATGTTGAAAATTTGTGGTACAAATACCAACCAACGCCTGGTGCGTTAGAGTTCCTAACCATAACGTCCCACCCTGTACAGACTGACTGGCATCAGGAATGTGCCTGTGGATTACCAGCTGTAATGCTCACACCATTCCACCCCCACCCTGCAACCACTGACAGGCATCGACATGTGTCTTGCACTCTTCGGCCCCACAGTTCACCCCATTCTCCTATAATTCACCCATTTCACCATATTTCCTAAAGGAATGGAGTGACTGTAAAGCTGAACACCCCAAGGCACACCTCAACAGTTGTTGGTATCTGAAAGATAGGGTGAGGTGAAATCGCATGACCATTATGTGCAGTGACCCAAAGGCACACCCCAATGCCTGTCCATCTCTGCAGGGTGGGGGTGGGATTAGCATCACTTCAGTACTTAACTGCCATTCCTATTTTGCATCTGTCTAACTCATCCACTTCCAGTGCTGATACCAGCAAGCAAACATTTGACATTGACAAATGATTGTTTATATCTCTCCACCGCCTAAGAAAAATTGGATATGAATCACTTGTCTTGTTTCATGTATGGTAGATTTTGCATTTACTTTATGGTGACAAACATCGAGGTATGCTACACCCACACAATTTGTCTGCCAATTACGAGGCAGCCAATTACATTGTATGGGACAGGGCAGCATAATGATAACTTGCCCTTGTACTGTAAAACACAGATTTTCAGAGTTCAGAGTGACGTGGTTGGAAGCATGCCATATATTTTTATATGTACAGTAAGTATGTTGCTTGGCAATTGGACTTCAAATTGTGTGGTTTGGCGTGTGGTATACATTGCTCTCTGTTACCCAATAATTAAAACTTGTAAAAAGGTCATTATTTGAGAGTGTTTTTTATCAGATCTTGCACTTTCTCTCTCACAAGCAATCAATGGCAATTCAGCACACACAGACATGGCTCTCCATAGCTCTGACAGCGCTACTCTGTCTTCCCACATATCATTGTTTACAATAGAAACATTTTACTTCTAGGTGCACATCTAGGATATGCATTTTGGCACATATGTCATATGAAAGAAGAGTGAACAGCTTTCAAGGGATGGTAACAAAACTCTGTCCACAACCCCCATCCCACACACATATACACACAGACAGTGTCAATGTTTGCAAAGCTTATGTGGTGCTATTCTTTAGTACTCGGGACAACAATCATAACCACATTCTCTCATACATAATGCAATGACTACCTGTATACATTTTGTAATCCTTGCCACACAACAATAAAAATAAAGTCATTACATACAAACATTAAAGGGGACAGGCACTGTTTTTGGCTTCTTTTTGTGTGTGTGTCCTGCCATGGACTTCAACAATAATCATGTGTGTAGTCAAAATCAGTGTTATTTATTAAATTTATGTTAATTTTGGGTATATGTGACAACTATTGCAGTCATGGTAACTATTGCTCTGCCTTAGCACAAGAGTGCTTGAGTGGATTTTGATGGAATTTTTTTTTCTCTTCTCCATTCCTAAATTCCATGCAGTTCCACAGTACACTTGAATCATGGTAAAAAAAAAAAGTTACTGCCATGAAATTGTACATAAAATACAGCAGTTTATATGTTTTAATAATTTACAAAGCTCTGTGTTTTGTTGAATATTTAGTTAGGCAACTGTTATGTTTGATTTTTATTTTGAATTAATCTGTGAGCCAGCTAGGACACGAACAATTGCCACAGAAGGATTTAACCTGTTGAAGTGTGTTTAGGGTGTCGGTTTCACATACTGTGTATTTACAAATGGTAACTTTTTCTATTGCAAGTGCATTTCTTTCTTTCCATCAAGCTCACTCTGAACAAACTCTTCACCCTGTGGTGTGGCAGGCAGTGAGGCAGCTCCTGCTTCAGTCTGCCACACCACTGGTCTGGTGTCGGAAGGGTATTTTTATCTTGGATTTAAAGGAATGCACATATTTGTATAGTGCTCATTTTGTATGTGTTTTGTATATAGATTGTAATGTGATAAAATTCAAGCTTAAAAACAAATTATGAATCATGCTGCCTAAACAATAAAAATCAGTATTCATCTTCAGTCACATGGAGAACAGACTATTCTGTCATGAGTTGCTACTTTTTTTATTTCATGTGCAAGTGTAGTGAAGCTCATAGATTTCATCAAATAACTGATATTAGCACTGAACTAGTGATGCAGAACCATTTCTAAATATTTAATTCTAAATAATATTTCTGAACACTACATCAGTGTAAAGCAGTTTAGAAATTGGATGGGGATGAGGGGAAAGTAAAATAGGAACCCAATCAGCAATGGTCAATATCATTAACTAACATTACGATGAAGTAAGGTAGTAAAGTTACATTTCAATAATTTAGTTTGAGTAATTTTAGTAACAAAAAAATTCAACAAACAATAGTTATCTGCCAAATAGCACCCCCCCCACACACACACACAATATCATATAAGTGTAAACATCTCTACTACAGTATTTCCATGCAGAATAAACAGAAAAATATATACAGCTGGAGAGAGGTTAGGCAGATCTACAGGTACAGTTATTGACACACTTAATGGGAAGAGGCAGCAACTACTGTATAAAACAAGGGGCAACATGAACTGGCTCAAAAGTAATAAACAGCACTTGCCAAAGGTATTGATAGTCCACCTCTTAGAGCCAGCATGTACACCAGAATTCTTGGTGTGTGTCAGTGCTGACAACCATAATTGAACAATTCAATTTGATCTAGTGCTAATGTTTTTTTTTTTTTTTTTGCAAGCTTACTTTAAACTGATTTGGCTGCAAAATAAGGGTGCTGTACAATTATTGTTGTGTGTAGATTTTCCAAAACCTGAGTCCTGCACAGGGCAGCAGCACTACATCCATTCTTAGTTAATATGCTGCCTGTCTGACTACAAACATAGCTGAGCAACCCAACCTCACAGCATGAGTGCATTAGGGAAACACCACTGGGTGGAGATGCCCCTTGCGAGCTATCCTGTCTGTCCTAATGATTGATCTGTTCCGCTGGCATGCCATGTTGATCTGCTGTATACTGAATGTCAGCAGAGCATACAGTATCTGTTACATGCAGAATGTCAGCAGAGCATATCACAAGCAAATACACCACCCACTGCAGCCTATAGTCACTGTTTGAGGGCTGCTGGAGTGTTAGCCAACCTGGGTGATGTGGATGTTCGGTCCTGTCCTTCAGCAGTGTCATGACTGACAAGGACAGTGGCAGAGATAAAAGTAGAAACTATGGTCAGTGATGGGTACTAAAAATTAGAACGTTCCTCTCTGTAGCTACAGTATATCTGCAGCGGCATGCTTCTGCTTACTGAGGCAAAAAACAAAATATGAAACAAATAGAAAAGGGAAGGGTGGAGGTGGGGGAAGGTTTCTGTCAGCAGGCAGAGGTACCGTGCTACATCACTGGCTGTGTGGTTACCAGCTGCTGGATGTAAAAAAAAAAGTCCAAAATGGCATTCAGTATTGACAAGTTAACTTTTGTTTTATTTTATTTTTTTTTAATGACAGCATGGCATAAGTATAGCCTGACAACTCCCCCCCCCCCGGCCACAAAACACAGGAAAAAAGTTAGATCTATATGATGACAATGACTGTAATTTCAAAATTTGAAGAAAACGAGATGCTTTTATATTTTTCTAAAATGGCAATGTAATTCTCAATGCCACGGAATGGAAAGTGATCACGATTGAGGGTTACAATACTATTTTCTCAAGATACTGTAGGAGAAGAGAATAAAATTTCATACACTGTACAGTTACTTTGAAAAAAAATGAAACTTAAAGTTAAAAGCAATAAAGGTAAAATGAAACAATTAAGTAGAATTGTGATGGGTGGACTGTGGGGACACCTGCCGAACAACTGCAGATTGCTAAGATAAATTTAATTACAAACAGCGCAACCTGTTGCATTTAAGCTGATAATGAAGGGATTCAACTAATTAATTTACCGCTCTACTGAGCCCTAATGAAGTATTCCTCAGTACCGCTGGGTACCAGTTGATATACCTCTTAAATGTATCATGGCTGCCAAGGAATATTGCTTTACCGAGCAACTTACAGTATCTGTAGCTACCACTGTAGTTTAGGGGGATCTTATAGTCTGTAGTGCATGTATCTTACTAGGTAGTGTATATGTTTTGGTACACAGTACATTTGTTTCAGTATATAGTGTATGTGGATCTTCAGTACTCAGTATGTGTATTTCAGTAGATAGCATATGTATTTCACTATATAATGTAAGCATTTTACTATGTCATATATATGTTTCACTTTATGACATGCATTTCAGTATACAGTATATGTATTTCACTATATGATGTATACATTTCAGTAGATAGTGTATGTGGTTCACTACATTGTGTATATGTTTCACTATATAATGTAAATATTTCACTATATGATGTACGTATGTATTTCACTATATAGTGTATGTAATTTACTATATAGCCAGAGATTCCGAATTATGTCCCTAACGGCTTGCCATAGCATTGTTGTAAAGTTCATTCAATGTCACAGCTAACCATGAAGGATTGTTTGGTGCCTTTTTCATTGGGCATCTTTCACATACCCATTCATAACTTCAGTGACTGATAATGAGGAAACTCATTCACCATTCAATCCAGCCTTAGCAAACTCAGAGGTGATAATGACCATGTACAACTACCTCTGGGGAAAAAAAACTGTTCTTATAAATGGCTGAGTGTTATTCACAAGCTTCACTGCCATTGAAAATAATTGATAAAAATTGAGACTTCTAAAAAATGTGCCTTTAAATGGGATGTTCTTATATCCAATGTATCTGCCATTTTGTATTGTCAAAAGCATTTCAGAGAGAGAGTTTAGTAGCCTTGAGTGTATCCTGTCCAGTCCTATAGCCTTGTTCACTTTCAGAGTTGCAAGTCTCTTCAAGACTCTTTCTCTGAAAATGGACATGTGTCCACCTCCCCCTCTTCATTTCTGCTGTTTCCTTGTGGTCCAGCCCCACTCCTTCCACAGAGAAGACTGAGCAGAAGTACTTTTTCAGGATGTCTGCTTTTTCTTGATCCTCATCTGCATAGTCTCCCCTGCCACCGTCCCACCTTATCCTCACTATCCCTTCCATTGCTTCCCTCTTCTCACTACACATGTGAAGAAAGCCTTATTCCCTTTAGCTACCATTTTGCCCATCTTTTCCTCTCTCTCTTTGACTTTGCTCCCCTCACTGCCTTTCCTGCTTCTCTGTTTTACTTTGTATACCTCCTTGTCTTCCTCTGAATGCCACCCTTTTTTTCCCTCACCACCTTGTCCACTTCCCTAGAGTACCATAATGATCTCTTTTTCCTTCTACTTTTACTAGGGATGGGCAAAAGTTGCAAATTCTGCTTTCACAGAACTTCCGTGAAATATTGGAACTTTTGCCATTGGCAAAACTGGGATTTTCAGTGGATTATTGCCGAGTTCTGAGGACTTTTTTTTCGAACTTCGGAAAAATGCATATAAACTGTGGAATTTATTCTATCCACAGTTTAATGAACTGTCAGTGAATGAGCACCTGCCTGTACAACCATGCAGTCATTCACTGATAATTCAGTGGGCCACTGGTAGTAGAGGAAAGAGGAGGGCTGTGCTGGTGGCCTGCTCAGGGGCAGGGTTGGGGGAGTGGGGTGGTGGCAGATGAACTGTCAGGGTGGGGGGTTAGGAGGTCCACTAGACACCAGGGTATTAGGATTATTTTTTGATAAGGGATCAGGGATGGGGAGATCCACTAAACACTAGGGAATATTGGAAATAGAGGGGGATGAGTCAGTGGGCTGCTGGCTCTTTTATGGATTAAGGAATCTAGGATAAGGAGGGGTCTGCTAGACATCAGGAAAATAAAGTGTTTTGGGGGGCAATGATGGGTGGGTGGGGGGCACTAGAAATCAGGAGGGTCTGAGGAAGGGATTGGAGGTATTTATTTATTTACTGGGACCCCTGATCAGTGAGGGTGGACTAGTGAACTAAACTATGGTTAAAAATAGCCTCAGAACTGACCATTGGCAGTGATCCTTTCTGCGGATTTTTTCCCTGCATTTCAATAAATTAACCTGCAGTTTGTATATTTATTGCACAGTTTTAAGGCAGAATTTCCACAAAAGTTCTGAAAATGATTTCTGAACTTTTGCAGAAGTGAAATTTGCACTTTCACTGAAATTCCACCCACAGAAATTTTTTCTCACACACCCGTATCTTTTACTCACATCCTTTACGCGCACTTTTTTTTGCTTTTAATATGCTGTCTTTTTTCCCCAACTGTGCTTCAACCTCTCCCAGGCAGTCCCCCCTTACCAGACAGTTTCTGAGACACTTTCCCATTTCTTTAATATACACCCTCCTAAAGTCCATGTTTTGCATCTACATAGAAACATAGAAGTTGATGGCAGATAAGGACCGCATGGTCCATCTAGTCTGCCCTAATTTCTCTACCTACATTGCCACCACAGACCCTGCTTGGTTTCCAGCTTGCACCGACTTGTTCCTGTCTTAATCTGAAACCACATTGTACAGTGATCACAGGTACCTAGGGGAGTGTGATGTCTACAATGCTGTCCCAGTTTGTAAGCACAAGGACTAACACTGTCCTGTCCATAGTGGGTTTATTGACCAACTGCTAGTAGGGAGCTCCTTTCTGAAGTTGTAGATGGAAGGCTACAATCCACATCTGGCAGATTGAACTCCCCAACTAGTAGCACCTCCACCTAATTTGCCATCCTAATGATGGCTTCCCCAAGTACCTTTCCAGCTCCTCTCCCTATGCTGGATGTCTGTATATCCCTCTGTATGGATAACAGCCCCAATGTCTGTCTTTATGTTGACCCCCAGCACCCCCAGACCTTCATTTTCCTCCTAGTGCCTCTGTACTACCTTGGCCTGGGTTCCCTACCTTACATATAGTACAACCCCTCCTCATCTCCTCTTTTCCTTGTCTCTTATGTGCACAGAGTAGCCCTGTATGGCTATGCTTTATGATCAGCTAAAGTGGCTAACGCTCTATGAATGTAACCACGAACATTTGTTAGCTTTTATTTATTAAGGATTGCACAGGAAGTATCCATTGTATGTGGTAGAAAACTTGATATATAGGGACAAATTGGCCTCACTGAGAAATTGTCAAGTGCCTAGCTTGGAATTGCCTACATGCAATTTGGATATAGGACAACAGTCTATATATTATAGAGGGGGCTTTGAATTGGAATGTAATCTCTGAGTCTTTGTTTCTGTCTAATGTAAAAAATTACTTGTCTTTGATTCAACACTGGTATCTAATTAGCTCACGACAAAAAAGGCAGTGCTGCTACTGATATATAAAGGTTATATAATTACTTATAGTGTGTGTTGTTATTATTAATTTAGAGTAAATCATGTTGTATTTGTTTGTATTTATGTATTTTATGAAAAATCAGTGTTGTATGTTGTAACATTTTCCTTTTTATATATTGTATTTTTTACTGTATGGGATCCGTTGAAAATGAGCTATGCTCAATTGAGTTTATCCTTTATTCATTTGTAATGAATAAAAACATTTTTACTACTTACTACTACTACTACTACTATGTGTCAGTTGTGGCAGTCAGTGCACCCTGATTCCAGAATAGACACCAAATCCAGGCAAGCCTCTACCACAACTCCGTAAAGTGCGCTATTTCCCATCCGAAAGTGATCCTTCATTCCCATGATCTCCTGTTAGCTAACCTCACCTTTCTTTCCTTGACACTGCATTTTGTGGGTGTTCTATATGCCTCCTCTAAACTTCCCCCCTCTTTTCTTGTCTTCTGTGTCACCACAGTCCCCACCCTCACTATTGCAGGTGAACTAATCCTTCTTGGAGACTTTAATCTAGGTTGGCTCTCCCCCTCATCCCACAGCTCATCCCACCTGACAGAGGCACTAAACCTGAACCAGATGACCAAAGAATCTACTAGCCCCAACTCTCACTCTCATTCTCACTCACTGCTTCACTGGGTGCTTTCTACACACCCTGACCACATCTGCTCTGCTGGCATACTACCCAACGTGCTCATCGACCACTGCCCACCTTCTGTATAAGGAAAATTTGTCCTCCTACCAACCATCCAAAATATATCCAGTATTGCCCCCTCAAACCCCTTGATTTAAATAACCTACAGTACTTCATGGCCTGGTCATGGCTAACTGGTCACCAGTCCTCTCCTCCCTATCAGTTGACGCTGCCGTCACCCACTTCACATCTACCGTCTTAAAAGTCTGGGATGACCATGCCCCTCTTAAATTAGTCAGAGTAAAAGTCAGCCACAATCCCTGGATCACCCCCGAAATCTTGTCCATGTGTGAAACCCAAGACCTCTCTTGCTACCTCTTTAAACCTCATGTGACCCGGCAGACCTACAGACCTACTGTGTCCTCCTCAACGACTGTACAAAATGAATTCGGCAGGCTAAATCTGAATTTTTCAAATCTCGTTTGCAATCCTCTAATAATACTCCATCCTCTTTCTGGCATGACCTCTGATTGCCCTTGCACCCCTCCTATGAATCCCACTACCCACTCTCTGTGAGGCAGGAACTTTAGTTTCTGATCCTACCCTTGTTGCTGAAGCCCTAAGTAAGTTCTTCACGACCTGTGCCACTCCCCAGGATCCCTCCACCTCCCCATCCTGTATGTCATCAAACCCACAGCCCCCTGGCTTCCAACTATCACCAGTATCCCCTTCAGAAGCCCTTAGAGCTCTTGCTTCCCTTAACACCACCAAATCTAGCCCTGACAGCTTGCACCATAGACTCCTCAAAATCTCTGCATCCTCTATTGTTACCCCCTTAACCTTCCTTCTTAATCTTTCACTCTTCTCTCCTACTGTTCCCTCAGCCTGGAAAACTGCTACCATCTTCCCCCTTCTCAAAGGCAGCAATCCCACTGTCCCAGGCAACTACCATCCAATATCCCTTCTCCCCTCTCTTGCCAAGGTCCAAGAATCCCTAGTCCTCTCTAGGTTAAATGATTTTCTCCTTGCATGCAACACTCTCTCTCTCTCCCTTGTCCATTCTGGATTTAGAAAATTCCACTCTACCACTTCATCCCTTCTGTGCTTTACCAATGCCATTCACTCTACCATGGACCGAGGTCACATTACCTCGGCCATTTTCATTGACCTTGCAAGGCATGTTATTCCATCTCCCACTCTCTTCTGCTAAATAAACTAAGTGCATCTGGCCTCTCCCCAGCCTCTGTGTCCTGGTTCAGCTCTTATTTAACTGGCCAGTCCCAGTCTGTAAAAATCAGTAATGTCCTATCGTCCTCCCTCCCTATCTTTGCCAGCATACCTCAGGGCTCGATACTTGGGCCTGTTCTCATTTCTCTGTTTATAAATGACCTTCCTTCCATATGCACAGGTTCCATGTCATAATGGCGATCATGGAAAGGCGATCTCCATTAGGGTGAGCGTATATCGCCGAAAAGCAATTTTAGTGATGTACACTCCCAACGCACAGTGAAAGGGTGCTGAGACTTGATTTTTGTTTTATGTGGGAGGCTGTGTCCCCCTCAACAGGGAGATTCAACCAGCACCCCCCAACTAAGGATTCTAACTCCATGGTGGTGAATGTCAGGGCGGTGCAAAGATGACAAAACCCATTCTTGGACGCGCAAAAACAAGCATGCACCCAGAAACCAACCCAGCAACCTCCCAACCCTACCCTGCCACCAACCCACCATGCCATACAGCCAGCTCAGCAGCCCACCACCACACTACACCCCTGCAAACCCTCCCTCCCTCCCTTCTACCTGTCGATGGGCATGGTCAATCCTCCCACACACAATATATTGACATCCTGTCACTATATTTGCTGACCCCCCCATCCAGTCACCCTCCCTGCCCAGTAGCTCTGTGCACAGGTGCCGTGATTGAGTCACCCTTTTTGAAAGCACTCAATCGCAGTCGCTATCATCACAGGCTACCATATGCACCAACGTCAAGATCCACATGTATGCAGACAATACTGTCCTTTTCTTGTCCCATCCATCCATCCCAGCTGTCCAATCTCCCCTTCAAAAAGATCTCTCAGCGGTCACTGCCTGGTTCAACATTAATTGCTTAAAATTGAACACTAAAAAAATGTAGCCATGACCTTTGGCTCCAAGCAGGAACTCACTTGAAATCCCACCCTACCCTTCTTCTGCTGTGGTGCTAACACTACTCTCGACAATGTCCCTGCCTACAAGTATCTCCATGTATGGCTTGATCCTTCCCTTGACTTCTCTGCCCACTTTAGTACCCTTCATTCCAAACTGTGTCCTAAACTAGGGTTACTCTACTGCCACTGGGCTTGTCTTGCCCTCCCTGTAAGACATGATATTGTGGTCAAATGGATCCTCCTAGCCTTTGACTATGCAGACATAGTTTTCAGTGCTGCCCCAGCCACCTCCCTTGCCAAACTTGATGACCTTTTCCATGCCTTCAGTTGGTTAACCTCAAACTCCCCCCATTTGACTCACCACTGTGACCACCACTCCTCCCTATCCTTCCAATCCCTCTTGCAGAGATGCTCATCCCACTGTTTCACCTTCATCTATAAGTACTGGTTTGGGATTCTTCCACCATACCTTGCCTCTCTCCTCAATCCTGCCACTCCTCCCCGTACAACTTGTGCATGATTTGTACCCACACCTTTGCCTTCCATGAGTCTGCACCTTAGCCAACAAACTTGCTTTCTCTTATAGACTTCCTTCCCTCTGGAACAAAATTCCCTCCCAAATCCACCTCACCCCTCCTTTTCTGCTCTTAAGCACCTACTCAGACCTACCCATAAAACTTGCTGTACCTGTCCTCCTCCCCACTCAGATTATTCTCATTTTTGCATCTGTCTTTCTTCCTCTCTTCTATCTTCTAACCCTAACTAGAGTCTGTATGTTTGCTCTGGATGTTGTCAGGAGGTCTAAACCTCACTTTCAGGTTCTTGGCAATATTGGGAGTGCAATTAATCACAGACACATTGCATAAGAGTAATAAACTTGTTTATTACTACCAAAAAGGATAAAATCACAGTTGCCCTAAGCAGTTCTTACCAATACGAACTGGGAGCCAATGCTAAGCGTTTCCTATACCTTGAGGTTTCTTTGTGTCTCTTGGGATCTCTGAGGTACAAGACTGGTGTATCACATTATATACCTATGATAATTACTATGGTTACTGTAAGATAGAAACATTTCTAGTTACAGAGATGAGCCCTATTGGCTAAATTAGAGGAGGCTCAGCGGTCCAAGATAACATTATACAATTTTGTAGTAGTCATCAGTTTGTGAAACAAAGGAGTTCTTATACAGAGTCTTACATAACTCAGTGTAGTAGTACAAATCACCAAAAGGTGGCAATGTCGACTTACATATCATCATTGTTTCAAGGACACAGGTGTCCTGGCATCTTACAAGTAAGAAATACACAGAAAATACATAGAAGAATATGTGTGTATTAGTAAGCAAAGTATATAACAACAATATGCATACATATCCTGACATCTACTCTTATATGGTAGATGCCCTTACATATATATATTAGTATAACATATGCCTAACACACTAGCTGTCTACAGTGTACCTCTGAGGGAATTATCAATAAGGGTGCAGGAACCTCAAGTAACATTCTCCTTGTTGCCTCGAAGGCAACACACAGAAAATCTAGGGAAAGGTCAGGAGCAGTGGTCATTTACAAACCCAATGCGCGGAGCTTTGTAAAGGAACTGGAGCTGTCACGGTGTTGGCGCAGTGTGCTCGTAGGCAGCATAGCATAATAATCAAAACAAATATCAAAAATGCTTGTATAATAACAAAACCTTTAAAAGTAATCTCTAACCAGGTGTTAGTCAATGCATCATTCATGTCACCATCATTAATCAATGAAAGGATAGCTTCATTGGCCTTGGTCATATTATTGCTGATGTGGATAAGGTGTGTGTGTGTGTTTCCTGTCTAAAAGTGATTTTAATGTAAGTGTGAGTTGGCCTATGTGTACATTAAAATATGGTAAGTATTCAGAAAGTGTGAGAAGATAATTGAGGGTTACCATCAATGATGTCTGCATCCATAAGGGGACGGTGGTTATAACAGTATGTCCAATGACAGTCTTCTGGTGGGGACAAAACAGAAATTGGGTAATCAATAGCGATGTCACAGATCCAAAAGTATCACTTTTGAAATTAGTTACTACGCAATACTCCCCATCACAATTATACTGAGAGCGAACAGTAGGCAGGGCAGGTGTAGGTCATCTTCGAAATCCATGTTGACAGGCGATGAACCTCCTCATGATATGATTGATAGAGTTTATCCGAAGCCAAAGCAGAATCCGAGAAATCCGTCCCATTATTGGTGATGTCATCATCCATGGTAAAAGTCCAATAAATGCTATCTGGAGAATAACCACAGACAGGTTGGATAACATCAAATACATCACATCGGCACAAGTAAATGTATTGTTTCTTCACGTAACAGTCCATGTGTGGAGCAATCCAGGCATCCAGGAAAGGATGGAAAACCAGTAGAGGCAGTAGATCCAGGCATTCTCTGAAGATGTCTTCTTCCAGGTGCCCAATGGAATGTACCAGTGCAAGCTTGTCAAACAAGGCTGTAGTGGGATCAAATCATGGTAAAGAGACAGTAAAAAAACAAACATCGTATCTCTTATGGAACATTTCTTAACAGTGAAACAAGGACCAGTGTTAGGGTGTCTGGTCACAAACCCCAGGTTCCTAGCTGTAGAAAGAGGAATGGTTAAAGATTGTTGCATACACATAGCAATACAGCTAGGGGTTTTACATCGTGGACAATGCCATTTGGAAATGCGTCTATCATGTAAGATATCAGCGATTCTTCCAGATTCTAGATCACGGAAGAGATATTTGATGGTAGTGATAATATATGAGCCATAGGCAGAGCAGAGGATTTCTCTGACAATGTATTGTTTATCTGCTTCCTTGTTGTTCTTTGCAATGAGTGCGTTAATCTTGTCTTTAGAGTCTGCAAATGCCTTAGCAATGTCATGCATGTTGTATACAGTGTATCTTTCTTCCTGACTAAGGCCATCCACACCATGCAATAATGGTGGTAGGATATTATTAACCAAACCAGTGGAAAATTTGGCAGAATGAGATTTGATAGCAGCAAAGTCTGCTTTATTCCAAATAGACATAGCCGTTCCAAAGAGGCCTGTGATAGTACCTGTTGCACCTGTGACATCAGAACTGTCAACTTCACGTGTGTTATGCTTATGACTTTGATCATCAGGACTGGGTTTTCTCCTGAAGTTGCCTGTATGTTCAGTAGAATGGACCCCGACAATAGGGTCTTGAGTACGAATCTGAAATGCAGCTAAACTATCAAGCAATAGCGTACTATAAAATGCTGACATACTAGTTTGTGACACATACCAAATTCTTTCATATTCCAGTAAGTAAGATTAAACAGAACAGGTATATGCATAAATTGTAGATTATTAATCAGTGAACCAGGGAGGGCAGTGGCTGTTAGACCACTATGGGGACCGGGGTGTGCTTTGGACATTCCAAAAGCTGTTTATCAGTTAGTGGTAACACAGAGAGATACATGGCAACAGACTCCATGTGGTGTACAGCACAAAATTTTCTAGCAGAATCCTTAGACAAAGAATTACAGTATGAAGGATCAATTAAAGCAGTAATGATGTATAAACCAGAATATCTAACAGCAGTTTGTAACAAGGACAGAGAACCATTTGGGGATAATTTAGGACTGGGCCAACCCTGGAAAGTTCCTTTGGAGAATTTGGCCACAGGGAGAATTTGTCCTTGCAATGTGGTTTGCCACTCAATTTGTAGGGTAGATTTATTAGAAGCAACAACCGAGGCAGTGAGGTAAGCATTGGAACCTTTCTGGACAGTAATCAGACTATCGGGTATATTGATGGATACTCCCTCTGAAAGAGATGCTGGATGATCAAGGTATAGTAGGAGGTTTGGTACCATGCCTTGAATGCAGGGGATAACTCCTGAGATGAAGAGATAATGAAATAAGATAGCAAATGTGTCAGTGTATGTGAAAAGCAAATCAAACATTAGTCAGTACTATTCCGCCAAATGGGGTGAGAAAAAGTAATTAAGCTCCTTTATACAGTTTCAGTTGGTTTGCATGTAACCATTTGTCAGTCAGTTTATTGTTTTGCAGGAGTCTAACTTGATAGACTGCCGGACTGAGCTTGTTGACAATGGGGTATGGGCCTTCCCATTTATTGGAGAAGGAATGGGTGGGATGTGCAAATCGGAGTACCATTACCTGATCTCCAACCTGCCAGTCCACTTCTTGTATGTGTTTGTCAAACTTTTTGGATTGTTTCTGGGCCTTGCCCATGCAGTTGGCAGCATACAAATGTGTGTGTATAAAGCCTTTTCTGAGTTTTTCCACATACTGATCTACAGAATCACATTCTGAAGTGGGAGTGTGCAGGTCAAACAACAGGTGTTCAGGTAATCTCATCTGTATTCCAGTCATCACCTCAAAGGGTGTGAGCTGGGTGGTGGCTGAGGTGTGTTCTCAATTGCCATAAGGAGTAATGGCTGTAGGGAATCCCAGGTTTTGGGATTGTCCTCAATGAATTTGAAAAGCATTTGCTTAATCCATCTGTTGGTCTCTCTACTTGACCTAAAGATTGGGGGTGGTAGGGTATGTGGAACTTTTGTTGAACTCCAAGGAGTTCAAGAGATTCTTTCATTAACTCACCTGTAAAACTGGTTCCTTTGTCAGAGTCTACCTTAAGAGGTAGGCCCCACCTGGAGAAGATCTGTTCCACCGGGATTTTGGCAGTGGTTTTAGCAGTGCATGTCTTAGTGGGGAAAGCTTCAACCCACTTAGAGAAGAGGTCAGTTACCACAAGAGCATACTTGTTGTTTCTGCTGGTAATGGTCAAAGGACCAATAAAATCAATCTGTATGGCATGCCAAGGGCCAGAATGTTATTGTGGTAGGAGTTTTGCATTTTGTTTGGTAGGGATGGGGTTGCTTTGCACACAAACAAGGCTGTTGTCTATGTACTGTTTAACATCTTTAGTGACACCAGGCCACCAGGCGGTAGTCTTAAGCCTTTGGAGGGTGTTTTCCACTCCCTGGTGCCCACCAGTGGGTGTATCATGCACTTGGTGCAAAAATTCAGACCTAAGGTGTCTGGGAACCACCCACAACTTGATGGTGGAATCATCTGGCTGGTATCAGATGAGCTTGTCATCTGGTGACAATTGTAACATACCTTCATGCCTCCGGTAGGGGTTATGTGTGGAAAGTTTCTCTTTAGTACTCTTGTCAAGGAATTTGAACACTTTTGAGTTCAGTATCTACGTGTTGGGCTGCTGAGGTCCAAGGGGAAAAGTGTTCAGGTTTCTTCCTGAGTGCTGCAATATGTACTGCGCATTGGCCTCTGGATGGTTCATCATCCATGTGCCCTCCCTCGGCCCTTCCTTAGCAAGGGTGTCTGCTGTATCATTAAAGCATGATAGAGATCATGAAGGAATGAGCTTTGACTTTGTGTACATAGAGTTTGTGTGCAGATTTTTGTGCCAGTGAATGTATGTGTATTACCAATTCTTTGTACTTCACTGGGCTGCCATCAGAGGAGAGGAAGAAGTTCTTCTGCCAGAAAGGAAGACTTTCTGTAAGAGAACAACAAACCCAATTAGAGTCTGTAAAAATCATGGTATCCTCGGTCCCATGCTGGATGAATTCGAGGGCACAGACCACCACTTCCATCTCTGCATACTGTGATGATGCTACACTTCAATGTTTAGATATTTTAACAGTGATCCAATAAGGGTAAATCACTAGAAAACCCATCCCTGCAACTTGCTCTCTCTTATAGTAAGATGCTGAACCATCAGTAAAGTGACACAAAGAGGTGTTGTCAAGTATTTGTGGTGTGGGAGGAGGAAAGGACCCGGATCTGGAAGATCAGGTAGCTGCAGTAGTCCATGATCCAGCATAGATGGAATTTTTGTTGGGTGTACCTGTATGTCTGTATCCTGGAGAAGAAGTGACCAGTGTGTCAGTCTGGTGTTGGAGACTGACCCATCCTTCACTCTTTCTGAGAGCAGAAAGGTAGTTGGGGTGTGGTTAGTGTCGATGATCAGTGGAGAGTACCCAATGATATACAGAAAGTGCTTGACAGCCCAGTAGGTGGCCAGAAGGTTCCTTTCACAAAGGCTGTACTTCTGTTCCACTGGGGTCAAGAGCAGTGATGCATATGCAATAGGTCTCAGAGTGCCATAAACCTTCTGGGCCAGTACTGTTGACATGGCAATGTCAGAGGTGGCACAATCCAGATGGAACGGTAGTGCTGGATTGGGGTTGACCAGAGCTGGGGCAGAGGCCAAGGCCTGCTTCAGTGACATCATAGCCTGGGTATGTATAGGGCCCCAAGTCCATGAGATGTCCTTTTTCAGTAGCTCATACAGAGGAGCAGCTTTCTGAGCAAAATCACAAATAAAATCTCTCAAATAGTTTACCATACCTAGAAACCTGTCAAGACTTGCCACGCTGGTAGGCAATGGCAAGTCTTGCAATCCCTGTATCTTCTTCCAGGTAGGGCTTGACCTTGGTCAGTTATTTTTAGACCCAGAAAGAGTACTTCTTTCTGACATAGTTGTGCTTTTGCTGGATTGCATTTTAGGCCTGCTTTCTGAATGAGAGTCAGTAGTTCGTCCAGGAGATCCAGGTGTTGTTCCTGTGTAGCAGTTGCCAGCAACAGGTCGTCCATATACTGCAAGAGACATTGGGGAGTAGATAAACCCTCAAGGGCGTCCATCATATGCAGATGGCACAGGGATGGGCTGTTATGGAATCCCTGTGGTAAGCAAGTCCACGTGTACTGTCTTCCCTCAAAGGTGAAGGCAAACTTATATTGACTCTTTAGGGCCAATGGTAATGACCAAAAACCATTGGAGATGTCCAGGGCACTGAACCATTTCAGGTCAGGGGTCAAAAGTTGTAGCACATCGGGTGCTGATGCCACAGTTGGGGAACAACTGGGGGTGACCTGATTCAGTTTCTTGCAGTCAATAGTAAGTCTCCAGGCACCTGTGGGTTTTTTCACGGGCCACACTGGGGAGTTAGCAGTAAAAACACATGTTCTGATTACTCCTTGCTTGAGAAGTGACTTTATTGTTTCTCTGAGAGAAGGCAAGGCCTCAGTTGGAAAAGGGTACTGCCTTTGCCTCTAATGTGCTGGGCCTGGCACTTCGATGTCAGTGTGCATTCTGCCACAGTCATGTTTGTTAATTGCAAACACTTCCAAATGTCACTGCAAATTGGGGAGAAGCTTTGGAAAAAGCTTGTGGTCTTTGAACAAATCTATGACGTCATACTCCTTGTTGTTTGCAGAAATTGTCACCACAACGTGTGAATCAGGGACCAAAATGGTGTGGTATTGACCCTGAATCTGTATCAGTAGCATGTTAGCTAGATCTACCACACAGTCATGTGGTGCGAGGAAATCAATTCCTATGATACTAGGATGATCATGCATTACCATCAGTTGGAAGGTGTGTGAATAAATTTGTTGTGAAGAAGCATCTTGGTATTTATTTAACAGCTGCAGTGGTGGTCTTTGTACAGGCTGGATGTCTATGTGCAGTTTGAGCAGTCTGAACATGAAGCAGGAAGAAAATGGAAATTGAGAAGCCCAGTTGAGTCACATCAGTTAAAAAAAAAAGACTTGGCTTCGGGTATGTGTCTTGTGCCACTGTACTATCTTCTACAGAGCTAGGAAACAAGACCCCAAACCATGGTTAGGACCAACTTTTGTTGCTGTAATGTGCAGTCTGTCTGGTATCCTGTGCTATACACAATTGCTAGTGCTAATGCCCCCCAAACCCTGAATGTTCATATCACCTTGTAATTATTTTTTTTCTCGCACTGCATGAGCGCACTGCTGCATACTAATAAAACCAGATAAGGTTACACACAGGAGTGATCTGAACAATTTGGTTATTGGGGCAATTTTATAATCATTTGGATGTCTCTTCCCCAACCGGCCAGGGATAGGAGCAGTAGAAGGGTCCCCATAAAGTCCATCATGCCCGGTGCATAAAGCCTGCAGCTTATCTTCATCGGGCCCTTGGGCTGCTGTGACTGCTGATCGCCTCTCTCATTTGGGTAGCCCCCCCCCCCAGCCAAGTTGCACATCAATTGGGGATCTGTATTCAGTAGTTAAGCTGGTTTGATGGTTCTGAATCAAAAAACTATATTCTGCCAACACACACAAAAGCTACAGTTTCTCACTCCCATACCTTGGCTTTTAGTAAGCTAAAAATTTCAGCATCAATGAGATTTCCCGGGTACACATCTTCCATTGCCTTCTTCTATGGTGGTATATAATTACTAGTATTGTGAAACCAGATTACATGGCAGAATTTGAGGAAACATTGGCAAAACACAACAAAGCAAAACTACAACTTAATTTGCCCATTTAATAAAAGCACTGTCAGGCTGGTTTAAAGCACATTGTTTGAACCTAATCTGGCTTTCTGCATTTGTTTCTGGAGAGAAGGAACTGCTGAGTTTTCACCAAGGTAGCGATCCACACTTTTCTGGTCAACCGAGTCTGGGACACCACTGTACCTCCAATGAGAATACCCATATACTGCATACAGAAAAATATATATTATTAAGTGTTAGCCTGGGAGTTCAGAGATTAATACAAAGTGATCTGTTCATTTTCTTGTAGGTCCCTAGATATTTTGAATCTGGCCTGGCCAGCCCTGTATTTGGTAGACTTTATATAGCCTCTTACCAGCCTTTGCTGTTATAGTTTTACAGAATGGGTTAGTTTCACAAACCTAGAGAATGCGAGAACAGAACTGCAGGAAAAAGTGGGAATTGACTTCTTGGGCATGTTTTGCTTTTCCAGAGACTCCAAAAATTATATAAATGTCAGCTTTAGATAATACCTGAACCAAAGCCCAACAGAAGGGGTGCCTGTTGCACTTGAAACATCTCTGGCAGTGTGACGCAAAAAGACTCGCAATTCATCCTGATTTTGCATCCCTGACTAAATCTAGGGAGTTGACAGCTAAGTAAAAAAAAGCTAATGCCATATCTGCGAGGCAGGCAAAAATGTTATTCCCAGTGAAAAGAGATACTGGAGAGGAATTTGTCTTTGTTTTATTTATATATAATATGTTACAGTAATATGGTTTAGTTTAATATCTCATTTACTGTAGCCTTCAACATGAAGAAAAACCATAAAAGATTGGGCTTTATTATACAATGGCAAGAAAACATCCTGGACTCTGATTGGTCAGTCTTGGACTGGACCCGTGATGTTTTCTCAGTACAACATCACGGGTCTAGTCTCAGCACTGTAAACCAATATGACTGAGCCTGATGCTCTCTTTTTTTGCATCTCCTCTTAAGAAACAAAATTATTTTTCCACACAAATAAAAACATTCTTTAAAATTATTTCTTTATTTTATATATAACAATGAGCCATTATATAATAGCAAGAATGCCCTCAAGGGTGTATGTCATTTGGATAATGTCACACCTCAGTTGTTGGACGCACTCGGCCTCGTGCCCAACCACCTGAGGCGTGACGTTATCCCAGCACGACACACACCCTGTTGGGCATTATTGTTTAAATTAACCATTGGGTTTAAAGACATGATGCACTGGGAGCTGTAAGTGTTACAGGCCGAGCGACTTAACCAGACATCCCCAATTTCTATTCAAACATTCAAAAACCCTCCATTGCAAGCAGCAACAGACCATCAATTGTTTCCCTTTATTTTATTGTATTTTATCTCAGTTTCTTTTGGTGGCCTGCCTGTCCCTTTCTCAGAGGAAATCACCCCCACCAATATTTAGAGCAGTCCATTTGGGTCAGATAGTCATTAAAGATCAAAGGCAATGCTAATTTATTACAGTCAATAAAATGCTTTGACAGGAAAGATCTCTCTCTCTCTCTCTCTCTCTCTCTATCTCTCTCTCTGCCATATGTTAGTTTCACATTCCTAATTCCAGCATTTCATGATGAACTTCATGCAGGAAATCAGTGTGCTGGTGAGAAGGCTCTATTAACCCTTAGGCTGTCACGACATAATATTCTGTCCTAAAATCCTATGTGTTCTAAATCTTCCAGCAGCCTAAGACAGTTTAATTTATTAATATAGCCTTCTCACCAGAACACTGATATGAAGTCTGTCATGGAGTGCTGGAATTAGGAATGTGAAACTCACATCAGCATTCCGTGATAGGTTAAACAGGCAGCCATTACCATTTAAGGGATCAGATCTGCAATTAAATGTTATTTATTTCTCTTTTTATTTTCTTTTTTACTTTGTCCATATCTGTGGGCAAAACAGGAAAAAAGAAACAGTTCCTCAATTATTTTTAAATAACTAGTTTTTTTTTACATTATCTATACATTCTTATTGCTTAGCTCCAGTCATTATGTTTGCTTGTACGCATGTGCAAAAAACATACTGCAATGATCCAAAATGCAGTGCCATAAAGTTGAAAGGGAGAGCACAGCTTGAATGATCAGTGCTCCCCCTCCCCACACACACACATGCGCTCCTACCTCCCCACGCACACACTGTATGGCTGACGGGGATGCCCAATCCCCTGTCAGCTCTACTGTTCCCCCCCCGCAGTCTGTATGGCTGACGGGGGTGCCCAATCCCCCATCGGGTCTAGTGTTCCCCCCCCGAGACTATTGGGTGCTATACTGGGAGCCCACCCCAGAGTGGCAACAGGTCCTATGGCCGACGGGGGTGCCCAATCCCCCATCGGCTCCACTACCCCCCAACAGCCTTCCAGCTGCCATGCTGGGAGCCCACCCCAGCGTGACACACGTCCCGTGTAGTCCAAATAAAAAAAAAGCCTGAAAGAAAAAAACCTTCCCTCGCCACTGTCTTCACCCCTTTCTCCCACCCGCGCCCACTCACTGCGCACCCTGCCTCCTGACACCCCCACTTCACCCCATACTTACCTCCAGAGCTTGGCACAACGATCTTAGGTGGACCAGGAACACGTCTGCACTCTGCAAAGCCGACCACGAACTGAGGAAATGCCCGTAAGCTGTATAATGTAATGAATAGGGTTTTTTTTTTTAACTTTGCTGCATATCTCAGGCATTTTTTGGAATTTTGGCACCAAATTTGCAACATGGGGTTTTTGGGACCCCTCCTCATGAATTCTGTCACTGTCATGGTGTTAATCAGGCCCGAAGGGTGATTTCGCGGTCACTGTAAGAAATCATCTTTTGGGACCAATTAACGAAATGACAGTGCCAGTGTTCATAAGGTGGGCTCTAAAAAAGCCTATGTTGAAAATTTGGTGAAAATTCTAAAATGATTATTTTAGGAGCGCGCATTAGCTGTTCCTACGCAGACGTCAGAGGTTCGAATTTTCAAAATTTTCATCCGGATTTCTCAACATTGCCATTTGACCACACTTCCTTAGTAGTACAGCTGTCATTTTCACATCTCACCCAAAATGTGTTTCAGGCATGTAGCGTACAATGGCGAGTCGGTGTGCAAAATCAATGTTCGGACACATTAAGAAAATCACAGTGACACTGTTCATGAGCAGAGGTGTTAAAATGGCTATGTTAAAAATTTGGTGAAAAATTCCCAAAATGACTGTTTTACGAGCATGCATTGCGCTGTTCCTACGCACACTCGTGAGTTCGCAAATTTTCAATATTTTCACTCCAGATTTTCAACATTGCCATTTTACCACACCTCCTTATGAGCAGTATAGCTGTCATTTCTCACTTCTCACCCACAATGTGTTCTGTGCATGTAGTGCACAATGGCACAGTCGGTGTGCGAACTCAAAGTATAGGACACATTAAGAAAATCACAGTCACGCTGTTCATGAGCAGACATGTTAAAATGGCTATGTTAAAAATTTGGGGAAAAAATTCCCCAAAATGACTGTTTTATGAGAGTTTGTTGTGTTGATCCTATGCACGCTCATAAGTTTGCAAATTTTCAATATTTTCACTCCAGATTTTCAACATTGCCATTTTACCATACCTCCTTATGAGCAGTATAGCTGTCATTTTTAACATCTCACTCAAAACATGTTTCCACCATGTAGCGCACAGTGGCACAGTCGGTGTGCGAAATCAATGTATGGGACACATTAAGAAAATCACAGTGACACTGTTGATGAGCAGAAGTCTTAAAATGGCTATTTTGAAAATTTTGTGAAAAAATTCCTAAACATGACTGTGTTACAAGTGAGCATTGCACAGTTTCCATGCACCCTCATAAGTTCATGAATTTGTAATATTTTCAATCCAGATTTTCACCAGTGGCATTTTTCCACACTTCCTTATGAACAGTACAGATGT
Source organism: Neoceratodus forsteri (assembly GCA_016271365.2). Lineage (NCBI taxonomy): Eukaryota > Metazoa > Chordata > Ceratodontiformes > Ceratodontidae > Neoceratodus > Neoceratodus forsteri. The sequence continues at coordinate 136,511,325 of CM028138.1, read as the reverse complement.
CATTTTTCACAACATGGCCGAAATCTGTTTTCACACTTTCAGCACAGAAATGCGTGGTCGCTGTGGGAAATCATTGTTCGGGACTGACAAAGAAAATCACAATGACACTGTTCATGACTGGAGGACCCAAAATGCCTGTGTTGACAATCTGCTGTAAACAATTCCCAAACTAATTACATCACGGGTGCACGTTGCACATTTTCTACGCACGCTCGTGACTTCACCAGTTTTTTTTTATATTTTCAATGCAGATTTTCAACATTGCCATTTTTTACACCTCCCCATGAACAGTACAGCTGTCATTTTTCACATCCTGTTCAGAATGTGTTTTTGCACCTGTGGTGACAAATGCCGTAGTCGCTGTGCAAAAGCAGCTTTTGGCTAACAAACTGATATTGCCACTGTTCATGAGGTGAGGGTCACAAAACACCCATGTTGAAAATTTGGAGTGAAAATACCAAGGAATGCCTGGGGAGTTAGGGTTTCCGATCATAACAACCCACCCTGTAGAGAATGACAGGCATCAGGGCTGTGACTTGGGATTGTCACCTGCAATGCTCATACCATTCCACCCCCACCCACACTCTGCAGCCACTGAGAGGCATCGAGGTGTGCCTTGGACTCTTTGGCCCCAAAGTTCACCCCATTCTCCTATACCGCACCCATCTCACAATATTTCCTGATGGAATGGAGCGTGCATAAGGGCCAAAGACCCCAAGGCACACTGTGACATTTGTCGGTGTCTGCACAGTAGGGTGTGGTGAAATGGCGTGGCGGTTATGCCTGATGACCCAATGGCACACCCCAATGCCTGTCACTATCAGCAGGGTGGTGATGGGGTTGGCTTCAGTTCAGTACTTCACTGCCATTCCTATTATGCAGCTCAGTAATTCCTACATTACCAATTCCAATGCCAGCAAGCAAACATTTGGCATTGACAAATGCTTGTTTCTCTACTGCCGTTATCATGCTCAGAAAAGCATACAGAGCAGTACCGCATCATCACTTTGATATATGCTTCTGCTGGTGATACATGTGGTATTGTGCCAGAATGGGCAGAGCCAGAGAAATTTGTGGAGAACTGCAGAGTACAACGAATTAATGCAAACACAGTAAAAGTTTCAACTGCTGATGTAATGTTTAACACCGCGCCCTCCCATCTTTAAAACTGTAAAAGTGAACACACAGCAATTGGCCTCCTATAATGATGGTATAATATGAATGACCAAAGACACACTTCTTGTCAGTTTAATTGAGCCACTTTGTTGGATACCCCCACACACACACACACAAACATACACACACATACACACGCACACTGTTTTCCTCCGCTGGTCGTGCTGCCTGCCCCGAGGTCAGGAGCATCGTTATGGCTGCCAGCTCTACCATCCCAACCCCTCTAATTGTCCTGGGTCTGGTGAGCTGGTTCTCTCTCCCTTTCCCCTGTGCACACCACAATTTTAAAGGGGCACTTTCAGCTTGTTCCCTTCGTTTGGAGGCATACATATACAATGTAAGTTCTGGCACAAACCCATTCTACACATGTTGTAAAATACATGTAGCGATATGAAAAATGCAGTTTTGTACCTGTTTTGGTTGTTTTCAACAAAAGTCAACATTCCCTCGTCCCGATCAAAGAGTACCCACCACCGGAAGCCTCGCTAGGTTCAGAACACACATCAGGGACGAGCACAGTCGCGAGGCTCAATTTTTTACCATGCCACTTGTAATTATAGGATTGCTCAGTGAATTATTAAATTCTGAATTGGTGGTGGTATATAAAAGCCAAAACCAAGCACTGAGAGCAACGCGTTTTAAATTTTTAATCCTGACCCAAAATCCCGCATGCATGAGAGCACATATACAAAATCCCACGCAGGTGCAAGACATATGCCTCTGTCATGCATGCGGGATTTTGTCAGGATTCAAAATTTAAAACGCTGTCTCTCAGTGCTCGGTTTTGGCTTTTATATACCACCACCAATTCAGCATTTAATAATTCACTGGGCAGTCCTATAATTACAAGTGTCATGGTAAAAAATTGAGCCTCGCGACTGCACTCGTGCCTGATGCGGGTTCTGAACCTAGCGAGGCTTCCGGTGGTGGGTACTTTTTGATCGGGATGAGGGAATGTTGACTTTTGTTGAAAACGACCAAAACAGGTACAAAACTGCGTTTTTCATATCGCTACATGTATTTTACAACATGTGTAGAATGGGTTTGTGCCAGAACTTACATTGTATATGTATGCCTCCAAATGAAGGGAACAAGCTGACAGTGCCCCTTTAAGCCCCAAAGTGCCAACACACCTGCTATCAGAGACACAAAAACCTATCCAGACCACCCCCCCAACACACACATTTAGCTGGAAACAAAAAGCAATTCTGACTCCCCGGGGAAGCCTATCTGCAAAACTCTCCAGACCCCCACTTCTTCCCACCAGATGCAAATGTAATGAAATGCACCTAACAATAGCCCTAATATTGGAATGCTAGAATTCACTGCAAGAAAACCCATCTTTGTTGCAGAGTACAAGCAAAAAATAAATCCCAAAAGTGAATCAGAATCCACAGCAGAGATGATAGACCCTCCTCTGTCCTGGATAGACTGTTCATGTGAAGGTTTCAGTTGTATAATTGCTGAACTCTGCTGCTAAAATGGGGCTCATTAACATCAGTTTTTCAATTTTAGTTACTTTTGGAATATTTTTAGGAAACCAATTTAGAGTATGATTGCTGTATTCCTGATCACTGTATGCCAGTAATACCAAAGCACTATCCTTTGTAAAGCTGCTAGTTCTTTGTTCTCACTGACATAGATATGTTTGCCACCTACCCTATTTATTTATTTATTTTTGCAATGGGTTATCTCTTCTCTCCCAGTTTGTCTGTTAGCAGCAAGTGGCAACGGGGAATTAAAAGCAGGCAGCTGTCTGATAGTTTTCCCTTGCTGACACTATCTCTTTATTGCCGCGCTGTTCAGAGTACAGATATGCTACGAGTGTTACAATGGTTACAATGTTTTGACAAAAAGCAGCACACTGGAAAATGAGATGATCCCAAACAGATGGTAGTAGAACAGCTTGCTCCGAAAGAAAGAAAGGACAGTAGCTTGGCAGAAGACACCAGGAGAAAGGACTGCTGTGTGACTGGACTTCTCTGCTGGGACTAAAGAAGTAGAACTCTTGTACTTGGACCTTTAATTTAGGGTAAAAAAAAAATAACAAACAAAACAAAAAAAAAGTATGTGTTTGTTTGAGTTAACTGAACTGAATGGTTATCTGAACAGTTATCTAGGTGTAAATCTCAGGTGATTGAAAGGACTTGATAGCTGTGAGGTTTAAATTACTTGTAGAAAGATCTAGTAAGTAGGGGGAGTGGCTTAGCTAGAAGGAAGCTACATTTAAAGACTGCCTTAGAAACATTCTGCTAGTAGCATGGCAGAAGACACCAGGAGGAAGGAGTGCTGTGTGACTGGACTTCTCTACTGGGACTGTATTGCCCTCCTTCCCTCCCCTCCACCCAAAGCTAATTCTACTTTTATAGGCACAGGATTTGACTGACAACAGGAACTTCCTGTTTGGGAGCAGGAAGTGAATGATCACAGAGCCACCAAAGACCCACGATCCTAGAAGGGCAAGAGTAGCTCTCCAGCCCCCTCTAGCTGCTGGAGGTCTGCCTCTGAGTAAGGGGTCTACTGAGAAATATAGGATATTCTTGTCTCAGAACAGGACAATCAGGAGCTTAAAGGGCACACAGTCAGAAAGTAAGGAGTGAGAGAAAAAAAAACAGAGGAAAGAGTAACGATTGCAAACAGTTAAGGGGCCAGAAACAAGACATGATGTGAGTGGTGCAGTGCAGTGACTATGGAGCAGCAGTCTTCTGGGAGGAGTTCTAGAGGATGCGGTGTTGTCCCATCTGCAGGCACCCTCTGGGCTGAGGGAGGAGGTTGCTCATCTCCAGGCTGAGTTGGCCAGGATTGTGGGACCTCCTTCCATCCAGGGGCCACCAGTGCCACTGCCATTGTCTCAGAGGTTGCCAAGAAAGAGGAGCGGTTGGACCATAGTAGGCTCAGGGAGGGTAAGGGTGGTGGAACAGAGGCACATCCCTCCAGTTGTACCTCTCCACAATCCCTATGCCATTCTGGCAAAGTGTGGTTCCTCTATGGAGGCACCCACAGTGGAGACCAAGGAGGATGCAGGGAGCCTCCACAAAGGAGACCCACAGGAGGGTGGCAGGGGACCCCACAGGGGAAGGAAACAACTCCTGGTGGGGGACTCCATTGTTAGGAAGGTAGAACTGGGGGAAGAAGGGGAGAGGGAAAGGTGCCTGCCTGGTGCCACGGCTTGGAGGGACAGGGAGCGAAACCTCAGGATTGCTGGAGCAGCTGCACAGGGGAGAGAGCTGGATGTCATTGTCCACCTAGGGACAAATGACCTGGCTAAGAAAGGGATTAGAGAAGTGCAGGAAGAGTTTGTGGAATTGAGGAGGGGCCTTAGACAAGTAGCACACACGGTAACCTTCTCAGAGGTGCTGCCCATCTATGGTGTAGGAGAGGCTAGGGTGTTCCACACCATGAGATTCAATCAGTGGTTGGATATCTTGGAGGTAGAAGACTTGGTTTGCTGGCCAAGGCACCTAGCTTCACCTGAGCTCTTTCCTTCTAAGACTGCTTGAAAGGCAGAGTAGAAAAATTTACCAGAGCAAGGGAGAAGGATTAAGACTTAGTTTGGCTAAGCAGATTTACTGTGTGGTGGTGTTTTTATTTTTACTCACGGGATTGCTACTGTTTGTTGCTAACATTTCATTGCTTTATTTTTCTCTGATTCAAATTGTTGTTGCTGGTATACCTTCTTCTGCATTATTACAAGGTGTGCCTACAGTGTGTGCTAACAGATTACTGCTGTAATCTTCTGATTCAAATTGTCTTTTGCAAGGTATATCTTCTGTTACTGCTTTATTTTTCTCTGGAGCAAAGTGTTTCTTAAGAGGTATATCTTCTCTGAAATTACTGTATTACAGGTGGAGCTTACATTTTGTGACTTTTTATCATTGGCTAAGCAAAATTACTGTTTGACACTGGTTTTATTTTATTCTTGTTTGTTGAAAGGTTTGTTGTCTCAGAGGTGTTTCAGTCTCCTTCTCACATTGAAGGAGCTAATTGCTTTTCCTCCCACAGCTCTTCCAAGGATTAGGTGTGTATGTGGGAGTGGAGCTGGCAAACTGTCAGTAATTTCCAACAGAAAGAAGGGTTAAAAAGTCAGGTTAGTTGATATCTTGAGGTAGAAGACTTGGTTTGCTGGCCAAGGCACCTAGCTTCACCTGAGCTCTTTCCTTCTAAGACTGCTTGAAAGGCAGAAGAAAAACTTACCAGAGCAAGGGAGAAGGATTAAGACTTAGTTTGGCTAAGCAGATTTACTGTGTGGTGGTGTTTTATTTTTTACTCACAGGGATTGCTACTGTTTGTTGCTAACATTTCATTGCTTTATTTTTCTCTGATTCAAATTGTTGTTGCTGGTATACCTTCTTCTGCATTATTACAAGGTGTGCCTACAGGTGTGTGCTAACAGATTACTGCTGTAATCTTCTGATTCAAATTGTCTTTTGCAAGTTATATCTTCTGTTACTGCTTTATTTTTCTCTGTAGCAAAGTGTTTCTTAGAGGGTATATCTTCTCTGAAATTATTACAGGTGGAGCTTACATTTTTGTGACTTTTTATCATTGGGCTAGCAAAATTACTGTTTGACACTGGTTTTATTTTATTCTTGTTTGTTGAAAGGTTTGTTGTCTCAGAGGTGTTTCAGTCTCCTTCTCACATTGAAGGAGCTAATGCTTTTCTCTCCACAGCTCTTCCAAAGGATTAGGTGTGTATGTGGGGGTGGAGCTGGCAAACTGTCAGTAATTTCCAACAGAAAGAAGGGTTAAAAGTCAGGTTAGTTGATATCTTGAGGTAGAAGACTTGGTTTGCTGGCCAAGGCACCTAGCTTCACCTGGGCTCTTTCCTTCTAAGACTGCTTGAAAGGCAGAGTGAAAAACTTACCAGAGCAAGGGAGAAGGATTAAGACTTAGTTTGGCTAAGCAGATTTACTGTGTGGTGGTGTTTTTATTTTTACTCACAGGGATTGCTACTGTTTGTTGCTAACATTTCATTGCTTTATTTTTCTCTGATTCAAATTGTTGTTGCTGGTATACCTTCTTCTGCATTATTACAAGGTGTGCCTACAGGTGTGTGCTAACAGATTACTGCTGTAATCTTCTGATTCAAATTGTCTTTGCAAGGTATATCTTCTGTTACTGCTTTATTTTTCTCTGGAGCAAAGTGTTTCTTACAGGGTATATCTTCTGAAATTACTGTATTACAGGTGGAGCTTACATTTTGTGACTTTTATCATTGGGCTAAGCAAAATTACTGTTTGACACTGGTTTTATTTTATTCTTGTTTGTTGAAAGGTTTGTTGTCTCAGAGGTGTTTCAGTCTCTTCTCATTGAAGGAGCTAATTGTTTTCCTCCTCCAGCTCTTCCAAAGGATTAGGGTGTATGTGGGGTGGAGCTGGCAAACTGTCAGTAATTTCCAACAGAAGAAGGGTTAAAAGTCAGGTTAGTTGATATCTTGGAGGTAGAAGACTTGGTTTGCTGGCCAAGGCACCTAGCTTCACCTGAGCTCTTTCCTTCTAAGACTGCTTGAAAGGCAGGAGAAAACTTACCAGAGTAAGGAGAAGGATTAAGACTTAGTTTGGCTAACAAGATTTACTGTGGTGGTGTTTTTATTTTTTACTCACAGGGATTGCTACTGTTTGTTGCTAACATTTCATTGCTTTATTTTTTCTCTGATTCAAATTGTTGTTGCTGGTATACCTTCTTCTGCATTATTACAAGGTGTGCCTACAGTGTGTGCTAACAGATTACTGCTGTAATCTTCTGATTCAAATTGTCTTTTGCAAGGTATATCTTCTGTTACTGCTTTATTTTTCCTGGAGCAAAGTGTTTCTTACAGGGTATATCTTCTCTGAAATTACTGTATTACAGGTGGAGTTACATTTTTGTGACTTTTTATCATTGGGCTAAGCAAAATTACTGTTTGACACTGGTTTTATTTTATTCTTGTTTGTTGAAAGGTTTGTTGTCTCAGAGGTGTTTCAGTCTCCTTCTCACATTGAAGGAGCTAATTGCTTTCCTCCCACAGCTCTTCCAAGGATTGGTGTGTATGTGGGGGTGGAGCTGGCAAACTGTCAGTAATTTCCAACAGAAAGAAGGGTTAAAAGTCAGGTTAGTTGATATCTTGGAGGTAGAAGACTTGGTTTGCTGGCCAAGGCACCTAGCTTCACCTGGAGCTCTTTCCTTCTAAGACTGCTTGAAAGGCAGAGTGAAAAACTTACCAGAGTAAGGGAGAAGGATTAAGACTTAGTTTGGCTAAGCAGATTTACTGTGTGGTGGTGTTTTATTTTTACTCACAGGGATTGCTACTGTTTGTTGCTAACATTTCATTGCTTTATTTTTCTCTGATTCAAATTGTTGTTGCTGGTATACCTTCTTCTGCATTATTACAAGGTGTGCCTACAGGTGTGCTAACAGATTACTGCTGTAATCTTCTGATTCAAATTGTCTTTTGCAAGGTATATCTTCTGTTACTGCTTTTATTTTCTCTGAGCAAAGTGTTTCTTATAGGGTATATCTTCTCTGAAATTACTGTATTACAGGTGGAGCTTACATTTTGTGACTTTTTTATCATTGGGCTAAGCAAAATTACTGTTTGACACTGGTTTTATTTTATTCTTGTTTGTTGAAAGGTTTGTTGTCTCAGAGGTGTTTCAGTCTCCTTCTCACATTGAAGGAGCTAATTGCTTTCTCCCCACAGCTCTTCCAAAGGATTAGGTGTGTATGTGGGGTGGAGCTGGCAAACTGTCAGTAATTTCCAACAGAAAGAAGGGTTAAAAGTCAGGTTAGTTGATATCTTGGAGGTAGAAGACTTGGTTTGCTGGCTAAGGCACCTAGCTTCACCTGAGCTCTTTCCTTCTAAGACTGCTTGAAAGGCAGAGTAGAAAACTTACCAGAGTAAGGGAGAAGGATTAAGACTTAGTTTGGCTAGCAGATTTACTGTGTGGTGGTGTTTTTTTTTTTTACTCACAGGGATTGCTACTGTTTGTTGCTAACATTTCATTGCTTTATTTTTCTCTGATTCAAATTGTTGTTGCTGGTATACCTTCTTCTGCATTATTACAAGGTGTGCCTACAGGTGTGCTAACAGATTACTGCTGTAATCTTCTGATTCAAATTGTCTTTTGCAAGGTATATCTTCTGTTACTGCTTTATTTTTCTCTGGAGCAAAGTGTTTCTTACAGGGTATATCTTCTCTGAAATTACTGTATTACAGGTGGAGCTTATATTTTGTGACTTTTTATCATTGGGCTAAGCAAAATTACTGTTTGACACTGGTTTTATTTTATTCTTGTTTGTTGAAAGGTTTGTTGTCTCAGAGGTGTTTCAGTTCTTCTCACATTGAAGGAGCTAATTGCTTTTCCTCCTGCAGCCCTTCCAAAGGATTAGGTGTGTATGTGGGGTGGAGCTGGCAAACTGTCAGTAATTTCCAACAGAAAGAAGGGTTAAAAAGTCAGGTTAGTTGATATCTTGGAGGTAGAAGACTTGGTTTGCTGGCCAAGGCACCTAGCTTCACCTGAGCTCTTTCCTTCTAAGACTGCTTGAAAGGCAGAGTAGAGAAACTTACCAGAGTAAGGGAGAAGGATTAAGACTTAGTTTGGCTAAGCAGATTTACTGTGTGGTGGTGTTTTTATTTTTTACTCACAGGGATTGCTACTGTTTGTTGCTAACATTTCATTGCTTTATTTTTTCTCTGATTCAAATTGTTGTTGCTGGTATACCTTCTTCTGCATTATTACAAGTGTGCCTACAGGGTGTGCTAACAGATTACTGCTGTAATCTTCTGATTCAAATTGTCTTTTGCAAGGTATATCTTCTGTTACTGCTTTATTTTCTCTGGAGCAAAGTGTTTCTTGGTATATCTTCTCTGAAATTACTGTATTAGGGTGGAGCTTACATTTTTGTGACTTTTTTATCATTGGGCTAACAAAATTACTGTTTGACACTGGTTTTATTTTATTCTTGTTTGTTGAAGGTTTGTTGTCTCAGAGGTGTTTCAGTCTCCTTCTCACATTGAAGAGAGCTAATTGCTTTCCTCCCACAGCTCTTCCAAAGGATTAGGTGTGTATGTGGGGTGGAGCTGGCAAACTGTCCATACTTTCCAACAGAAAGAAGGGTTAAAAAGTCAGGTTAGTTGATATCTTGGAGGTAGAAGACTTGGTTTGCTGGCCAAGGCACCTAGCTTCACCTGAGCTCTTTCTTCTAAGACTGCTTGAAAGGCAGAGTAGAAAACTTACCAGAGTAAGGGAGAAGGATTAAGACTTAGTTTGGCTAAGCAGATTTACTGTGTGGTGGTGTTTTTATTTTTACTCACAGGGATTGCTACTGTTTGTTGCTAACATTTCATTGCTTTATTTTTTCTCTGATTCAAATTGTTGTTGCTGGTATACCTTCTTCTGCATTATTACAAGGTGTGCCTACAGTGTGTGCTAACAGATTACTGCTGTAATCTTCTGATTCAAATTGTCTTTTGCAAGGTATATCTTCTGTTACTGCTTTATTTTTCTCTGGAGCAAAGTGTTTCTTACAGGGTATATCTTCTCTGAAATTATTACAGGTGGTGCTTTACAGGTTTTACAGTTTTATCTAACATTAGGATAAGCTTTCAGGGTTACTGCATTTGTTGTTGACTGATTGTTTCTGCTCTTACCTCCTTGTTCTTTTAGGTCCGTGGTTCTTCTTTTTGGCAGGGGAAGGGCCCAGCCACCCACCCCATCCCCAACCACCCCACTACTACACCCTTTATAGGGTACCACAGTTGTAACATTTCCTGTGGCAGAACAGGAAGGGCTGATCAGTGGGGCCTCCACAAGGTGATCTCATTTACAGGGCACTAGTAATTTAACTTGTTATAACAAGTTAAACAAAGCACAATTAAACCATTACTTGCATTTTTTTCCTTCTAATTACTCTGACTAGGTTACAAACCCAGCAACTTATTTGGAATGGATTTCATTAACTGCAGGTACTGTGGAACAATTTTCAGAAGGACAGTCTTACAGGATTTAGGACACTGTCCCACATGCTGGGCCTTTGGAGATCTTAGGTCTCAGCTCCGGGCAGCATGGGCAGAGATTGCACGCCTCAAATTTCATATTGAAGAGGAATACATTATAAGAACCACCCGCCATTTCCCAGCATCCAACAGAAAACCCTCGGACAGAGAGGGTAGTTGGTCCAGGAGGTTGGCAGGTGGTTAGGAGGAGCAAATCAGGTGCCCCATCACTCTCTGCTCTCAACACATTACCTCCAAAAACCATAAAACACTACAAACAGGTATCTGCCTCTATCTCTGAAATCAAATAAAGAGGCAGAAGACACTGCAGAGCAGGACACTGCGGCACAGGAGCTAGCACAACAATACTCACCCAAATCAGGAACCAAAACTAAACAAGCAGAAAGGAAATCCAAAAACTTCTGATCATAGGAACTCCATGATTGGGAGTTGATACCCCATCTCCAGCCAGGGTGATGGCTCAGATGTCTCCCAGGTACATCAGCATGGAGAGACACTGACCGCATTACTAAAATTGTTCAAAAGCAGGAGAAAACATTGATGTCCTAGTACACATAGGGACTAATGATCTCGCCAACCGGTCAGTTGTGGAGACCAAGGAACACCTGACTAGGCTGGGTGACAAACTATCATCTATTTCGTCCGGCATCTCCTTCCTGAGATCCTGCCAGTCTGGGAGAAGGAGCAGATGGACGGAAGGTCGAAGAAGGGAGATAGGGGCTAAACACGTGGCTCAAGGACTGGTGCCAGGAAAAAGGACACAGATTTGTAGGAACTGGCAACAGTTCTGGGAGCGAAAGTTCTTAATTTGATGGACTGCATCTGACTAAAGAGGAGTCAGTGCATTGGGGCAGAAGTTTGACGTCTTTGCAAATATTTAAACTAGCAAATGGGGAGAGGGTGCAGCACCCATCGTCGAATGGGAAGAACACCTCCCCCTCAGCTAGTGGTCAAACAGAATTCAGCGTGTTTGCCATTCATTTGCATCACCAGGTAAGAAAAAGGTTTGTCTCCCCATACGATGCACAGGGTAATGCCAAACTTCACCCAACAACTAACACACAAAATCTGGCCAATGGAAAATCATGTACACAAATGCTCACAGCCTGGGAAATAAGATCCCAGACCTGCAGGCAATAATGTCAGAGGCTAAACTGGACATAGTAGCATTAGTGAGACGTGGTTTACCAGTAACCACACTTGGAGACTTCAGTACCTGGATATGTATTGTTCAGAAGAGACCGAGGTGCAAAAAGGGGGAGGGGTGGCCTGTATGTTAATGAAAATATCACAGAAATTCAAGAATACACATAAGGGAGCCAGAAGAACTGTGGGTCACCCTGGAAACAGGTAATGGGACAGCCATAAGAACTGGGGTTGTCTACAGGCCCCAGACCAGAGGGAGGACATAGACACATCTACTGTTAGAAGATATACAAAAACATGACAGCTAAAGGGGAGGTTCTGATATTGGGAGACTTCAACATACCAGATACAGATTGGTCAATACCAGCAGGAACATCTGCCAGAACTAGACTCATAGTGGATTCCCTGCAGGGGAGGCCTCAAACAACTGGTACAGCAACCCACAAGAGACAGGGCTATCCTAGATCTAGTACTGACTAACAAAGAAGGATCACAGATCTCAGGTGAGGGTCACCTGAGGGCCAGTGACCATCCTGAGTATGGTTCAATTTGGCTACTACGTCTAAATCATCCCATTCCAAGGCAAAATATGGGACTTCAGAGGAGCTGACTTTGATGAGATGGCCAACAGAGTTAAGCTAGCCCTGGCAAAAGAAACACAGGTGAGGAGGTACAGGCAAAGTGGGCAAGCATTAGGATACAATGACTTGAAGCAACATCCCATTGTGTTAGACAGAAAGGAAGTGCAAAAGAAGAAGGAACCACTTTGGTTCTCAAATATAGTAGCAGAAAAGGTCAGAGCCAAAGGCTAGCCTTCAGAAAAATATAAAGGAACACAAGCGGGATGAAGATGGGGAGGCATACCAAGCTGCCTAAAGGGAAGCAGGAGAGCAGTGAAGGCAGCAAAGTCCCAAACTGAGGAAACACTAGCACGAACAGTAAAGAAGGTGACAGACTTTCTATAGATACATTAGTGAAAGGAGAAAGTCCAGAGGGGTATTGCTAAGCTTAATGGAGAAAAGGGAGCATGTGAGGAGGAGGACCCTGTAAAGGCATCTATCCTAAATAGATACTTTTGCTCAGTATTTACTGAAGAGAAGGTAGGTGAGGGCCCACAGCTCAGCATCATGGACACTGGGGGAGGGAGGTTAGCACTACTCCTTCACAAAAGAAAGGGTCCTACAGAGCTTGCTAAGCTCAGGGTGGATAAGGCAATGGGACCTGATGGCATACATCCCAGGGTACTTATGAGCTAAAGGAGGAACTAGCAGAGCCATTAGCAGAATTGTTTAGTGAGTCTCTGAGCACAGGAGAGGTCCCAGAGACTGGAGAAAGGCTCATGTGATCCCACCACAAGAGTGGTAGCAGGAGGAGGCGGGGAACTACAGACCGGTCAGTCTTACCTCAGTAGTGGGCAAGATTATGGAGGCACTCCTTAAGGAAAGGATAGTGCAACACCTGGAATCCATAGGGCACAGGATCCAAGACAGCATGGGTTTACAAAGGAAGGTCCTGTCAAACTAATCTCATAGATTTCTTTGACTGGGTAACCAGAGTGGTGGACCAAGGGGAGCAGTTGATGTCTCATACCTTGACTTCAGCAAATTTGACACTGTTCCACATAGAAGATTGATAAATAAGCTAGGTAGGCACAAAGGTGGGTCAGAAGTTGGTCAACTGGGTGGCAAACTGGTTGACTGGCGAAAACAGAGAGTGGTGTGAAATGGTATACAGTCAGAAGAGATGCAAGTCACAAGTGGGGTACCTCTAGGGATCAGTCCTGGGGCCAGTCCTATTCAACATCTTCATTAGTGACCTCGCAGATGGACTAGAGGGTAAGGCTTGTCTGTTTGCAGATGACACCAAGATCTGCAACAGAGTAGATAATCCGATGGGGTGGGCAGAATGAGAAGAGATCTGGATAAACTAGCAGAATGGTCAGAAGAGTGGCAACTGGGATTTAATGCAAAGAAGTGCAAAATCATGCACATAGGGAAGAGAAACCCTGAAGCCACTTATAGGCTGGGAGGGAGTTGCTAGCAGTCAAAGGAAGAAAGAGACTTGGGCATCATCATCACTGATGACCTAAAATCATCCAAGCAGACCTCTAAAGCGTAGGTAAGGCTAGGGGGTGTTAGAGTTGTATTAGTAGAGTATCTACCAAGTCGTAGGGAGATGTAATCCTCACCTTTTAAGACATTGGTTAAGCCCATCTGGAGTACTGCATTGTTTGATATTGAGCCACACACCTTCACAAGGACATTAACCAAATTGAGGGCAGTCCAGAGAAGGGCAGCCAAAATGGTGCAGGGACGCATCAGAAGACATATAAGGACAGATTAGGAGCTCAATATGTATACCCTTGAGCAAAGGAGGGAGAGAGGTGATATGATCGAGACATTTAAACACCTTAAGGGCATAAACAAGGTGAAAAGAGTCTAACATGTTTAAATATAAGAAAAATAGCAGGACAAGAGGACACAGCATGAGATTAGAGGGAGGCCGATTAAGGGGAATGAGGAAATTCTTTTTCACAGAAAAGGTGGTAGATGCATGGAATGGCTTACCACAAGAAGTGAGTGGCTATGAATACAGTGCAGGGCTTCAAACAGGCATGGGATAGGTATAAAGGGGCAATACAAGTGACTATGAATGAATAGGTCACTGACAGAGCAAGGCCGATGGTACATTTATAAGGTGAAAAAGAAATGGGCAGACTGGATGGGCCTTATGGTCCTTATCTGCCGTCAACTTCTATGTTTCTATGTTTCTATGTAAACTGGTGTGGAGCTCAAAGATTTGGCTTCATTGGGGACTGGGGTCCACCTGAGTGATGCAAGCCTATACTGGCATGATGGGCTGCATCTGTCAGGAGGAACCAGGATCCTAGGTGATGGGTTTAAATGCTTCATTGGCAACCATTTAAACTAGCCAAGGGAGGCACTGGAAAGGAGCAGGAAAATCCTAGCCCCCAAAAATCACAGTAGTAAGTATGGTAAACACCAACATAGAGGTGTCGATAGGGAGAAGGGCAGGGGTAAATGGAGAAAGTGACAAAGGCAAGAAGGGCAGGGATGGGGCAAAAAGGAGTAAGGCCATCAGGAAATAGAGGGTAATGAGTACCAATGCCTATAGTCTGGGCAATAAGCTCCCTGAGCTGGTGGCCTTGATGGAAGAGGGATGCCTGGATATTGTAGCAGTCACAGAAACATGGTACACAGAGAACCATGACTGGGATGTTAACATACTAGGGTACATAACCTACAGGAGAGACAGGCAGGGGAGAAGAGGAAGGGGAGTAGCTCTCTATGTAAAGGAATGGTTAAAAGCAACTGAACAAAGAGTAAACAGGGAGGAGAGGAGGCACTGTGGGTCACTGTGGAGCTGGAAGGGCACCACAATCGCACAGGGATTGTGTACAGACCCCATGTCAGGGGAGGGAATGGACAAGGATATGATAGAAGGCATTCTTAGAATGGCAGAAAGGGGAGATACTGTTGATGGGAGACTGAATATGCCAGATGTTAACTGGAGCACATTTGCTGCAGCCACATCCAAACAGGAGCCATTCTTGATGCCCTACAGGTGGCAGGCCTCAGACAGCTAGTTTCAGAACCCACTCATGAGGGAGCAATCTTAGACCTCGTATTCTCAAACGGGGCAGTGAGAGGATCTCAGATCTTGAAGTGGGTTGCCATCTGGGAACAAGTGACCATCAAACAGTGTGGTTCACGTTAAACTCAGCTACAGAGTCAAGCCATACAAAAGTGAGGGTACTGGACTTCAGGAGTGGCTGACTTTGGCAAGATGGGAGAGTGCCTCAGAAAAGCACTAGCAAACAGGCTAGAAGTAGGTGTGGAGCAACAATGGGGAATCATCAAAACTGCCATCACAGAGGCAACAAGCCTTTGTGTGAAGCAAATAAACAAATCAAAATGAAAGAAAAAGCCACTATGGTTCTCGTAAGAGGTGGCTGTGAAAGTCAGGAAGAAAAAGATAGCATTCCGGAAGTATAAGGAAACACAGAAGGAGCAGGACAGAGATCTGTACCAGTTAAGGCAGAAGGAAGCAGGGAGGGAAGTCAGAATAGCAAAGGCCCAAACTGAGGAAAAGATAGCCAACTCGGTTAAGAAGGGGGATAAAACCTTTTATAGGTACATCAGAGAGCGTAGAAAGACAAAGGGAGGGATAGTGAGGCTGAATAGAATGAACAGTGGGTGGGCAGAAGGGACAGTGAAAAAGCAGGGATACTGAACGAATATTTCGCTCAATATTCACAAGAAGAGGGGAAGTGCCTAATCCAATTAACAGAAGCACTTTTCACAGAAGAAAGGGTTCTGCAAGAACTCCTAAAACTGAAGGTGGACAAACCAATGGGTCCTGATGGAATTCACCCCAGAATTCTAAAAGAATTAAGGGGGAACTAGTGAAACCACTGGCTACTCTTTTTAATAAATCATGGGAGGATGGTGTGGTACCCGAGGACTGGAGGAAGGTGGATGTGATTCCCCTTCACAAAAGTGGGAGCAAGACAGAGGCAGGAAACTACAGACCTGTCAGTTTGACCTCTGTGGTAGGGAAAGTGATGGAGTCACTTCTGAAAGAAAGAATAGTTGAGTACATAGAGGCCAGTGGGGCACAGGACCCAAGGCAGCATGGGTTCACAGTGGGAAGGTCATGTCAGATGAATCTAATAGATTTCTTTGACTGGGTGACCCAAGTAGTAGACCAGGGAGGGGCTGTGGACATGTCCTACCTAGACTTTAGCAAGGCATTTGACACAGTCCCACACAAAAGAGTAATAGTCAAATTAGCCAGCCTGGGAGTGGATCCCAGGGTGGTAGCCTGGTAAAACACTGGCTGGACAACAGGACACAGAAGGTAATTGTAAATGGAGTCCACTTGAAGAAAGAGGGGTTACTAGTGGGTACCTGAGGGTTCAGTATTGATCCAGTCCTTTAATGTCTTCATAAGTGACATTGCAGAGGGCTGAAGGAAAAGTATGCCTCTTTGCAGATGACACAAAGATCTGCAACAGGGTTGATACACAAGGTGGCGTGGAAAGGATGAGAAGGGACTTGGCAAGGTTGGAGGAATGGTCAAGTATGGCAGCTAGGATTCAATGCAAAGAAGTGCAAAATAATGCACCTGGGAAACAAAACCCAGGAGAAGAATACACAATGGGGGGGTAGTAACAACAACAAAAAGGAAAGGAACCTGGGGTAATCATATCAGATGACCTTAAGGTTAGCAAGCAATGTGAGAAGGCAGTAGGGAGGGCTGGGGTATACTGGGATGCATAGGGAGAGGCATCGGCAGCAGAAAACAGGAAGTTGTTATCCCTCTGTACAGACAGTTGGTGAGACCCCATCTGGAGTACTGCGTCCAGTTCCGGAGACCCCATAGACAAGACAGAGGCAGTCCAAAGGAGGGCAACTAAAATGGTGCAAGGTCTGCAAGAGGAGCCATATGAGGAGAGACTAAAGGAGCTTAATATGTATACCCTTGAAGAAAGAAGGGAGAGGGGGACATGATAGAAACGCTTAATACCTCCAGTGGAATCAACAAAGTCCAAGAGGGTAGCATCTTTCAGAAAAGAGACGCAAGAACAAGGGGACAATTTAAAGATAGAAGGGGTGGTTCAGGGCAATGAGGAAGTATTATTTCACAGAGAGGTAGTGGATGCATGGAACAGCCTTCCTGAGGAGGTGTGGGTCTAAAACTGTGGGAGAATTCAAGAATGCATGGGACAGTCATAAGGCAATTCTTTTGGGGGGGTAGGAAGAAATAAGCTGTTTGTTAACTAGGATCTGCAGCCTATCCTGTAGGTAGGGAAATGGGTAGACTAGATGGGCCAAGCGGTCCTTATCTGCCGTCAAAGTCTATGTTTCTAAGTTGATCCCAGATCTGACCTGTAAGTGGTAATGGATGGCTGCCTGTTCAGACTATCATGGAATGCTATTGCTGATGTTAGTTTCACATTCCCAATTCCAACATCCCATGATGGACTTCATGCAGGAAATTAAAGTGCTTGTGAGAAGGCGCTACTACTATATTACTCACATGGTAATATGTTAATAGAGCCCTTCTCACTGATTCCTTACATGAAGTCCATCATGGAATGCTGGAATTCTGGCTGAGAAACTTAACATCAGCAGTCATAGCAAATCTCAGTGAAACAGAATGGTAAAAAATATGCTGTTGTTAATTTTCTGTTAACTTTTTCAACAACTTTATTACAAATTAAACTTTGGATGTAGATCCAGCACAGGAACTAGGAAAAAAACAGATATTTCCTGCATTTTCCTTTAACCCAATAATGCAATAACCAAACAGAATTTTGGTGTTTGCACATATACAATAAAGATTGTATTTAAACCTACAAACTGTTTTGACGCAACTCTGTCCTACTTTTAGCCACGTAGATGACGACTTAAAGTTCTGTGACCTAAAGTAAGGGGAGGGTGGTGATAGCCAAAAAAAAAACTAACAAAAAAATAAGAATGTGCTAATAAAAATGGCAGAAAAATTAATAAAAAAGAAATCTGAATCCTCTGCCATGGCTACCTGTTAACCCCCCAAGTGCCTACCAATACTCTTTCGCCTTTTTCCACTAACACACCTATGTAACTGGACCTTCTTAATCTGACTAGGGAGAAGTGTCTTGCTTCCTTTCACCATTGGACTGGTGAACAGATAGGTCTGCAGAGACTGAACAGGGAGGGAAGAGCAGAGCAGACTAGGTGGGCTGAGCAATAAAGAACAGTATAATTGTCTCCATGTGTGCTTCTCGATATGAACCAAAACCATTGATTCTAAGCCTTCATTTATTTATCACTGTGTCCCTTGCATATTTTCTTGATTTCACATGTAAATAGGTCATACTATTATACTAAAGCATCATGGTTTAGACAAGGGGGGGTCCTCACATTGTTATCAGGCATCAGTAAGAACATGTAGTAAGAAACCATTCCAATTATATTTGTTAATTCATAGTCTATGAAAAATTACTTTATATCGAGGCATTACTGCTGCTTTGATGTGGTGAGCATATTATGGTGCAATTTGTGTTAGAACATTTAAGTGATAGAGGGACATCTGTCAAATACCCAGTAAAGACTCAAGGAAAGGGAGAGAGGAAACAGATATACTGCTCAGCAGTTGGGTTGGTTTTCATACAGTTTTCCCTGCCAGAGTCAAAGCCTAGCATCTGAAACACAGGGACTTCACTCTGTAATCTGAGCAGAGAGATTGCATTGCATTATCACTGGATCTCAATGATGGAGAAGACAGACTGCATTTCCCACAGGAATTCCTGCTGCTGTCACACACATGTGCACACACACACACACAAACACATGCGCACACACACACACACTTTTTTTTTAATGCTGATCCTGCTTACTGCTATTTTTTAACGGGAGGGAAAAACAACTATCTGACTGCTGAAAGTGATAAAACATATTGTTTTGCCAGCACCTCTGTCAGTAGTTAACTTACACCTTGTAATTAACTGATGTTATGCATTTCTCCGGCATTGGTCACAGTCTCAAGAGAATAAAAATATGATCCAGGTTCCTTCATCTGCGTCCGACACCGGCTGAAACTGGGGACTGTAACTATCTTCCTTCCTAGGGTGTGTGTGTGTGTCTAGTTAATTTATAGGGTTAACATCTTACTTAAAATCTTGCTGCCTTGATGTATTTATTGACTCTGCAAAATAATTAGAATGGCTAGGTTGGAACTTTGGCATTTTGAAAAAGGCTGACTGTACCTTTTAGCTTCAGACACTGTGTTTGTGTATAGTTCTGTTTATATGGCAAATGTGGGTACTTATTGTAGGCAACGCAATTATTTTTTTTTTTATTACGTATACTTAATTGCAATTTTTTTAGAGGCATGTAACAAGACTACTGTGATTTGCAATGTGACAACAGTGTAATTAAGACTGAGTACAGTTTAATGAATTGTAGTAATTGATCTTATTCATAACAGTCAAGGCAACTAACTATGCCCTAATATAAAGAACTTCTGTGTTGATATTGACTTATAACACAGAATATGATGGGCACCTTTGGGACAATATTGTGACTTAGATAATGATTGAGCACAAGTATTTATGTATAATGAATGTATGTAGCAATGTGTCCTATTCAACAGAGTCAACACGAATAACTATGTCTCAAATTATATTCATACCTTACTAACCCTTTTACAAATCCGGCATTTCCCTCTTTTGCATTTCCCTCTTTTCTGCATTTCCAAACCATCTTTCCACTTCCACGTTGGTTCACTCCACTTACACAAATTGTGGAGATGTTTTGTCTTCCCTTACATTGATTTTTATTTCTCCACAAAACTACTGATTTTAAATAACTAAAGATTTATGACCATGACACACTTGGGAGACCTGTTGCTTAAAATGTGCATTTTAAGAAAAAATAACTATGCTTCTTCTGGCATTGAACTCAACATCAGTGGACTGTGATGACTAGTTTGCAAACCTTGGACCAGATATTCAAACTGCACTCAAAATGTGCGCAATAGCAGGAGCAAGCACAAGTCTATTGTACTCATGCGCAACAGATGCAATATTCAAAACAGGAGCAAGCCAAATTGCACCCACAGCCAACGTCTGAATATTGCACAACCAGCACCATAGCACAACAAGGGAGAGGAAGCTGAGCAGATATGATGCGCCATGGCGCAACAAGAGATGCCCAGCTGAGCAGTCCAGAGGCGCCATAGCGCAAGCAGGGAGCCCCACAGCTGCAGAGCAATGTAACTGTACAACTAGGGAGGCAGGGGCCCACCACCCATGCCACAGATGGGCACAGGAACACACAGCAGAACAGACATTGTCCCCCCATACCCCAAGCACATCACAACCAGGGGAGGGCTGGAATAACCACTGGTCCATGGAGTCAAGCAACAACCCACAGCCTGGCCATGGTGCCCTATCACACCTACCGGCAAGCAGTGACTGGCACACAAGGAGGCGGACCACCCTGTGCCACACCATCCCCCCCAGTGCACAGCACACCCTGCACCGTGACCCCCAGACAACCCCCCATGAGCAGTGACCAGCACTGCAGGAATCCCCATGCATGCCACCACCCCCACAGTGGCAATGCAACCCTGTGCACCACAGAACCATGCAAGCCAGCCCCACCATGAGCACCCATCAGCAGGTTGCAGCACATGGCAATGCAACAACGGCAGACAAAGTGCCACCACGCACAGTCCCCCGATGTACTGCTGAGACACCGACCATGCATTGGCAGAAGAGTGACCCCAGATTGGATGGTCGTGTAAGGGACACCTCCCCCAGTGGTACAGCGTACTGCACAGTGTCACAGTAACACACCCCGGCCCACCACTGGCCACAACAGCCAGCACAGATACCCACAGTGGTGCATGGAAGCATGCACCACACCAGTGACATGAGCAACCCAGCAAAGCGACAGGTACAGTGTCCGCCCTGCAGGGAATGCTACCACTGACATGCCAGCAGAACATGCAGGTCACAGACAGGCATGTGTGTTGGCTGCACAGGTCATGGACGGGCTGATGGGTGCACCAAGGACACAGATCATGAGCCATGGACCACTGCACACAGTCATCCAGTGCACGGGGAACAACACACACACCACAGACACTAACTGATATTTACCCCCACACCATAGTCACCTCCACACGGACACATACACACATACCCATGACTGCACCACCCATGATGCCATGCACACCACTGCAGCCGAGCACCTATAGCCCACTGCAAATCAGAGACCACCATGGTATTCATATAAAATTCAAATGTATTGTAAAAATATAAAACTCAGCTATGTACAATAACAATAACTATTTACAAGCTTGGGGTGGGGACACAAACAAGGTGGGGTGGGCAGGGAAGGGTTGACTAATTGGATGGGATAGGTGGGTGTGAGGTGGACCCGGCAGGGGAAGTCAGGGACCAAGGGACTTTCAGCACATCTGCTGTTCCTGGCCCTGGGTCTGCCTTGCCCTGTGTCACCACAGTACTCCTGATGTGTCCAGCCTCCAAGTATCACCACAGATTCCCGGCCAGATCGAGGAGCTCTCTCATGGCGTCCCTCATCTCCCTGAGATGTCTCAGACCTAGGACAAGGGAGCACAGTCAATAGGTGTGAATGCACAACCCCAGACAGCCCGCCCACTGTTCATGGCATATGGCATGGGACATATCACTGTGATGGTGTGTGACCAGCCGCAGTGATCACGTCCACAGGACCTGCCCACCCAGGCGCATACAGCCATGCTGAATGCTGCACACACCCACCAGCCAAGTCATGCACAGCGCCACCATGGCCATCTCGTGACATGGCTATGTGGTGCAAAGGCAGTGGCACAGCCATGCACCTGGTGCACACGTGCACCACCAGTGATGCACACCCAGACATGCATTGCCACTGGACAGTGTTGACTGTAACCAGTGGCATGCATGGCAGTGATGTCAATGAATGGTGGCCATGCCCCGCTGCCCACCTTGCCACACAGCATGCAATATTAAGAATGGATGTCTGTCACTCACCCTCATCGGGATGGTCGGGTGGCTGTTGTGGACCCCCGGCCTGCCTGGCTCTGTCTTCCACCGCCCTGCACTCTGCTCTCAAACGGTGTAACTCTTCCAGGCCTGGGGAACAAAAAGCAGAGAAAAACATCAGTGCAGTCCCGAAGCAAAGTCCCCCTGCCCCAAGGAATGTGCCTCCCCACCCAGCCAGACCCACCCACCCCACACACTGTGAACACCGCCACGGGCTAACCCATACAGTCCCTCCTCTATGTGCTGGACACAAACAACAATGTGACACATATGGACTACAACAGTGTGTTGACGGAACCCCTACCTGGTCGTGGTACCGTGCCCCTCCTGGCACGTGACTGTAGCCTGGCCAGTAACTCAGGCTCCCTCTTCATCAGATCCGAATATCGGTGCCTGCACTGCTCCACCGTCCTGCCTCTGCCAGTCACTGCCTCTAGAGCTGTGGCCACTTCACTCCACACCTGGGACCTAGGCCTATCCAGGGGGGCCTCCCCAAAGAGATGCCCATGATGTTGCTCCACTGTGGCCACCAGGTTTGCCAGCACTATTGCAGACCAGAGAGCAGCCCTTCTCCGCGCCATTGCCAATGCGATAGTAGGCAATATGGCACTATGCAGCACTGTACCCCATGTGCAGATGCTGCGCGGTACAGCGCTGCCATTCCCTATCACGCTGTTACCGAACAGCGTGATAGAGGTGCACCGATGCCTGACACATGGCGCCAAGGGGGCAAAGGTCGGACACAGGGTCAAGGGTCCCTGGCGCAAGGCCACGCACAGCGCCATCGGATGACAATGCGTGTAGCGCAATTGGCTGCCTGAGTTGTGCCATTGTGCCTATGAAGGCCCATTGCCACAGCGCCATGTACTGACCTTCGCTATAGCCCCACTGGCACAATGGTGGCCGTGCCCTGCAGTGCCTACTGCGCACAGCACGTCATCAGTGCAGCATACGACTGCGTAAGCAATGTGGGCATGCACAGTGTGGTGTATTACACATGCCACGGAACTGTGCCATTGGCTCAGCACGCTCAACACAATTACGCAAAGCGCAAGAGCGCGATATTCAGCCGTCATATGCTAATCATCCGATCAGCCATTCAATGGTGCAGCAACGTGATTTGCATCTCATTAAAGTTGCTCCACACCTAATTTGCATGCATTGCGCTATAAAACTGCGACAATGTTCTGCAGTGGCCATATTCGGTTACTGCGCTTTATTGGTGAGTTGCATGCTGTTTGGGGGTCTGGACTGTGGAATCAGGGACATGCTTTGTACTGCACAGTCACAGGTAACCACTGTCATCCTTACAGGCTGAATAATGACCGAGCAAGGCCTGGGTGAGGAGGACAATGATGGTGGGCGGAAGAGGAGGCCCAACTTCACAATGGCCGAGACCGAGGCACTCTTCGAGGCCTACCTGGATCAGGAGCCACTGCTCAGTGGACGGCGGGGCACCCCTCAGGCCCGTGATGCTGCATGGGAGGAGGTGGCATGTGCCGTCAACCTGCACGGCAGCCACCAGCGCTCCGTGCAGGAGTGTAAGAAGAAGATGGGTAGTGACAGGAGGAGGGTGAAGGAGAAGATGGCTGCCATCAGGGTGGCACGTGCTGCAACAGGCGGGGGACAGCTGGAGGTGGTGCAGCTCACACCAGCAGAGGACAGGCTTGCTGCAAGCATGCACCGCAGTGCCATAGAGGGTGTTCAGGAGGTGGCTTCCAGATGTGGTGGCCCATCACTGCATGGTAAGTCATGGTCTGTCTATGGGGGGGGCAGGGTAGGTCACACGCAGTAATGCGACTCTGCTTTTCCTTACAGATCCTGTGCATCTGCATGGGTCAGCGGTGGTGGGCCTGTCGAATGCGGACTGTCAGCTGGAGTTGGAGGAGGGACCATCCACCTCCACAGGTATACGTGGAGCATTGCAACAGTGGGTCCGCCTGGCTGTCCACACTGATGACGTTGAGACAGGTGTGGGGGAAGCCCTTCCTGTGTCTCAGCATTCTGGCATCCAGGGATGCCAGCATGCTGTGGCTGTAGCTGGGGCAGAGACCTGCACCACTGATGAAGACACAACCATACTGGGCAGTGACATGTGTGTGTCATGGAATGGACACACAGCAAGTCAGCCCACACCCATGGCTGTGGCTGGTTGCGCTGTGTGTGCCAGCGTGTCAGCACAGTCCCAGGCTGTGCCTGTCAGCACCAGTGGGGCAGCACCGGTAGCTGGTCAGGACAGTGGAAGTGTTGCAGACACAGCAGTGGCACAACAGATCCCTTGGGCACAGCAGGCGGAGGGGCGGCAGCAGCAGTCGGACACTGGGACTGGGGGTTCAGGGTTCAGCAGTGGCATCTATGCATCACCTGTGGACATGCCCATAACTGGTCCTGGTGTGCAGCACCCACCCACAAGGGGTGCTGAAAGCCAGGCACTTGCACACCCTGAGGGATGGGATGCCAAGGAGGCAGACAACCTCTTTGACGAGCACACCTGCCTACTGCAGGCATCGGTCCAGCAGTAGATGCGGCTTGCAACATCCTTGGAGGCACTGTGTGTGGCCCTGGAGTGGGCTGAGGAGTGACGCAGCAGGGACACCAATAGGATTGTGTCTCAGATTGACCATTTGTGGGAGGATGTGACCGCTGCCATTGACAGGCTTGCACAGCTGTTAATTGCTGTCATAGCCACAATGGGCACACAGTCAGGTGCCCATGCATCGCTCACACCATGCAGTGCGCTGTCCACTCCCCGTTTCCGGCATCATGTGACACCCACCCTGTCGACGCCGGGATCAGCTGTGGGCATCCCGAGCACTTCTGGTGCAGGACTGTTCGGTGTGCTGCAGACCCCTGTGAGGGCACAGTCGCTTTCACGCAGTGGAACCCCTGGTGGACCATCAGTGCCACCCCATGAGGCCCGTGGTCAGCCTGCCAGTGCTGGTGGGTCTCTGCAGGGCTGCCCATGCATCCGAGGCAGACTTGGCACTGTGCCACCAGACTGACCTGTCTCCCAGCGCTGGCTCTATCTGGTGCTGCCCTGTGTGCATTGTGTGTTTCGGTGGGCAGTGCACGGGTGGGTGCCCGGCCCTGCATGCGGACACAAGGTTCACCTGCACACCATCCCAGCTGCTGTCCTCAGGTACTTGTGTATGATGATGCCTGCATTGCGCTGTACACCAAAGTGCGATGGTGCCCAGCATCTGACACATGCACATGGACAGTCAGTGGACGTGGTGGCCTGTGGACATGTGTGTTGCTAGTGTTGGCATTCCGGCTCAGTTTTGCACCTGACTCCTGTGCATGTTTTGTGCCTATTGTGTGTGCGTATGTGTGTATGTCTGTCCATATGGCGTGTTACTGTTCACCCCTCCCTGGTTGTGTGTGTGTGCTTCTGTGCCCTGCCACATCCCTGGTGTGCTTCCATGCGTGTCTGTGGGTTGTGCCCTAGCCACTGGTGGTTGCGCATGGCACCATGACTTACCTGGGTTGGCTGAAGTGCTCCTCTGTAATGGTGTCCCGGTGCAGGTGTGCCAGCCAGATCAGTCGGGTGTCCCGTCGGCCAAGGGGGGCTGCCCATCCCCATCATCACTGGCGTCTCCATCGTCCCCATCGCTGTCCCCCTCTTCGACCTGTATGGCTATCCCACAGCTTTTGGCCATGTTGTGCAGGATGCAACAGGCCAGGAATATCCCACAGGCCTTTGAGGGGCTATACTGTAGGGCACTGCCAGAGGTGTCCAGGCAATGGAAATGTGCCTTCAGCATCCCAAACACCCGCTCGATGACATTGTGTGTGGTGGCATGTGCCTCATTGTAGTGTTGCTGCGATGGGGTCATGGGCCGCTAGTAGGGTGTGAGCAGCCAGGGACGGAGTGGGTATCCACTGTCACCTGTGTGTAGAGAGTGGTGGTTAGTGTCGTGTTCTGCTTCAGACTGCCCCAGGCCCTGTGGCCCACACCCATGGCACCTCTTGCCATACCCCCCCATGCCCACGATATGTCAATTCTATTTACATACTCACCCATTAGATGACCTGTGGGGATGTCCCCACTCTTGAATCGGTGGCACAGTGCCGTCTGGTGGCAGATTTATGAATCATGTGCTCCCCCAGGGTGCATGGCATAGACATTGATGATGCGCCCACTGGCATCACACACCACCTGGCAGTTGACACTGGAGAAGCCCTTTCAGTTCATGTAGGTGGCCCCCTCCTCACCAGGTGGTGTGCGTATGGCCACATGGGTGCAGTCTATCACCCCCAGCACGCCAGGCATACGTGCTACCCTGTGAAACTCCTGTATGTTTGCTGTGCACTCCGCCACAGTGCTGGGGAAATGAATGTACCCGAGCATGTGGCAGCAGTGTGCTGAGGAATTGGGTGAGGATGCATGATGTGGCTGACTGTGTTATGCCTGTGGTGTCCCCTGTTGGTCTCTAGAAGGTACCCGTGGTGAGCAAGCACATGCAGGCAGTTACCTTTGTCTCCACTGACAGAGCATGACTCTGTCGTGTGGGTGCCTGCATCACATCACTGCACAGCTCACAGAGCCGCCTCAGTATTGTCCTGTTCAGGTGGTACCGGCCCACAATCTTGGTATCTGTATACGGCTCAAAGCTGGTGCAGGCTTGGTACTGCCTGTTGGGGGCATACCGCCAATGGGCCCTTCCACGGCCACGTCCCCCTGCTGCATGCCTTCTCACCCCTCTCATTACGGCATCCATGTTGAATGTGGCATTGGCTATGTCCCTGGCTTGCGTTTCCCCCCCAGCAGCTGTTGCTTTGTTACCCCCGCTGTCCTGACTGCTACCTCCCCTGCACTAGGTACACCTATCTGTGCTGGCCTCAGTCTGTGTGTCACCACACACCTTGCCTGTGCCTCTGATCTGCTGTGGTATTTCTCTTGCCTGCCCTCCTTCTGCCACTTTCTCTGTCCCTGCCTCTCCCTCTGCCTCATGTGGCTTCCCTGTAGCGTTCTTGTGCCTCTTCCTTGCTCCTTTTTATATTGGCTAATTTCCGCTAGTGTGCAACTTCCACTTGCTCTACTATTGCGCATTGCGCAAGTCTTTGAACATCGCACTGCGCCGTTTATGCATGGTTCCTCCCCCTTAGGTTGTGCATGCCTTCATTATCATTGCGCTGTTGCTCAGCATGTTTTCGGTGGCGCAACTGCCACCTGCTGAATATCGCAGCATAGCACATTTTCGGACTTGCGCTGGCGCAATCCTATTGCACATGGCATAACCCTTTTGAATATCCAGCCCCTTATATTTTAATGTAAGTTGCCTACTTACTGATATTGGTAGCACATACAAACCCATAGTGGAAGTAGAACAGAACAGAATAGGATGGAACTTCAATGCATGCATCACCACTGTTATGCAATGAATCTCAAAGTAACCTACTGTACAAATCAGTGAATGGCCAACTGACCTTAAAATATTAGACATGCAAGCTAGTCATCACAGTCCACTGCTGCTGAGTTCACTTCAAGAAAAAGCATACTGTAGTTCTTTTTCTTTTTTATTTTGGAGTATCTATGCAAAAGAATAAAATAAAAATGTGAGTCCACTCTGTGACTGCTGCTTGTAAATGTAACTCACTCAGTGTGTTCTTTAGGAACTGCATTTTAACCTAGGCCCCTAATTCTACCAGTTTCCTGAGTGTAAATGCCACGTTGATGTTGTGTCCCTGATTTTGGTCCTTTGTCCATTATTTTTTTAAGCCTTGTCCCTGATTTATGAGGAAGGAGGTTGAGAGGTATGCTCACTCTCTCATGCCCCACAGCACTGCTGTGTGGAGTTTCAATCCCTTGGTTCAGCTGGCTGCTTGGTTCAGGGCTTTCAAGCCCATAGGGAGAGTGACCAGCCAGTATTAAACTTTCATTTGTGAGCTTGGAAACAGAATGCCTGCCTACTCTCCTGACCTTCAGTGAGTACTTTTCAAAGTTAGAGGAATCCATCTCCCCCTTGAGCTACTGTCCAGCTGCCACTTTGGACACTTCCCAAAGTTTAGGCAGCCAGGCTTGGTCATCTGTCTCCCTCCATCGAGCCTCAGATTTTGAGGAGTGCCACTTGCCTGCCTGCGGTGGGATGGAGACCTGGGAGCACAAACCCTCTCCTCTTTACCATGGGGCAGGCTGCTTAAAGTACCTGAACTGGACTTTCTTTGAGTTAAAAAGCTCATTTTGTTTTCTCAGCTCTGGTCTACATAAGGCAAGTTCCCCACTACTTTCCAAATAACAGATAGGATGTTTTCTCAGAAAGGCTGCCTTGCTCAAGTGTGGTGGCAGATGGCGAGACTTTTGTTTTGTTTTGTTGTTTGGAGGAGCAGTAAAGAATATTTTGAAACTGATGTCTAAAAAAAACAGATGGCTCGAGTTTTCAAAAAAAAAAGAAACATCGACCTTGCCTGTACTGCCGGTCTGCAGTTGTTTTGAGGGCAGAACCGTTATTCCCATGACCAGGATGGTGCTGAGGGCTGGGCTCTGATATAGTACAAAAATCCCTTTTTGCACTTTGTTTAATCATGGACAACATCTGTGTTTTGAATGTGGAAATGGCAAGACTACTCCTTTGACAGTAGTTCTTATCTTGAGGTATTTGTGTTCCTCTCTCTCCGTTTCTGGTGATCTTGTGCCTGTTAGTCGTTCCTCTACCCTTTACTCCACTCTTAGCAGCCGGCCCCAAGATACAGAATACTATGGTGATAGCCCTGAGTAGCTGTCCTCCTGTCTGTCTGTCCCCTTGTCGCTGGAGCAGAATAATTACAGTTGTAGCAATTGCATTGTTCCCATAGCAAGGTGCAGTTTTACAGTAATGATGTCCTATGACATCTGTCTATTTAAATGCATAGGAATAATGACACACAGTAAAACATAAAGAATAATATTTATTCTAACACGTAGATAATAAAACTTGTAGATGACTAATATCACCTGATATACACTCTCCGCAAACAATGGCGTGTGTGTTATATAGAGAGAAAATGCACTTTGACAGCAATAACTTGTGATTTAAAGATGCGCTCAGGAATAATGGCATGTGGTACACATAAAAAGTAAATATTCACATCTGTTTATAATTTAAAAAGGTATACTCAGAAAGGGGCAACAGTTTTACTTGTAAAATATATGGTTCAAAGGAGTGGACGCTGGAGCACTGTTATATTTTGAGTGTTTATGTGTTGTTAGTTTAGTTTTTCATCTGTCATTGGATTTCTGTCAGTGATACCCAAGTAAAACAATGCAAACAGCAGACTTTTCCATTTGTTATTAATCCTGAAGTATATCCTTGCATGTCCTTGCTTTTATATAGACTTCGCCAGCTTTGTTGATAACTCTGTCAGTAGTTATATTCAAATCAACAGAAATGGAAAATAGTACATAGAGTTATCTGAATCTACTGGGTGGTTGCACGCATAATTTTTGGACTAGCTTGCTATATATTAAATGGTTCACCACTATGCAGCGTGTTATTTATTAGCTTCAGTAACTGCAAGTTATATAATAATTTCTGGTAGTTTTCTTGGGTGGGTAACATTATTTGCAACAAAGAATGTTTTTTAAGTAGATAAAGAAACTTATGGCACTTTATATCCTAGTCGACCTGTTACTGTCCACAAGTACTGTAATATTACACGTTTATTTATATGCCACTCATTAAATGGGTATTTAAAAAGAAATGTTAAAATGTTGAACTCCAGCCTACATAATGCCATGTATATAAGGGGTTTGAGTTTTAATTGTACATTACATACTATAAGTGAAGACTTACCCAACAAAATAAGCATGGGGTGACCGAAAAATGAAGTCAGTGCTATAAATAATTTGTGTAACTTGCCTTGGTACTTGAAAGGCGCTTTGGTGAAATAAAATTATTATTATTATTATACATTAGTAAAATGTAAAACGATAGATTTAGACCATGTATTATTTTTAAAAAATGCGTGCAAATAAAATTACACTATTTGTCAACATGTTGGGCTTGATTTGGAATCTGTCCATAATCACTGTTGTTCGCTCATTGTAAATTCTAGTTGAGAGATACTGTAGTCATAAACTATACGTTCCCTTTTCCTGTATGTATAAAGAAATGTTGTATAGTTGTCTTGGAAATAAATCATATGAAAGTATGAATCGTAGCCTTTCTTAGAATTTTCTCTGATACGTTTTTTGTCCATTTGGTATATGCCTAACAGCACGGAGTTGAAACATCCTTTGGCTAATGATAGAGCAAACGTCCCTGTTGTTCTCTCAATGGAATATCACACTGAGCAAATCTGATGGTTCTTGCTCATGGATAAGTATTGCCAGCTGCCAACAGCTGGAATGCTGGTAGAAACTACAAATTCAAACAAACATTACCCAATTATCTCTAATTGCTCAATTAAGATTTACACTGCATTTGTTTTACCTTTTGAGATTATCACCAGGAGTAGTTATAATTTTGAAGTTTATACTGTACATTTAATTAAACAATTTCAGAATTAAAAAGAGATACACATTTATTACTATAACCAGGCAACAATCTATGAGTTTTGGGAACTAAATTAATTAACATTTAAATGTGGATTCTAAATTATTTCTCTGAACAGTCAATTCATTAGAATATGTTTCTCAGGTGCTGGTCTTAGTGTTGTAAATCCTTGCAATAACCACACTTGTTGTCTGACACACCTTTTGTTTTCTGCATCTGAGGGTTGTATATGAGTACCTCTGTTTCCCCCTCATTACATTACATAGTATCAACTTAACATAAAGGCAGCCAGCTGTAACAAAACTAATCATTTAACATGAACAAAAGAAAAGGCTTGCCTCTCTGAGAGTAATAGTAACAATATCAAAGTGTTTGTTTACAAACTCTAGAAGAATACTACATCTAGTTTGCACCAGGAAAACTAATATTTAAGTTATTTCAAATGGTATTTTTAATCCATGGGGCCAAGGAATGTTGAAGTGAACTTTTAAGATCTGCTAATGTGTTGTATTATAAAGTCTAATTACAGCATGTATACATATGTCATTTTATATTATTCAAGTCATTGTATCCCACTGCTTATAAAAAAAAATCATTGTGTACAGAACTGGTAATCTGTATTACTGTAGTAATAATGCAAACCCAGATTTAGAAATCAGTTGAATAATAATCACTGAGCAATGGTCTTGCCTGCTGGTGCCATTCAGTTAATGTTGTGTAGGGACTATAATTCATTTGATTTATAACAAAAACAATAAAACACAGTTTAATGTTGCAGTTGTGTGTGTGTGCTGTTGTTAAAACAGAAGAAGATGGGTTTAGTTAAAAAATCTCCTTTAGCAGTCAACTCAAAGAATGAGTGGTACTCTTGGATCAATATGGTTCACAGCTCAGCAAACAGCCAGCTGGTGACAGAAAAGGACAAAGCTGCCAATGGAAATTTCTGGGCCCAAGACACACCATTAGGATTGAGCCTCCCTCAGCCTTCCATCCCTTCTTGTACCTACAGGCCCCCCTTTGAGCTCCTCTGAGCCACTGGACCCTGGACAGTTGTTCCCCCTGCCCTCCCCCCGTCAGCACCCTTGGAAAGGGAACCCCTTGTTACAACTGAGGGATCTGACTGGTGGTACTTGTTTCTCACCCTCATCAGTTAAAAGGTCCAAACAAGAAACAATTAGTGTCTATAGATAACTGAGCTAAGACAATGGCCCCTTCATTTGCTTTATTTATAGACGGTAGCTTCCCTATTGATATTTTAACACCATCCTGTTATGAATCAGGGAAGGATAAATCCAGAATTATGTGGCAAATAATTGCTGTGACATCTCGGTGGCAAAGAAGCCTCTCCAAATCTCTGATGTGGTGACACCCAGAGAGGTCTGTCACCAGCATGTTTAGTCTCTGCTTTAACACGGAAACAAATGACACATTATATATTTTATAAGGAGTGCAAATTCATTGGTGGTGGGGAAATTGAATTGTTCCTCATATTGTAAAATGTGATTTGACTTATAGTAGTAGAAGCAAATGAAAGCTTAATATTTATAGATCCAATCAAAATTCTGGAAATGCATTTATTTGACTCCTCCTGCCCATTTTCTTACAATCAGTTTGTTCATTTCATTTCTTTGCTTCTAAGAAAATACATTCTAGAATAAAATATTTACACCATAGTTTAAACATACCATCAATGTGTTTATTTTTTTATTTTTTTGTGAGTTAATTCATATTACAGGTTAAAAAAGAAAACAGTATTTGTAAAATACCAAACATGGTCCTAATGTAGCTCTTGGTCAAATCAAATCTTGGGCATAAAATATTGAATTCATTTTATTAGCATGTTGTTTCAACAGAATACCATTATGTAATTTGAAGGACATATTGTTATTTTATATACAGTAAAGGCATCTTAATGGGAAAACCATCAGAGGGATGCAAAATGTTCTGCTCAGCTGGTTGTTCCCATTACGCAGATGTTGTGTAGTTTACCACAGAGAAATGGTGTTACCTGTGCAAATGTTAACTTAATTAGAGTAAGATTCTGTTGGCACCCTTTGCAGACTGTGTGAAAGGCCTTTCAGTACCATGCATTTGTACTTAAAGTTGAACCAGCATAATATTTTGTGGTGATTTGCATATACAGCCCATGAAGCTTTGCATTATGGAAGTATGTGTGATTCTGTATTTCTTTGAAACTTGGCTTCCCAACCAGTGCCCTTTGGGGTAACCCTTGCCTCAGTGCTTGCGCACTAAGGTTCTTTGTCTTTTAATTAGAGCAATGCCAATAGCAGACAGTCCCACAGCAGGCTTCTACTGTGTGACAACTACCAGGAAGCACACAAAATAGGGCCACTCTGGAAACATGGCTGGTACTATTGAGGGGGTGGTCTTCCTTGGAAGTACAATAAAGACTCACAGTAGAGGGTTTCAACTGCAGCTTAAAAGGACTTCAATAAACAAAAATCCTTACCTGAGCAAGGACAGGAGCCAAGTGAGAAATATGATGAGCTAGAATTGTTTTTGAAGGTTTGGTTATTATGAAAAAGTTATATAAATGGTACTAATGACTCAGCTTTAAGAAAAGACCACAGGATCAAAAGAAAGGCATTACTAAAACCACCAACCTAATTAGTGCTAAAAAGCAACAAATGAGTTACCTAGGAATAATGACATCAGTATTATGGAATTCACGTCTTTTTGTTGATGGGTGACATTGCTGGAGGAAGTGTTTTTAATCTGACAGTAACAACAAATGGGAAAGAGGGTAATGGGCTTTAAAACACATTGGACCTTTAGATGTGGTTGGGTGTTGTGGGTCTGAAGGCAGGTGAAAAAATATTACCCCTTTCCTACTTCATCAGTATAATTTACTTCAAACTGTTCATGAGTTAGTGAAACTACATTTCAGAAAATATTATTTCATCAAGTTACAGCTGAATGTGAACTGCACTTCACCTTCATCTGCAGTCAGAATCACAGTCTTTGAAACACAGTAAAACATAGAATGTGTCAGCAGAAATGGAACAGCAGACCCACCCAGTCTGCCCAATTTCGCTGTCTGAAAGCCAGACCTAAGATGTTAGCTTTCTTGGTTAACATCCCCCCCTTCCTAGGTTGATAATACCCTTGTGTCTATCCCACACTGTTTTGAATCCCACCACTGTCCTTGAACCCAGCGCCTCCTCTGAGAGTCTGTTCCAGCTGTCCACCACCCTCCCTGTGACATAGAATTTTCAACTGTTTCCTCTGAATCTACCCCCCCCCCCATCTGCATATCATGACCCTAGTTTTCGAGTACCTTGTCAGCTGGAAAATGTCACTCACAGATACTCTGTTTATACCCCTGAGGTACTTGAAGGTCTTAATCATGTCTCCTCTCTCCCTTCTTTGCTCCAGGGACTACACGTTAAGGTCTCTCAGCCTTTCTTCATATGACAACTGGCTAAGACCCCTCACCATTTTTATTGCTTTCCTCTGGACCCTTTCCACTCTATCTACATCCTTCCCGAGATTTGTTCTCCAGAACTGGGCCCCATACTCAAGGTGTGGCCTCACTAGCTGCTCGTACAATGGTATTATAACCTCCTTTTTTCTGCTAGTGATGCCCCTACCAATACATCCCAGTGTTCTACTGGCCCTCGCCACTGCCCTTTCATATTGTTTTGCCACCTTGAGGGCTCATGAAATGATTATACCAAGGTCCCTTTTTAGCTTGATTGCCACTAGGGGCTTGCTCCACCCATCCTGTACTCTACCCCCTGGTTTATTCTCCCTAAGTGCATGATCTTGCACTTTTTTGTATTGATGGACAGTTACCACTTCCTTAACCACTCCTTCAGTTTATGCAGATCCTTGCACATTTTTTCAGCCCTCTCTGGAGTATCAGCTCTATTGCAGATCTTCGCATCATCAGTGAATAAGCATACCTTCCCCTCCAGCTCTTCTGTTATGTCCCCTATAAAGATGTTAAACATGAGCAGCCCCAGCACCAACCCCTGCGGTACCCTACTGGTAACCATGTTCTCCTTGGAACACACTCCATTTATGATTACCGTTTGTCTTCTTCCCACAAGCCACTTTCTCATTCACCTCACTACTACTGGACCCAGCCCTAGGCATCTCATTTTGTGCAAGAGTTTTCTGTGCAGCACGGTGTCAAATGCCTTGCTAAAGTCAAGGTAGACAATGTCCACAGTCCCCCCCCCCCATCCACTACCCTAGCAACCCAATCAATGAACTCTATCAAGTTCATTTGACACAACCTGCCCTCTGCAAACCCATATTGCAGATGGTCCTGCAGGCCATTGGCTTCAAAGTAGCTAGTGATTCTTTTCTTTAGCAGTTTTTTCATGAGTTTTCCCACCACCGATGTCAAGCTCACTGCTCTGTAGTTGCTGACCTCCTTCTTGTCCCCTCCCTTGTGGAGGGGGACATTATCCACCCTCTTCCAGTCATCAGGAACCTCCTCACTTTCCAAGAACCTGTTGAAGAGGCTAGTCAGTGGCTCTGCTAGTATTTTACTTAGCTCCCTCAATACCCTGGGGTGTACCCCTTCTGGATCCATGGCCTTGTCTACATTCAGCCCCTCTAGTTCCCACAGGACTTCATCTTCCTGGAATGGACTGGTGTCCAGCCCCCCCTGCTAACACCCCCTTTTCCCTGATCTGACTTCCTTCCCCTTTACCCTTTATCATGAACACAGAACAGAAATAGCTGTTTAATATGTCCACCTTCTCTTTGTCCTCTTCTACCTTTGTCTTTTAGCCTGAGTACTCCTCCACGTCAACTTTTTTCTCTCACTCATATACCGGAAACATGTTTTATCCCCCTCCTTGACTGAGTTAGCTAATTTGTCCTCTGTCCAAGCCTTCGTTTCTTGACCTCTGGTCCTGCTTCCTTCTGCTTTTCCTGGTATAGGACCCCTTCATCCTCCCCCTGTGTCTGCTTGTATCTCCTGAACGCACACCTCTTTGCCCTAACCTTTTCCACCATTTCTCTGGTGTACCATAGTGGCTTCCTTTTTTTCCAGATTTTACAGAACTTTAGAAGTAATGAAGCCAAAGAGAGTTTGCAAGTAGCTTCATTTTCCACTATAACTCCATATTTCATAAACCTGATTTCATACATTTTTGCAGTCAGCATGCACACAACTACATACTACTGTAATTGCAACTAAAGTGCTACCAGTACTGCACATATATAGGCTCAGCTATAAAATGTTCAAGCGTGCCATTAGATTTACTATCCAGTCCTGTCTTCAGCATAGCATGGCTTTAGGCTGAGGCACACTACTACTGCCATGGTCACGCTTACTAACAATATGTTCTTGGTCATGGATAACGATAATTGACTAGGGCTGTATTTATGACTTGAGTAAGGCATTCAACCTTGTGGATCACAGGGTATGTACTAAGCTTAATGAATTAGAGGGGTCTCCCCTACTGCACTAACCTGGTTTAGAAACTACTTTAGCCACAGGAAGCAACAAGTGACATTTGAAACATAGAACTTAGAAACCAAAATTTCCAGCAGATAAGAACCACATGGCCCACCTAGTCTACCCATTTTTCCCTGCCTATAATATCACCACAGACCTTACTTGATCTCCAGCCCATTCACCCCCCTTCCCTAAGAGTCATATCCCATGAATTCTTAAACCCCACTACTGTTTTTGCCCCACCACCTCTGCTGAAAGGCTGTTCCAGCAATCTACCACTCTTATTTGTGAAGAAGTACTTCCCCACATCTCTCCTAAATCTACCCCCAGTTTGTTATCATACCCCCTTGTCCTTGAACATATTTTCCCCTGAAAAATATTTCTCTCTTGTACCCTGTTTACTCCCAGGGTGTACATATTTAGGTCCTTTAATCTCTTCTCATATGGGCTTCTGATGCAGACCCTGCACCATTTTACTTGCTCTGGACTGCTTTCATTCTGTCTACTGTATGCCCTTCCTGAGATGTGGTCTCCAGAACCAGACACAATACTCTAGGTACTTTAGGTGGGATCTTACCAGTGATCAATACAGAGGCAGTTCCACCTCCCTCCTGCTGGTGATACCCTTCCCTATACACCACAGTATCCCACTTGCCCTCCTAACTGCCTTGTCACACTGCTTAGCCACCTTTAGGTCACCTGATATAATTACCACCAATCCTTTTTCCTGCTTGGTGGTCATCAGTTCCATCCCCCATTTTGTAAAAATGAGCTCAGATGTTACTTGTACCCTAGTGGGTGTTTTGCTGAAATCCATGATAGGTTCTCTGGTATTCTTGCTACACAGTAACTGTCTGCCACTTCGCACTTCCTCTTGTACTCCCCTTCTGAATGCAGATGACCTTGTCCTCCTGTATCACTCAAATCATACTCATGACCTCAGAAGACATATTAATATGGATCTTATCTCACTTCAAAACTAACTTCTGCAAAATAAGCTGGTTTCACATGTATGCAAAACCCAAGCTATGTTGTTTGGATCTGCACAACAACTATGTGGTGGATGCAATAGATTAAACATGTTGTTTTGATGGTTCTTTGTTTAAGACAGTCGACTCTTTAAATATCTTAGTGGTAAGTTGATAACACCCTTGAATTCTCACTACATATTCATGTAGAGTGTAAGCTAGTAAACTTTAAATATAGTAGAGCCTTGCATGCAGAGTTAAACAATATCTAACCCCTAAAGTTCGCAAGGTGATACCACAATGTAACCAACTCTCTAAATTAAGCTATGGTGTCTTATTTCAACACTTCAAATCCAATTTGACAAGATGGGACATAACCTATAAAAATATTCATTGAGCCATTTTGACTTGGCTACTCCCATCAAACACATCATTGTGTATTTCAGCCTGGGTTGGCTTTCCCCTGCTGCTGTATAGCACATTTACTTTTGGCTGTCTCACTGGCAACATACGTTGACACCAACCCCATTCTTCCTTCACCACATGTCTTGTGAAACAGGCCTGTGCATACACCTGGAGGTCCCTTGATCAGGCATTGTTGTCAATCCTTAAATGCCACATCAACATAGGCAAGCTTGCATTTTCCTACTTTGTGGCCAAAATCTGGAATTCTC
Organism: Neoceratodus forsteri; assembly: GCA_016271365.2. Taxonomy (NCBI): domain Eukaryota; kingdom Metazoa; phylum Chordata; order Ceratodontiformes; family Ceratodontidae; genus Neoceratodus; species Neoceratodus forsteri. The sequence goes on along the minus strand of CM028138.1, from coordinate 136,473,873 downwards.
TCCTGATCATAATTCATTGCTCCCCTACTCAACAATTGGTTGAATCTGAATTAAGGAACTATTCCCTTAAAGAAAGGTGATTTAAGGTATGGCAGCTGAAGACTGATGTGAAGATGTGCGAAGTCATGCACAAAGCAGCAAAAAAATCTGATAATGGAATACATAATGAGCAGACTGAGAGTGGAGCAAACAAAAGAGGAGAAAGATTTGGGGGTGATTACATCTGCTAATCTAAAGTAAACTGCTCAGTGTAATAAAGCAGTGGGAAAGGCCAACACAATGTTGAGATGCATAGGCAGGACGATTGGTAGGAGATGCAAAGAGGAGATATTTCACCTATACAGATTCCTGGTGAGATTACACTTGAAGTGCTACTACTGTACATGTACTTCTGGAATATTCACCTAAAGGATAACAATAGAGTGGAGTCCAAGGTAGAACACATCAGGCCAGCAGGTGACCAATGGCCACAAAAACAGTTGCTTTGGCTACCAGATTTTGAAAGTTACTGGCCAACTGGTTGCCTGCCCATTAAGTGACTTTAGAGGCCTAATTAATGCTGGTCAGTACAAATATTTATTTGGCTACCAGATTTTGAAAGCTAGTGGCCAACGTCACCACCTGCTCACAAATTGATTTATCCCACTGTGATGGAGTCAGTCCAGAGGTGGGTCAACAGAATGACTGGTGTCCTATGAGTGAAGACAGTCCTATCTTAAGATATATATGCTAGACACCAGGAGGGGAAAAGTGGACATGATTGAAACATTTCAGTTCATACATGGAATACAGTGCACAGCAGTAAACTGATCACCTAGAGTGTTAACATAGACACTGGAGATAATACAAAGAAGCTGGTAGGGACAGATGTAAGAAAGACATCAGCAGGTAGTCCTATGGAAGACTGACAGTCACTCACCCAACTTACAATAGCCTGACACCATTTGGCCAACAATTTGCTTGCCCGATATTAGGAATTTGCTTGGGCAGAGGTGATTATATTTAAGTATGGGGATGTGGTTTTGCTCCCCCCCAAACATAAAATCACTTCCGCGGCAGGCAAATTTATATTGTCAGGCAAGTGATTGTCAGCTGAATGGTATCGGCTTATTGTAAGTCAGGCGAGTGACTGTCAGTATTGCATAGTAGACCTCATCAGGAGATACTTTTTATGACGAGGTGGTGGATAAGTGAAACACATTGCCTAAGAGGAGATCTGTGCAACATCAGTGGTAAAGTACGTGGGCTAGGCACATGGGTTTAATGGGGGGGCATGGAGGAGGAGACAGAGGAGGGAAGAGATAACTGAAAACTAATGGATTCGACTCACAGGTTAGGTAGGGATAAGGGAAGACTGGATGGATTCATTTTCTTCTGTCATCAACTTCTAGGTTTCCGTGCTTCTGCTTATTACTTGAAAACTACTATCTGTGTGTAAATTCACATCTGTTACTTGACCTCTTGAACCAAGGCATCTATTCAACTGATTTTTAAACCCTGAACATTTCATAGAATTTATAATTGGTGTTGTATAATTTGTGATTATGTTCATATCATCCAGGAATTACTGTTATTACAAAAGTTTCTGTCATTTTTATGTTTGCTTGCACGCATGCGCAAGAAACATGTGGCAACTTAGGAGAGAAGCGGGTTTTGGAGGTGCAGCACTGTTGTGGCCATTGCCACCACTGCTTTTGTGGGCTTGGCCATGTGTCACCGATGCAAGCGCATGCTGCTGAAGACACTAGTTTTGTAAGCGTGCCACTAACTTGAAATGATTTGGCTGCTGTAATGAGGGAGCAACCTGTCATTGCAGGGCGGTGCCTTGTGTGATGTAACATTTCAATAAACATGGCGGCGGCTGTCACCGTCCACCTCTCACAGTCCCCATGAAAGCCAACATCGGGGTGCCTAATCCCCCTGTCAGTATGCCCCCTTACCAGTTCATTTGCTGATGGGGGAGCCCAATCCCCATTGGCATAATGTTCCCCCGTGTAACAGTAGTGTGCCTAGGGGGGTGCCAATCCCCCTCGGCTCATGCACCCTTCCAAACACTGACACATTTTCTGAGCTGACGGGGTGCCCAATCCCCATTGCCTCCAGTTTCAACCCCCAACAAACACTCAGATAGCATGCTGGGAGCCCACCCCAGCATGCTAATTGTCCCTGTAACACCTAAAAACATCCTGAGATGTATTTTTGTTTTGTTTTTTCCTGTGACAACAAAAAAAATCCCATGTTGTCTCCGGTACCCCCTCCCCCAACCCACACCCACCCTATGCGCACCCCACATCCTCACACACACCCTCACCCAATACTTAGCTCTGGAGCCCGCGCATGATCTTCGGCAGAGCAGAAACATGTCTGCACTCTTCAAAGCCCACCGTGAACTGGAAGAAATGCCGGTAAGATGTATAATGGCATATAAGTGTTTTTGTTTCAACTTAGGTGAATATCTCAGCTATTTTTGTGAATTTTGGCACCACATTTTCAACATGGGGTTCTTGAGACCCCACCTCATGAATTCAGTCACTGTCATGTCATTATTCAGTCCTGAAAGGTAATTTTGTGATCACTGCATGGAATCACCTTTCGGGAATGATTACCAAAATGACAGTGTCACTGTTAATGAGGTGGGCTCCCAAAAAGCGTATGTTACAAATTTGGTGAAAAAATTCCAACAAGTGACTGTGTTACAAGCGTGCATTGTGCAGTTTCCACTCACGCTCATAACTTCTAGAATTTGTAATATTCTCACTCCAGATTTTCAACATTGGCATTTTTCCACACCTACTTACGAACAGTACAGCTGTCATTTTTCACATCCTGCCCAAAATGTGGTTTCGCACATCTAGCACACAATGGTGTGGTCGCTAGGCAAATCAATGTTCGGGACAGATTAAGAAAATCATAGTGACACTGTTCATGAGCAGTGGTCCCAAAATGCCTATGTTGAACATTTAGTGAAACAATTCCACAAAATGATTGTGTTACTAGTGTGCATTGCACAGTTTCCGCCCACATCTACAATAGAATTGTGCTCTTCTGGATGTAGTTCTCACCAACTGACCTAACCAAGTTTGCAATCTACAAGTCCTTCCGGATGGAATCAGTGACCACTCCCCTATTCTTTTCAGTTGGATTACGTCCCTAACCAAACCCGCTGCACAGGCCACCCTACGGCGGCGGTTGCGACCAGGTGGGCTGAGAGGCCTGAAGCAACTTCTAGCCCAAGTTGACTGGTCTTCCATTGAGACCGCCCCCAACCTTGATTCGGCCCTGGCCTTCTTCACCTTAATGTTTAACAAAGCCTGTGATATCTTCGCACCCCTAATCAAACTTCGTTCCAAGGTACGCCATACTCCCTAGGTCACTCCTTCCCTACTCCAACTCCTTAGGCATAGGGATAACCTGTGGCACCTAACCACGGAAACTGGCCGCCCTGCCAACAGACAGGCATATGCTGCTGCCCAAAATAAATGTACCTGGGCCATACGCGAAGCAAAGGCCGATCATTATCGGGCCTCACTCACCTCGTCCTGGGGGAATGTTAGAACCTTCTGGGATAACATCAAACAACTAAATGGAGGTACACGCTCTCCTCCACCTTCCCAATCAATATTGAGGGTATTATCTCTACTGATCCTACCCTAATTGCTAACCATCTCAATAAATCCTTTACTGACCTTAGCTCTGTACTCCCTGGCAACTTTTTCGACCCCCCCACCCTCCTGACCCTGCTCCCTCACACACATCTTTCCACTTCCACCGGGTTACTGTCAATGAAGTCAGATCGTATCTAACCAAGGCCCTAAGAAGCAACACCACTGGCAGTGACTCCTTGGACCCCAGACTCCTCAGCCTGGCATTGGACCAGGTCATCACCCCAATCACTAGCCTCTTCAACAAATTACTCTGTCTAGGGCAATTTCCATCTGCCTGGAAAATTGCCACTGTCACTCCCATACATAAGGGTGAAGATAGGGCCCTTTCCTGTAATTATCATCTCATCTTAATCCTCTCACCACTCTCAAAAGCTTTAGAGAAAGTAGTATCCTCCCAAATATCTGAGTTTCTTACCAAATACAGTATCCTCTGCCCTGAACAACATGGCTTCCTTGCTGGGCACAGCACCAATACTGCCCTCATCGAGTTTTCTAACTTCCTCCATTCCTCCCTGGACTCAGGCTCTCTTGCTGGTGCAGTGTTCATTGATCTGTCAAAAGCCTTTGACACCGTATCCCATCCTCTCCTGCTGGATGCACTCAGCCATGCTGGCTTTGCTGGAGGACCTGTCTCATGGTGCTCCAGCTATCTGTCTGCCCGGTCCCAGCATGTAAAAATCAATGGGACCCTCTCTGACCTCTGCCCTATCTGATCTGGGGTTCCCAAGGGCTCTATTCTTGGGCCCCTGCTCTTTTCCCTTTATCTCAACACCCTGCCAGGTGCCTGTACTGGTAAACTCCTCCTTTATGCAGATGACGCTGTTATCTTCACTTCTGACCATAACCCCACCACCCTCCAAGATTCCCTGCAATTATCCTATAAAGACGTGGAAGCCTGGTTTAAAGAACATAGACTGGTTATCAATCTTAAAAAGACCAAATCTATGATCTTTCTCCCACCCCCAAAACAAAGCTAGTAATTTCCAACTTCAAGTCTTCGCCAGCTCTATGTTCCCACTTGAACAAGTTTATACATACAAAGATCTTGGGATAACCTTTGACCCTGCCCTCACATTCCATTTCCATATCTCCACCTTAGCCTCCACCACCAATATTAGGTTGGGAATCCTTTACCGCCACAAACACTGTCTCCCCCCGATGCCCTCTGACTTGCAGTTATGTCCTCCATTCTGTCACTTGTTGACTATGGCTTACCGGCCTACGGGGCTGCTGGCCAGACCTCGCTAAACAAAAATCCACCTCACCTTAAATAAGGCCTGTCGACTAATCTTAGGTGTTCCCAAACTTATACATACCTGCTATCTTTATTCCCAGGCAAATCTGCTCAATCTTGACGAACGTCTTAGGTATCAAACCTGCATCCTTAGCAAAAAAACTCTCCTTGGGCTCTCTCCTCCTGGTTTGACTGCCGTTATCCACCATGTAAACTCACTAGCTTCAACACGGTTCTCCTGTAAAACCAAGTTGAAGGTACCTAGGGCAAGGACCTCTTATGGACAACAGGCTTTCCTCTACCGTGCCCCTTCTTGGTACAATTACCTCCCTGCCAGTATCTCAGACACCCCCACAATCTCTTGCTTTAAAACTACCCTCCGGAACCACCTTTTCACTACTCGCAGCTGTTGCTGTTTCTAAGTTATCTTGCTAACTCTCTGACAAAGCCCCCTGTTGGCTGCTCAAATTCTGTACCTTCTCTACCCTTAGTTCCTGTTACCTCCCTGTTGACTCCGCTAAAGCACACTGTATTGATATCCTATGTTTTTACTGATGTTCTGTTTATTTCCCTGAACAATGTTTACTTCACCAATCCTGTATGTTGTAAATTGTTGATCTCATTTGTCCTCCTGTATCCTCAAAAAAAACTGTACACTGTTTCTCTGTACCAAGTTGTTATCACTGTATTGTCCTCTCTGTGATGAGGTACCTTTGTAAACGAGCCTCTGGCTCAAAGGTTGTAAACTGATGCTTAATAAATAAATAAAATAAATAAATAAATAAATGCTCGTAAGTTCGAGACTTCTTAATATTTTCACTCCAGATTTTCAGCTTTGCCATCTCTTCACACCTCCCTATGAATGGTAGAGCTGCCATTTTTCACATCCTGCCTGAACTGTGTTTTCACACATCTGGCACAGAATGGCGCGGTCACTGTGGGAAATCAACGTTCGGGACAGATTAATAAAATCACACTGTCACTGTTCATGAGCAGAGGTTCCAAATGCTTTCATGAGGTGGGGTCACAAAATGGCCATGTTGAAAATTTGTGGTACAAATACCAACCAACGCCTGGTGCGTTAGAGTTCCTAACCATAACGTCCCACCCTGTACAGACTGACTGGCATCAGGAATGTGCCTGTGGATTACCAGCTGTAATGCTCACACCATTCCACCCCCACCCTGCAACCACTGACAGGCATCGACATGTGTCTTGCACTCTTCGGCCCCACAGTTCACCCCATTCTCCTATAATTCACCCATTTCACCATATTTCCTAAAGGAATGGAGTGACTGTAAAGCTGAACACCCCAAGGCACACCTCAACAGTTGTTGGTATCTGAAAGATAGGGTGAGGTGAAATCGCATGACCATTATGTGCAGTGACCCAAAGGCACACCCCAATGCCTGTCCATCTCTGCAGGGTGGGGGTGGGATTAGCATCACTTCAGTACTTAACTGCCATTCCTATTTTGCATCTGTCTAACTCATCCACTTCCAGTGCTGATACCAGCAAGCAAACATTTGACATTGACAAATGATTGTTTATATCTCTCCACCGCCTAAGAAAAATTGGATATGAATCACTTGTCTTGTTTCATGTATGGTAGATTTTGCATTTACTTTATGGTGACAAACATCGAGGTATGCTACACCCACACAATTTGTCTGCCAATTACGAGGCAGCCAATTACATTGTATGGGACAGGGCAGCATAATGATAACTTGCCCTTGTACTGTAAAACACAGATTTTCAGAGTTCAGAGTGACGTGGTTGGAAGCATGCCATATATTTTTATATGTACAGTAAGTATGTTGCTTGGCAATTGGACTTCAAATTGTGTGGTTTGGCGTGTGGTATACATTGCTCTCTGTTACCCAATAATTAAAACTTGTAAAAAGGTCATTATTTGAGAGTGTTTTTTATCAGATCTTGCACTTTCTCTCTCACAAGCAATCAATGGCAATTCAGCACACACAGACATGGCTCTCCATAGCTCTGACAGCGCTACTCTGTCTTCCCACATATCATTGTTTACAATAGAAACATTTTACTTCTAGGTGCACATCTAGGATATGCATTTTGGCACATATGTCATATGAAAGAAGAGTGAACAGCTTTCAAGGGATGGTAACAAAACTCTGTCCACAACCCCCATCCCACACACATATACACACAGACAGTGTCAATGTTTGCAAAGCTTATGTGGTGCTATTCTTTAGTACTCCGGGACAACAATCATAACCACATTCTCTCATACATAATGCAATGACTACCTGTATACATTTTGTAATCCTTGCCACACAACAATAAAAATAAAGTCATTACATACAAACATTAAAGGGGACAGGCACTGTTTTTTGGCTTCTTTTTGTGTGTGTGTCCTGCCATGGACTTCAACAATAATCATGTGTGTAGTCAAAATCAGTGTTATTTATTAAATTTATGTTAATTTTGGGTATATGTGACAACTATTGCAGTCATGGTAACTATTGTTCTGCCTTAGCACAAGAGTGCTTGAGTGGATTTTGATGGAATTTTTTTTTCTCTTCTCCATTCCTAAATTCCATGCAGTTCCACAGTACACTTGAATCATGGTAAAAAAAAAAAGTTACTGCCATGAAATTGTACATAAAATACAGCAGTTTATATGTTTTAATAATTTACAAAGCTCTGTGTTTTGTTGAATATTTAGTTAGGCAACTGTTATGTTTGATTTTTATTTTGAATTAATCTGTGAGCCAGCTAGGACACGAACAATTGCCACAGAAGGATTTAACCTGTTGAAGTGTGTTTAGGGTGTCGGTTTCACATACTGTGTATTTACAAATGGTAACTTTTTCTATTGCAAGTGCATTTCTTTCTTTCCATCAAGCTCACTCTGAACAAACTCTTCACCCTGTGGTGTGGCAGGCAGTGAGGCAGCTCCTGCTTCAGTCTGCCACACCACTGGTCTGGTGTCGGAAGGGTATTTTTATCTTGGATTTAAAGGAATGCACATATTTGTATAGTGCTCATTTTGTATGTGTTTTGTATATAGATTGTAATGTGATAAAATTCAAGCTTAAAAACAAATTATGAATCATGCTGCCTAAACAATAAAAATCAGTATTCATCTTCAGTCACATGGAGAACAGACTATTCTGTCATGAGTTGCTACTTTTTTTATTTCATGTGCAAGTGTAGTGAAGCTCATAGATTTCATCAAATAACTGATATTAGCACTGAACTAGTGATGCAGAACCATTTCTAAATATTTAATTCTAAATAATATTTCTGAACACTACATCAGTGTAAAGCAGTTTAGAAATTGGATGGGGATGAGGGGAAAGTAAAATAGGAACCCAATCAGCAATGGTCAATATCATTAACTAACATTACGATGAAGTAAGGTAGTAAAGTTACATTTCAATAATTTAGTTTGAGTAATTTTAGTAACAAAAAAATTCAACAAACAATAGTTATCTGCCAAATAGCACCCCCCCCACACACACACACAATATCATATAAGTGTAAACATCTCTACTACAGTATTTCCATGCAGAATAAACAGAAAAATATATACAGCTGGAGAGAGGTTAGGCAGATCTACAGGTACAGTTATTGACACACTTAATGGGAAGAGGCAGCAACTACTGTATAAAACAAGGGGCAACATGAACTGGCTCAAAAGTAATAAACAGCACTTGCCAAAGGTATTGATAGTCCACCTCTTAGAGCCAGCATGTACACCAGAATTCTTGGTGTGTGTCAGTGCTGACAACCATAATTGAACAATTCAATTTGATCTAGTGCTAATGTTTTTTTTTTTTTTTTTGCAAGCTTACTTTAAACTGATTTGGCTGCAAAATAAGGGTGCTGTACAATTATTGTTGTGTGTAGATTTTCCAAAACCTGAGTCCTGCACAGGGCAGCAGCACTACATCCATTCTTAGTTAATATGCTGCCTGTCTGACTACAAACATAGCTGAGCAACCCAACCTCACAGCATGAGTGCATTAGGGAAACACCACTGGGTGGAGATGCCCCTTGCGAGCTATCCTGTCTGTCCTAATGATTGATCTGTTCCGCTGGCATGCCATGTTGATCTGCTGTATACTGAATGTCAGCAGAGCATACAGTATCTGTTACATGCAGAATGTCAGCAGAGCATATCACAAGCAAATACACCACCCACTGCAGCCTATAGTCACTGTTTGAGGGCTGCTGGAGTGTTAGCCAACCTGGGTGATGTGGATGTTCGGTCCTGTCCTTCAGCAGTGTCATGACTGACAAGGACAGTGGCAGAGATAAAAGTAGAAACTATGGTCAGTGATGGGTACTAAAAATTAGAACGTTCCTCTCTGTAGCTACAGTATATCTGCAGCGGCATGCTTCTGCTTACTGAGGCAAAAAACAAAATATGAAACAAATAGAAAAGGGAAGGGTGGAGGTGGGGGAAGGTTTCTGTCAGCAGGCAGAGGTACCGTGCTACATCACTGGCTGTGTGGTTACCAGCTGCTGGATGTAAAAAAAAAAGTCCAAAATGGCATTCAGTATTGACAAGTTAACTTTTGTTTTATTTTATTTTTTTTTAATGACAGCATGGCATAAGTATAGCCTGACAACTCCCCCCCCCCCGGCCACAAAACACAGGAAAAAAGTTAGATCTATATGATGACAATGACTGTAATTTCAAAATTTGAAGAAAACGAGATGCTTTTATATTTTTCTAAAATGGCAATGTAATTCTCAATGCCACGGAATGGAAAGTGATCACGATTGAGGGTTACAATACTATTTTCTCAAGATACTGTAGGAGAAGAGAATAAAATTTCATACACTGTACAGTTACTTTGAAAAAAAATGAAACTTAAAGTTAAAAGCAATAAAGGTAAAATGAAACAATTAAGTAGAATTGTGATGGGTGGACTGTGGGGACACCTGCCGAACAACTGCAGATTGCTAAGATAAATTTAATTACAAACAGCGCAACCTGTTGCATTTAAGCTGATAATGAAGGGATTCAACTAATTAATTTACCGCTCTACTGAGCCCTAATGAAGTATTCCTCAGTACCGCTGGGTACCAGTTGATATACCTCTTAAATGTATCATGGCTGCCAAGGAATATTGCTTTACCGAGCAACTTACAGTATCTGTAGCTACCACTGTAGTTTAGGGGGATCTTATAGTCTGTAGTGCATGTATCTTACTAGGTAGTGTATATGTTTTGGTACACAGTACATTTGTTTCAGTATATAGTGTATGTGGATCTTCAGTACTCAGTATGTGTATTTCAGTAGATAGCATATGTATTTCACTATATAATGTAAGCATTTTACTATGTCATATATATGTTTCACTTTATGACATGCATTTCAGTATACAGTATATGTATTTCACTATATGATGTATACATTTCAGTAGATAGTGTATGTGGTTCACTACATTGTGTATATGTTTCACTATATAATGTAAATATTTCACTATATGATGTACGTATGTATTTCACTATATAGTGTATGTAATTTACTATATAGCCAGAGATTCCGAATTATGTCCCTAACGGCTTGCCATAGCATTGTTGTAAAGTTCATTCAATGTCACAGCTAACCATGAAGGATTGTTTGGTGCCTTTTTCATTGGGCATCTTTCACATACCCATTCATAACTTCAGTGACTGATAATGAGGAAACTCATTCACCATTCAATCCAGCCTTAGCAAACTCAGAGGTGATAATGACCATGTACAACTACCTCTGGGGAAAAAAAAAACTGTTCTTATAAATGGCTGAGTGTTATTCACAAGCTTCACTGCCATTGAAAATAATTGATAAAAATTGAGACTTCTAAAAAATGTGCCTTTAAATGGGATGTTCTTATATCCAATGTATCTGCCATTTTGTATTGTCAAAAGCATTTCAGAGAGAGAGTTTAGTAGCCTTGAGTGTATCCTGTCCAGTCCTATAGCCTTGTTCACTTTCAGAGTTGCAAGTCTCTTCAAGACTCTTTCTCTGAAAATGGACATGTGTCCACCTCCCCCTCTTCATTTCTGCTGTTTCCTTGTGGTCCAGCCCCACTCCTTCCACAGAGAAGACTGAGCAGAAGTACTTTTTCAGGATGTCTGCTTTTTTCTTGATCCTCATCTGCATAGTCTCCCCTGCCACCGTCCCACCTTATCCTCACTATCCCTTCCATTGCTTCCCTCTTCTCACTACACATGTGAAGAAAGCCTTATTCCCTTTAGCTACCATTTTGCCCATCTTTTCCTCTCTCTCTTTGACTTTGCTCCCCTCACTGCCTTTCCTGCTTCTCTGTTTTACTTTGTATACCTCCTTGTCTTCCTCTGAATGCCACCCTTTTTTTCCCTCACCACCTTGTCCACTTCCCTAGAGTACCATAATGATCTCTTTTTCCTTCTACTTTTACTAGGGATGGGCAAAAGTTGCAAATTCTGCTTTCACAGAACTTCCGTGAAATATTGGAACTTTTGCCATTGGCAAAACTGGGATTTTCAGTGGATTATTGCCGAGTTCTGAGGACTTTTTTTTCGAACTTCGGAAAAATGCATATAAACTGTGGAATTTATTCTATCCACAGTTTAATGAACTGTCAGTGAATGAGCACCTGCCTGTACAACCATGCAGTCATTCACTGATAATTCAGTGGGCCACTGGTAGTAGAGGAAAGAGGAGGGCTGTGCTGGTGGCCTGCTCAGGGGCAGGGTTGGGGGGGGGTGGTGGCAGATGAACTGTCAGGGTGGGGGGTTAGGAGGTCCACTAGACACCAGGGTATTAGGATTATTTTTTGATAAGGGATCAGGGATGGGGAGATCCACTAAACACTAGGGAATATTGGAAATAGAGGGGATGAGTCAGTGGGCTGCTGGCTCTTTTATGGATTAAGGAATCTAGGATAAGGAGGGGTCTGCTAGACATCAGGAAAATAAAGTGTTTTGGGGGGCAATGATGGGTGGGTGGGGGGCACTAGAAATCAGGAGGGTCTGAGGAAGGGATTGGAGGTATTTATTTATTTACTGGGACCCCTGATCAGTGAGGGTGGACTAGTGAACTAAACTATGGTTAAAAATAGCCTCAGAACTGACCATTGGCAGTGATCCTTTCTGGATTTTTTCCCTGCATTTCAATAAATTAACCTGCAGTTTGTATATTTATTGCACAGTTTTAAGGCAGAATTTCCACAAAAGTTCTGAAAATGATTTCTGAACTTTTGCAGAAGTGAAATTTGCACTTTCACTGAAATTCCACCCACAGAAATTTTTTCTCACACACCCGTATCTTTTACTCACATCCTTTACGCGCACTTTTTTTTGCTTTTAATATGCTGTCTTTTTTCCCCAACTGTGCTTCAACCTCTCCCAGGCAGTCCCCCCTTACCAGACAGTTTCTGAGACACTTTCCCATTTCTTTAATATACACCCTCCTAAAGTCCATGTTTTGCATCTACATAGAAACATAGAAGTTGATGGCAGATAAGGACCGCATGGTCCATCTAGTCTGCCCTAATTTCTCTACCTACATTGCCACCACAGACCCTGCTTGGTTTCCAGCTTGCACCGACTTGTTCCTGTCTTAATCTGAAACCACATTGTACAGTGATCACAGGTACCTAGGGGAGTGTGATGTCTACAATGCTGTCCCAGTTTGTAAGCACAAGGACTAACACTGTCCTGTCCATAGTGGGTTTATTGACCAACTGCTAGTAGGGAGCTCCTTTCTGAAGTTGTAGATGGAAGGCTACAATCCACATCTGGCAGATTGAACTCCCCAACTAGTAGCACCTCCACCTAATTTGCCATCCTAATGATGGCTTCCCCAAGTACCTTTCCAGCTCCTCTCCCTATGCTGGATGTCTGTATATCCCTCTGTATGGATAACAGCCCCAATGTCTGTCTTTATGTTGACCCCCAGCACCCCCAGACCTTCATTTTCCTCCTAGTGCCTCTGTACTACCTTGGCCTGGGTTCCCTACCTTACATATAGTACAACCCCTCCTCATCTCCTCTTTTCCTTGTCTCTTATGTGCACAGAGTAGCCCTGTATGGCTATGCTTTATGATCAGCTAAAGTGGCTAACGCTCTATGAATGTAACCACGAACATTTGTTAGCTTTTATTTATTAAGGATTGCACAGGAAGTATCCATTGTATGTGGTAGAAAACTTGATATATAGGGACAAATTGGCCTCACTGAGAAATTGTCAAGTGCCTAGCTTGGAATTGCCTACATGCAATTTGGATATAGGACAACAGTCTATATATTATAGAGGGGGCTTTGAATTGGAATGTAATCTCTGAGTCTTTGTTTCTGTCTAATGTAAAAAATTACTTGTCTTTGATTCAACACTGGTATCTAATTAGCTCACGACAAAAAAGGCAGTGCTGCTACTGATATATAAAGGTTATATAATTACTTATAGTGTGTGTTGTTATTATTAATTTAGAGTAAATCATGTTGTATTTGTTTGTATTTATGTATTTTATGAAAAATCAGTGTTGTATGTTGTAACATTTTCCTTTTTATATATTGTATTTTTTACTGTATGGGATCCGTTGAAAATGAGCTATGCTCAATTGAGTTTATCCTTTATTCATTTGTAATGAATAAAAACATTTTTACTACTTACTACTACTACTACTACTATGTGTCAGTTGTGGCAGTCAGTGCACCCTGATTCCAGAATAGACACCAAATCCAGGCAAGCCTCTACCACAACTCCGTAAAGTGCGCTATTTCCCATCCGAAAGTGATCCTTCATTCCCATGATCTCCTGTTAGCTAACCTCACCTTTCTTTCCTTGACACTGCATTTTGTGGGTGTTCTATATGCCTCCTCTAAACTTCCCCCCTCTTTTCTTGTCTTCTGTGTCACCACAGTCCCCACCCTCACTATTGCAGGTGAACTAATCCTTCTTGGAGACTTTAATCTAGGTTGGCTCTCCCCCTCATCCCACAGCTCATCCCACCTGACAGAGGCACTAAACCTGAACCAGATGACCAAAGAATCTACTAGCCCCAACTCTCACTCTCATTCTCACTCACTGCTTCACTGGGTGCTTTCTACACACCCTGACCACATCTGCTCTGCTGGCATACTACCCAACGTGCTCATCGACCACTGCCCACCTTCTGTATAAGGAAAATTTGTCCTCCTACCAACCATCCAAAATATATCCAGTATTGCCCCCTCAAACCCCTTGATTTAAATAACCTACAGTACTTCATGGCCTGGTCATGGCTAACTGGTCACCAGTCCTCTCCTCCCTATCAGTTGACGCTGCCGTCACCCACTTCACATCTACCGTCTTAAAAGTCTGGGATGACCATGCCCCTCTTAAATTAGTCAGAGTAAAAGTCAGCCACAATCCCTGGATCACCCCCGAAATCTTGTCCATGTGTGAAACCCAAGACCTCTCTTGCTACCTCTTTAAACCTCATGTGACCCGGCAGACCTACAGACCTACTGTGTCCTCCTCAACGACTGTACAAAATGAATTCGGCAGGCTAAATCTGAATTTTTCAAATCTCGTTTGCAATCCTCTAATAATACTCCATCCTCTTTCTGGCATGACCTCTGATTGCCCTTGCACCCCTCCTATGAATCCCACTACCCACTCTCTGTGAGGCAGGAACTTTAGTTTCTGATCCTACCCTTGTTGCTGAAGCCCTAAGTAAGTTCTTCACGACCTGTGCCACTCCCCAGGATCCCTCCACCTCCCATCCTGTATGTCATCAAACCCACAGCCCCTGGCTTCCAACTATCACCAGTATCCCCTTCGAAGCCCTTAGAGCTCTTGCTTCCTTAACACCACCAAATCTAGCCCTGACAGCTTGCACCATAGACTCCTCAAAATCTCTGCATCCTCTGTTGTTACCCCTTAACCTTCCTTCTTAATCTTTCACTCTTCTCTCTACTGTTCCCTCAGCCTGGAAAACTGCTACCATCTTCCCCTTCTCAAAGGCAGCAATCCCACTGTCCCAGGCAACTACCATCCAATATCCCTTCTCCTCTCTTGCCAAGGTCCAAGAATCCCTAGTCCTCTCTAGGTTAAATGATTTTCTCCTTGCATGCAACACTCTCTCTCTCTCCCTTGTCCATTCTGGATTTAGAAAATTCCACTCTACCACTTCATCCCTTCTGTGCTTTACCAATGCCATTCACTCTACCATGGACCGAGGTCACATTACCTCGGCCATTTTCATTGACCTTGCAAGGCATGTTATTCCATCTCCCACTCTCTTCTGCTAAATAAACTAAGTGCATCTGGCCTCTCCCCAGCCTCTGTGTCCTGGTTCAGCTCTTATTTAACTGGCCAGTCCCAGTCTGTAAAAATCAGTAATGTCCTATCGTCCTCCCTCCCTATCTTTGCCAGCATACCTCAGGGCTCGATACTTGGGCCTGTTCTCATTTCTCTGTTTATAAATGACCTTCCTTCCATATGCACAGGTTCCATGTCATAATGGCGATCATGGAAAGGCGATCTCCATTAGGGTGAGCGTATATCGCCGAAAAGCAATTTTGGTGATGTACACTCCCAACGCACAGTGAAAGGGTGCTGGAGACTTGGATTTTTTGTTTTATGTGGGAGGCTGTGCCCCCCCAACAGGGAGATTCAACCAGCACCCCCCCAACTAAGGATTCTTAACTCCATGGTGGTGAATGTCAGGGCGGTGCAAAAGATGACAAAAAAACCCATTCTTGGACCGGCGCAAAAAACAAGCATGCACCCAGAAACCAACCCAGCAACCTCCCAACCCTACCCTGCCACCAACCCACCATGCCATACAGCCAGCTCAGCAGCCCACCACCACACTACACCCCACACCCTCCCTCCCCTCCCCTTCTACCTGTCGCATGGGCATGGTCAATCCTCCCACACACAATATATTGACATCCTGTCACTATATTTGCTGACCCCCCCATCCAGTCACCCTCCCTGCCCAGTAGCTCTGTGCACAGGTGCCGTGATTGAGTCACCCTTTTTGAAAGCACTCAATCGCAGTCGCTATCATCACAGGCTACCATATGCACCAACGTCAAGATCCACATGTATGCAGACAATACTGTCCTTTTCTTGTCCCATCCATCCATCCCAGCTGTCCAATCTCCCCTTCAAAAAGATCTCTCAGCGGTCACTGCCTGGTTCAACATTAATTGCTTAAAATTGAACACTAAAAAAATGTAGCCATGACCTTTGGCTCCAAGCAGGAACTCACTTGAAATCCCACCCTACCCTTCTTCTGCTGTGGTGCTAACACTACTCTAGACAATGTCCTGCCTACAAGTATCTCCATGTATGGCTTGATCCTTCCCTTGACTTCTCTGCCCACTTTAGTACCCTTCATTCCAAACTGTGTCCTAAACTAGGGTTACTCTACTGCCACTGGGCTTGTCTTGCCCTCCCTGTAAGACATGATATTGTGGTCAAATGGATCCTCCTAGCCTTTGACTATGCAGACATAGTTTTCAGTGCTGCCCCAGCCACCTCCCTTGCCAAACTTGATGACCTTTTCCATGCCTTCAGTTGGTTAACCTCAAACTCCCCCCATTTGACTCACCACTGTGACCACCACTCCTCCCTATCCCTCCAATCCCTCTTGCAGAGATGCTCATCCCACTGTTTCACCTTCATCTATAAGTACTGGTTTGGGATTCTTCCACCATACCTTGCCTCTCTCCTCAATCCTGCCACTCCTCCCTGTACAACTTGTGCATGATTTGTACCCACACCTTTGCCCTTCCATGAGTCTGCACCTTAGCCAACAAACTTGCTTTCTCTTATAGACTTCCTTCCCTCTGGAACAAAATTCCCTCCCAAATCCACCTCACCCCCTCCTTTTCTGCTCTTAAGCACCTACTCAGACCTACCCATAAAACTTGCTGTACCTGTCCTCCTCCCCACTCAGATTATTCTCATTTTTGCATCTGTCTTTCTTCCTCTCTTCTATCTTCTAACCCTAACTAGAGTCTGTATGTTTGCTCTGGATGTTGTCAGGAGGTCTAAACCTCACTTTCAGGTTCTTGGCAATATTGGGAGTGCAATTAATCACAGACACATTGCATAAAATAATAAACTTGTTTATTACTACCAAAAAGGATAAAATCACAGTTGCCCTAAGCAGTTCTTACCAATACGAACCGGGAGCCAGTGCTAAGCGTTCCCTATACCTCGAGGTTTCTTTGTGTCTCTTGGGATCTCTGAGGTACAAGACTGGTGTATCACATTATATACCTATGATAATTACTATGGTTACTGTAAGATAGAAACATTTCTAGTTACAGAGATGAGCCCTATTGGCTAAATTAGAGGAGGCTCATGGTCCAAGATAACATTATACAATTTTGTAGTAGTCATCAGTTTGTGAAACAAAGGAGTTCTTATACAGAGTCTTACATAACTCAGTGTAGTAGTACAAATCACCAAAAGGTGGCAATGTCGACTTACATATCATCATTGTTTCAAGGACACAGGTGTCCTGGCATCTTACAAGTAAGAAATACACAGAAAATACATAGAAGAATATGTGTGTATTAGTAAGCAAAGTATATAACAACAATATGCATACATATCCTGACATCTACTCTTATATGGTAGATGCCCTTAGCCTTATATGTTAGTATAACATATGCCTAAGCACTAGCTGTCTACAGTGTACCTCTGAGGGTATCAATAAGGGTGCAGGAACCTCAAGTAACATTCCCCCCTTGTTGCCTCGAAAGGCAACACAGGAAAATCTAGGGAAAGGTCAGGGAGCAGTGGTCATTTACAAACCCAATGCGTGAGCTTTGTAAAGGAACTGGAGCTGCTCACGGTGTTGGCGCAGTGTGCGCCGTAGGCAGCATAGCATAATAATCAAAACAAATATCAAAAATGCTTGTATAATAACAAAACCTTTAAAAGTAATCTCTAACCAGGTGTTAGTCAATGCATCATTCATGTCACCATCATTAATCAATGAAAGGATAGCTTCATTGGCCTTGGTCATATTATTGCTGATGTGGATAAGGTGTGTGTGTGTGTTTCCTGTCTAAAAGTGATTTTAATGTAAGTGTGAGTTGGCCTATGTGTACATTAAAATATGGTAAGTATTCAGAAAGTGTGAGAAGATAATTGGGGTTACCATCAATGATGTCTGCATCCATAAGGGGGACGGTGGTTATAACAGTATGTCCAATGACAGTCTTCTGGTGGGGGACAAAACAGAAATTGGGGTAATCAATAACGCATGTCACAGATCCAAAAGTATCACTTTTGAAATTAGTTACTACGCAATACTCCCCATCACAATTATACTGAGAGCGAACAGTAGGCAGGGCAGGTGTAGGTCATCTTCGAAATCCATGTTGACAGGCGATGAACCTCCTCATGATATGATTGATAGAGTTTATCCGAAGCCAAAGCAGAATCCGAGAAATCCGTCCCATTATTGGTGATGTCATCATCCATGGTAAAAGTCCAATAAATGCTATCTGGAGAATAACCACAGACAGGTTGGATAACATCAAATACATCACATCGGCACAAGTAAATGTATTGTTTCTTCACGTAACAGTCCATGTGTGGAGCAATCCAGGCATCCAGGAAAGGATGGAAAACCAGTAGAGGCAGTAGATCCAGGCATTCTCTGAAGATGTCTTCTTCCAGGTGCCCAATGGAATGTACCAGTGCAAGCTTGTCAAACAAGGCTGTAGTGGGATCAAATCATGGTAAAGAGACAGTAAAAGAAACAAACATCGCATCTCTTATGGAACATTTCTTAACAGTGAAACAAGGACCAGTGTTAGGGTGTCTGGTCACAAACCCCAGGTTCCTAGCTGTAGAAAGAGGAATGGTTAAAGATTGTTGCATACACATAGCAATACAGCTAGGGGTTTTACATCGTGGACAATGCCATTTGGAAATGCGTCTATCATGTAAGATATCAGCGATTCTTCCAGATTCTAGATCACGGAAGAGATATTTGATGGTAGTGATAATATATGAGCCATAGGCAGAGCAGAGGATTTCTCTGACAATGTATTGTTTATCTGCTTCCTTGTTGTTCTTTGCAATGAGTGCGTTAATCTTGTCTTTAGAGTCTGCAAATGCCTTAGCAATGTCATGCATGTTGTATACAGTGTATCTTTCTTCCTGACTAAGGCCATCCACACCATGCAATAATGGTGGTAGGATATTATTAACCAAACCAGTGGAAAATTTGGCAGAATGAGATTTGATAGCAGCAAAGTCTGCTTTATTCCAAATAGACATAGCCGTTCAAAGAGGCCTGTGATAGTACCTGTTGCACCTGTGACATCAGAACTGTCAACTTCACGGGTTATGCTTATGACTTTGATCATCAGGACTGGGTTTTCTCCTGAAGTTGCCTGTATGTTCAGTAGAATGGACCCGACAATAGGGTCTTGAGTACGAATCTGAAATGCAGCTAAACTATCAAGCAATAGCGTACTATAAAATGCTGACATACTAGTTTGTGACACATACCAAATTCTTTCATATTCCAGTAAGTAAGATTAAACAGAACAGGTATATGCATAAATTGTAGATTATTAATCAGTGAACCAGGAGGGCAGTGGCTGTTAGACCACTATGGGGACGGGGTGTGCTGGACATTCAAAAGCTGTTTATCAGTTAGTGGTAACACAGAGAGATACATGGCAACAGACTCCATGTGGTGTACAGCACAAAATTTTCTAGCAGAATCCTTAGACAAAGAATTACAGTATGAAGGATCAATTAAAGCAGTAATGATGTATAAACCAGAATATCTAACAGCAGTTTGTAACAAGGACAGAGAACCATTTGGGGATAATTTAGGACTGGGCCAACCCTGGAAAGTTCCTTTGGAGAATTTGGCCACAGGGAGAATTTGTCCTTGCAATGTGGTTTGCCACTCAATTTGTAGGGTAGATTTATTAGAAGCAACAACCGAGGCAGTGAGGTAAGCATTGGAACCTTTCTGGACAGTAATCAGACTATCGGGTATATTGATGGATACTCCCTCTGAAAGAGATGCTGGATGATCAAGGTATAGTAGGAGGTTTGGTACCATGCCTTGAATGCAGGGGATAACTCCTGAGATGAAGAGATAATGAAATAAGATAGCAAATGTGTCAGTGTATGTGAAAAGCAAATCAAACATTAGTCAGTACTATTCCGCCAAATGGGGTGAGAAAAAGTAATTAAGCTCCTTTATACAGTTTCAGTTGGTTTGCATGTAACCATTTGTCAGTCAGTTTATTGTTTTGCAGGAGTCTAACTTGATAGACTGCCGGACTGAGCTTGTTGACAATGGGGTATGGGCCTTCCCATTTATTGGAGAAGGAATGGGTGGGATGTGCAAATCGGGAGTACCATTACCTGATCTCCAACCTGCCAGTCCACTTCTTGTATGTGTTTGTCAAACTTTTTGGATTGTTTCTGGGCCTTGCCCATGCAGTTGGCAGCATACAAATGTGTGTGTATAAAGCCTTTTCTGAGTTTTTCCACATACTGATCTACAGAATCACATTCTGAAGTGGGAGTGTGCAGGTCAAACAACAGGTGTTCAGGTAATCTCATCTGTATTCCAGTCATCACCTCAAAGGGTGTGAGCTGGGTGGTGGCTGAGGGGTGTGTTCCTAATTGCCATAAGGAGTAATGGCTGTAGGGAATCCCAGGTTTTGGGATTGTCCTCAATGAATTTGAAAAGCATTTGCTTAATCCATCTGTTGGCTCTCTCTACTTGACCTAAAGATTGGGGGTGGTAGGGTATGTGGAACTTTTGTTGAACTCCAAGGAGTTCAAGAGATTCTTTCATTAACTCACCTGTAAAACTGGTTCCTTTGTCAGAGTCTACCTTAAGAGGTAGGCCCCACCTGGAGAAGATCTGTTCCACCAGGATTTTGGCAGTGGTTTTAGCAGTGCATGTCTTAGTGGGGAAGCTTCAACCCACTTAGAGAAGAGGTCAGTTACCACAAGAGCATACTTGTTGTTTCTGCTGGTAATGGTCAAAGGACCAATAAAATCAATCTGTATGGCATGCCAAGGGCCAGAATGTTATTGTGGTAGGAGTTTGCATTTTGTTTGGTAGGGATAGGGTTGCTTTGCACACAAACAAGGCTGTTGTCTATGTACTGTTTAACATCTTTAGTGACACCAGGCCACCAGGCGAGTAGTCTTAAGCCTTTGGAGGGTGTTTTCCACTCCTGGTGCCCACCAGTGGGTGTATCATGCACTTGGTGCAAAATTCAGACCTAAGGTGTCTGGGAACCACCCACAACTTGATGGTGGAATCATCTGGCTGGTATCAGATGAGCTTGTCATCTGGTGACAATTGTAACATACCTTCATGCCTCCGGTAGGGGTTATGTGTGGAAAGTTTCTCTTTAGTACTCTTGTCAAGGAATTTGAACACTTCTTTGAGTTCAGTATCTACGTGTTGGGCTGCTGAGAGGTCCAAGGGGGAAAAGTGTTCAGGTTTCTTCCTGAGTGCTGCAATATGTACTGCCGCATTGGCCTCTGGATGGTTCATCATCCATGTGCCCTCCCCCCTCGGGCCCCTTCCTTAGCAAGGGTGTCTGCTGTATCATTAAAAGCATGATAGAGATCATGAAGGGAATGAGCTTTGACTTTGTGTACATAGAGTTTGTGTGCAGATTTTTGTGCCAGTGAATGTATGTGTATTACCAATTCTTTGTACTTCACTGGGCTGCCATCAGAGGAGAGGAAGAAGTTCTTCTGCCAGAAAGGAAGACTTTCTGTAAGAGAACAACAAACCCAATTAGAGTCTGTAAAAATCATGGTATCCTCGGTCCCATGCTGGATGAATTCGAGGGCACAGACCACCACTTCCATCTCTGCATACTGTGATGATGCTACACTTCAATGTTTAGATATTTTAACAGTGATCCAATAAGGGTAAATCACTAGAAAACCCATCCCTGCAACTTGCTCTCTCTTATAGTAAGATGCTGAACCATCAGTAAAGAGTGACACAAAGAGGTGTTGTCAAGTATTTGTGGTGTGGGAGGGAGGAAAGGACCCGGATCTGGAAGATCAGGTAGCTGCAGTAGTCCATGATCCAGCATAGATGGAATTTTTGTTGGGTGTACCTGTATGTCTGTATCCTGGAGAAGAAGTGACCAGTGTGTCAGTCTGGTGTTGGAGACTGACCCATCCTTCACTCTTTCTGAGAGCAGAAAGGTAGTTGGGGTGTGGTTAGTGTCGATGATCAGTGGAGAGTACCCAATGATATACAGAAAGTGCTTGACAGCCCATTACGTGGCCAGAAGGTTCCTTTCACAAAGGCTGTACTTCTGTTCCACTGGGGTCAAGAGCAGTGATGCATATGCAATAGGTCTCAGAGTGCCATAAACCTTCTGGGCCAGTACTGTTGACATGGCAATGTCAGAGGTGGCACAATCCAGATGGAACGGTAGTGCTGGATTGGGGTTGACCAGAGCTGGGGCAGAGGCCAAGGCCTGCTTCAGTGACATCATAGCCTGGGTATGTATAGGGCCCCAAGTCCATGAGATGTCCTTTTTCAGTAGCTCATACAGAGGAGCAGCTTTCTGAGCAAAATCACAAATAAAATCTCTCAAATAGTTTACCATACCTAGAAACTGTCGAAGACTTGCCACGCTGGTAGGCAATGGCAAGTCTTGCAATCCCTGTATCTTATTCCAGGTAGGGCTTCGACCTTGGTCAGTTATTTTTAGACCCAGAAAGAGTACTTCTTTCTGACATAGTTGTGCTTTTGCTGGATTGCATTTTAGGCCTGCTTTCTGAATGAGAGTCAGTAGTTCGTCCAGGAGATCCAGGTGTTGTTCCTGTGTAGCAGTTGCCAGCAACAGGTCGTCCATATACTGCAAGAGACATTGGGGAGTAGATAAACCCTCAAGGGCGTCCATCATATGCAGATGGCACAGGGATGGGCTGTTATGGAATCCCTGTGGTAAGCAAGTCCACGTGTACTGTCTTCCCTCAAAGGTGAAGGCAAACTTATATTGACTCTTTAGGGCCAATGGTAATGACCAAAAACCATTGGAGATGTCCAGGGCACTGAACCATTTCAGGTCAGGGGTCAAAAGTTGTAGCACATCGGGTGCTGATGCCACAGTTGGGGAACAACTGGGGGTGACCTGATTCAGTTTCTTGCAGTCAATAGTAAGTCTCCAGGCACCTGTGGGTTTTTTCACGGGCCACACTGGGGAGTTAGCAGTAAAAACACATGTTCTGATTACTCCTTGCTTGAGAAGTGACTTTATTGTTTCTCTGAGAGAAGGCAAGGCCTCAGTTGGAAAAGGGTACTGCCTTTGCCTCTAATGTGCTGGGCCTGGCACTTGATGTCAGTGTGCATTCTGCCACAGTCATGTTTGTTAATTGCAAACACTTCCAAATGTCACTGCAAAATGGGAGAAGCTTTGGAAAAAGCTTGTGGTCTTTGAACAAATCTATGACGTCATACTCCTTGTTGTTTGCAGAAATTGTCACCACAACGTGTGAATCAGGGACCAAAATGGTGTGGTATTGACCCTGAATCTGTATCAGTAGCATGTTAGCTAGATCTACCACACAGTCATGTGGTGCGAGGAAATCAATTCCTATGATACTAGGATGATCATGCATTACCATCAGTTGGAAGGTGTGTGAGATCTTTAAATGGCCTAGCTCTACCAGCAAGGGTAGAGACCGGTATGCAGGTAACCTAGTACCATCTACTCCTGACCTATTGGTTCTCCATCCGGTGGACCAAGGAGATGTGTCTGGGTGTTCATCATGTAATACAGACACAGCCGCACCTGTATCTAGCAAGACTACAAGTAGGCAGTCCCCTGACCTCAGCCTCATTGCAGGTCCTCTGTTTGTATCCAAGACCAGCTTGTTTACAATCTGGACTGGGGCCTGTAATTGTCAATCTGTACTACTGGGAGCACGGAGAGGTTGGGCCTGGCTTCTTTGAATCACTTCACCATGCTGCACCGATGCTATATAGGGAGGAACTTCCGGGTTCAGGCCTGTATGAGCCTGAATGCCTGCATTTCCAGTATCACATGGCCCATTGGGGTCTGGGTTGCCGGTTGTACAGCAGCAAGAGGCCTGAGTGGGAACAGTGTCTGCCACAAAGCACACTTGCCCCAGGAGCTCTCAGAGAATTTCCATTTTCTTTGGCTATCTCTCTATATGAAGGGCCCGTTCTTTGTTGTTGTGGTTTACCCTTATTCTTGTGCTTTTTATTCTTATGCCAATTCTGGTTCCCACCCCATTGCTGCTGTTGTTGTTGTGGTTGTTGTTGGGCCTGTTGGGGGTGTTGGTTACCAGCTGGGAGGGCCTGCTGGTGTTGGGCCTGCCCTTCCACAGTGTAGTGTGTCACAGCCCCTGAAATAGGCTCCATTGCTGCTACTTTCTTGGAACCGGAGCCCAAATCACGGATGTAAAATTGGTAAACTCTCTCCATTTTCTGAAGGATATCGGCAAACCTGTCCATGTTGGGGTATGTGGTTGGCTCTACCTTTTCTCGTACTGCAGGAATCATGTTCCTAAGGAACAGGGTCTTATACACAATAAGATCTACATCTGCAACTTCTTGTGCCAGGTGCTTTCCTGCTCAGTAGGCCATCCTGAGTCTCTGGTGGTAAGTCACTGGACTTTCCTTTGCATTCTGTTTTACAGGGTATGCAAGCATCACTCCTACTACACCTGGGCTGTGAGCAGAAATGAGCTCAGCTGCAACCGCATCAAAGCTGGAGTTCCCATCCTGGCAGATGGAATCGGGGAGTTTGGCCTACAAACTAGGGTTGATGGTTTGGTGTAGTATCTGGACCTGATATTCCGCAGCGAGGCTAAGCATCTTGGATTTGGAATGCACCTTTTCTAAGTGACAGCTGAGATTGTCAGACAGGTTCATCTGACCAATACTGTCAGCAATTTGTTGAACAGAGTAGGCCATTTGTAGGGATTATTGGGTCGATCAGGCAGAGGTAGATTGTCTCAGGCCCTGTCTAGGGTGGCCCGAGCTGCAGTCTCGGCCGCAGTACAGACGATACCATCCTGAGGGCCAGCCTCTTGTAGAAGCTGACTAATTTGGGTTTTAATGGCCCATTTACTTCTCTCATGAAGAGGTACATTACCTATTTCAGTTTCAATCATTGCTTCTATCTCTTGCCTGTCTTCCACATTAATAATGGCTATAGGTGGTGCCATCGGGACCGAGCCTGGGCCTGCCCCCCCATCATGGGGGCTGCCATGTTGGTGTCTTCCATAATGGGCGTCATGATGTCGATGACATATGACATGGTGTGGGTGAAGTGGGGATCTGCCATGTTGTGGATGACTGGATGGGGTTTCTGGGCCATAGTAGGGATGTGACTGGGCATTGTACTGAGAGATGTCATCATCTGATACCTCCCCTTCAGATGACATGTGTAAGGCAGGGGCTATGCCTCCCATCACCTTAACACGTCCAGCCAGTACCTCCCACTGATGGCACAGTTTCGCCATCTTACTTTTACATTCAGCATGACTCACAGTGTCAACATCAATATCAACCTCATCCTGCATTTGCTTCTGCAACACACTATATGTGGCACTCAGCTCACAATTGTCCCTAGCAGTCAATTCTAAGTCATTACATACCTGATTCATCTCGTCCTGTAGCTCTCCTATCTCCTCACTCAAGTGTGCGTTCGCAGTACTTAAGTCATTCATATGCAGTGCCTGCCCCTTATCCTGTCTCAAACTTTCACACTCCTGCTTCAACATACAATGTTCCTGTTCTCCAACTTGAGCTGAATGATGCAAAAGTGAATCCTTTTAATTCCGCAGAGTCTGAAGTTCAGACTCCAAATTCTGCTGCAGTCTAACACATTCTGTTTCCTGCAAACCCATCTGTTGCTTAAGAGATGAAATTTGCAGATCAAGGGTTTGAAACCTCACTTCGGAGGCTTCCAGAGCAGCGTAGAGAGTCGCGATCATCAGCCCTTTAGCTTGATGCTTATTGGTTGATTGTCTCATCTGTGTGTACTGGGTTGAAATCCCCAGTATAGGGTTGTCGGATTGACTTGCTTCTTGCGCGAAGTCAACCCATCCTCCATGGGAGGCAAGGAAGTTTGAGACATTGAGTCTCAATTCTGTGCATATATTTGATATGGTGGCCATTGTGTGGGAGGGAATGAAAAATCAAACTGAAAAAGGCGCCGTGCTATGTATCATTCCACAGTAGGAGCACTTCATACACAGTTGGGCTACTGTAAGATTTGTAGGCTTACAATTCAAAGCTGTAATTGAGTGAGTCGAGTCGGCATTGACCACACCCAAAAAGAAAAAAGCCAGACTTTGTAAGTGACCACAAACTGGCTTCAAAACAGAAAAGGTGATATGGGAATGTACACCTACTGTCCCCATGGGAATGGGAAAAGTTATAGCAACAAGTGAAAACCTACAAACACCAAATAACGCTTGCACACCATCGCCAATTGTCAGGAGGTCTAAACCTCACTTTCAGGTTCTTGGCAATATTGGGAATGCAAGTAATCACAGACACATTGCATAAGAGTAAGAAAACTTGTTTATTACTACCAAAAAGGATAAAATCACAGTTGCCCTAAGCAGTTCTTACCAATACGAACCGGGAGCCAATGCTAAGCGTTCCCTATGCCTCAAGGTTTCATTGTGTCTCTTGGGATCTCCGAGGTACAAGACTTGTGTATCTCATTATATACCTATGATAATTACTATAGTTACTGTAAGCTAGAAACATTTCTAGTTACAGAGATGAGCCCTATTGGCTAAATTAGAGGAGGCTCCACGGTCGAAGATAACATTATACCATTTTGTAGTAGTCGTCAGTTTGTGAAACAAAAGTGTTCTTATACAGAGTCTTACATAACTCAGTATAGTAGTAGTACAAATCACCAAAAGGTGGAAATGCTGACTTACATATCATCATTATTTCAAGGACACAGGTGTCCTGGCATCTTACAGGTAAGAAATACACAGAAAATACATAGAAGAATATATGTGTATTAGCAAGCAAAGTGTATTACAACAATATGCATACATATCCTGACATCTACTCTTACATGGTAGATGCCCTTAGCCCTATATGCTAGTATAACATATGCCTAAGCACTAGCTGTCTACGGTGTACCTCTGAGGGTACCAATAAGGGTGCAGGGACCTCGTGTGACAATGTCTTGCTCTGCCTAGCTGCTACTTACTGTATATACATGCAAATATCAACTGTATATATGTCATATCTCTATGTAAACTGCATTTTATTGCACATTGTATTACTCTGTATCTTTATTTTGTTACCCCTCTTTTGTATGTGTACCCCTCTTCTCCGGGTTGCACCTGGAAACGAGTAGGTTGTTTATGGTGCCATTCCCAGTTATCAAATTTTAAATAAATAAATGATGGCCTCCAGGTATGGAATTTTATTTCCAAGACTCCTTGAATTAGGCACATGGCTCTCCACACCTTACTCCCTCTCTGTCTGCTTCCCCCTTCTGCTTGTACTGTTTTCTGAAACCTCCACTGACCCCCTTCCATTGTTACTGTCTCCATTACCTGTCTCCTCAAGTCCTTTCTTCTTCCTTTCCTGATTTATATCCCACTTGTCCTCTGCCTTGTCCTACCCCTCTCTTTTTGCACCCCTGCCCTGGGGGCTTACTCCCTTGAGTTTTCCCTCCCTGCTGCTTCATTATCTTAGGGGGACATTGTTGCCTCCCCTTAGTTTTACAGCCTCACCTTGACTTGTTTAAATCCTCTACCAGGTACCATTTAAACTTTCCACTAAGGACTTTGATCTCTCTCTCCTGGAATGATGCAGGTCATCTCTCCCATAGAGGCCTATATCCTCTTAGGTTGGTGCCCAGTCCCCAGTGCATCTGAAACCTTCCTCCTTGCACCATGCCTTCAACCAATTGCTAAAAGCCCTTGTGCAGAGTATCCTATCCTCTCCTCGGCAATATACAGGTAACTGTTTAGCAAAAACTGTCATACAGGCCACCTGCTTGAGACCCTCACCAGGTTTCTGAAATTTCCCTGCAGTACCCCTACTATGTCTCTTGCTAGGTCATTTGTCCCTAGATAAATAATGATACCTACCTTCCTGCCATTTCCGGCTGCCCTAGTGATCCTTTGGATCTGCTTTCCATCTTTCCAAGCTGAAGCACCTCTTAGGCACTTCACCTCCCTCAACCTTTCTTCAGCTTCCAATTTTATACCACTTATAATAGAGTTCCCCACCAGCGGCTGCTTCTTCATCAGCTGTTGGCCTCTTCCTTCCTCATTTGGCCTGCTCTTCTGAGGTTCCCACTTTCTTCATTCCCACTGCAATGGATGCCTCCTCCTGGTTACCCAATCCTCTCAGTACTGCAGAGAAATTGTGGGTGTTGCAGGCTGAAGACTGTGTACCCTTTCCATCCCCCATCCTCCTGGAGCCCATCAAAGTCCAGCTGCTCTGCCTTGGCATCCTCTGGGGTGCAGTGTGAGACTTTGTGACTCCTAGGTGGGGCAGAACATCTTCTGCACCCATTTCTGTTTGGCCCAGAGTCCAGCAACCTCTGCTCTCCACCAAGAAAGATAAATGCAAATGAAGGAGCACCTCAGTGTCCAGAAGGCATCCTGCAAAACTGCTGCTATACACACATTATACTGCTGAGACAGAGAGAGAGAGCTGCTGAGACACAGAGAAAAAAGCAGCCAGAGATTCCTTAAATCAAGGAGGTTATTTTCTAGTCTACACTGAACTAAATTATTACTTTTTGGACATGTGTGAGTAACTAGTATTGATTCTGTTTCTGGGGTTGAATTTTCTTAGTTTTAACTTTAATTTGCCATGCTGGAATTGTAGATGGGGGATATTTGCAGTCATTTGTGACTAGACCTGGTACTTAACCTCTGTGAAATAGGTGCCTGAAAGGAAAGAAGGCACTCCCCAGGGTGGAGGGTCAGAGTTGTAGTTGATTATTTCTGGACAGCATAGGTTTACTCCTTCCCACCCTTCCCCACACACCACCCATCCCAAGCGCATAACTTCCTTTATAACAGTGGTTCTGACATCACTTCCCCAAAACTGCTAACAACATACACCTGTTCATGTCCTTAAAGGCACAGCACACTGAATAGGGGGTAGAGACACTCACAGGCTTGTACACACTAAAACAAGAAAAAAAGCATCTATAACTGGAAGAGACACAGACATGTGGGGAGTGGTGCAATGTACTGGCTGTGGAGCAGCAGTCTTTCAGGAGACATTCGGGAAACTGCATTGCTGCCCTATTTGCAGGCACCTCTCTGGTCTGAGGGAGGAGGTTTCTTGACTCCATGCTGACCTGGCAATGATTTGTAAAACCTGCTCCCCCTCCCAGGAACCAGCCAAGCTGCCACCACTACTGCAGAGGTTGCCAAGAAAGATGGGTGGTTGGACCACAGTGGGCTCAGGGAGGGTGAGGGTGGTGGAACAGAGGTGCATCCCTCCAGTTGTGCCTCTCCACAATTCATTCACCACTCTGGAAGAGCATAGAAACATAGAATTTGATGGCAGATAAAGACCGCTTGGCCCACCCAGTCTGCCCATTTCCCTACCTGATGGATAAGCTGCAGATCCTAGTTAACCAGCAGCCTACTTCTTCCTACCCCAACCCCCTAGAATTGCCTTATGACTGTCCCATGCATGCTTGAATTCCACCACTGTTTTTGACTCCACAACTTCCTCTGGAAGGCCGTTCCATACATCCACAACCCTCTCTGTGAAAAAATACTTCCTTAAATTACCTCTGAGCACTCCCCTTCTATCTTCAAATTGTGCCCCCTTGTTCTTGCACACCTCTTTTTTTGAAAGATGCTACCCTCTTGGACTTTGTTGATTCCTTGAGGTACTTGAAAGTTTCTATCATGTCCCCTCTCCCTCCTTTCCTCTAGGCTATACATATTGAGCTCCTTAAGTCTCTCTTCATATGTCTTCCGTGCAGACCCTGCACCATTTAGTTGCCCTCCTCTGGACAGCTTCCATCCTGTCTATGTCTTTGCAGAGATTGGGTCTCCAGAACTGCACCGTACTCCAGATGTGGTCTCACCAGCTGTCTGTACAGAGGATAATAACTTCTTGTTTTCTACTGGTGATGCCTCTCCTATGCATCCCAGTATTCCCCAGCCCTCCTTGCTGCCCTCTCACATTGCTTGCCCACCTTTAGGTCATCTGATATGACTACCCCAGGTCCCTTTCCATTTTTGTTGTTGTTAGTATCTCACCCCCCATTGTGTACTCTTCCCCTGGGTTTTTGTTTCCCAGGTGCATTACCTTGCACTTCTTAGCATTGAATCTAAGCTGCCATACATTTGACCATTCCTCTAACCTTGCCAAGTCCCTTCTCATCCTTTCCACCCCACCTTGTGCATGGTTCCTCAATGGAGGCACCCGAAGTGGAGACCAAGGAGGATGCTGGGAATCTCCACAATGGATACCCACAGGAGGGTGGCACAGGACCCCACAGGGGAACGAAACAGCTCCTGGTGGGGGACTCAATTATTAGGAGGTAGAACTGGGGGAGGAAAGGGAAAGGAAGTTAAGGTGCCTGCCTGACACCATGGCTTGGAGGGACAGGAAACAAATCCTCAGGATCATGGGAGCAGCTGTAAGGGGGAGGAAGCTGGATGTCATTATCCACCTAGGGATGAATGACCTGGCTAAGAATGGGATCAGAGCAGTGCAACAGGAGTTTATGGAGTTGGGAAGGGGCCTTGGACAAGTAGCACACATGGTAACTTTCTCGGAAGTGCTACCTGTCTGTGGCATGGATGAGGCTAGGGTACTCCACACCATGGGATTCAATGACTGGCTTAAAAACTGGTGCAGAGCTCATAGATTTGGCTTCATTAGGGACTGGGGCTCCACCAGGAGGGATGCAGGCCTATACAGGTGTGATGGTCTGTATCTATCCTGGAAGGGAACCAGGATCCTAGGTGATAGGTTCAAATGCTTCATTGTCAAGAATTTAAACTAGCCAAGGGGGGAGGCACTGAAAAAGAGATGGGAAATCCTAGCACCCCCAAAAAAATCAGGTTAGTTAGTGAGGTAATCACCAAGATAGAGCAGTCAATAGGGATAAGGGCAGGGGTAAATGGAGAAAAAGACAAAGGCAGTAAGGTTGGGGATGGGGCAAAAAGAAATAAAGCCAGAAAAAAATGGAGGGTAATGAGTGCCAATGCACATAGTCTAGGTAAAAAGCTCCCCAAAATGGTGGCCTTGATGGAAGAGAGAGATGCCTGGATATCATGGCAGTCACAGAAAAATGGTACACAGAAAACCATGACTGGGATGTCAACATACCAGGGTACACAATCTACAGGAGGGACAGGGAGGGAAGAAGAGGAGGAGGAGTAGCTATCTATGTAAGGGAAGGGATCAAAGTGACAGAACTAAAAGGTAAACAGGGAGGAGAGGAGGCATTGTGGGTCACCTGGAGACTGGAAATGGCTCCACAATCCACACAGCGGTTGTATACAGACCCCCATCTTGGGGGAGGAAATGGACAAGGAAATGATAGAAGGCATCCTTGGGATGGCAGAGAAAGGTGAGATATTGCTGATGGGGGACCTGAATATGCCAGATGTTAACTGGAGCACCTTTTCTGCAGCCACATCCAAGAGCAGGGCCATTCTCAATGCCCAACAGGGGGCATGTCTCAAACAGCTAGTTTTGGCACCCACTCGGGAGGGAGGGAGCAATCTTAGATCTGGTACTTTCAAATGGGGAAGGAGAGAGGATCTCTGATCTTGAAGTTTGTAGTCACCTGGAAACAAGTGACCACCAAACAGTGTGGTTCATGATAAACTTAGCTGTAGAGTCAAGCCACACAAAAGTGAAGGTACTGGACTTCAGGAGGGCTGATTTTGTCAAAATGGGAGAGTGCCTCAGAAAAACACTAGCAAACTGGCAAGAAAGTAGGGTGGAACAACAATGGGGAAACATCACAACTGCCATCACAGAGGCAACAAGCCTTTGTGTGAAGCAAAAACACTATGGTTCTCAAAAGAAGTGGCGGGAAATTTAAGGGAGAAAACGATAACATTCAGGAAGTATAGGGAAACACAGAAGGAGCAGGATAGAGAACTGTACCAGTTAAAGCAGAAGGAAGCAGGTAAGGCAGTTAGAATAGCAAAGGCCCAAACTGAGGAAAAGATGGCCAACTCGGTTTAGAATGGGGATAAAACTTTTTACAGGTACATTAGGGAGCAAAGAAAGATGAAGGCAGGGATACTGCGGCTGAATAAAGAGGAAGGTGGTTGGGCAGTGAGTGACAGTGAAAAAGCAGGGATAATGAACGAATGTTTCTGCTCAGTATTCACAATGGAAATGCAGGGGGAGAAATCTAATCTAGTCAATAGAAGCACTCTGGATGGGGGTTGATAATAGTCCTTTCACAGAAGAAAGGGTCCTGAAAGAACTCTTAAAATGGAAGGTGGATAAAGCAATGGGGCCTGATTAGATTAGCCCCAGATTTCTAAAAGAACTAAGGAAAGAACTAGTAACACCACTGACTATCCTTTTTAATAAATTATGGGAGGATGGTGTGGTACCTGAGGACTAGAGAAGGGCGGATGTGATTCCCCTTCACAAAAGTGGGAGCAAGACAGAGGCAGGAAACTACAGACCTGTCAGTTTGACCTCAGTGGTAGGAAAATGATGGAATCACTTCTGAAGAAAAGAATTGTTGAGTACCTAGAGGACAGTGGGGCACAGTACCCAAGGTAGCATGGATTTACAGCAGGAAGGTCATGTCAAACAAATCTAATTGATTTCTTTGACTGGGTGACCAAAGTAATAGACCAGGGAGGGGCTGAGACATGGCCTACCTAGACTTTAGCAAGGCATTTGACACAGTCCTGCACAAAAGATTAATAAACAAATTAGCCAGCCTGGGAGTGGGTCCCAGGCTGGTATCTTGGGTAAAACACTGGCTGGACAACAGGACACAGTGGGTAATAGTAAATGGATTCCACAGTGAAGAAAGGAGGGTTACTAGTGGGGTACCACAGGGTTCAGTACTGGGGCCGGTCTTTTTTAATGTCTTTTTAAGTGACATTGCAGAGGGACTGGAGGGGAAGGTATGTCTCTTTGCAGATGACACAAAGATCTGAAACAGGGTTGATACGCAAGGTGGGGAGGAAAGGATGTAAAGGGACATGCCAAGGTAGGAGGAATGGTCAAATGTATGGCAGCTTAGGTTCAATGCAAAGAAGTGCAAAGTAATGCACCTGGGAAACAAAAACCCAGGGCAAGAGTACACAATGGGGGGGGTGAGATACTGACAACAACAAAAATGGAAAGGGACCTGGGGGTAGTTATATCAGATGACCTAAAGGTGGGGGCCAGCAATGTGAGAAGGCAGTAAGGAGGGCTAGGGGGATACTAGGATGCATAGGGATAGCCATCACCAGTAGAAAACAGGAAGTTGCTGGCCTTCTGTACAGACAGTTGGTAAGATCACACCTGGAGTACTGTGTACAGTTTTGGAGACCCCATCTCTGCAAAGACATAGGGTGGAGGCTGTCCAGAGGAGGGCAACCAAAATGGTGCAGGGTCTGCACCAGAAGACATATGAAGAAAGACTAAAGCAGCTTAAGATGTATATCCTTGAGGAAAGGAGGGAGAGGTGGGACATGATAGAAACTTTCAAATACCTCAAGGGAATCAACAAAGTCCAAGAGGGTAGCATCTTTCAAAAAAGAGATGTGCAAGAACTAGGGGGCACAATTTAAAGATAGTGGGGGGATGGCTCAGAGGTAATGTGAGGAAGTATTTCTTCACAGAGAGGTTTGTAGATGCATGGAATGGCCTTCCTGAGGAGGCCATAGAGTCAAAAACAGTGGGTGAATTCAAGAATGCATAGGACAGACATAAAGCAATTCTAGTGGGGGGGTAGGAGGAAGTAGGCTATTGGTTAACTAGGATCTGAAGCTTATCTGTTAGGTAGGGAAATGAGCAGACTAGGTGGGCCAAGCGGTCCTCATCTGCCTTCAGATTCTATGTTTCATTGTTTCTATGTTTCACCACTCCAATGCTCTTTCCTTCCTTTACTTTAGTGCCTGTTAAAACTTCTTTGTACCTTACTGCCTCTTTTTTATGTCTGTTAAATTCCTTCCTCTCTCTTTGCTTGTCTGAAATGTATTTGGTACCCTACCCTAGATATAGAGTATTTCTTATTTTCCCTTCTTAACCCACCTACCTGTGCCTAACTTGCTATGGGTATCTACTACTCTTTACCCACTTGCCTGCACCTATTTGTTACCCTACCATAAATATATAGCTATAACTAGAGATGCGGATGTACCCTGTAGATAGACATATATATATATAAAAATAAATATATATATATAGATACAGACACAGCTGTGGTTACATATATATATATATATATATATATATATATATATATTATATATATTAGAGGCAAAAAACTCCATTTAATGCATTAGTTAGGGTTGTTTCACACTGACAAAAGCGAGGAAATTCGGTGTTAGGGTTGAAAGTCCCCCTTGGACCCCCTGCCCACACCCCCAACTGGCATTGGGGTGCGCATTAGGTTCGTCGGCCCTAACTCTTGCCCCATCACATGTGTAAAGAAGCAGAGGTGTAGGAGAATGGGGAGAGAGTTAGACTGACAACCCCAACGCGCACTCCTGATGCCGGTTGGGGGCCAAGGGGGCCTTTCAACCCTAACTCTGAATTTCCTCGCTTTTGTTGGTGTGAAACAACCCTAACTAATGCATTAAATGGATTTTTTTGCCTCTAATTTCCCTTATTTTTGAGAATGATAACGAGAAATAGTGAATGTAATGTGGCGGCAGGAAGGGCCGCGCTCCCACCACATGATGTCTTGTCACATAGTAACATTGTGCCCACAAACGCAAATAGTAATGAGCATGGTGCCACAAAGCAAAACAGAAAGAGAAACAGTAGTGTAGACAGAAATGTTAAAAACAAGGCAAAAGCAAGCGCAAATGAAAATGCAAAGGGTAATGCACATGGTGGCGTAGACGTGAACGATAAGTGAAACTGGAACGGAACCTCAAGCGAAAACAGTAATGGTAACAGTAATGTAAGCGCACAGGCTGGTTTTCCCCAAAAGCTGCATAAAGAAAGACAGTGAGTACAAAGAATGTATGCATAATAATGGTTCTCGGAGCAGAAAATGAAGAGTTGGAATACTAAATTGCTTATATCGCAGGAACCGTACAATGCAGAAAAAACATTTTAAAGTCATATGATTTATGACTTTCCTGGCTAGTTTTATACTTTACGGGGCTAAGCATTTTTCTGATGAAAAGTCCATGTCTTGCACCATTTCTGAGATAAGGGCCCTGAAAGGCGCGGCAAATGACATAATATTATCCTATGGGAAAAGAAGAGAAGTTTGGAGTGCCATAACTTTGGCTCCCTGTAATATTTTTTCACCAAACCACAAAAAGGCACATCTGTGGGATGTTGCCTGTGCTCCCTTCAAATTTCAGCCCAAAAGACCAAACCATTATTTTGCAGCAGGGCGCCAAAGGATTCCTGTATTGCGTTGGACGCCGTAATGTTATCCTATGGGAAAAAGTGTCAAATTTGGAGTGTCATAACTTTGCCGTCATGTAATATTTTTTCAATGAAACAGTGAAAGGCACATCTGTGAGATGTCGGCTGTGTTCTCTCCAAATTTCAGGTCAAAATACCAAACCATTCAATTGCAGCAGGGTGCCAAAAGTTGCTGTCATTTCCACAACCTAGAAAAGAAATACAAACAGATTTGAAAGCTTTCACAAATTAATTCGACAGTGTAATGAACAGAACAGTACTTTGCAAAAGTACTTTTCAGAAATTTGAAAAACATATTTCTGGGGTGTTTCACCCCTAAATCAAGACATGGCTAACATCCTCAGGGTCCAACTAGGTGAATACAAAAAGAATTAGGTTGCTAAAGGGTCCCAATTTTAAATGCCAAGCATTTTTCTGATCGCTAACTGAAAACAAAATGGTGGATTTGCGACAGTAAAAGGGCCATTTGCAAAAGTAAAAACTGCATTTGCGACACTGTCAAACTTTTCATTAACTTTTACCATTGACTTATAATGGGAACTTGTTTTTTGAATAAATTTTGAACAGTTTAATATTTTTTCATGAAATCTTCAAAAAAAGCACATAAGGGGACCCAGCACGTTCCCTGAAGATTTTGGACTAGTAAATCAAAGCGTATCCTATGGGAAAAGAAGAAGTTTGGAGTGCCATAACTTTGGCTCCCTGTAATATTTTTCACCAAAACCACAAAAGCACATCTGTGGGATGTTGCCTGTACTCCTTCAAATTTCAGCCCAAAAGACCAAACCATTATTTTGCAGCAGGAAGCACAAAGTTCCTATGTCGTTGGGCGCCGTAATGTTATCCTATGGGAAAAAGTGTCAAATTTGGAGTGTCATAACTTTGCCGTCATATATATTTTTCAATGAAACAGTGAAAGGCACATCTGTGAGATACTCGGCTATATTCTCTCAAATTTCAGGTCAAAATACCAAACCATTCAATTACGGCAGGAATTCCCAAAGAATTGCTGTCATTTTCCACAGCCTAGAAAAGTACTGTACAAGTTTACAGACTTTCACAAATTAATTAGACAATATGCATAAGTGAAGACAGTACTTTGCAAAAGTACTTTTCAGAAATTTGAAAACATATTTCTGGGTGTTTTACCCCTAAATCAAGACATGGCTAACATCCTCAAGGGTCCAACTAGGTGAATACAAAAGAATTAGGTTGCTAAAGGGTCCCAATTTTAAATACCAAGCATTTCCTCATCGCTAACTGAAAACAAAATGGTGGATTTGCGACAGTAAAAGGCCATTGCCAAAAGTAAAAACTGCATTTAGAGCACTGTCAAACTTTTCATTAACTTTATACCATTGACTTATAATAGGAACTTGTTTTGAATAAATTTTGAACAGTTTAATATTTTCATGAAATCTTCAAAAAAACCACATCGGGGACCCAGCACACGTTCCCTGAAGATTTTGGACTAAGTCGTGCAAACCGTGCGACCTGTAGAAGTGACTGTAAAATTCAGAAGCGTAAGCGCTACGCAGAATTATCTTAATAACTCCACAGCCGTGTATGTGACCAGTAGGAAACTTGGCAAATCCCAAAGAGTATGGGTCTTGATCGTGTATTCCAAATTTCATGCAAATCTGTCAAATTGTTGCAAAGTTATTAAGGTGCAAAAGTTTGGTTTAACCTCTAAATGGCTCCTCAACCCTAACTATAATATAATATATTATGGTAGCACGGTAGTGCTACCATGAATTAGGTTAAGGAGCCATTTACATGTTAAACCTCAAATTTTGCACCTTAATAACTTTGCAACCGCTTGACGATTTGCCTGAAATTTGAATACAGGATCAAGAGCCATATGCCTTGGGATCTGCCAAGTTCCCTAGCGGGTTGGATATATGGCTGCGGAGTAATTGCGTGATCTGTGCGTATGTTTACGCTTTTTGAATCTATGCATATAGTCTACAGGTCGCACAGTTACGCACCAGTCAAAGCTAGGAACGTTGACCAGGGTCTCCATGTGCCTTTCAAAGATTTCATGAAAAATATTAAACAGTTCAAAAGTTATTCAAAAACAAGTTCCCATTATAAGTCAATGGGAAAAGTTAACAAAAAGTTTGACAGTGTCGTAATGCAGTTTTTACTTTCACAAATGGCCTTTTACTGTCGCAATCCGCCATTTTGTTTTCAGTTGGTGATCAGAAAATGGTTGGTATTTAAATTTGGGACCCTAGCAACCTAATTATTTTTGTATTCACCTAGTCGGACCCTGAGGATGCTAGCCATGTCTTTATTTTGAGGTAAAACACCCCAGAAATATGTTTTCAGATTTCTGAAAAGTACATTGCAAAGTACTTGTCTCACTCTATGACACTGTCGAATGAATTTGCTAAAGCTTTGCAAATTGTGACTATACTTTTCAAGACTGTGGGAAAATGACAGCAA
Source organism: Neoceratodus forsteri (assembly GCA_016271365.2). Classification (NCBI taxonomy): domain Eukaryota; kingdom Metazoa; phylum Chordata; order Ceratodontiformes; family Ceratodontidae; genus Neoceratodus; species Neoceratodus forsteri. The sequence goes on along the minus strand of CM028138.1, from coordinate 136,435,954 downwards.
TTATCTGGCACCCCGCTGCAAAAGAATGGTTTGGTGTTTTGGGCTGAAATTTGGAGAAAACGCAGCCGACACCTCACAGATGTGCTTTTCAGTGTTTTATTGAAAAAATTACACTGCAGCAAAGTTACGGCACTCCAAAGTTGACGCTTTTTCCGTGAGGATAACATTACGGAGTCAAACCATTGCAGCAATCCTTTGGCACCCTGCTGCAAAATAACGGTTCAGTCTTTTGGGCTGAAATTTGAGGGAAGACAGCCAACATCCCCAGATGTGCCTTTTAGTAGTTTGTGAAAAATATTACAGGGAACCAAAGTTATGGCACTCCAAAATTGACACTTTTTCCCATAGGATAACATTACAGCGCTCGCCACGCATTTCAGGGCCCATATCTCGAAACGGTGCGAGATACTTACTTTTTGTCAGAAAGTTCTTAGCCCCCTCATGGGGACCAAGTACAAAACTAGCCAGGAAAGTCATAAATCATATGACTTGTAAAATTTTTTTCTACGCATACAGTTCCTGAGATATAAGCAATTTAGTATTCCAACTCCTCATTTTCTGCTCCGAGACCCATTATTATGCATATATCTTTGCACTCACTGTCTTTCTTATGAAGCTTTTGGGAAAACCAGTCTGTGCACTCTCCATTACTGTTACCGATGCCCTTTCTTTGCGGTTACATACCCGCTTCACTTACCGTAATGTCTACACCACCATGTGCATTATCCTTTGCATTTTCATTTGCGCTATGCTTTCTGTTATTTTTACCATTTCTATCTACAGTACTGTTTGTCTTTCTGTTTTGCTTGCATCACCATGCCCATTACCATTTACATTTATGGGCACCATGTTACTATGTGACAAGACATCACATGGCGGACCATTCCATCTATGCCACCGAAAAGCATTCTTTCTGTTCTCATTCACACTTGTGTTGCCATGTGCACACTGTTAGTGCTTCTGTTTGCATTGCTGTTCCTGTTTCTATGTCACAAGACAACACGTGGTGGGAGCGTGGTGCCTAAAGGGTCCCGCACTCCGCCACCGCATGATGTGACAGGAGCCCAGCGCTCCCACCGCTGCATTATATTCACTATTTCTCAATATTATTCTCAAAAGAAGCGAAATTAGTAGCAAAAACTCCATTTAATGCATTGGTAGGGTTGTTTACAGCGACAAAGTGAGGAAATTAAATTATTGGGTTGAAAAACCCCCTTGGACCCCCAGCCAACTGGCATTGGGGTGTGCATTGAGTCTTTGGTCCCAACTCTCACCCCATTCTCCTATATCTTTGCTTGTTTACACATGTGATGGGGTGAGAGTTAGGCCGACGACTCCAATGCGCACCCCAATGCCGGTTGGGGTGGGCTGGGGCCAAGGGGGTTTTCAACCCAACACTGAATTTCCTCACTTTTGTTGCTGTGGAACAACCCTAACTGATGCATTAAATGGAGTTTTTTTTGCTCTACTATATATATATATATATATATATATATGAACGGTCAGCAGGAACCAATTGATGCAGAAAAGAGAGTTTTTCTTTTCAAATGCCTGACACTGTGGCTTTTCACACATCAGATTCATATAAAAATTTAAGTCCTGAAAGATGACAATGAGAATACATCCTTATAGCTAATTTTGTCCCTCTTTAATATGCAAGTGAAGGCAATGTTTTGGCTTCAATCCCCAGGACTCTGGTGGCATGAGGGAGAGTACATCGGGTGAGACAAAAGACAGGGCTGAACCTGAGTTGCATAGGTCCCTATTAAAGATTCTAAATGACATTTTCATGCTTAAGAACTGCAAGCACCGCCTGCTGAGACACCCAATTGGGACACCTCAAGCCAGGGATCCATAACACAAGTATGTCCAGACATACCAGTGCAAAAAAAAGACAGTCTACACAAAGAGCAGGGAGATCCTGATGAGCCAGATGAGGCTATGCCTAGGCCAAAGAATAAGAAACTGAATGCAAAAGTTCCACCCCAGCAGAGTCTGCTGAGCTATTTATTGAAAGTGTGCTCTTCTCCTCTGAGGAAGAAGGGTAATGATCTGATCACCCACAATTGGCATGTTTTCTTTTTTGTTTGGTCCCCAGTTTACCTGGATACAGAAACTTGAAGGGTATTATATCTCATGGAGCTTCATTCAGTAGCCTCACTACTGGTAAAGCTTATTCTCTCAACAATAGGTAACGCCCAAACTGGTTCACAAATGTTCAGCTTTGCAACCAAATAGTCAACCAGGAATGGTCAGATGCAGATTATAAGAAGCTGTTTGGCAAGACTAGGAGGATAGATAAAAATGGGAGACTCCACCAAGCAAAGATGGTTTGGTGGCTAGTATGGTTAAACATGTCATTAACCCTCTAGAGGATCTTTGCCTTTCACTGATAGGAATGATAAGAAGATGGATACTGCTTGCTGATGTGCTCTTCTGCAGTTGGATCAAGCATTAGGTGAATTATGCTCCATTTTGGTTTCTAGGGTGCTTTGTGAATGGGTGTTGATGGTCTCTGAGGCCTACCAGAAGGTTTTCGAGTGGCTAAGTGTCTGTCTCTATGGTAAAATCTTACCTAGTGAATGCAGCTCTGTACAGTCTGCAGCTTGTTGCAAAGTGTTCTTCCACCTGTATTATGGCTATGAGAGTTGAATGGATTCAACATTAGGCTACTGAACCAGCCTACAAAGCACACTTGTATGGGATGCCTGTTTAAGGGACTTTTGTTCAGTCCAAAGTGCCAGATATTCATCTTTAAAGTACAGCCGAGTTGCTCTCACTCCTTCTGGGGAGATGCTTTGGCTGGTGTTAGTTTAACAGAAGTGTTTTTGTTCCTTTGAAGCCACAGATATAACGGAGAAGGAGGAGGAGGAGAAGGATCTTTTACTGGTTTTTGATCTAATCAGAAGCAAAGTTCCTTCTGACTCATACATTCATTATGAGCCGGCAGATTTTTGGTATTAGAATGTGCAGGCCCATCTTGCCTCTCAGGCTCTTGGGAGACTACTTCAACACTTTGTGGTAAAATGGGCCCAAACTACAACAGTGTCTTGGGTACTGGAGATATTATCTCTAGGCTATGCAATAGAATTCCTCTACCATGCTTTTAAGGAGTAAGTTTTTCCAGTCACTACAGTTAAAACCCCAGTAAAAGAAGAGCAGTAGAACAGACTATAGGTCACTTTCTCCAGATAACAGCTATAGTTCCAGTCCTGCCTGTAAGAGGGGACGGGGTTTTCCTCAATTAATGTGTAGTCCCAAAGAAACTGTGTGGGAATGGGGTTTTCCTCCCAGTTTTAGATCTGCAGAGCTTGAACAGATTTGTATTACAAACCAAGGTCAAGATGGAGTCCCTTTGGTCCATCATAAGGACAGGCCATCCTGAACACTACCTGATGCCACAGCTCTCTTGGACACCAATCTCCACATTCCAACTTGCAATCCCATCAGATGTTCATGAGACCTTCCATCCAGGTGCAACATTTTAGTATTAAACTCTCCTTCAGCCTGGCCCTAGCACCAAGAGTATTGCGAATGTGTTGATAGTGATTGTGTCCTCCCACAGACTAGAGGATCACCATGTCTATCCTCACCTAGACAACCTCTTATTTGGACCCTCCTCAGATAAGTCAGACACAGGCTCAGTAGCCAGGCCCTTACAGGATCTGGAACAACACAGATGTGTAATAAACAAGGAAAAGAGTTTGCATGTTTAATTAATTGATATATTTATTATTTGTTTTTTGTTTGTTTAGTGTTTGTTAACTGAGAAAGGAGAGCTAGGCAGTTCTGCCTATTTTCAGCCTCATTGAGGGAGATAAAATGCAAACTGACATATTGATTCAAGTCAAGCTGTTGGTGGTATTTTAGTAAATGGATAATTTGACCAGGACACTAGGGAAAATTCCTCACTCATAGGTAGAGGGAGCTGTTACACGAGCCGGAGAGTTGGTGGACATCAGTATGGCAGACTGAGCATGGAGCTGGTTGTGCTGTGCAAGGAGCAGTCTTGGAAGGACTTCCTCTGATGATTCTATATAGAGACTCAACACTTGTATTGGAACAGAGGAAATTCAGTTGGATTTGATGGCATAGGAGGCTCAGAATTTAGTGAATTTATTGGATGAGTTTGATTCAGATGAGGAGTCACAGTCAATGGTCGATGAAGAAAAAAAAGCAGAAGCATTTCCTGCAGAGTCCAACTAGACTGGTTATGGAAAACACAGGTGCATTGGAGTTGATAGGGGCCTGAAAGTTGGAGAAGGCCCTGATCTGGAGGAATTACCAGAAGATGCTTTCCACTTCATGGCTAGTGAAGCAGAATGGGCACCTAAGTCAGCATTGCAAAAGCAGGTTGGTTGTTTTGGATGGGATCTGAGTTCCAGATCCTAGTATCCCTTGCCAGGATCACCTGATGGTTCCTCAAGGGCTATGTCACCAGCCACAACCACTTCACCGGGTTTGGTAACAGAGCGAGGATGTTTTCATGCACCCGCACTTGTAAGGAAAATCCAGAGGCGCAACCTCCTGTTCCAGTTGCTGAAGCTATACAAGTGACAGGCCTACAAACTGGTGCAGGACAGACAGTATTGGGGAACACTATGGAAGCAGAGAGTAATCCATGCTTTCCGACAGGTAAGCTACCAGAGGATGATGACGTTTAGCTATGACTCAAAATAGTGGAATTTAAAAAATCAAAAAAAATTGCAACAGGCTAGCTATGCTAGCATATTCCAGAAACCAGTCCAATCAGCAAAATGCAGATTTGTGGTACATCTGCGATATCGAAGGGGTATGGATTTTCCACCCAATTGCAGTTGGTGGGAAGCAATTACTGATTCACTTCATTTTATACCCTCTGAGGAGTACGATTTATTCATAGCCAGGAGATCTGAACTACGATGTTAGTTTCAGATCTGTGGGTCTGTTGGACAAATTCTGGGTTTCCTATTATGCAGTCAGAGATACTCAGATTTGGCAGTCATCTGTGGCATCCCCATAACAGAACCTACAATATGAACCATAATGATCCTTTTTCACAATGAAGGGGTTAATGTTCAGGATATTTTAGGATAGTTGGTGAAAATGTACTGTTAATAACTCTCCTGAGACAGTGCTTGATGATAATGGTTTCTGGATTGGGGCTGGCATGTCCTCTACAGATTCAATTAACAGAGCAGGGAACACAACATCTACCTAACTGCTTCTGTCTAAGCAGGAACAGGGTATTATCTTCTACCCTGACTGACTTTGATTTGTATGTTGAGGCTGAGAACCTTGTTACACTGCAAAGAACAAACTATAACTCTGTTTAGGACCTGGAAACCTGGTAAGGCATAATATTGTTGGGACTTGTTAAGAAGGAGAGCTACGCTTTCTACAAAAGTTTCATTTTTTTCCTTATTGGCATTAAGCAGAGAATTGCAGGATTCCATTAAAAGTATAGTAATTTTATAACCAGAGGGAGTGAGATACAACTGAATTTGCTTGATTCCTGGGTTGAGACCTGGATTTGGAAGGATATTTTGCAACATTTTAAAAGTGTCCTGCTGGCTGAGGAGTGAGTTAATTTTATCCCTGGACTTAGTAGAGTGGTTTGTGTAGGAGCAGTGGTCTAGTAAATTGTGGTGTTAGTTGAATTACTATAAAGGCAGTACTCACCAGGGTGGTGGAGCAGTTGTGTATTTGATTGTTTCTAACAGTCACCAGTGGCTGTGGACTACCCACCCACCCTTCCCACACCCCCTCAGGCATGGCATTTCCTTTATAGCCAAAGTTCTGACATCATTCTCAACAGGTCTTGGGGGTAGAACTGTCATATTCTTAATAACATAGCACAGTGCATAAAGGGTAGGTACACACCACAAATAATAATAAATATATATATGTATATATATATAACATATTGTGTATTATAAGGAGAGGACATGTGGGGAGTGGTGCGAAGCACTGGTCTGGGCAGCAGTTTTCCAGGAGACAGTCTGGAAACTGCATTGCTGTCCTATTTGCAGACATCTGTTCACTCTGAGGAGGAGGATGCACACCTCCGGCTGAACTAGCAAGGACTAAGGTGGCCTCTCCCACCCAAAGATCACCACTGCCACAACCACTGCCTCAGAGGTTGCCAAGTATGAAGAGCAGTTGGACCACAGTGGGTTCTGGGAGGGTGCGGGTGGTGGAACAGAAGTCCCCTAGTTGTACCTCTACATCAAATCATATGCCATTCTGGCAGAGCAAGGTTCTTCTATGATGGCACCCTCAGTGGAGACCCAGGCGAATGCTGAGGACATCCACAAGGGAGACCCACAAAAGGAGTGACAAGGGACATCACAGGGAAGGAACAGCTTCTGATAGGGAGTCAATTGTTAGGGGCCAAAACTGGGGAAGGGAGAGGAGAAGGAGCAGTGCCTGCGTGCCATGGCTTGGAGGGATAGGAAGTGAATCCTCCTGGATTGCAGAAGCAGCATCACAGGAGAGGAACTAGATATCATTGTCCACCTTGGGACAAATGTCCTAGCTAGGCATGGGATCAGTGCAGTGCAGAATGAATTTGTGGAGTTGGAGAGGGCCTCAGATGGCAGCAAGCATGGTAACCTTCTCAGAGGTGCTGCCAGTCCATGCCAGGGTGAGGCTATGGTACTGCACACCATGCAGTTTAATGAATGGTTGTAAAACTGGTGCAGAGCACAGGGCTTTGGCTTCATTGGGACTGGGGTCCACCTGAGAGATAAAGGTCTATACTGGCACGATGGTCTGCATCTGTCCACAAGGGAACCAAGCTCCTAGATGACAGGTTTAAATGCTTCCTTGGCAAGCTTTTAAACTAGCCAAGGGGAGGTGCTGATAAGAGGCAGGAAATTTCAAGCCTCCCCACAAAACATGGCAGGTAGTAAGATAAACACTGAGGTCAGAGCTCAACACAGGGCAGGACAGGGGTAAATAGGAAAATAGACAAGGGCATAAGAGTAGGGATGGGGAGAAAAGGATAAACCCAACATTAAATGAAAGGCAATAGTACCAATGCCCATAGTCTGGGAAACAAGCTTCCTGAGCTAGCAGCCCTGATGGAAGATGAGCAATTGGATATTGTGGCAGTCACAGAAACATGGTACACAGAGAACCATGACTAGGATGTCAACATACACAATGTACACAATCTACAGAAGGGACAGGGAAGGTAAAGAGGAGGTGGAGTAGCTCTATACATAAGGGAAGGGATCAAAGCTACAGAAATAAAAAGTAAAGGGAGGACAAGAGGCACTTGGTCACCTTGGAGACAGGGAAGGCATCATAATCCACACAGGGGTTGTATACAGACCCCATCTCAAGGGAGGAAATGGACAAGAAAATGATAGAAGACATTCTCAAAATGGCTGAAAAAGGAGATACTGTTGACGGGGACCTGAATATGCCAGATGTTAACTGGATGACATGTACTGCAGCAACATCCAAGAGCAGGGTCTATTTTAGACGTTCTGCAGGGGCAGGCCTTAGACAGCTAGTGTTGGAACCTACTTGGGAGGGAGCAATACTAGACCTGGTACTCAAATAGAGAGGATCACAAATTTAGAAGTCAGTAGACATCTGGACACAAGTGACTACAGCACAGTGTGCTTCACAATGAGCACAACCATGGAGATAAGCCATACAAAACATGGATACTGGACTTTAGAAGGGCTGACTTTGGCAAAATGGGTGAATACCTGAAGAATGCACTAGCAAATGGCCAAAAAGGAGGGTGGAAGAACAATGGAGAAAAATCAAAACTGCCATCATAGAGGCAACAAGCCTTTGTGTGAAACAAATAAAGAAAACAAAGCAGAATGAAAACTACTATGGTTCTCAAAAGAGGTGGCAGGGAAGGTTAAGGAGAAAAAGGCTGTATTCAAAAAGTATAAGGAATCACAGAAGGAACATGACAGGGAACTGTATCAATTAAAGCAGAAAGAAGTGGGGAAGGCAGTCAGAATAGCAAAGGCCCAAACCGAGATAAAAATAGCCAACTCAGTTAAGAAGGAGATAAAACCTTATATAGGTACATTAGGGAGTATAGAAAGGTTAAGAGAGGATAGTGAAGATTAATAAAGGAGAGGGAGGTGGGCAGAGGAGACAGTGAAAAGGCAGAGATACTGAATGAATACTTTTGCTCAGTATTCACAAAAGAAGATGAGGAGGAGTTACCTAAACCAGACAATAGAAGCACTCTGGGTAGGGATTAACACCAGTCCATTCACAGAAGAAAGAGTCCTGAAAGAACTCCTAAACTCAAGGTGAACAAAGTAATGGTGCCTGATGGGATTCACCCCAGAATCCTAAAAGAACTAAGGGAGGACCTAGTGAAACCACTGACCACACTTTTAACAAATCATGGCAGGATGAGTGGTACCTGAGGACTGGAGGATGGCAGATGTGTTTCCCTTCACAAAAGTGGGAGCATGGCAGAAGCAAGAAACTACAGACCTGTAAGTTTGACCTCAGTGGTAGGGAAAATGATGGAATCACTTCTGAAAGAAAGAATTGTTGAGTACCTAGAGGCACAGCGGGCACAGGACCCAAAGCAGCATGGATTTACAGCAGGAAGGTCATGTCAGACAAATCTAATTGATTTCTTTGACTGGGTGACCAAAGTAATAGACCAGGGAGGGGCTGTGGATATGGCCTACCTAGACTTTAGCAAGGCATTCATACAGTCCTGCACTAAAGATTAATAAATCAAGTTAGCCAGCCTGGGAATGGGTCCCAGGGTGGTAGTCTGGGTAGCAAACTGGCTACACAACAGGACACAGAAGGTAATAGTGAATGGACACATTCTCAAGGAAGTGGTTACTAGTGGAGTACCTCAGTGTTCAGTACTGGGTCCAGTCCTCTTTAACATCTTTATAGGTGACATTGCAGAGGGTCTGAGGGAAAGATATGCCTCTTTGCAGATGACACAAAGATCTGTAACAGGGTTGATACACAAGAGGGGTAGAAAAGATGAGAAGAGACTTGGCAAGGTTGGAGGAATGGTCAGACATATGTCAACTTAGATTCAATGCAAAGAAGTGCAAATAATGCACCTGGGAAACAAAACCCAGGAGAAGAATACCCAATAGCAGGGAGGTACTAACAACAACAGAAATGTAAAGGGACCTGGGGTAGTATATCAGATGACCTAAAGGTGGGTAAGCAATGTGAAAAGTCAGTAAGGAGTGCCAGGGATACTGGGATGCATAGAAAGGGACATCACAAGTAGAAAAGGAAGTGGTTATCCTCTATACAGACAGTTGGTGAGACCCCATCTGGAGTACTGTGTGCAGTTTTGGAGACCTCATCTACGCAAAGGACATAGACAGGATGGAAGCAGTCCAGACGAGGGTAACTAAATGGTGCAGAGTCTGCAAGAGAAGTCATGTAAGGAGAGACTAAAGGAGCTTAATATGTATACCCTTCAGGAAAGGAGGGAGAGGGGACATGATAGAAACTTTAAGTACCTCAGTGGAATCAACAAAGTCCAAGAGGGTAGCATCTTTCACAAAAAGAGATGTGCAAGAACAAGGGACACAATTTAAAGATAAAAGGGGGTGGTTCAGGGAAATGTGAGGAAGTATTTTCACAGAGAGGGTAGTGGATACATGGAACAGCCTTCCTGAGGAGGTTGTAGGGTCTCAACTGTGGGAGAATTCAAGACTACATGGGACAGACATAAAGGCAATTCTTGTGGGGTGAGGAAGAAATAGGCTGTTGGTTATCTAGGATCATGGCTTATCCTGTAGAGTAGGAAATGGGCAGACTACTAGGTGGGCCAAGCAGTCCTTATCTGCCGTCAAAGTCTATGTTTCTATGAGACACAAACAGTGGTCCTGGAATGGTTTTCAGGGAGTCTCTGTTTGGTCTATTGGTACGTGGAGCAGTGTTCTGGTCTAGGTTTTGTTTTAAAGGAGTAGACACTGTGATTAAAAGTTAGTGGAAATTGCTCCAGGTGGGCAATGGTGTTGGATATGTCTTTTCAAGGGTGTTATGGCACCTAATTAATGTCTATGGGCCTCAGACAGAAAGCACTGAGGATAGATCTGTTGCAAAAAGTTCAACTTTATTTATACTCTAGTTGCCACTGTATAGTAGGGAGGGTTTAACATTAACCTGGCACAGCGTCCAACGACTAAATTATTTTTGTAATGTTGCAGCTTTAAATGGCTATTAAGGCAAGTGCATTTAAGGATGCTTTGTTACCTGATGGCTGGGACTCCACAGTTACTTTTCATAGAGGCAACTTTTCGTCCCGGATAGATTTTTGTTTGTGACTCAGGAATTGCCAGTATATGACACACAAACAAGGATTGTGGAACCTCTGATCATGCTCTTATAGGGTGCAGATAGCTTCCCAACTCCAAGAGCATCAGACAGAGTATATTGGCATTTAAACGTTAGCTTGCTAGATCAGCCAGAGATGATGAGGGAGATTACTATTGATCCTACAGGATAGGGCGGACTGTTGTTTTCTTTATGACTCCTTTATTGATTAGCTGGTCTAACCATACACTATGGCCATGGTGGGTGCACTTCTGTACCCGGTGCCCCACCAGCCACCCCCACGGTCTCACTGGAGGCCCCACCCATCCCCACTGGCAGGGCAGACCACTATGGGCTGCTGGCACCCTCACACCCCTGTCAATGGGCAGTGTCCCACAGGGTGTTTGCAGTCTGGTGCAATACCATGCCACTGTTGGCTTGCATACACACACACACAATGGGGCCCAATGGCCCCCTCATACCTCACCAACCATGCGTGGTATTTACATGATGTCAGGGTGTGGGACAGGGGCAATGTTATGCACTTCTACACCCTGACAGAGGGTGGTAATGTAGCGTGGCACTGGCTATGGTGTGCTCTGCCTGGGCACAATGCTGGAGGTGCTGCAAGTCACAGGTGGTAGTCACCTGGAACCCTGCCTGTTCTGGAATCTAGGCATAGCAGCTTATGGTGCACCTTGCATATACCAGCGGGTTGTACCATACAACTTAGAATTGGGTCCTCCTGGGCCTTTAGTGTATGGTGAGGAGGTGGGTCCAAAGGTAATGTAAGTATGGGAGGAGGACTTCTTTACTGCATGGGGAAAAGGAAAATGGAGTACTTTGGAAAAGGTCTCCTCCTCGTGCAAATCTGTTTAAAATATATTAGCCTACGGAATATTGAGCTGCTATGGTTTACGGGGTAACTAAGAAACAATTTTAAAACACTATTTAAAAAGAACTAGTATTTTGAGGATTTAGATTTTATAGTTACTCCACATGTAGACTGCTCCTTGTTGCTAGAGAGTATTTTAGAAATCAGGATGCCCCCAAAATGAGAGAAATGATATGGTTGTGTAGGCATGCTAAACTCAATGATAGAGGAGCCACAAACACAAACTGTTACAAGATAGGGTTTGTTTAGTATCAGAATGTGTAGCTTGTATTGAGACAATTTAGCATCTCTTTTGATTGCCCATATATATACAGTCCTTTTGGCAAGGTTTGGTTGCTTTGAACACCAGTTGTTTCAGTGGCATGACTTGTGATATGTTATTACATGGCCAATTAGTAGGACCATGGGTAAACTGGAATAAGAGCACTGTGTTTGTGATATTTGTCTGTATTAAATGGGTAATCTGGCATGGAAGGTGTCAGAGATTCTTACAAGGGGTAGAAATCACACTTACAGATTTGCTGCTTAAATTACACGCTGAAATAGATAATGTGTTTATTAGAGATAAAGAGTAAAGGGAATAGCATGGTGTGTGAAGGCCAGGGAGGTTTGACTGGTGGGTTAGTTTTAAGACTGTCTGGATTTAGGAAATGTTTATTGTTTGAAAAATGTGCTGTACTTTTGTTTAATTTATGCATATTAGTTTTTTCAACTTTTATTCTTTGCAGAGAACTGTAGAATTTTTGAGGGACTGTTAATTTTTTTTAGTACGGCTTTTAACACTGGTGCTATTTTCTTTTGAACTGCATTTCAGCTCTGTGTTCTTTTTGGTTGCATAAATATGATTTTATGTTGCTATGTTTATGAATTTGAATAATAATTTCCCTACACTTGCAGTAGGGGAACCCTTGCCATCTTGATCCAAGATGATGGACGTGAGCTGCCGCTGGGTGCAGCAGGGAGGCGGTCCTAGGGAGTCTCCTTGTTGTGCTAGGGAGAAACCAATGGAAATGGAAGAACTTGGTGAAGGAGAAGAGTTCATGGAATTTACTATGACCAGTGATGCTAAGAATGATTCTGGACATGCCTTACATAGCAAAGTTATTTCTTCTGATACTCCTAGGTATACTGTTTGTAAGGACACTGCCTCTAATGTGATATCTGTGGAAATGAAAATCGGGATGAAGTGCTCATAAAGAAAGCAGTCCAGAGGAACAAGGCTTTTGTGGCTAAACTCCTAAACGGGAGGCAGTATAGCGCAGTGGTTTAAGGCTCTGAGCTGCAAATCTGGTGACATCCAGCAGACCAGACCTGGGTTTGAATCCCACAGCTTCCACTTGCATACTGTGTGACCCTGAGCATGTCACTTAACTTCCCTGTGCTCCCAGGTCGCACTTGTAAAAAAGCTTTCAGCTTAGTGTGCTACTCTGGTTAAACAACTAAATAAATAAATGATACAAGAGAAGAAATGCCAATTGTGAAATCTGAACCATAGCTGTCACAGACCACAGAACCTACAGTCCCACATTCTCAATGTACAAACTGTGCGGTTTGCCTCCTTGGACAATTTACCATCCTCATTTGACTTACCCCACTATTGCCACAACAAATAATGCTCGGAACCTTTGCTGTAAAAATACCTGTTCTCAGGCATGGCAGTCTGAAGAAAACCCTACTATATCTTGTTCACCTGCTTCAGCTTTAAAAGCAGTGGGCTTGGTTCCAAATTAGAGATGTGGAAATACCCAAATTTTGTTCTGTGAAATATTTCATGAAATTTGCACATTTCGAAAATATTGTGTGGAAATTCTGCAGGTGAAATTGCGAATCTCATGCCTACTAAATTGTGCATTTTGCCCATAAAATGCAGAATTTTGCCTGCAAACAGTGGAATTTTGCCACTTAAATTGAATCAAATTGATACTGCCCTTGTTTCTTAGTCTGGAAGGAAGGAGTTGGCCAGGTCTACAAGCATTAATTCATGGATTAACTCAGCAGTGCTGTCCTGGGAGTAAGCAAAGACTGTCCATCTCCTGTGTTACTTAGAGATTGTTCTTAATATGCCACCCCATTTTCACAGCAAGTGGTTGACCCAGGAGTAATGACTAGATGAGGATGGGAGTCATGGGCAAAATGCATGCTAAGAAGGCCACGCTGTGAATTCTAATCTTAACTAGCCCATTTTTTTAAATGTCACTTGTCATTTGCTGACACACTTCATGTAATGAAGTTCTTATACCTAGTCTCACACAACTTGTCTGACACTTTTGAGACAATAAAAACAGTTAATATTAATTTTAGTATGGTTTAAAATGCAGGGCCTCTGTGAAGCAAGTATGCAGAACATATGAGTAAGACACAAAATATGGCTTTAACCCCCATCTTCCCACCCACTGCTTTCACCATATGATTCTCTGTGGTACGTCCAGGGCGTATCCCCTATTATTGTAATATTTTTATCTCTAGGGCGTACCTCCATTATTGTAATATTTTTATCTCGATTGTAACTTCTGTATGAAACCTTATCTGTAAACCACTACTGTAAATAGAGTCCTACTGTTATCTGTATTGCACCCATAATGTTACCCGTATTGTACTCACACTGTATACATGTCTTACCTCCCTCGCTAAGAGGTGCCTTTGTAAAATGAGTCCATGATTCAAAGGTTGTAAATCCACTTCTACAATAAAAAATAAATAAATTAACTGAACTGGCTTGCACCCCCAACAGCATAAACTAACAGACCCCAACTGCAACTCAATCAGATCAGTAAAATGGCAGTAACACGGTGATTAAATTGGACATTTTAGGAGGTAGAACTATGATCTCTATATTTGCACGAGGTGGAACTGTCATCTCTAGGAGGTGCAACTCTCCATAGTATTCAAGAGAATCATGGCACCTTGGGGCAGAGCTACAGAGAAAACAGTCAAATAGTCACCCCAGACCCTCACTGCAATGTGGTGAGAACCAGGAGCATCCAAAGGTTCCACCATGGCTCTGTAACAAGTAATGCCTTGCAAGACAGTAGATCAATTAAACACACAAATTGATATGACACTCTCAGAGATCTCTTCCTGACAGTGCTGAATCTCTGCAATACAGAAAGAGAAGAGAGCACCCTGCATCAACCATCAGCTACCAGCTGTGTGAACTGGACCCGCATATGTCAGGAATGGGCTGAATGTCCGGGAGAAGCAGACGCCACTGTTGAACTTGACATGCTGGGTCTGTTAAAGAGCCCAGGCTCCCACAGTGACAATGCACTGTCCAAACCCGATGACAATTGAAGACCAGGACATAGGTACCTGTTATCTTGTACAGTAATTTTAGTAAAGTGCTCCTGCCCGTTAGTGCCTTGATTTGAGTTGGGGAGAACAGCTGTGGATTACAATGCTCAGCAATCCAAATCCAGGTTTTCACAAGTGGAGGTTTCTCAGAGATATAACCTCCTTTCTAAATGCCTGACTTAACTCTGCTACCCTCTGCTCAAACATTTAAATACACTTACTAAGAAACTGTCAGGCTCCTGTAGCTCTTCCAGCAGTTCTGACCTCACATGACCACACTGTTGAAACAGGCTGCTTCCTGATCTAGAATGAGAGCTGATAGAGTCTAGGATAGATTGAGTAACCATCTATAAATGCGACAGAATTTTGAGATTTAACCCTTAGTAACACTGCCCATCACTTCTGGTACTTATACAATATCGATAATGTAAACAGTAGTACACTACTACTGCACCACAAACAGTAATGGCACAGACTTCTGTTCTCAGATACACACTGAGTGGATGTCCTCAAACTCCCATCAATAAGCAGTCAGAAGGAGCAGCAACGGCCATGGCTCACAGAGTACAATAACAAAATATCAACTGACAGTTTGTTTCATGAAAGCTACACTCAACTTTTTACTGTGTATCAGGTGTGTTTGCATCAGGAGTGGAGTCAGAGCCGATTGACCGAGTCCAAAAGTATTTAACACCCATTAGCAAACTGCAAGCAGAATAGGCTGATGTCAGCATTACGAGGCAGGCAACCAGAGCACAGCAAGCACACAGTAAGTTAAAGTATCCACAGTAAGAGCAAGTAGCAGTTAGTTCAATCCACA
The DNA here is from genome assembly GCA_016271365.2 of Neoceratodus forsteri. Taxonomy (NCBI): domain Eukaryota; kingdom Metazoa; phylum Chordata; order Ceratodontiformes; family Ceratodontidae; genus Neoceratodus; species Neoceratodus forsteri. Next base: position 136,420,676 of record CM028138.1, on the reverse strand, counting down.
ACAAAAATCACAGCTATTAATGTGCCATATACCATATACTGGCAGTTCAGCATTTTTCCTTCAAGCTTCCACTTGAGAAACAGGTTCCATCAAGGACCACACAGCAGATCACAGCATCTATGGAATTTTAATAAGATAGTGTGGAGAAGACCTTACAGCCCTAAAAATGTAACTTTCTGACAATAATGTATTGTATTTTTTACTATAATATCAAGCCAGCTGATAGCCTAATGTCCCAGATCGCCTTTCTATCAACTGAAACCTGTAATGAAGGGAGGCAGTATAGTGTAGTGGTTAAGAGCATCAAGCTGCAAACCTAGGAGTAATGACTAGGTGAGGATAGAGTCATAGGTGAAATTCACAATTTTGCTGGCAAAATTCTTAATTTTGCTAGCAAAATTTTGCATTTCACACCTGCAAAATTCACAGGCAAAACGCATACGCAATTCACAATTTCACAGGAATTTTGTGAGCAAATTTAAATTTTGCTGCAACACTATTCTAAATGTTGATGGAGCAGGCTGGACTTCTCCCAGTCCAGTGCCAGCTCAAGAGGTGATGTCCATGGGAAAGTGGTCTGTGACTCTGGTATCCCACCAGAGATAAACAGTCTGTTTCACCCACTAAACTGCCTGTTGGTACTGCAGGAAAATGTCAGGAAATGTTTCTACAAATTTGGAAACAAGTGCTGGAAAAACATTTCCGCAGTACACAGGATGGCCATCCAAATAAGAGCTCAAATACAAACTCAGGTGACATTAAATCAAAGAATTTTCTGTTTCTGTTTCTGAACTGCCTCCTTCTGATTCAGAGTCTACTGAAAGTTTGTAGGCAACCAGTTTAGCAACCAGCCACAAGGGGTACAAATGCTGACATGGCATCTTAGAGCTTAGAACAAAACTGAACAGCCAGACAGAACTTTCAGATGGCTGACTTATTTAAACAAGTAGGAGAACCTCAGCACCAAAATGTGGTGACTCAAGTGCAGTGGTCACTACGATACGTTGACCAGTACCGTCAGATTTTGTCAGGTGCAGTAGTGGCAGCTGGTATGCAGGAGGTGGCAGGCCGCATGCAGCATGAGTGCCAGGCATTGGGTCTGCAGTAATCTGACAAAGTTTTTTCCCAATGGTAAAATGCACCAGGTGCTGCTGTTTTGGTGTAAATTAGGCTGCTAAAATAAGCTTTTCCTGCAGATGTTTCTGTCTTGAAATTATCTCTATACTGCCCTCCCTTTACTGCCTACTGGAATCCTCGTGTTAAAATGAATCATAGTGGAGAAACGTCTCGGCTGCCTTTTATGTGCTCAGAAAAAAAAAGATAATCATTCTTTAGTTTGAGCGGTAAATTAATTTTACTTTACTGGATTTTCACAATGTGTCACACAGTTTAAGGTCTGGATTGCTCCTGTTGACATGATCATTGATTGGTGCTGCATCACAGAGGTAAGGTACTGTTTGCACCCAATGACAGGATCATTGATTGGTGCTGTATCTTGAAATATCAGCATGCTGGCTGAATTGGCATTTGAGGCAAAAAATAAATGTTTAAAATCTACAGTTGCCACCCTATCAGTTCAGACAGTAGCATAACAGTTTATGAATTCCTTATGTGCAAGTGGAGGATATAATGAGAAGGACACGTTTGATACTGTAATTGCATCCACACATTTGGCGGTGGGATAGGAGGTCGTGGTATGGCAGCCGGGGCCATACCATTATAGTGGACGTCCTCCACAAACACTGCAGTTGTGAGCCTCATTTTATTTATTTTGCACTGATTTTTATTCATGTAACATCTGCCCTGATTTTAATGCAGGAAATTGAGGAGTCTGGGAATAAGTATAATATTTATAGCATATAGAGTAACAGAACAGAAAGCCATGACACTAAATAGCACACGACCCTGCAATTAATGTACCTGTAAAACTTGTGAACTTATTTCCACATTGGACTATGTGGTTACATCACAAAACGGACAATTCAAGGCTCATAGGAGTTATACATGTGCATCACAACATGTTGTTTATTTCATTCAGTGCAAGAGATGTCCACAAACTGGTTATGTTGGAGAGACAAGCCAACAGCTCTGCACTAGGATGAACTCACACAGACATACTATTAAAACAAAGAAGACTGAAAAACCAGTGGGCAACACTTCTCCCATCCTGACCACTCAATTTTGGATATGTCAGTAATGGTTTTAAAGGAAATCTCAAAAGCACCAACAGAGACAAGCTTTTGAAATTAAATTTATGTTACATCTCAATATGGTAGCAAATGGGATGAACATAAATCTGGTCTATGGGACATTATAAAATTTAACATCAACAGACCTGTTCTTCTTCGGACTGACATATTATAGGACTTCAGCACATGTGGTGTGTCTGTGTGTGTGTGTGTGTTGGGAGGTATGTGAATATGGCAGGTGTGGGTCTTGCTGTCACATTGAGGTAGGCTTCTATTTAGATACATGGAGTCACAGTGTGTTATTACTCTTACTTTGCACACATAATGAATATTAATTCCTCCTTACCATTTAACTTCACCCGGGAGTGGGTGATTCATTTGTACCATATTCAGATTCCCTAGCCTGTTACTATACATACAGTAGTGTTATTATAGACCCACATCATTTTAACTCTGAACATATTGGGGTATGAGATCTCATTTGCATGGGTGTCCTTAACAGATCTATTTACCTTATGCTAATATTGTAGTGATTTGTGGAAATGTAAGTATGTTTGGACTCTTGTCTTACACACACATATTTTATATTTACTTTAGTTACCTTACCCTGGAGGGTAGAAGTTTTATTTCATTGTGGTTCTATCCAGAATCCTTGGAGCTGTTACTGCGAGATAGGAGTAAGGTTAAATAGTGTCACATTTTGTTCTGATGATATTAGGATACATGATCTCATTTACTTGGGATTTCATGACAAGTTGAATTCCTTTGGGTAAGAATTGCAGTAACTGATGTGAATGGAGTGCATTAGAGTGTGTGTGTGCGTGTGTGTGTGTGTGTGTGTGCACACGCATGTGGTTGTGTGTGTGTGTATATCTCCTTATAACTAATTATCCCTCTCACTATTATGAGGTTATGGGATGGGGTATGGTGTGTTGTGTATGTGGAGGGAGGAGAACATTTTATTCTTATCTCTTATTCAGATTCCTTAGACATTTGTGGTACATCAAGTTGTTATACGCTGAAAATTTATTGACATCAGTACATATCAGGCTGCATGGTCTAAATTCCTTGGTGGTCCTTGACAAGAGTTTTTGTTTGACATTAATACTGTCAATTTATAGTTATATTATCATTTATAAAGTCCTGTTACTACACTATATGCTTTTGAAGTTTATGGGGCATAATATCTAACTGGAGAGCATAGCTGGGTAATGGGTCCAGCTAAGTTTTACACATCATACAGTATGTGCTGATCTTTTAAGACAGCTTTACTGGTAATTATTTGTCTATAATACATATATTGATGCTTCCTGTAGTCCTAAAACAATCTTAGTATGTCTTTAATCTGGGTGGGGCTGTTTTTTAGTAATTGCATTCTAATACACTTTGTAACACTCATAGTTTGATTTAAGAGCCATCTGCTCAAATAGTTATCTAAGTGTCAATTTAATTTATTTTCAGTTGAGTTCTTTATATGTGTTTTGCACTAAGCACCTTTGACCCTGAGACTCTCCCACCTTATAGTGACAGGGTACTATTGCTTCTCTGACATCATCTTCTGTTTTTTTTAAATGAGTATTTTAAACCAATAGGGATTTTTCTGCATGATCTAGTTGTTGTAAGTATTGCTTTTTTTAAATAACTGTCATTACACGCTTCTGAAAAAGGACTGCATTGGTCCAAAAGCTAGAGCATTTTGTTCTTGTTATTACATCTATGGTTGGTCCACTAAAAGGTATCAAATCATTTGCTTCTGGATCTGTTCTTACAAGGACCAATACAGCAAATACTAAATCTAGATTTCATTATTTCCTGAGTAACAGTGTAAATGCTAAAGCCAGTTTGTCAAATTAATTTTCTGCTAAACCATATACATCAGCAACAAAATATCCTCATAAAAATAATCACATACTTTATCACACAATTCATTTTATCTTTATTATTGTTTGGCACATAGGATATAACTACAGTACTGTGGTGCCATACAATTAATCTTTCATCACATTACAAACTAGAGATCACATAGAAAAATATTTAAAAAAGGCTGCTCTGTTATGAATGTTCCAGACATTCAAACAGGCCTGACTGCACACACAGATAGTGGCTCCAACTATCGTATGTGATGTATGATTTATGAATGCAAATCCTAACAGATATGGCACTAAGTTACATCAATTTATCATCGCTGGAGAGTATTGAAAACTGTTGTTATTCTAAATCCAGATATGATTCCTTAGCATGTAGATTCAACTGATGTTGCTGCAGTACTCTGTGGTGAAACTTGGATATACTGTATAAATAATGCCAGCAGAAAGACCATCAGTCCATCCACTCCGCCCTGTTATAGCCTATGCTACCCTGAGACCTGCTGTCTATTCAGAGGTTTCAGGATACCTCAGATTTCTTATGTTGTGACCAGACAGAGCAAAAAATATGGATGGTGGAGGCTCTGCACTGAGATGGTCCTATAATATTTTTCCAGAGTGGTTAGTGATACTAAAATGACACAAAGGGTGCAGTTCTCATTTACTGTGATATCACTAGTATTGAGGGACTGCTATGTGTGAATAAATACCTTGCATATAGGGAACAAGCTAAATTTATGGAGGAAATTATGTTTAGCTACTGTGTACTGTATGTGACAGCTCCATACTCATTAGCTTCATCAAAGCATACACCTTACCAAATAACTCCATTAAAATAATAAATGGCTGTTGTATTGGACCACTCATGTAGTTTTATAATTCAGAGCACAGAATATGGCCAAATGGGTTCAGCAGCTGACGTTTATTTGTGAAAGATCCGCACTGGAATATATGCCTGTCTGTCTGTCTGTCTGTCTGTCTGTCTGTCTGTCTGTCTATCTATCTATCTATCTATCTATCTATCTATCTATGGCAACTGACATTGAACCTGAGCTACTTTACCACCAGAACAGGTAGATCTGACTGTGGTTTAACAGCTCATCTGAAAGAAATCGGAATAGTCTTCTTTCCCCATGCTTTATACTCTATGCTGCATTTAGAAGAAAAAATCATTATAATGCCAAAAACTGAAAGATACTGTGCACTGAAGACTGTTGAATGAAAAAGACACGATGGCCAAGACCAGGAGAGATAATGAGTTTTCTACCACCTCAGAACTGTAAAGTTAAATTCCTTATTCACTCAACATGTGCTTGCCTTCTTATTGCTTTCTTTGCCCTCACGTCTCATTTTGGATACTGTATTCTACTAAATAAATTGACACCTGTAAGATTAATTTAATTAGAATGCTGATGCAATAGCCTTGTTGAAAGTTATAAGTGAAGGAAGCATAGTTTGTAAACTGCACTCTCCACGACTGAGCAAAAATAATACATATCACGAGCTATAAAAAAGGACAATCATTTTACAAACATGCAAGCATAAAAAATATTGACTGCTATTTTTTAAATAATAAATGGCTGTATTGTGGGACCACTCCTGTAGTTTAAATAATTCAGAGCACAGGAATGTGGACAAATGGGTTCAGCAGCTGACATTTATTTGCGAAAGATCCACTACATTAAAATAATCTGCTCCATCAAAATCATAAATGGCTGATGTATCGGACCATTCACGTACAGCAGTTTAATAATTCAGAGCACAGGAACTAGCTGCACTGAGCTAAAATAATGCAATTGCTAGCTACAAAGAAATGGCATAATCATTGTGTGCACACGCAAGCATTAAAAATAATGACTGTCATTTTTAAATGATAAAGTATAAAATGAAATATATCATTTACACTAGTGATTAACTATCATGGTAATCGTTGGCACTATAATTAATGTGGTAGGATATACATACTGTAGTTCTATACAGTTAGTGCACACTGTGATTGTACTAGGGCCCTGTCCACTGTCTTGGTCACTAAGTGATTGCTGCAGCCACTACGCACCATGGTGGAGGGTTGCAAGGCTGTTACTGGAAAGCCAGAGGAAGAAGAGAACTGTCCTGGGGAGATATAATGCTACAGAAGAGTGGTCAGGAGTGAATATATGTGTCATGCATTGGACTGCCAGAGACTTAACAGCAAATGCAACTAACTGGTCCATAATGGCCATAATTAATTCCCCTAATATTTAATGCCAAGTGGATAAGCTTCTTGTTCTCAGAGATTTGATAACTGGACTGTCCTGTTGACAAATGCACATAGTCTAGGTAATAAAAAGGGAATTAGAGATAATACTAAAAAGAAAAATATTAAGATGTGTGCAGTTACTGAAACTTGGTGGAAATTAGATGATTGGGGAACAGTGATAGATGGGTATCAGGTTTTAGATGTGATAGGGAGGAAGACGAGGAGGAGGGTGGCCTATATGTTCAAAATGGTATTATTGCCCATAAATTTATCACCATTGATCCTGAATTTGAACAACTGGTAGTGCAAATTAAGCCTCCATGGGAAAACAGATATTGGTGGGAGTAAATTATAGACCACCCTCTTTAAATACTGGGAAAACTCTTGAATTAATCCAACATATGAAAGAATTAGATGCATCAAAAATATGTTACTCGGTGATTTTAATTTTAGTGGAATCAATTGGAATTCCTGGTATCTTCCTGTACTAGAGAGTCAGCCTTCTTGGAAGCAATTGACACCTTAGCTTTACAAAATTATGTCCAGAAGGGGACCAGAGGCTCAAAGATATTAGATGTAGTTATTTTTTTTATTTTATTTAGTTGTTTAACCAGGTATAGCACACTAAGCTGAAAGCTTTTTACAGGAGTGACCTGGAAGCACAAGGAGGTTAAGTGACTTGCTCAGGGTCACACAGTATGCAAGTGGAAGCTGTGGATTCAAAACCCAGGTCTGGTCTGCTGGATGTCACCAGATTTGCAGCTCAGAGCCTTTCTTCTTAGTTCTTAGTAATATGAAAGAACAAGTCATAGGATGCCGGGTTAGAGAACCACTACTGGAAGTGACCATAATATGGTTGAGCTAGATATGAAATTAAAGATAAGATCCAAGTATGGTCTACCAAAATAAAAAAAACTCTAATAATGTAGACTATGATAAATTACAGATAGCTGTTAGTAATTGGGACCAGAAAGTGATGTTTTCAGAACTTGGGGATGAGGAAATGTGGAGTGAATTTAAAACATTTTACATGGTTTAATAGAAACTGAAATCTCCACTAAAATAAAAAAATTGTAAAGATTCAATTTTGGTATTCCAACAAAATTCATAAACTTATTAAAGGGAAAAATAGGGCCTATAAACAGTTTAAAATATATAACAATATGAGATCTAAAATGAAATACAGAAAAGATTGAGGAAACTAAAAAAGGATTAGCAAGATCAAAAAGAATTTTGAAAAATTAGTCTCTCGAGTGGCAGATAACCAAAATGCATTTTATGGTTATGTTGCCTCATTGAAACAAAAGATAATAAAGTGGGTCCACTGATGGTAGGGGAAAATCAAATTTCTAATAGTAAAGAAATGGCCATAGAATTTAACAATTACTTTAATAGTGTTTATTTAACTGAACCAAAACTTGATAAAGAGTTCTCCATTGAAGATACCAATAAACTGAAAAGATCTGCTACAGTTGTCCTCCAAAAACTTAATAACTTGAAAGTAACTACATCTCCAGGCCCAGATGGGATGCATCCCAGACTATTAAAAGTAATAGCTCCTGTAATATGTGAACTGTTACAGGTTATTTTTCAGTCCTCCTTAGATAGTGGAGTGATCCCGGAGGACTGGCAGTTGGCTAATGTAATCCCAATTCATAAGAATGGTACTAAAACTAGTTTTCAAATTATCACCCTATAAGCCTTACTAGTATAATTAGTAAATTACTGGAATCTATTTTGAAAGAATATATTGAAAAGAGTGTAAAGGTAGGGGAATGTGAATGTAAGGCAGCATGGATTTGTAAGTGGTTGGTCAGTTTTGACTAATCTCTTGTCATTTTTGAAATTGTGAGTTTAGCACTAGATCGTAATCTGCCTGTAGATGTATTATATATCGATTTGAAAGAGCATTCGATACGTATCACATGGTGAATTGCTCATTATATTGGGCAAATCTGGCATAGATTGTTTTGTCCTTAGATGGACTGCCATTTGGCTTGACAATAGGAAAGTCAATCATCTGATTGGACTTTGGTGCCCAGTGGTGTCCCTCAGGGATCTGTTAGGGGCCTGTTTTGTGTGGGATATTGGTTCTTCTTTGTAAAATTTGCAGATGATATGAAAGTGGTGCGGTAGTTACTAATCAATTAGATGCTAAGCAATTTCAGGATAATATCAATCGTTTATATGAATCAGCCATGGGGATTAAATTAAAATTTAACTTATCAAAATGGAAGATCATGCACTTGGGAAGAAACAACCATGAATTTGAATATTTACTAGATGGGTTAGTTTAATGACTATAAATGTTGAAAAGGATCTGGAGTATGGATCAATAAAGAATTAGAATTTGCCTATCACTGTGTAATAACTGTTAAAAAAGCCTACGGATATTGGCAACAATTATGAGGAACATTAGAAGTAGAGAAAGAGATGATTGTACCCCTCTTATTGCCTCTTGTCAGACCCTACTTGGAGTATGCTGGGTCTGTATGGCAACCTTGTCTCAAACAGGTATGAGGCATTTGGAGGGTTCAGCGACAGGCTACTAGAAGGATTAAAGGCATGGGACTTCCCATGAGGATAGGTTGAAAGAACTTGTATTATATTCATTGCAATATAGGAGATACCATGGGGATATGTGTTTGATTTACAAAGCAAGTAGGGAACCTGTCATATGGAAATCTTTAAGTTTACAAGGACGGCAAAGTATAGTTACAAATCGGGTCATCAATATCAACTAAGAGGAGATAGTTATAAAACTAATAAAAGAGAGTATGGTTTTCCCAGCTAACAGTTAGCCAATGGAATGCATTATCTGCCTCTGTGGTTTCATGTGAAACTATCAGCCAGTTTAAGTTAACTTTAGATAAGCATAAGCTAAATTGTCTCTATCAGACTTTGTAAATCTGATGTGCAGGACACTTATGCCTAACAGCTAAAGTTCCTGATTGTTCCTATGATTCCTATATAATGTAATAGTGGACTGAGATTAGGCAGAAATCAGATGTCTCACTCATTCATACAGAGCCACTGCAAGGCATAGTGGGCACAAATCCCATTTGTTCCATGATAACATCTGGGACAATAATTGGCATTTCTACAAAGTCACAGGAGGGTCCCTCCTGTGACTGATGAATATGGTGTGTGTAATGCAAAAGGGTGAGTCATAGAGGGGTAACAAAATACTCCCTGCTTTTTAGCCAAGCACCTTCTGCAACTGAGAATTGGGCTTGTGTTTCTTTCTATTGGTGTGGCCTATAGGGAACTGCATGCAACATAGTATCTATGTTCACAGTTGGGGCCTTAATATTTGGATTTGAGTATTAGTCCATATCGGTACAAAACCATACTTCAGGTTTGCATTGGTTTTGATTAAATACATCCAAAGCAAAACACTGATTTCAATGTCCCCATCTCCTTGTGCTTGGCCTGACCATGTCTTCAGCCTCCCATCCTACCCAGTCTTCCTGAAAAGCTACCAACATCCACCTGCACACTTGAAGACTCACTGCCTCTGAGAAACTATTCTATGAAGAGAGGAACAGGTACGTCAAACATCTTGAACAATGAAGCCAGACAGGATGCAACACAGTACCTTGCAGTATTATTGCAGAGTGATGCAAAATGCTACAGGAACAGTGCACTACAGGGGCGATATTATTACATTGCATCCCGTTGACTCCTGTAGCACCTGTTACCCCCACACTGTGTTTTAAATTGAGACAAGGGTTTTGCAGCAGAAGTGAAGCCTGCCCCTGGATCAGGAGGAAAGGTCCTTTGGTGGCTGATCATAGCTGGCTTTGTCAGTTATAGTGTCAAGAAAATGCAGCCAGTGCCAGCTCTAAAATTCATGAGATGTGGTTCTGACTATCAAAAGTCCTTCAGGCTCCTACCAAGAAATCTCTGTTCAAATGGCCCATGCATTCATGTGCTAAGGCAGAGCTCTAAAAGCACTCTGATTTAGTGCTTTCAATTTTCAGATCCATGCTTATCAATACTGACCTATAGGTTGGCTGAAAATAATGACTGGACTGCACCAGACAAGGTGCCTGTGCTATTTCTATGTGCCACACTAGATTCAAGGTCTGTTTCCAGGGGTGACCTGGGAGACTTGGGAGGTTAAGTGACTTACTTAGGATAGATCCAGAAGCAAATGATTTGATACCTTTGATGGACCAACATAGATGTAACAACAAGAACAAAGTGCTCTAGCTTTTGGACTAACCAGACCTTCTTCTGAAGCTAATGGCAGTTGTTTAGAAAATACAATACTTTTAACAGCTAGATCATGCAGAAAAAAAACAGAAAAAATCCCCATTGGTTTAAAATACTCATTTAAAAATACAGAAGATGATGTCAGAGAAGCTTAACAGTATCATATTACCTTCAGCCAGGAGGGTCGTCAGGTCAAAGGTGCTTGGTGGAATACACATACAAAGAATCCTACTGAATATAAATTGAATTGACATAAGATAACACTGCTGGAGCAAATGACTCTTAAATCAAGCTAGGAGTGTCACAGTTTGTATAAGGATGTGATTACTGAAAAGCAACCCTCACCCAGATTAAAAGACATACTAAGATTGTATTAGGCTCCAAGAAGTTTCAATGCATGCATTATAGACAAGAAATTACCAGTAAAGTTATCTTAAAACATCAGTGTACACTGTATGATGTGTAAAACCTAGCTGGACCTGTCACCCAGCTGTACTCTCCAGCTAGATATCATGCCCCATAAATTTCAAAAACTTCTAGTGTAGTGACAGGACTTTATAAATGATAATTTAAATATAAATTGACAGTATTAGTGTCAAACAAAAACTCTAGTCAGGACCATCAAATAAGATCCGCACATGCTCAAAGTAGCTTGTTCTTGCGCATGTGCTGATTTCGGACCTGCTTTTAAAAGTAAATTGCTGGCCTCTTGGTCCTCGGTTTTGTTCCTACACACCAGCAACAGTTCCAGTAATTATGATGCTCCAGAAGGAAGTGATTTTATATACTGCATGTACCAAAACTGCACTCGGGACCGCGACTTGTGGCAGACGGCCGTCTTGTACAGCATATGCTTCGGGTGCAAGGTGAGTTTCAGCCAGTCCCGACTAATAACCTAATCTTTAAAAATAAGCCAAACCAACCTAATTAACTACGTTTGTGAGGTATAAGCGCATTCTATACTCGGTCTTTGATACATGTGCCAAGAGGCACACTACTTGCATTTAGTGAAAATGGACACGCAAAGCTGACAGTGCCCCTTTAAAATTAGAGCACAGTATTTGTGAAAGTTGAGAATTAGACACCATGCCAACAGACAGCATGTAGGTGAACTGAGGTTTCTACTTAATGAGAATCCTGGAATGCCTGAAGGTGGTTGGGGAAGTGCTAATTAAAGGTATGCCCTGGTCCTTTCAAATACATGTACCAGACAACATTTTGTTCATTCTAAACTTCTGCTTGCAGTGGTGAATGCAGTCCCCAGAGAAAGAACAGGTCAGAATGTTGATAAGAAAAGAATGCCTGCTGATTAGCTCCTACTGTTCCCAGAACAATGTAAGTGGAAACATTTGGCAATGAGAAATACATGTTGTGCTCTATGTCACTGTAAAATAAATTATAACAAATGAAATAAATTAAAAACATAACACAGCAGGACTTTGAGTTTCTAACTCATTAATTTGTATAAGGAATATTTGCAGAATCTGCTTATAATAAAGCAGCAATCATACACACACACATGCACACGCACACACCAAACTGAAGATATTTTATGCTCTGCTCATTTGTATTGTTAGCATACAAAATGTTACTAGTATGTTAAATCAATTATAGGGTTCAAAACTGGAGCCACAGACATTCAATACCTTACAGTTGACTCTTCACTCCCTGTCTACCCATTGCCTTGCATTTTGAGAAATTCCAGTCAGAGAAAAATCACAAGTAGATTTAGTGATTTCTAGTGGTTGCTCTATACCTGTTGTTCCTACTGACTTGGTGTCCATTTAGTAAAATTATTTTGGTTACATGGAGAAAAAAGACAGCGTGCAATTATTTCATACTATGCACCTGGTCTGAACATATTCATGAATATACTATAGGTGATTTAATGAATAATTTATACTAAAAGAATTCTAAGTAAATAGCATGTTTCCTTTTTTAATCATCAAACAAAAAGTATTTAACTGTATGGACTTCATCAGTAGCAACAACTGAGATAAAGCAAGTGCAAGTAAGAAGGATGCTGCATGAGATTTTTGCATGAAGGCTATTTCTGTGTGTGCCACTATGGGAAGATGTCAAGTGAAGTGACAACAGTAAGATGCTGGATGTACAGTATACTGTAAATTCGACCACGTTGTTTCCATGAGTGAATTTATGTCTGTAAAGTAACGTTTTAATGAATAACAAACTTTCAGGAACATGCTTGGCAACTACTTAATTTAAGACTATTGCCAACATTATGTTGTCTAGTTACAGCTACAGTATAATGGACTAAAACATCTGTACTAGATCAATCTTGAGCTATAGTATGGTGTTTTAAACATGTGCCATGCAGTTAATTGTTCAGGTTTGACAGTTCACATCTACAGTGTTTTATTATTATTACATCTACTGTAACTTAATGAGTCAAATCATTTCCTGCCTGACAGTCAGTGGCAAATTGTGTTATGTTAAAAAGCCTCATAGAAATGAACTTGTGTACCTGTTGTGTATTAAACTTACTGTAGCACTATACAGTATCTACTATGCGGATCTATTGTTTCTGTTCTTTTCTTTTTAAAGGTTAAGCAACATAAGTAACTTTCTTGACTGCTATAAAGAGTGCCTTTAAAACTTAAATACTTAAGTATGGATACAGTAGACACTGTAAATGGTGCACATTACACTGTTCATTTTTATGTGACTCAGCCTGTATTACTTAAGAAAATACAGCATACACTCATCATTTCCAAGGTACTGTACATTACATCTGGACATTTTTTTCACAACCCCACTGTGCTTGTTGTACAATGTTTCTTATTTTAGTTTTATATCCCTTCATTGCTTGGTGGTGGCATTTGGTAACATCTCTTATCAAGCTGTGTGACCAGGTGGCAGGAATGTGTGATCAGGGGGCAGGCATGCACGAGTTGGATGACATGTCCTTTTTCTGGGAACCCACTTTGCTTACTTTAGCCTATGGCTGGGACTTGTCACTGTATTCAAGTCAGCTATGGGAACCCACAGGATAGTAACATAAAAGACTGTATGTGAGTGACCTGAATTGCAAGCTTAATTTTACTGAATTTAAATTTAATGGCTGGTCATTGGGTGTGGTTACTTTTCCACTGATTGCACACCCCACCCCGCATTTTTATTTTGATTCATCATCTGGCATTAGAGAAATTACACTGATCCAACTTATGGGGTTAGAAAATGTGATTGTACTGTAATTGTGGCACATTGTTATGCCTCTGATGGTCCAGTAATGTTCAACTACTTTGTCATAACTGCAAAACACAAAATCTGAAGCTTGCATTGATATTCCATCATTTGTTTCCTGATTCCATGCAGTTAGCATCACAACTTCTGAAGATTTTATATTTAATATTGGCACACTGTGTCATGGTCCTTGACCCCGCCACACACACACACATTCACACACTCAGTATAAAAGCAAAATGTGATGGCCTTTCTTACATTCTGTTGCCTTATGGTGCTGCACTCAATGTGATTTTAATGAGCATCTTCACAATGTTGAGAAAGCTGAACAATTTTGTGATTGCAGACATACTGAGTACTGACTGTACTTACAGTACCTATTTTGGACATAATTGTCTCAGCAGGTGGAAAAGGGATGGGTAGTGAACATCAGGATCATGTCACATCAGAAAATTTTACATGATATTTTTGCATATACAGTAACATGTTAAATGTTGGTTTAGGATGTCCCCATTCATCCTTCCATATAATGCTCCAATATCAATCTACTTGAGTGAAGAGCTGTGAAATACAGTAGATTTGTACAAGCTGGCATGAGTTTGATCCCCACTAACTCCAGCTGTAAAATTTCAACAGGCAGCAGTATCAGACTTTCTCTCCCAAAAAGTCATGACAGCATAGGAGATATGGAGATATTGAGCACAGGAGCCCAGCCATGAGAGCATAGGAGATATGGAGATATTTTTGTTTGGATACTTCAGTTGATTTAGTAACCACAAACAAAAAAGGAGTCGCAGACTGAGTGCTGGATATTCCATATTTCCTATTTATTTTGTGAGCAATAAGCTCCGCATCAAGAACATGAAAAAAATAAGCCTCACATTGTTGACTCAAGACTCATTACTACATAATGTTGCAATATCAATCAGTTTTAGTAAAGAGCTGTGAAATATAGTTGATCTGTGCAAGCTGACATGAGTTTGATCCCCACTAACTCCACTTGTAAAATTTCAACAGGCAGCGGTATCGGACTTTCTCTCCCAAAGAGTCATGAGAGCATAGGAGATATGGAGCATAGAGCCCAGTCATGAAAGCATTTTATTTGGATTTTTTCCTGCCTCCATGTCTCCCCTGTTGGCCTCTCCTTCAGGCGATCAGTGGTCTTTGTCCCTCCTACCGCTCACTCACTCCTCTGCCCATAGCCACTGTTCCCCACCTCAGATGGCAACCACTCTTGGGGTAATCTAGAGTAACTCTTCACCAGATGGGTCCTCCTCTGAGGAGGAGAAAGGTACCAGTAGGGGCTGGCCAGCTCAACTACTTGGCCCCTTGGGTGCTGCTGAGGTGGTCTCTGGGGCCCGACCAGGGCAGTCATGCCAGTGGAGGGACGGATGGCCATCATCCAGTTGAGCAGAGGAAACTTTCCTTTCTTCTCTAAGGCGTGGCGGTACCATGATGTCAAGGCATATGCTGGACGTCTGCCCACCACCTTGTATTCAGTCAGTTGGTGGACATGTTGTACCCCAGTTTCCACTGGGAGTCAGCAGCTGCTGCACTGCATTCCAAGCCCCGGAGAAGGCAAGCAGTCATTGGATGCTCCAGTCTTTTCTCCGGCTGCCCTCCAGCAACTCGAGTCCTTTCCTGAACCGGGTCACCATCGTCACAAGTGGAAATCCAACTGCTGTGCTGATGGGCTGGCTATTCAGATTTTTATTTCAATGCCTCAGTTGATTCAGTAACCACAAAAAAAAAAAAAAGGGTTGCCCATATCACTACAAACAATCTAATTACGTCAGAATTATTCCACTCCACCTGCTGGTGCACCTGAACACACTTTGGGAAAAAATATTCACTTCAGGGCTTCAATGTGTTGCGGTCACAATCAGGAGGATTAGCAGGAAGTACATTTTGGATGTAACTATAACATGCCACACAAGCTGCACAGTGATGCAGCGAAAGTGGCATACTGAGCAGTGCAGTGCCACACCAACCAGTATAACACAGAACCAGTCAACTTATCAGTAGCAAACAATGTATGCTGGTATTCGGAACTGTTTCCTGACATGAAGTTTATTCTTCACAATCTGCTTAAAGATGTTGTGGATATTCCAGCTTAGGATCTGTTTACTCTTGGACATGTTAAAGGAGAGAATGTATATGATATCAGTTTTAGGAATGTATACACCTTAAAACATTCTGGCAGAAGTTTGAAGGAGTAGAACATCTAAATATTTGGCAAGATTTTTTCATATCCCACTTCCTAAACCCACTTAAAAAACATTACTTTGCTCTTTAGAAGTGAGGTGTTAATATTGAAGGTATTCAGTACTGGATAAAACAAAATGTGATATTCAACAAAAACCCACCCCATTCTAGATAAAGATTTAGTATGGATGGTGGGTAGAAAGTCAAGAGTAAAACTAAAACACACTGATTCCGGGGTCAAACACCTTCCCAGCAGTTTTTATATTGGAAGGGATTTGTTTCTATCTGAGGCAGTCTAGGACTTGCCATAAGTGTGGCACATGGGACCACGTGATGCAGCGCTCAGAGTAGCAGCTCTTGGGCCAGCTCCATCGACCAGCATTATTTTCCAGTTTATATTAATAATCCCGACAAGCCTATGATATTTTCTTTTGCTGAAATCTACCTCTTCTGACTGTAGAGATAAGTTTGGGATATAGATATGGATGCTGAAATGTATCTAGTTCTGCCGAGACATACTCCTCCTGTCCCTCTGGAAAAATCAGTAAACACTCTCAGGCACAGCAGGGTGTTAGTGGTAGCCTGCTACCACAGTGACCTCCCTCAATTCAACTTCAGGTGACTCCCCCACTCTCAGCGATTCCTTTAAGGAATTCAGCCCATTTCGAGATGACCTGAAATCACTGACTAATGAAGTTAAACAGATGGCATCAGACAGTATGATCTCTCCACCAGGATGGCAGACAATGAAACGCGCCTTATCTCCTTGGGGAAAAAGAGCCGACTGGATGAATAATGAAGCCATTGATAACAGGCACAGAATAAAAAATTGGAAACTAAAATTGAAGATTTGGAGTGGAGAAGTCTCAGAAATAATGTTGTCATTGGTTTTCTGGAGAAGGAGGAAAGGAGCAACACTATCTTATTATCCAAAACTGATCAAGAAGTTAGTAGGCCCTTCCCCTTTGGTGTATCCTATACCATAGAGCAGGCCCATACAGCACAAAAGCCGATGCTGCCCCCAGCTCATCACCTCGGCCTCTAATATTTAAGTTTCTGAATTTTCAAGAGAAACAACTGTTTTAGGAAAATCAAGGAGCTTCAGGAGATACAGTGGAGGGGACAAAAATCTGAATCACCTGAGGGTTTACCAGCTTCGTAAGACAGCGGAGAACTCAATTTCACCCCATTGTCATGAAGTTAATAGCAGCCAGAGTGAAATTCAAGATGGGATATCCAGAAGGTGCTATTATCAGGATCCTGGGCCACATTTGAAGAGGCTGAAACAGCGAGATAGCCCTTCAGAAAGCTTTACCACACCTCTTCCATAACTGCTGAAAGGGGACTGTTGAAACATTATTTTCCTGACAAAGAAGAGTAGAAAATAATATGGATCTACTAAGGAAGTTAGTATCTTGTGGATAGTAATATCCATCATGTTTCTTGGACTTTGCTGTTCGATGACCAGTTTTGTTTGGGCAAAAGGGTGCAGCATTTAAATGTGTTGAAAGGAACTGGACTATCACATCTAAGTGCTCACAGAAAGAGTGTGGAGAAGAACCTGATTTATGGCTCAGGCATCACACTAAGGACCTGACTTTATTTGGATTATTAGAAATGGCAAATAATAAGAGATATTTTGATTTGTTAGGGTGCAGGAAGACACTCTATTACAGATATCAGGTCTTGCTATTGTTCCTGTTACAAGAAACACTAGCAGTTAATTACCACTAGAGGGATCTCTTTCCACAAGCTTAAATAGGTCCTAACTAATTTCCCTATTAAGTAATATGATCTGGAGACCAGGGAACAATGTTATCTTCAATTTGTTTTTCATCCTGGTGAATCTCTGACTTGGAAGAATATGCATCTTTATTTGTTTTGGTTACAATCTATTAGACTAACAAACTTTAGACCTTGAAAGTAAATAGCCTCCCTGGTGGCCCACATTTTCAACCTATCCTTACCCAGGGTCAGATCCCCGATATCTGGAAGGTTGCCAAGGTCATCCCTGTCCCTAAGCAGGGCGACCCCAAAATCCTGGATAACTACCGTCCCATAGCCATCCTCTCGGCTGTCAGCAAGCTCCTGGAAAAGGTGGTAGCCAAACAACTCTCGAGTATATCCACTCTAATGGACTGCTGTCCCCTGCCCAACATGGCTTTAGTAAGGCACAGCACTTCCACAGCTCTCATCTCAGTCTCTTCCAGCATCAGAGCTGCAATGGATCTGGGACAACTCTCAGGTGCTGTGTCAATTGGCTTATCCAAGGCCTTGACCTCGTTGACCACGACCTGCTTGCCTCATGAGATGAGGTCCCTTGGTTTGTCGCCTCTGCTCTAAACTGGGTCTCTGACTATCTGAATGGCAAACAACAACTAACTAAATTCAACAAAGTCCTCTCTGCCCCCTGCCTGTAACCTCTGGTGTCCCACAGGGCTCTGTGCTGGGTCCCCTACTCTTTTCCCTGTTTATTAACAATCTCCCACTGTGGTCACCAGTTGCGAGTTACCATGTATGTGGATGACCTGGTTCTCCTGGCCCACTCCTGTGATCCAGCCACTTTAAACCGTCACTTATCAGAGGACCTCCGGAACATCCAGGCATGGCTCTCAACCATAAACTGGTCCTTAACCAAAAAAAAACCAGGCCATGCTCTTGGCTCCTCTGCCAAAATTCGGGCCTCTTCAACTCCCCTGCATATCAACTATAAGATGGCACCCCTCTTCCTGTGACCTCCCTTAAATATCTTGGAGTGGCGCAGTCCCCAACTGGACCTGGGTAGTCACATCCAAAATGCCTGCAGTGGGGTAAACCGTAAGCTGGGGCTGGCCTACAGGGCTCCGGTACAACCTCACCCCTGGCTCGTCTAGCTCTTGCCAGGGGAGTATTACTTCCTCCTCAGCTATGGCTCCTCATATTTGCTCATACTTCCCAGGCCCTCCTAAATAAGTGGAGCATGACGCACAACAACATTCCGTCGGTTTGCCCTGGCTGCAACCCCGCCTCACCCATCACTGTGAACTCTATGAGAAGCTTGGTTGGCTATCTCCGCCAATCACCTTAACTTTAGTACTGGGTGCCTCACAGCAAAGTAATCAGCTCTGGCACCCCTCCGGAACTGGCCTGGATTCTCGCCCTGCTGACCTCTCTCCCTACCGCTGAGATCCCAGGGCCCTGGCCTACTAAATGTACCTACCACCCGCACCATCATGGGGGACCGAGCTTTGCTGTTCATGCTCCCAGGCTTTGGAACTCCCTTCCTGAAAGTGTCCGCACTGCCCCTCTCACAAGCTTTCCGGACCTCCTGTGGGAATATCTTAAGCTGGTCTCGCTGTGAATGCCTAAAGCCTCCTTAGCACATAGCTCCAGTGCCCACTGGAATGCTGGCTTCACCACTCTCGTGCTGCTACCTATCCCTCCCTACCTTACTGACTGACTCCATGGTGCTCTTACGCTCATGATTCTTTACATGCCCTGCTGGTCAATGTATTTATTTCTAATTTTTATCTTGCCCCCAGCATTAGAAACTGGGTGTACTTTCCATTCAAATGTAAAACTGTAAAACTGTCTTTCTCTCCTGCTGTTGTATTTAATGTACTCGTTATACCCTATTACTGTATTGTTGTACCTGCTATACCCTATTGTACTATCCCGGTCGTTCCTTGAAAATAGGCATAAACTTGTCTAGTGTACCTACCAGGTTAACAAAAACTAAATAAATAAATAAAATAAATCAAGAGGTGTAACAAGTGGTCAGTCTCTGTAGATCTGGTTAGAGGCTACATTATATTTAAGAGATGTTATCCCTACCTTCTAGTTTAATAAGATAAGGAGGGGTTATAATACAATGGGAATTAGTAGTCCGTGAGATTTTTATATTGGTTATTAGACAATAATTGTTTAAAAAACATGATTTCAATTGTGTTTCGCTCTTAGGCTGGCGATGGGAATGCTGAACTGAGGGGAGGTTGAAGGATAGTCTGTATAGCGTTGTAGGTACAGTAAGGGGAGGGGCAGGATATCTCCTCAGTATGAGAAAAGAGTATGGTTATAGTCTACAGACATAAAGGGATTCAATAAGAAGGAGGAAGGGAAAGGGGTGTAAGAGTAGAGAAGATCAGAGCAAAACTAATCTGTTTAATGCCAATACATGCACTGATTAATAAGATTTCCAGTTTTCTTCTATCTGGGCTCATTTAAAGATGGAAAATGGCTAGTACAATATGAATAGCTACATGGAATGTAAAAAGGGTAAGGAAAAGTCAAACAATATCAAGTGTTAAAGCATCTGAATATCCTCTCAGCAGAGATAGTCTTTACTCAAGATTCTCATTTGTTGGACTCTGAGGCATCTCAGCTACGGAGGCAACAGACTGGTCAGATTTTCTCTGCTGAAGGCACATTCAGTAGCTGTGGAGTGATGATTCTTATTCATAAAGCTTCCTTTTTCACGGACCAAGGTGGTTAAAGACCAAGGCTAGATTCATTTTTGTTCAAGGCACAATTTTTAATAAAGAAATACTGTTAGGTAGTATTTTTTTTCAGTTGTTTAACCAGGAGTAGCACACTAAGCTGAAAGCTTTTACAGGAGCGACCTGGGAGCACAGGAAGTTAAGTGACTTGCTCAGGGTCACACAGTATGTAAGTGGAAGCTGTGGATTCAAACCCAAGTCTGGTCTGCTGGATGTCACCAGATTTGCAGCTCAGAGCCTTAAACCACTGTGCTATACTGCCTATTTACGGTTCTAACCAGGACACACCAGGATTCTTTACACAACTCATTCAAGTTTTAACTCCCTTTATTTCAACCCCGATGATCCTTGGGGAGATCTTAATTTGGTATATGATACAGCTTTAGACCATACCGGTCAACAGAAAAAGGCCTTTCACCTGCCCAAAGGTCATTAAGGGAATTAATTGACCAGACAGGGGTATGTGATACCTGGAAGGTCTTACACCCTTAGATAAAGAATATGCAAATACTTCCCTTTACATAGATCCTCATCCGAATAGACTATTTACTCCTTTCTCATTCTCTTATACCCGGGCTCTTGATGCATCGATCCAGCCTGGTCCTCCATCTGACCATTCTCTTTTTTAAGTCATACATCACTGATGTCATTACCTAAAAGAGGTTCAAGATGGAAATTAAATGACCAGTTGTTAAAGAATCCTGGTTTAATTCAACATATTCAAGAGCATATAGAACTGTTTATTGAACTTAATCAGGACTCAAATGGAGAGACTAGATATGGTATGGTGTGCCTTAAAGCCTATTTAAGGGGATTCTAATAAGTTTAGCTTCCAACAGGAAAAGCAACAGTACAGCACATGCCCCAATTATTATCCCAGATAAGGGTTATTGAGAGAGACTTATCTCCACACTCTCCTGACTCACTCAGACAGGAATTAATAAAGTTGAGAGCAGCCTATTTGGAAATTTTAAGAGAAAAGCAGAGTATACCATACTGAAAACAAAAGCCTCATATACAGATTGGGGAAAAGGCAGGATGCCTCTTGGCATAGAATTAAACAAATGGAGTATTCCCATTTCATAAGTTCAATACATTCTCAAATTGATGGCTCCTTAAAAACTAGCCCAAGTGATATTACAGCTGAATTTAATGATTATTATAAATCCCTATACGGGTCAATGCTATATCCCCAACTGTACAGAGTTTAAAGAAATATTTGGAAGAGGCCAATCTACCTCAGCTCATGGAGGAGCAACAGAAAGCGTTACTAGTCCCGATTACCAGCAGGGAACTGTCTGAAATAATTGGAGACTTACCTATGAATAAAACCCAGGGATAGATGGCTACTCGCCAATTTCTATCAAAAATTTAAGAAACAATTAATTCTTATGCTGCTTCCTTTATATCAACATATCCTCTCAGGAGCAGAGGTTGATCCAACTCTTTTGAGGTATTAATAATTCTATTACCAAAACCGAAAAAGCACCTGAATTTGTCACAAATTACTGGCCTATTTCCTGCTGAACCAAGGCGTTAAAATTTTAACTAAATTACTTGCTAATCATCTCAGTTTGGTAATTTCTACTCTGATTGGGCCACACAGGTTGGATTTATGAGGGAAGATCCTCATCAGATCACTTAGCACCCTGTCTCATGTTTTCTCTGTATCCAGGGATGCTCCTTTTCCTGCAGCTTTGTCTCCTGGATGCCGAGAAGGCATTTGACAGGATAAACTGGCAATATTAGTTCCAAACCTTAAAAGCATTCAGTTTTCCAATAGATTTTCAAAACTGGATCTGGTCTTTATACCGTCCCCAACTGCCCATGTTTCGGATAATGGTGTGACCTCAGAAGTTTTACACTTCATTCTGAATGAGACAAGGTTGCCCTTATCCCCATTACTCTTCAACATTTATTTAGAGCCTTTAATTTTAAACTGCAAAGTTGCCAAGTCATTCAAGTATTTCCATTCACCTCTGTGAGATCAAGGTCTCGGCCTACATGGATGACCTCCCCTTCAACTTTCAAATCCTATCACTTCCATACCTCCTATGCTAGACATTATAAATGCCTTCACTAGAGTCTCTAACTATAAATTGAACATGGGCAAGACAATTGTATTTCCTCTTAATCATAAATTATTCAAACCAGATAGCTTAGCTCTTGGACTCTGCTGGAAACAGAATTCCTTAAGATATCTAGGTATTGAACTCACCAGACAGTCAGGACATTCCCTTAAATTAAATCAAGATTCCCTTGTCCAAATCATAAATTAAGACCTTAACAGATGGGCATCACTCCCATTTCAATTTGGGGTAGAATAAACTTGATTAAAATGAATGTTTTCCCACAACCATTCTATCCCTCTAATTACTTAACATTTGGCTTCCATTTTCCTGGTTTAAAAGGTTCATACCCTTTTCACTAAATTTATTTGGAACAATAAAACCCTAGAATAGCTTACCATAAGTTAACTGATCCCAAACTCAGAGGAGGGTTATACCTCCCTTACCTTGGTCTTTATTTTGGGCCAGTCATATTAACAAATACTTAAAATGGCTCCCATTGGAGGTCTCATGTCATGCCCTATTCTGGATAAAACAGAAGTGATTCAGATACATTCTTGTGGCTTTGAACAAGAGGTCTTATTATATATTAGAGAGGGTCTTCTTCCTTCTAAGCTTAAAAATTCTCCTATAGCATTGTCCTTAGGATTCATGCCCAGCTTTGTCGCTGTCTTAAGTACGAACACACAACAGATCTTAAACAACCTTTATTAGGTAATCCTAACTTTAAAATAGATGACAGGACTATTTCTCCAAACTGGCTCCCATGTTTAAAAGATGTGCAAATTAATAGTCTTATTAATGAAGGTGATTTGTGGCTTCCAGTAAAAGATCTCAAAGAAAAGTTTAAGTTTCCAAATCAATTTACCCTTAAGGTCATTCAACTAAGACACCTTCTAATGCAAGTTTTAGGTCAGACCCTTCTTTAACAACTTGCACTTCTTTTCCAAAGAAATGTCCCACTTAGTTGGCCATCCAAAAGCAGTGTCAAAGATTTATAGCATATTGTTTGATTAGAAACATCCTGATTGTTTGGTCCTACTCAATATTGGACAACATTATTCCCAAACTTTACTATTGATTGGTCAGTTTTATGGTGCAATTGCCATGAGTGCATAACTCAAGACAGGTTAAGACTTATGCAGATGTATATTCTTCTGTAATGCATACTATTTACTGCATAAGCTTGCCAAATTAGGCTTAAAACCTCACCATTATGTGTCTGAAGCCACCAAGGGAAGGAACGTTATATCATATGTTCTGGTCTTGTCCCAAAGTGACTCCACTATGGACAACCATCCAGCAGGAATCTGATCCTTTTGGGTCTGAGGGCTCTGTTTACTACCAGAATTTGTCTTTTGGGTGACTTCTCGGTAATAAGGGTCTTTAACCTAAAATATTACATGGCTGTCATATCCATGTTGGGTAAGAAACTGACTAAGACATTGGGTGGATCAGGAGGACATTTCCTATAATGAGTGGCTTGCAGAACAGCTTGCAAATCTTAGAATGGAAAAAGCAATAGCAAATCTCAACAATAGACGGGAAAGTTTAAAAAATGTTGGGATCCTTTTGTACACCTTATATTCTTTATAAGTTATAATCTAGATGTAACTATGTATTGGCTTAACTGATTATGTCCTTCTTAGAAATGGCTGTGATGGAATGTCTATGGATAGGGTGGGGCTGCAAAGGAGGGGATGGATAAATGGGGAGGAGGGTGGTGAGTTAGGAGAGGGCAGATTCATACTGATATGATGACTCAAGTAGCTTGTAACATGCATATGTATATATGTCTTATGTATGTATGAAAATATCCTTTTAATAAACTTTAAATTGAAAAAAAATAATGTGGCACATGGACACGTTTAAGCTCTACCGCAGTCAACCCAGATGTAACTTATGTTTAGAATATGGTCATGTGTGCCTGGACTGTCCCAACCCTTTCCTATAATCTTTGTGAAGAGCAGGGGCATTCCTACCAAAAAGTGCCCCAGGGCAGCTCACAACAGACTGGACAGGGCAATGCATGATCAGGAAACTTTGATAATTGAGCAGCAAGTAAAGGTTATGCAAGCTACGTGAAAGTCCCTGACTACATTTACTGAGCCTAGACCCCTCCAGCATTGATTTGACAGAGATAGGTGAAGGTCCCAGCTCTAGCAACACCCTTATATCAGAAGACAGAACCCATGCACCACCCTCAGAATAGTTTTTACAAACTCTGTTGCCATGAATCAATCCCAACCTCAGCTGCAATGCCACCTCCCTCTGTACCTGCTGAGGAGGCTATGGTCACAGTCCAACACCACAGAAAAGACCACCCAAGAAAAAATAGAAACCAGAAAACCTGAATCCACTATCCTGTTAGAAACATATAAAATATTCTTGCTAAAAGGAAACAATGTGAAGATGAAGAGGAAGAGGAAGATAGGGAGATTCTGATACCTCATCAGTTACCTCAATCACGGAACTTATGATGGTATCATCAAAACAAAGTTCAGGGAAAGCTCAAAGAAAACTGCTTAGGAAGGATGGTACCCCTTCCTTTCTAAAGGTCTCAGTTTCTCCACCCTCTGTCCATCATTGTGAGCAGTATTAAATCCTTTAAAACTGCATTATTACTTTTCATATTCTCAAACAACTCCCCAATAATATTTTCTTTTACAGTCACCCTAATCAAAACCTCTTAATAATTAGCACAAACCATACTAGCATGGTCAGAAGGGGTCTTTTTGGTCCCAAGGAGAGATGTGTGATGGGTGGCCTTTTACTGAGAGGACCCCTTTTCCATTATAAAAAGCTTACTGAAATTTCCCTAGGAGAATCCTGTGTCTAGACATCTCTTGTAGTAACCAAGATCTCAGACTAATAAATATTTATACCCCTCATAGCATAGCAGCTGGAGTTCAAATTCATACAGCCATATGTGCACACAAAAAACTTATTATTTTCGGGGATACTTTAATTGCAGCTCATCACCCTTAGACAGAGGGGAAAACACAGAAAATCTTTAGCGATATGGCCTTTCTGAATACTATCATTAGCAATGCACAGTTTTATGATGGTGGGAAAATTCATGATCAGCAAGGCAGAAAATTTTTTCAAAGACACTTTACTCACTCATATTGATTATTTATTTTTCTCCATACAAAATTCTAGTACAGAAAGTAAATACCATCTCCATCGAAACCTCTGACCATTTGTCATTTCTTGTCTCTGCTGTATAGGCAACAATATCAGTATAACTCCAAATCAAGATGGACTTAATACTTCTTTATTAACAGAGGCAGATATTAAGTGGCATTGTAAACAATTAATCAAGGCAAGAGTTTCAGTTATATACACTTATGATAAAATAACTGAATAGTAGGCTCTAACTAAACAGGATATTAAAGGTCTATTTATAAAACAAGTCTCTTGGAAAGGAAAAACAGTATTTTAAATGCCTTAAACTAAGAGACAACTTGCATAACCTAATTTCTAGGGCACATGAAAGTAAAATAAACTTAGATAAAAAGCATATAAAACATGAAATGTTTAAATACCAATAAAATAGATCATTAAGTTTAAAGTTGGAAGCACAATTTGGAACTTAAGGTAGTCAACCATCTTTAGATTTATTTAAAAGTTGTGCAGATAGGATAAAAAATACAACAATAACTTCCCTATTCAAAACTGATACAGATAAAACTATGAGGATTACCACTATATTCAAGATATTGCACAAACCTATTTACATCAAATTTTGGGATCCCAACCAAAACTGTGTGGAAGGATTCCTACTTTGCTGATTTAAATATTCCTGTCCTCTTGGAGGAAGTAAAACAAATTCTCACAGCTGATATTTCATTAGAAGAAGAAAGATTTACTATTAAAAATTAAAAAACAACACCTCACCTAGAATAGATGGCTTAACTTCAGAATTTTACAAAACTTTTCAAGATTTAATTTGTCCAGTTTTGACTTTCCTTTTAACTTGATGATAACAATGGATAAATTACCTGTGGACTTCACACAAGCATTCATAAGGTTGTTATTTAAAATGGGGAAAAAATGTATAAATAACTGGAGATCTGCTAGTTTACTTAACATAGATTACAATATTTTGATGTCTATACTTGTCCACAGACTCACCACAGTTATGAAAGATTTAATTTCACCAGTCAAAACCAGTGCTATACCTGAGAGATCCATTTTTAATAACCTATTTTTTAAGAGACCTGGTGGACCTCAGGGACTCTAACCAATGTCAAGGAGTATTGTTATCCTTAGACCAAGGAAAAGCTTTTGACAATGTATATTTATTTGAAGTGTTGAAACATTACAAAATTCCTACAGTTTTTATTAATTGGATTGGTCTACTGTACAGGACATCGTTTGCACAACTTTGCATAAATAAGGCACTCAGGAAAAAATTAGAATACAAAGAATGCAGCATGGGTATCCTCATAGCCCTTTACTATAATTATTTGCAATTGTCCCTTTCATAAGGAACATCTACCACAATTCTAATATCCCTGGGATTGTAGTACCCAACAAAACTCTCCTACAAACATATGTGCATATGCAGATGATCAGTGTTTATGCTTTAAAGATGAAACAGGGTGCCACATTCAGCAATCACACTTGTGGAATGTACTCAAATTTCAGGAACTCATTTAAACTGACAAAAAATAACTATGTGGCTTAACCTAAATATTGCCAGTAACAGTATCATGCAGATGCATATGGGCTAGCAATGTAGCCTAGAGGTTAGAGTAATGAGCTGTGAATGAGCTTGGTACCTGCAGACCTGGGTTTGATTCTCATAGCCTCCACTTTCATACTGTGTGACTCTGAGCATATCACTTAACCAGCCCAAAGCTCCTGGGTCACCCCTGAAAGAGGCACTTGTGCCAAGTGGGTCTTACCTGGTTAACAAAGACTAAATAAATAAATAACTAAATAAATAATATAAAAGTTGAAACAGAACCTGTAAAAATTTTAGGGATTACTTTGGAACAATGAATGATGCTGTCCATAACTTAAAAACAGTTTTAACTATTGCACAGGGCCTTGTAAACCAGTGGGAAAAAACAATCAATCTCGAAAAGGAAAAGGATATATCTTATTAAAATCTTTTGGTCCCTCAGCTCACCTTTGTAGCTACTGTTTTCCATGCCTTTTATCTTGGAAGCACAAGTTTTGAAAATGTTTTTTCAAGGCCTGTGGGGCAGCAGATTAAACCCATAAAAATAAATTTTACATATTATGGATTTAGCCAAGGGTATTAATATGATTAATCCCATAGCTTTTTATAGCATTTTATCTATACAAACTTCATATCTCTCCTGAACAATACACACTCTTTTGGGAAGAATAGATTCAGAACAAATCTGGACTGGGGTTGAGGCTGATATGCAAATTTATCCTGTCCAACAATGGAATAATACATTTTCCTAGCTGTTTTACTTAGGTATGGATAGAGGATCCTTTTACCAAGGGCAACCCAAATCCTTCAATAAATGTGTCTCTCATCTTCATTTAAGTAATGCCTATGACACACCAAGGTGTACTCATTGTATAGAGTTGGGTCATTTAACTGCAACCTGTGTCAATCTGTTTAGCTGCAATTTATGTGAGAACATTCATGGTTAGGTGTCCATGGGCGTCCCATAACAGTGATGAGGGGCCATGACATGAAGCCCCTAATTACACAGGCTCAGAAAAAGAATTTGCCCTGGCCTCTGAAGTGAGGATGCAAGCCATACCGAAAGAGAAAGAGAAGTAGAAAATACAGAACAGGCTACACAGAAAGAGCAGGAAAAATAGTTCAGGCACCCACCAGTACAACTGCATTATGGGCAGAAGATACTTCCTCAAATAATAGTATTGAAATGGAGAGGAAACCAGTCCCCCTTAGCTGAAATAGAGGACCCCCTCACTAAATACTCAGGAGACTATAGAGGAAAATGGAGAAGGACTAGAGGAAATGGATATATCCCTCAAACCATAGAAGAGGTTGCAGAGGAAAGGATATAGTTGCAGGACCAGAGCACAATGCCCCCCCACCTAAACCACATCAGGCTGCTTTCAAACCAGTAACATATAAAAAGTCCCAGAGCAGAAGTGGATAACAAAACAGAACCTAAAGGGAAAGAAAGAAAGAAAAGTATTGAAAGGAAAAGCAGACTAGTAACTACAAATAAATACAAATTATTACCTGTTCAGAAAAATCTGGGAGACACTGATGAGGAGGAGGATGAGGAGTCATATTCCTCTTCTATTTCCTACTCTACATTAGACCATTCTTCAGGTTTGGAGGATAATGGGAAAGAGATACAGTTAAGAAAAAATGGAATACTAGATCCAAATACAGTGCCATGTTCTTGAACATATTTCCACTATTTGTCTATGTCTGGAGTCTCTCCAGTATTAACTCTCAATACTAACAGTATTAAGAATGATAAAAGGCACCTTACTATTCTTTTAGAATTAGCAGCATGTACAGTAATGTGGATATTCCTTGCATTCAAGACACAAGGTTGAAAAATTTCTATGAGATAGCACAAGCTACTAAATTGTGGAGCAAAGATGCCACCTTCTGGTCTCAGGATAATGACACGTGGTGGTTTAAGCATTCTCTTTACAAATGGTCACCTAAAAGTAACTAGGTAGATTTAGAACCAGGAAGAACATTGATCTTAGACATACAATCTGGAAGATCAAGATTTAGATTAATCAACACTTATGCCCCACAAATTAAAACTCATAGGACAGAATTGTTTAAAAAATACAGCCTTATTTACACACAGCAATGATGGTAATATGGGAGGTGATTTTAATTGTGCAGTGCACCAAATGGATAGAGGGTTCCAAACTAACAAACTCTTTGTGATTCAAATGCCTGATAGATGCATTCGCTCCTACATACAACTGCAGGATGCATATAGATCAAAGTATAGCTCTGAGGAAATACTTATTTTAGAGGATCCCACTCCACCAGGAATGATTATTTTTTTTATATCAAAGTTTCTTATAGCTAGACATAGAAAAACGAAAGATATGGCATTCTCAGCACAGGGTTCTATAAACAGATATTGAATGGGAAGATGTTCCTACATGCAAAAAGGGTCCTTGGTGCCTAAATAAAGCTTTACTGGGTCAGGCATATACCTACAGAATGGGGAAATGATGAGTGGCACGCTTATCTGTACAATGTATGTATGATACTTTGACAGACTGATAGGAGAATTCTAAAAAAATATTTCAGATCTTTATTCCAGAGATTGGCAGGAAAAAAGGTTTTGAATGCATATTTGGATTATCTACATTTAAGAAAACAGCTCCATGCACTTATCTGTGAAATAGAAACACTAAAGATTGATAATAGCTAGCAAATAGCTAAAATTAAGAAATGTATCACAAACAACACAACAAAGCTAAAACTTTACAGCAGGAAGCTAGATTTGAGACAGAGGCCCAGATATTCAAACTGCTTAAAAAGTGCGCAATAGCAGGAGCAGCGCAAGTCCATTGTGCTCATGCGCAAGAAAGGCGCGATATTCAAAAACAGAGACTGCACAACCTGCACCTACAGCCAATGACTGAATATCGTATCACCCATGCCCATAGTGCAACTAGGGGGAAGCTGAGCAGATCTGCTGTGCCATAGTGCAACAAGGATGTTCAACTGAGCAGTCCAGATGTGCCATAGCGCAACCAGGGATGCCCCAGCAGCAGGGGCGGCAATGCAGCTGCACAACCAGGGAGGTAGGGGCCTACCACCCATGCCACAGATGGGCAGAGGAACACACAGCAGAACAGACATCTTCCCCACACCCCATGCACTGCACAGCTGGGGAGGCTGAATAACCACTGGCCCATGGAGACAAGCAAACAGCCAACCCACAGCTGGGCCATGGTGCCCCATCACACTCCCTGGCAAGCTGTGACTGGCACACAAGGAGGGCTGACCACCCCGTGCCACACCTTCCCCCAATGCAGAGCACACCCTGCACCGTGAAACCCAGACACCCTTCCCAGGAGCAGCGTCCACCACTGCAGGAAACCCCATGCATGCCACCACCTCCATTGTGACAATGCAACCCTGTGCACCACAGAACCATGCAAGGCAGCCCCATGACACCCATCAGTGGGTGGCAGCACCTGGCGATGCAATGATGGCATACACAGTGCCACCATGTACAGCCCCGGAGGTACAGCTAGAGACTGACCATGTGTGCGGCACACGAGGTACCCATATGGGACAGGGCATGTGCGGACACCACCACCAGTGGTACAGCACCCTGCACACTCTCCCAAGGACACACTCCTGACCCAGCACTGGCTGCAAACAGCCAGTGCAGACACCCACAGTGGTGTGTGGAAGCATGCACCACACCGGATGCCACACAGTGCATGGACAGACACCCACCCATACCCGAGGGCACAACAACACAGGGACGCAGTAGAAGGGCAACTAAGCCCCAGTGTGGGCTTATGTAAACTGTGTACACACAACCTGCAGTCCTCCATGGCACAGGAGTGGTAGCCACCCTGCGCAGGCACTGTGGACCTGTACGCCACCATTATTTGCCCAGAGCACAAGTCACAGACAGTGGTGCACATCCCCTGCAACACAAACAAGCCACAGCATGGAGGTGGGACAACAACTGTGGAGGCCACAGCGTCATCTGAGGCAGACATGCACCACACCAGTGACAGGAGGCAATCCAGCACTGTGACGGGTACAGTGGCTGCCCTGCATGGACAGCCACCACTGACATGCCAGCAGACCGTGCAGGTCACAGACATGCAAGGGTTTCAGCTGCACAGGCCATGGATGGGCTGACAAGGGCACCATGGACACAGAGCATGCACCATGGACCACTGCACACAGTCATCCAGTGCACAGGGCACAACACACACACACAGACACTGACTGATAGCTACCCCCACACCATAGTCACCTCCCCATGGACACACACATACCTATGACTGCACCAGCCCTGACACCATGCACACCACTGCAGCTGAGCACCTATAGCCCACTGCAAATCAGAGACCACCACAGTATTCATATCAAAGATCTGTATTCAAAACAATATCAAAAGAACTATTTACAATAATATGTACAAAGTTGTGGGGAGGGCCACAAACAAGGTGGGGGTGGGTGAGGGGCAGGGGTGAACAAATGGGACAGGAAAGGAGGGGTGTGAGGTGGGTCCAGGGGTAGGGGATATCAGGGGCAGAGGATGGTTAATGGGGCCCGCTCCCACTCTGGCTGCTCCACCTCCGTGCTCCTCCGGATCCCAAGCTGGTTAATCCATTGCAGGATCTCCAAAGAAGCCCTTGCCACATTTAGGATCTCCCTAATGCCTCCCGAATCTCCTGCAGCTGGCGGACACCTAGGACAAGGGAGCACAGTCACTAGGTGTGAATGCACAGACCCATACAGCCCACCCACTGTGCATGGCATATGGCCATGGGACATGCCTCTGTGATGGTGTGTGACCACCCACAGTGATCACGTCCACAAGACCTGCCCACCCAGGTGCATACAGCTATGTGGAGCGCTGCACACACCCCCGGCCAAGTCATGTACAGCACCACCATGGCCGTTTAGTGACATGGCTAGAGAGCGAAGGCAGTGGCACAGCCATGTACCCGTGTGTCACATGGACCACCATTGATGCACTCCCAGACATGCAGTGCCACTGGACAGTGCTGACTGTAACAAGTTGCGTGCATGGCAGTGGTGTCAATGGATGGTGGCCATGCCCCGCTGCCCACACTGTTACACAGCATGCAATAGTAATCATGGAGGTATGGCACTCACCATCATCGGGCCAGTCACTCAGGTGCTGTGGACCGTCACCCTCCTAGCATCCCTGTCCTCCTGGTGGTGCCACATCTCATGGGCTAGACGCTGCTCCTCTGGCCCTGTGGTGTGAACATAGAGAGGAACATCAGTACAATCCTGTAGCAAAGTCCTGCTGCCCCCAGGTGTGTGCTACATCCCAGCTAGACCCACCCACCCCACACCCTGATAACACCACCACAGCCAACACCGGACAGTCCCTCCCCATGTTCCAGACATACAACCATGATACCCATATGGAAGATAAAAGTGTGGACGTAACACCTACCTGGCAGTGGCACCGTGCCCTCCTGGCACATGGCCGCAGGTGGGCAAGCAGGTCTGGTTCCCTCCTCCGAAGGTCGCCATACCTGTGGCAGCAGTGCTCCACTGTCTGCCCTCTTCCTGTGGCCTCCTCCAGTGCATTGGCCACCTCCTTCCACACCTGGATCCTGGACCTGTCCAGGGTGCCTCCCAAACAGTGGTCCATAGAGTGGCTCTACTATGGCCACTAGGTTGGCCAGTTCTACTTGGCTCCACTGTGCAGCCCTCCTCCGTGCCATTCTACTAGCTCAGTCGGCTCAAAATGGCACTCTGCAGCACGGCTCCACCACGTGCAGATGCTACGGTACAGTGCTGCCATTCCCTATTGCGCTGTCACTGAACAGTGCGATAGTGGTGCACCTAGGGGGCAAAGGTCGGGCACAAGGTCAAGGGGCTCTGGCACACAGACAGGCACAGTGCCATTGGAACACAATGCAAGTAGCGCGATTGGATGCCTGTATGCTACCTCCAGTAGTGGCTCACCGTTGTTGCCCCAGTGCACCTCTGATGGCCCAGAGCCACAGCGCCATAGGTGAACATCGCTGTAGCACCACTGGCACAATGGCAGCCGTGTTCTGCATTGCTTCCCATGCACAGCACATCAGCAGCATGGCAGATGTCTGCGTCAGCAACCTGGGCATGCGCGAGTGAGGTGTGTACTGTGCATGTCACAGAACTGCTCTTGGCTCAGCACGTTCAACACAATTGCAAAAGCACAACAGCACGATATTCAGTCTTCATATGCAAAACAGCTAATCAGCCATTCAGTGTCACAGCACTGCAATTTGCATCCACTTAAAGCTGCGCCACCCTCATTTGCATGGGTTGCGCTTATAAAGTGCGACATTGGGCTGCACTGGCCATAGTCAGTTACTGCAGTCTATTGGTGAGTTGCATGCTGTTTGGGAGTGGACTGTGGATTTTGGGACATGCATGGGACTGCATAGTCACAGGTAGCAACTGTCATTCTTACAGGCTAAATAATGACCGAGTGAGTTGTGGGAGAGGAGGAACACAGTGGTGGAGGGAGAAGGAGGCCCACTTCACCAAGGCCAAGACCGATGCCCTGTTTGAGGCCTACCTGGATCAGAAGCCATTTCTCAGCAGATGGCAGGAACACCTCAGGCCCGTGCTGCTGCATGGGAGGAGATGGCACGTGCAGTGAACCTGCATGGCAGCCACCAGCGCTCCGTGCAGGAGTGCAAGAAGAAGATGGGAACAGACAGGAGGAGGAGGATAAAGGAGAAGGTGGCTGCCATCTGGGCAGCATGAGCTACGACAGGTGGGGACAGCTGGAGGTGATACACCTGACCCCACATGAGGAGAGGGTTGCTGGAAGCATGCAGCGTTGTGCCATTGAGGGTGTTCTGGGTGGTGGCTTCCAGACAGGTGGTAGCCCATCACTGCATGGTAGGTCATGGTCTGTCTATGTGAGGGCAGGTAGGTCACATGCAGTAACACGACTTTGTTTTCCCTTACAGATCCTGATCATCTGCATGGGTCAGCGGTGGTGGGCCTGTCCACTGAGGCAAGTCAGATGGAGATGGAGGAGGGCCCATCCACCTCCACAGGTATCGTGGCTCAGTGCGACAGTGGGCCTGCCTGGCTGTCCACACTGATGTTGTTGGAACAGGTGCGGAGGAGGCCCTGCCCATGTCCCAGCATGCCAGCGTCCACAGATGCAAGCATGCTGTGATTCGAGCTGGTGCCAGGTCCATCACAGATGATGATGTCGATTAACGGTATGGGCAGTGACACATGTGTGCCATTGGATGGCACACAGCAGGTAACATCGCAGCCATGGCTGTGGGTGGTGCTGCTGTGGAGCCTGCGTGCCATCACAGTCCCAGCCTGTGCCTGTCAGCACCAGTGGGGCACCACTGGCGTGTGTACAGGACAGTGGGACTGTTGCAGCCACTGCGGTGGCACCAGTGAGCCCTGGGGAGCTGCAGCCAGAGGGGCAGCATCAGCAGTCAGCCAATGGGCTTGGGGGTACAGGGTCAAGGGTGGCGTCTGTGCCCACCTGTGGGCATGTCTATACCTGGTCCTGGTGTGCAGCACCCACCCTCAAGGGGTGCTGAGCATCAGGGCCGTGTACACCCTGAGGGACAGGATGCCGAGGAGGCAGATGACCTCTTGGATGAGCACACCCACCTACTGCAAGCATCAGTCCACCAGCAGATGCGGCTGCGATGTCGGTGGATGCACTGCGTGCAGCTCTGAAGTGGGCAGAAGAGCATCGCAGCAGAGACACCGCTCTGATCCTGGCAGGGATGGACGGTTATGGGAGGATGTGACTGCTGTCATTGACAGGCAGACACAGGCATTCACTGCTGTCATGGCCACAATGGGCACACAGTCATGTGCCCATGCGTCCTGAACACCACACAGTGCACTGTCCATCCCCGCTCCCAGCATTGTGCGACACCCTCCCTGTTGACACGGGTTCAGCTGGGCATCCCAATCACCCCTGGCGCAGGCATGTTTGGTGTGCTGCAGACTCCCGCACAAGCACGGTCATGCTCATGCAGTGGAACCCTGGGGACCATCAGTGCCACCCATGAGGCCAGTGGTTGGCCTGTCAGTGCTGGCGGGTCTCGGCGGGGCCACCCGCCATCCGTGGCAGCCGGGCACTGTGTCACGTGACTGACCTGTCTCCCAATGTGGCTACTATCTGGTGCTGCCCTGTGTGCATTGTGTCTTTCAGCGGGCATTGCACGGGTGGGTACACGCCCTGCACGCTGACACACAGTTCATTCGCACACCTCCCGGCTGCTGTCCACAGTTGCGTGCATGATGATGCCTGCATTGCGCTGTACACCAGTGTGCAGTGGTGCTCAGCATCTGACACATGCACATGGACAGGCAGTGGGCGTGGTGGTCTGTGGACATGTTTGTGGCTAGGGTGGCATTCTGGGTCGGTGTGCCTCCTACCCTTTGTGCATGTCTGGTGCATTGTGTGTGTGCGTGTGTGTGCCCGTCTGTGTGGTATGTTAAACCTCATCCATCCCTGGTTGCGGTGTGGTTCCATGACCAGCCACTTCCTTGACAGAATGCACCCTGGTGTGTGTCCATGCATGTTTGTGGGTTGTGCCTTAGCCACTGTTGGTTGCACATGGCCCCATGACTTACCTGGGTTGGCTGAAGTGCTCCTCCATGATGGTGTCCCGGTGAAGCTGTGCCAGCCGTAGCAGTCGGGGGTCCCCATCACCCAAGGGGGCTGCCCATCCCACTGTCACCAGTGACTTCATCGTCCCCATCGCAGTCCCCTCTTCGACCTGTACGGCTATCCACATTCGTTGGCCATGTTGTGCAGGATGCAACAGGCCAGGAATAACCCGCAGACCTTTGAGGAGCTGTACTGTAGGGCACCACTGGAGGTGTCCAGGCAATGGAAACATGCCTTCAGCATCCTGAACACCCGCCGATGACATTACATGTGGTGGTGTGTGCCTCATTGTAGCATTGCTGCAATGGGGTCATGAGCCATCGGTAGGTGTAGAAGCCAGGAACGAAGTGGGTATCCACTATCACCTGTGTGTAGAGGTGGAGGTTTTTGGTGATCAGCATCGCCTGCCCCGGCCACATAGGCCACTACCCATGTCACCTCTGACCATGCTCCACAGGCCCTATGATTGTCCATGTGGTTTGCATACTCACCCACTAGGTGGCCAGTGGGGATATTCCCACTCAATCTGTGGCACAGTGCTGACTGGTGCCAGATAAAGGCATCATGTGCTCCCAAGGTGCGTGGCACAGACATTGATTATGCACCCCTGGCATCTCACACCACCTGGCAGTTGATGCTGGCATAGCCCTTGGAATTTATGTATGCGGCCCCTTGGGGTCAGGTGGTGTCGGATGGCCACATGGGTGCAGTCTATTGCCCTAGCATGCCAGGCATACGTGCCCTGTGGAACTCCTGTATGTTTGCTGTGCACTCCGCCGGTGTGCTGGGAAATGGATGTACTCCGAGCATGTGGCAGCAGTGCACTGAGGAATTGGGTGAGGTGGCGTGACATGGCCGACTGGATTAGGCCTGTGGTGTCTCCAGTTGGTATCCAGAAGGTACCTGTGGTGAGCAAGCACATGCAAGCTGTCACTTTCCTCTCCACTGACAGGGCATGGCTCCATCGTGTGGGTGCCTGCATCACATCACTGCACAGCTCTAGAGCCGCCTCAGAATTGCCCGATTCAGGCGGTACTGGCCCTAATCTCAGTATCACTGTACAGCTCAAGCTGGTGCGGGCTCGGTACTGCCTGTTGGGGATACCGCCGATGGGCCCTTCCATAGCCATGCCCCTGCTGCCCACCTTCTCACCCCCTCATTATGGCCCCCATCTGGAAGGTGGTACTGGCCATGTCCCTGGCTTGTGTTCTGCCCCCTGGCAGCTGTTTCTGTATTCCCTGCTGTCCTGGCTGCTACTTCCCTGCACCGGGAACACCTGCCTGTGCTGGCCTCACTGCTGTGTGGTGTACTTCACCCTTCTGCACTGTCTCCCACACCTTCCCTGTGCCTGTTGTTTCCAGGTGCCCTTTCCTGCCTGGCCCTGTGTGTCCCTGCTGCCCAGTTTTCCCTATCTTTGGCTTTCATGTGGCTTCCCTGTAACGTTCTTGTGCCTCTCACCTCCCTTTTATTTTGGCTCATTTCCCGCTATGACGCAACTTCTGCTTGCTTCCCCCTATTGCGCATGGCGCATGTTGTTAAATATCGCTCACGCGCCATTTATGCATGGTCTTCCCTTCAGTTGCACATGCATTCATTATCATTGCGCTGTTGCTCAGTGTGATTTGGGGTGCAACTGCCTCCTGCTGAATATCGCAGAATGGCACATTTTCTGACTGCAGGCACAACCCTATTGCGCATGGCTCAACTCTTTTGAATATCTGGGCCAGAAAGTAAACAACAAACTTTTGATCCATTCAGAGATTGCCAGAAAAGAACAGAAAAGAAAACTATCTTAAAGTTGGAGGATGAGTAAGGCCAGCAGCACACAGATCAGCCAGCAATAATGAAGACAGTAAATGCCTATGTTAAAGAATCTTTGGTTACCTTCCCCCAAAAATGTAACTATTTAGCCTTAGTATTTAGATCAATTACAAATACCTGATTTAACTAGACAGCAACAAGACACTTTGGTAAAACCTTTTACGGAAGAAGAAGTTAAAACAGCATTTAGAACTTTAAAGAATAATATGACACTCAGGAATGATGGGATTACTACAGAATTCTTTAAAACAATTCTCAGAGGTCTTTACACCAGAATGAACATGTCTGTTTAATGAAATCATAGACTGAAAGGCACTACCCAAACCAGTGGCTGTGGCTAATTTAATATTTTTATATAAAAAGGTAACAAAAGTTATTTAAAGAATTGGAGGCCCATTATTCTATTGAATATAGATTTCAAAATTCTTTGGAAAATTTGGGCAAACAGATTGGCAAACATTTTTAATAGTTTAATTAGTAAGTCACAAACTTGCTCTATACCTAAAAGAGGTATTCAAGATAACTTAATTATACTGAGGAATTATTTCAGAGAAGCAAAGAAGGAACTGAATAAGGGTTTTGTTAAGTTTGGACCAAGCATGAGCCTTTCATCAATTTCTCATGAGTATATGTTCATAGTTTTACAAAAATATGGACTACCAGAGACATTTATCCAATGGATTTGGTGCATGTATACAACAGCTACTGTGACACCTTGAATAGATGGTTGGGCAGGTGAAACCATAAGATTACACGGGGGGCTGACGGGGATGTCCACTCAGCCCTTTATGATGCAGTGTATATATATGTGTGTGTGTATATCTATATATATTAGAGGCAAAACAACGCTTTTAATACATTACTTAAGGTTGTTCCACACTGACAAAAGTAAGAAAATTTGGTGTTGGTGAAAGCCCCTGCCCACACCCCAACCAGCATCGGTGTGCATTATGGTTTTGGCCATAACTCTCACCCCATCACATGTGTAAGTGAAGCAGAGATGTAGGAGAATGGGGTGAGAGTTAGGACCGACAACCTAATGAGCACCTGATGCCAGTTAAGGTGGTGGGTAGGGGGGCCAAGTAGGGCTTTTTATACCCCAACAACGAATTTTCTAACTTTGTCGGTGTGGAACAACCCTAACTAATGGATTAAATGGATTTTTTGCCTCTAATTTCCCTTCTTTGAGAATGATAACAAGAAATAGTGAATGTAATGCGGTGGAGGAGCTCGGGGCCCTTTGGCCCCATGTTCCTGCCACATGATGTCTTGTCACATAGTAACATTGTGCCTGCAAACGCAAATAGTAATGCTAAGGTGACACAAAGCAAACAGAAAGAGAAACAGTAGTGTAGACAGAAATGTTAAAAACAATGCAAAAGCAAGTGCAAATGAAAATGCAAAGGGTAATGAACATGGTGGTGTAGACGGAACGTAAGTGAAACGGGAATGGAACCACAAGCAAAAATAATAATAGTAACAGTAATGTAAGCACACAGGCTGGTTTTACCCAAAAGCTTCATAAAGAAAGACAGTGAGTACAAAGAATGTATGCATAATAATGGGTCTCAGAGCAGAAAATGAGGTTAAAATACTAAATTGCTTACATCTCAGGAACCGTACTGACGTGAAAAAAATTTAAAAGTCACATGATTTATGACTTTCCTGGCTAGTTTTGTACTTAGCCCCAGGCAGGCAGCTAGCATTTTTCTGATGAAAAGTCAGTATCTCGCACTGTTTCTGAGATACGGGCTCTGAAAGGCACGGCAAATGCTGTAATGTTATCCTATGGGAAAAAGAGAAGTTCGGAGTACCATAACTTGGCTCCTGTAATACTTTTTACCAAACCACAAACAGGCACATCCGACCAAACCGTTATTTTGCAGCAGGGTGCCAAAGATTCCTGTAATGTGTTGGATGCGTAATGTTATCTGATGGGAAAAAGTGTAAACTTTGGAGTGCCATAACTTTGCTGCCATGTAATATTTTTCAACAAAATACTAAAAAGTTTCTGTCAGAGGTGTCGGCTGTGTTCCCTCAAATCTCAGGCCAAAATACCAAACCGTTCTTTTGCAGCAGGATGCCAAAGAATTGCTGTCATTTTCCACAGCCTAGAAAAGTACTGTCAAAGTTTGCAAAAGCTTTCACAAATTCATTCAACAGTGTCGTAAGTGTGACACTACTTTATAATACTTTTCCAGAAATTTGAAAAACATATTTCTGGGGTGTTTTACCCCAAAATAAAGACATTAGCTTCCTCAGGGTCTGACTAGGCGATTACAAAATAATTAGGTTGCTAGAGGGTCCCAATTTTAAATGCCAAGCATTTTTCTGATCACTAACTGAAAACAAAATGGCAGATTTGCGACAGTAAAAGGTCCATTTGTAAAAGTAAAAACTGCATTGCGACACTGTCGAACTTTTGTTAACTTTTCCATTGACTTATAATGGGAACTTGTTTTTGAATAACTTTTGAACCGTTTAATATTTTTCATGAAATCTTCAAAGGAACATCGGAGACCCGCCACACGTTCTCTGAAGATTTCAGACTGGTCGCACAAACCATGCAACCTGTAGTGACAACAATAAAATTCCAGAAAAGCGTAATCGTGCGCAGATCATGTAATAACTCCGCGGCTATATCACGACTGATACGGTACTTGACAGTTCCCAAGGCATATGGTTCTTGATCATGTATTCCAAATTTCATATAACTGTGTCAAACGTTGCAAAGTTATTAGGTGCAAAATTTGGGGTTTAACATGTAAATGGCTCCTCAACCCTAACTATAGTGGCACTACCGTGCCACTATAATATATCCTTTCTTACATAAAATGCAAGATTTAGATCAGATAGAGGGTATTCCACTAACAGAAGCAGGGTTACTAATCAAGACATTGGCTTATGCAGATGATGTGGTGGTTACTGTAGGTAAGAATACAAATGAAGAGGTGATTCAAGATCAACTAGTGGCATTTTCTAAAATTTCAGGCTCCAGAATTAATATAGAAAAAAGTATAGGAGTTATGTTAGGAGAGGGTACATTGGGTATGAAAAGTACATATGTAACAATAAAACTTACACAGGAAGCCAAGGAATTGTAAGTTTTGGTACCCTTACTTATTTTGAATTGAGTTTTGCAATTTATCTACAAAAATGGAACCATTTCCACAAAAACACTCTCTACAAGTCATTTTGCCATATTGGAATATTACATTTGGCAAACTCGTTGTAAGTGGATAGTACAACAGCAAGTAGTGTCTCCTGAGGTACTTTTGAAAAATGTGGATGTCCTTGCATCAGGTGTACGAGGTAGCTAGTAAGAAAATATCATTAAGTAAGTTAAAAATGTTGTGGAAATCCTATGATAGTATACTATCTTTATATTAGAATATAGAATTACTATTGCAGCA
This sequence comes from Neoceratodus forsteri, assembly GCA_016271365.2. NCBI lineage: Eukaryota > Metazoa > Chordata > Ceratodontiformes > Ceratodontidae > Neoceratodus > Neoceratodus forsteri. The sequence continues at coordinate 136,379,641 of CM028138.1, read as the reverse complement.
ATTTGGAGAAATGAACTAAGATTTGTTTTGTATATAAAGATGTGAATTTATTTGTACATACCTGTATAAAGAAATGTTTTTTGCTTTGAATGTTACTTCCTTCTTCTCCCAATAAAAAGTCCCCTACTCTCAGTAGGGAGCTGCTACACCATGATGGATGACTTGGAGAATGTGCAGACTGCTGGTGTACTGTACCTTCAGGTGAGCTGATCTCCCTCACTGCAGGTCCAGCTCTGGAGATCGAAGATGGTTCTGCTAATTCTGAAAATGTTGCAGAATGGTAAGTAACAGCTAATGTTTTGGTACCTGAAGCCCTTTTGCAGGGGAGAACTGAGGAAGAGTGGCTCTGTTGCATGCTTAGGAGAAGAGGCCATTTTACTTTCATTACTGAAGTCGGAAGGTGTACCTGAATGTGAGATGTCACCGGAGGGTCTGAAGGTACAGACAGTGATGGTTACGGAGAATGCTGTGCAGCAGATACCTGAACTGAGTGTTGCTATGCCTCTGCTTGACAAGGAAGCCTCAGTCTTGACATTCTCAGCTGATCATGATGCAGCATCATCACAGGAAAATACAAAATCACATGCCCCCACAATGCAAAGCATCATGGGCTGCATATGCAAATCACCACAGAATGTTATGCTGGTCCAACTTTAAGCAGAATTGCATGGTGCGAAAGGCCTCTCACACAGTTTGCAAGGGTGCTAACAGAAGACATAGACACGTGTTTCGTCCTACCAGGACTCCTCAGTATGCCCTGTCTGTTTGACACCCCAGTGAATGGACCAGCTACCCTTAAGGCAGTGTGCCTTGGATATATTTGGTGAACCCATTAAAATAAAAACTATTTAAAGACAAAGAACCTCTGTGCGCAAACACTGAGGCAAGGGTTACCTAAAGGGCATTTGGCTGGGAAGCCAAGTTTCAGAAAATACAAAATCAACATGCCCCACAATGCGGGTGACAGGGCATGGACTGAAAAACAATAAAACTGCAGTAAGCTGTTCTGCACCAGACCAAACAGTCTCAGTAAGTACTGCAAATAATGACTGTCATACTGTAGCTTCATTTAAACCCCAGCTCCGGAAGGGTCAGGAGGAGCATGTTTCTAAAGTTAAAGATGCTATAATAAAAAACAAACACTGTGATCTTTGAGAATTCCTGCTCATTGCAGGATGGAAAAAGACTGCTGCAGGAAGTGGGAACTGGACCCTGAACATAGTCCGATACAGGGTTCCCTGTCGCCACAGCTTCAGTGGATGTATTGGCTGCTTTGGATATTGTAGAGGCAAACAATCTTTTCACCAGTAAAGAAACCCTGAATAAAGTTATTACTGTCTCAGATCTTGATTAATGGGTGGAAGATGTTATTTATTACTCCCAGGCACGCAACATCATCCGCATTTACCTAAGCAACAAATTGTTTCTGAGGAGGTCTTGGGGATGAGGGCCCAGTACAAGGTCAGCATCCTGGGGGATAGGATGAATGAGAAACCTGCTCATTCAATCCTGAATGCTATCACTGAAAAATCAAAAACAACCTGAGCTTCCATTAGAAAAAGGGATCAGTTTTCCAATCACCAGCCACCTGCTCAGAAGAGAAATGCAGTCAGACTGCAGTATGTCGGTGGTTTAGAGAACTCTCCAGATTGAATATAAATAGGCCATAACCTGATAAAGGGTTCTATAGTTGTTTTACAAATGAAATGTATGCCCTCATACATGTCTTTTGGGATACGATATTTGATGTTAGTTTAAAACCTCACAGGGTTAAATAAATTCTGCATGAAATATGAAAAATTGTGGACTACTGCTTTAGGTTGCCTTTTCATGCTATTCCCTGATTAAACCCACTATCAAAATTGTAGCAATACTTTTTCGCCAATAAGCATTGAGATTCAGGACATTACGCTGGTTAAAACAATGCTGGGATATAATGGGTTCAGCACAACCAATATTCGGATGAAGAACATATTTGGACAGGGTCAAAATTAAAGGTGAAATTGCATATGAAAACACAGGGCTGCAGCATTTGCCAAATAGTTTGTTTCTGGAAGAGAACGAGGGCACTGTTTTAAACCAGGGCAACTGAAAACCTGTTTCAAGTGTGGATCCCTTTATATCTTAGTTCTGCTTGTGATTGTATTAAATGCAGCTTATGTTAGAGTATGCCCACATCAGTGCAGATTGTACAAATGATATGATGTAATCTCTGTGATGTGCCTGGTCAATCATATAGATCCTGCCTATGGGCTACTCATAACAGACACAATCAACCTGATAAAGACACACTTATTAATGCACAAAATAAAGATTTTGCATCTCAGAAAAATCTGCTGCTCTCCTCTGTTGATCTAGCTCTATCGGATGCTCAGGTGGAAACATCTGCAGAGCAACCTTTGGACGTTACTACCCTGCTTGCATAACTCAGTAAGTGCCTCCCCCAGCCGGACATTCTGATTCAGTGGCTATGGCTGCTTCACCTGTACCATTACCTGTTGGTTTCTCTGATCCTAGTGCTGTGTCACCCAGAATGCCCCTTCCCCCACACTAGGTGTCCACTGTGGAAATACCTCCTCCAAACATGACTGTAATTAAAAAAAAAAAAGATCTGAGACAGATTAAACTTAATTTGAAGATGGTAAAATCCATCCCAGAGCCATTGTGTATTCCACTAAGTAATCACTGTGAACTTTTGAATGCTGTATCACTTAAGTCAGACCGGGGGCAGAAACTTCTGCCACAATCTCCTCTCAGCAAATGCCCTCCTCTGATTCAGAGGAAGAAATGTTAGCACAAGCTAACACTAAGGGGAGACATAAAAACCTGGGCACTAGAGCATGTCATAGTACTAGGTTGTGAAAATCCACTTCCTAAAGTACTAAATGGCATCCCCTTGATACTGAATGTTGCTACCCTTAAATGTGAACAGTATAAAAACACCGGAGAAGATTGGTGACAATTTCCATATTAAAGGACATGAATCTAGATATTATTTTTTTACAGGATACTCAGTTGAATACAACCTCTTTAGCACATTCAGCAAAATATTATGGTGTTAGGGACCATCTTATTTTCATTTGGTACTGAATCATGTAATGGTGTGGGCATCTTATTTAGGGGTCATAATGTTTCTATCACTAAAGTAATAGATATAGTACTCGGAAGGGCTCTTGTATTAGATTTTGTATCAATTGAACTTCATAGAGGGCTTTAAATATTTATGCTCCTCAATCTAAAAGGAAAGGGCAGAATTATATACTTAGATGAAATCATATCTACTAACAACTAGACACACAATATGGGCTGGAGATTTTAATTGTGTTTTAAGTAAGCAGGGTAGAGGTGCCAGAACCTCTAAAGAGTTCTGTGACACCAGCTGTTTAAAATAAATACTCCAGTCTGCAGGTTTAACAGACCCGTATAGGACTATGCATGCACAAGGAGGACATACCTTTCATAAGGGCAGATTTTCACTAGACTCAATTTTGTATTTACTTCTCAGTATATAAAGGTTCATAATGTTGTGCTCTACTGCATAAAACTTTCAGATCATGCATTAGTAGCCATTTCTTTAGGAGAAAGGAAAAAGTACCAGTAGATAAAATCTACTGCAAATTGAATGCCACTTTGTTAGACAATCCTGATATTTGTGAACAGGTTATTGATTTATTGAAAGCAAGGATGACCACTGCCTGTTTAGTAGATGACTTAAGCTTCTCGTGTGTTGAAACAAAAATTAATTAAAGCAGCTTTTGTGCAAAATGCTTTAAGTATACACACAGCTCAATATAAAAATATCTATCCTTAAGAGCACAATTATCCAAATTATACTCTTATGCTAAGAGAAAACAGATTTTGCTCTCAGATTATTCGGATAAAAAGGAAATGGAAGCTTTGCAGTATCCCAGGGCAACGCTTCCTTGTAGGAGCATAGAATGTGTACCCTTGGTAAGACAAGGTTTGGGAATGTTTTGAAAGTGGGTTCATTAATAGATCAAACAGATACTCAAGTAACAGTAAATCTGAGATATTGAAGGTAGTGAAGGCCCATCTTGAAAAACTGTTTGGAGTCTATCCTAACTCCAACATGGATGTTACTCAGCATTTAGATCCTAATAATACTCCTCGTCCAGCCACAAGATATGGTTGGCCCTTTACTTACTCCCATTACACCTTTGGAAATCAAGTCTGCTATTCTGTCATTAAAGAATGATACTGCTCCAGGTATTGATGGCTTAATATCAACATTTTATAAAAAAATTCAGGATGACTTAATAGAGATATTAGAGGTATTATTTAATTGGATATTATTCACAAACAAAATGGATTTTCATTTAGGTACTACGGTTCAAATCTTTACTTTTAAAAAGAATTCCAGAGCGATTTAAATAATTGGAGACCACTTAGCTTATTGAATAATGATGTTAAAATCTTAATGAAACTATTAACAAATAGATTAGCTAAAGTTGCCTCTTATTTAATTACTACTACTCAAATGTGTTCCATTACAGGAAGACATTTCAGATACTCTCCTTCTTCTTAGAAAGCTAGTAGAACAAGGTAAAGAATATTCTATTCATGGGTATATTATCTCTTTAGATCAGGAGAAGGCATTTGATAAAGTGTCACACAGCTTCATGAAACATGTTTTAGTAGCATATGGAATACAAGTGTATCTTACATTCCCATTAGAAAAGGGTCTGGCAGAGGTGCCCATGAGTCTGCTTTTGTATGCCTTTGTAGAGATCCTCTATTGAGAGCAGTTCAACAAGATGAGCTTATACATGGTATAAAACCTTTACAGGTACCCCTCGAGTGAAAGCGACAGCTTATGCAGATGATGTCTGCCTCCTCAATAGCAGACCCCCTTTCTGGACAGCAAGCTATGGTACAGATTGAGAAGTACTATAAAGTAGCAGGAGCTTTCATTAATATAGCTAAAAAGTAGAGGTATACACTCAGTGATTCCACTGCACTAATTAACACTCTTCATGGAATCCCAGTTTCAACCAGAACCTTTAAAATTTTAGGTATACCATTTGGATGTGGAGACAATAATGCTCTTAACTGGGAGGAAATACTTCAGATAGGACAGCAAAAGTGTCACTGTGGAAGCATTGGCAGCAAATCAAAAAAGTACTACTGGTTAAGACTTTTTTATTGCCTATCTTTACATATTCAAGTATAATACATCCAATACCACAGACTCTGGAAGTGTCTGTGTTGAACTATTTTCAAATAATATGGGATAGTCAGTTGAATCCTATTAAAAGAGAAGTTCTGTACCTCCCCATCAAAGATGAAGGCTTACATTTGTTAAATCCAATCAGTTTATTTTATAGATTGTTTTGTATAATAATTTATCAGCTCACATACCTCCCTGCAATCTGGACACCAAATTCTTGATGATTACCATTTTTTAGGAATTGAATTTAACGAAAGTACTACCAAATAAACATTGTAAAACATTAAAATTGTTTGTTTTTAAACCTGTGGTTATAAAACTGCGAAATGGAAAATGCAACCAACTCAAATTTTGCAAGTATCTAGAAAACAAATTTATGCCAATATACAGATGACCAGGCATTTAGTATACACCCTGGCCTGGATATTCAAAGCAGTTGTGCATGGTACAACAGGTTGAGCTGGTGCAAGTGCGGACTTGTGCCAAGGGCCATATTCAGTGGGAGCCATTGTGCAGGCACAAAATCCATTGCAATCAGTGTGCAACTATAATGAATGCAGGCACAAGTGCAGGGGCATTCCATTAATAACCAGCACAGTGATATATTCAACCAGGAAACCATGGCACAAGTGTGGAGCAAACTGAAGTTGCTCTGAGCAGACTTGTTCCTATAAATAGAGGGCATAAACACACAGACAGCACTTGTGCCAGGTGAGAGGATTGAGAGAGAGAGAGAGAGAGGAAGGAAGGAAGGAAGGAAGGAAGGAAGGAAGGAAGGAAGGAAGGAAGGAAGGAAGGAAGGAAGGAAGGAAGGAAGGAAGACATAGAGGAGAGGGACAGAGGTGGCATTGGAGAGAGAGAGTGAGCGAGAAGGCACACACACACACTACCAGGCAATGCACAGGGTGGCACACAGCCAGCAGCAGACAACCACTCAGGGGATATTGGGCAGCAAGGGCCATGGACAGTCGCTCTTCATGATGGAGGCCATAATGAGGGGTGTGAGGGGCAGGAGGAACAGTGACATGGCCGATGAAGGGGCGGTGGCGGTATGCCTGACACAGGTGGTACCATGCCTGCATCACCTTGAGAATTACAGTGACACGGAGAATGTAGGATGGTACTACCTGAACAGGGCTATTCTGAGGCAGATCTGTGAGCTGTGCAGTGAGGAGATGCAGGCACCCAAGAGACGGAGCCATGCCATGTCTGTGGAGACAAAGGTGACAGCCTTCATGTGCCTGCTCACCACGAGCACCTTCCAGAGACCAACAGAGGACACCACAAGCATAACCCAGTCAGCCACGTCCTGCCTCCTCACACAGTTCCTCAGCTCTGCTGCTGCCACATCGTGAATTCATCCATTTGCCCAGCACACAGGCAGCGCATACAGCAACCATGCAGGACTTCCACAGGGTAGCAAGTATGCCTGGCATGATTGGGGCAATTGACTACACCCACATGGGCATCTGCATGCCACCTGGGCCCAAGGGTGTCACATACATAAACAGGAAGGGGCCAAAGTGTCAACTCCCAGGTGGTGTGCGATGCCATGGGGTGCATTACCAGTGTCTACACCACACCCTGGAGTGCACATGATGAGTTCATCTGGCACAGCTCTGTGCTGTGCCACAGGTATGAATGTGGGACATCGATGGGCCACCTGGTGGGTGAGATATGACACGGGCAGGGTTTACCCTCCTGTCCAAGCCATACAAGGTAAAAGTACTGAACTCGGGAGGGCTGACTTTGCCAAAATGGGTGAGTGCCTAAGGAATGCACTAGCAAATGGGCAGGAAGGAGGGTAGAAGAACAATGGGAATAATAAAAACTGCCATCACAGAGGTAACAAGCCTTTGTGTAAAGCAAATAAACAAAACAAATGATGTAAAAACCACTATGGTTCTCAAAGAAGGTGGCAGTGAAGGTTCAAGAGAAAAACATTCAGAAAGTACGAGGAATCACAGAAGGAGCAGGACAGACAATTGCATCAGTTAAAGCAAAAGGAAACTGGGAAGGCAGTCAGAACAGCAAAGGCCGAACCAAGGAAAAGAAAGCCAACTCAGTTAAGAGGAATAAAACCTTTTTAGGTACATCAGGGAGGCGAAGGAAGACTAAAGGACAGATAGTGAGGCTTAATAAAGGGAGGGGTGGGCAGTGGGTGACGGTGAAAAGGCAGAGATACTAAACAAATATTTTTGCTCAGTATTTACAAATGAAGAGGAAGGTACCTAAAACAAACAATAGAAACACTCTGGATACAGAAGTTGATACCAGCCCATTAACAGAAGAAAGGGTTCTGAAAAGAACTCTTAAAACTGAAGGTGGACAAAGCAATGGGGCCTGATGGGATTCATCCCAGAATTCTAAAAAGAACTAAGGTAGAACTAGTGACACCACAGACTACGCTGTTTAACAAATCATGGGAGGATGGGGTAGTACCTGAGGACTGGAGGAGGGCAGATGTGATTTCCCTTCACAAAGTGGGAGCAGGGCAGAAGCAGGAAACTACAGTCCTTTTAGGTTTAACCTCAGTGATAGGGAAAATGATGGAATCACTTCTGAAGGAAAGAATTGTCAACTACCTAGAGGCCAGAGAGGCACAGGACCCAAGACAGCATGGATTCACAGTGGGAAGGTCATGCCAGATGAATCTAATAGATTTCTTTGACTGGTGACCAAAGTAGTAGATCAGGGAGGGCTGTAGACATAGCCTACGAGACTTTAGCAAGGCATTTGACTCAGTCCCACAGAAAAGATTAATATACAAGTTAACCAGCCTGGGAGTGGGTCCCAAGATGATAGCCTGGGTAAAGAATTGGCTGGAGAATAGGACACAGAGGGTAATAGTAAATGGAGTCCACTCTGAAGAAAGGGGGTTACTAGTGGGTGCTGAGGGTTCAGTATTAGTACCGGTCCTCTTCAATTTCTTTATAGCGACATTGCAGAGGGACTGGAAGAAAAGTATGTCTCTTTGCAGATGACACAAGATCTGCAACAGAGTTGATGCTCAAGGTGGAGTGGAAAGGATGAGAAGGGACTTGGCAAGGTTAGAGGAATGGTCAAATTTATGGCAGCTTAGATTCAATGCTAAGAAGTGCAAGGTAATGCACCTGGAAACAAAACCCTGGAAAAGTACACAATGGGGGTGAGATACTAACAACAACAAAAATGGAAAAGGACCTGGGGTAGTCATATCAGATGACTTAAGGTGGGCAAGCAATGTGAGAGGCAGTAAGGAGAGCTGGGGGATACTGGGATGCATAGGGAGAGGCATCACAAGTAGAAAACAGGAAGTTGTTATCCCTCAGTACAGACAGCTGGTGAGACCCCATTTGGAGTAATGTATGCAGTTCTGGAGACCCAATCTCTGCAAGGACATAGACAAGATGGAAGCTGTCCAGCGGAGGGCAACTAAAATGGTACAGGGTCTGCACCAGAAGACATATGAAGAGAGACTAAAGGAGCTTAATATGTATAGACTCGAGGAAGGAGGGCGAGGGGGACATGATAGAAACTGTCAAGTACACGTCAAGGGAATCAACAAAGTCAAGAGGTAGCATCTTTCAAAAAGGGTGTGCAAGAATAAGGGGGCACAATTTGAAGATGGGGGGTGGCTCCAGAGGTAATGTAAGGAAGTATTTTTTCACAGAGAGGTTGTGGATGCATGAGCGGCCTTCTGGAGGAGGTCGTGGAGTCAAAACAGTGGTTGAATTCAAGCATGCATGGGACAGTCATAAGGCAATTCTAGGGGGTGGGGTAGAAGGAAGTAGGCTGCTGGTTAACTAGGATCTGTAGCTTATCCATTTAGGTAGGAAATGGGCAGACTAGGTAGGCAAAAGCGGTCCTTATCTACAAATCAGATTCTATGTTTCTATGGCCATTGACCATGGGGTAGCTGTCGAGGTTGATTAGGGTGACAGTAGTAGGGACAATGGGGCAATGGGCTGGAGGGTGGTGGACAGCTACCCGTGAGTGGAGGGATCCTCGGTTGCAACAGCAGGTGTGACAACACGGGGCATCGTGCACAGGAGCACTACGGTGCACACAGATAGGTGGTGCGATACATGCATGAGGCCACACAAACAGGTACAGCACACATGCAGGGCATGCATGGCAATGGGCATGCACACACAGAGCGCAATGCAGAGGTAGGGAGTCATTGGCACACAACCACACACAGCAACACACACACACACACCCAGGCATTGGTATCTGGCATGGATCAGATGCATTGCACGGTGCACCGCAGCAAAGCGGTGCTAGACTGCCGTCATCATGCCCGCCACATGGTCCAGTGGCTGGGCAAGCACGCACTCAGGCGGTGTGGTGTGACACACAGGCACCACACCAGTGGTAGCCACACACACCACCAAGTGGCACAGGGCAGTAGCTGCAGACTGCATCCCACCAGGATCTGTGCAGTGCCCCTCTTCTGTTGCTCAGCTAACTGGTGCACCTCCACTGCAGTACCCGTACCCCAGGGCAAGAAACACCTGTTACTGTATGGACGCCCCAGCAGACAGGTGTGCTCTGTCAATGAAATTCGGTGTCGTAAGACTACTACTCGGAGTAATGCAGATCCACATGTGGTGACCGGCCATGCTGCACAGCCCCCTCCTCTGGTGGATGCTGCATAGTGGGGTCTGCAGGAGAATGGGCACAGCAGGCGCACAGGCAGATAACCCTGTGTCCGGCTGTCTGGTGGCACCCACAGCCTGCTGTTGTCACCTGTCCAGCTGCTGTACACCACACAGCACCTGTGCAGCTGCACTACCACCACCACCACCACAGGGCACAGCCAGGGTGGCACACACGCTGCACCTGCAGTGGTGGCAGGCAGCTGTTGCACCACTGTCAGAGCACTGGGCATGCTGCCTGTGTCAGTGGCCAGCAGGGGTGTCTCATCCACAACACTGACCATGCTGTCCAGGATAATCATGATGTCGTTATCGGTGTCAGACCCTGCCTCAATCTGTGTCTCTGCGCAGAGGGCATCAAGGCTGGCATCATGCAGGAACACATCAGGACCTCATCTGACCCCAGGTGCAGGACATCCACCTGCACTGTGATGGTGAACTGCAGCCTATTGGGCCCTTGGATGCCAGTGGAGGTGGATGGCTGGTCCTCTGGGGCTGTTCCAGCATCCATGACTGCTGCCGCTGCCAGTGCCCCATCATCCACATGGAGGTGTGCAAGAGGAAGAAAGGCAAGTCAGTGCTGCAATGCCCACATGTGGCCCCTTACTCTGCCACTGCATGTGTCCTGCAGCATGGCATGTACATGGATGCGACACATGCACATGACATCATGCGGCTGCATGCACCTCAGCATGCCGGTGTATGCACCCTCCGTGCCACCAGCTGTGCATGGCTGACATGCTTATCATGCAGTGATGGGCTGCCACCCATCTGGAAACCACCTCCAGGCACACCCTCCAGAATGCTGCAGAGCATGGTGGCTGCCACCAACTCCTCCTGCGCCATGAGAGCTGGACATCTGCAGGCCCCCTCCGGTGGCATTCCAGGTGCACGGATGGCTGCCACCTTCTCTTTAATGCACCTCTTGTCTGTGCCCACCTTCTTCTGGCACTCCTGCTCCCGCCCACTGGTGGCTGCCATGCTGGTTAATGGATGCCGCCACCTCCTCCCAGTCCCAGCCCTAGCCTGTGGTGTGCTCGTGGCACCACTCAACATGGGCTCCCTGTCCAGGTATGCAACAAATAGGGCCTCTTTCTCTGCTTTAGTGAAACTGGGCCTGCACTTCTGAAGCAGGCCCATGCTCCTCACCTGCCTCACTTTTGGAAATCTGGCTTCCTGTGGACATGCCTCCCAGCATGTTCAGTGCCTCCTGTGTGCCTGTGTGGCATGTGTGTGTGCTTGGCTGCATGGTCCGGGATGTGGATTGCTCTGGTCTGGGAGGGAAGGGGTGCAGCCAGCAGCCTGTGGGGGGCTCCTTGTTGGCCCTCTGTTGGCCATTGGCACGTCCTGTTGCCTGCTACCTGTGCCACTGTTGTGTTCTGGGGAGGGTATCTGGGTGCCTGTGTATGCCCTGCTGGTGAAGGCCTCCTGTGGCCTGTCACTGTGCTTCCCTGGCTCTGTCCTGGGTCTCTTCTCTGTGCCATGCCCCCCGTTGCTCTGCTGCTGTGCTCCCACAGTTGCGCTAAGGCAGCTCTTTCTGTGCCATGGGCGCAGCTGTGTTTGTGCCATGGCACAGCACTCTGAGCTAGCCATGGTGCAACTGTGCCCATATTCAGCCAGATTGCACTGGTGCAGTTCAGCTGATGCAACCTCTGAATATGGCTAATGTTGCGCCATGGCACATCAGATTTATGCTGCGTCAGACTTGCACCGGCCTTTGGTGCATGTCTGAATGATCTGAGCCCCTGTTTATAAAGACATTTCAATTGCACATTATAGAAAATTTCTCTAACTTTGCAAGATAAAAGAACACCTCCTAGGATGTGGAAGAACTGGATATTCAGGAGAATAGGTTCAGGGCTAGAGGTTATTCTGAGTGCATGATACAGAAAGCCAGAAAGGAAGTTGATGAGATGAGTAGAGAACTACTATAGATGGAAATCAAGACACCAGAGACAAGTCTGAAAGTAATCAGATTAACTTTGTTACCACTTATAATGTGAGGTCAGGGATAATCCTTAAATACTGGCATGTTCTGGGGTCGGATCCTAGACTTAAAGATACAGCAAGTGTTCCACCTAGAAAGTAATCTGAGAGACATTCTTGTTAGTTCAGCAATGGAAATTAAAACAAAGCATTTGTCAATGCCTAATGTTTTCTTGCTAGTATTAGCATTGGAAATGCAGGAGTTAGATGCAGAATAGGAATGGCAGTAAGTATTGAACTTCGCCAACCCTCCACCATCCTGTAGAGATGGACAGGCATTGGGGTAATTGTTTGGGTCGTTGCCCATGGCGGTCATGCCATCTCATCTCACCCTATTCTGTAGACACCGACACATGCTGATGTTTGCCTTGGGCGTTTGGCTTTACAGTCACCCCATTCCATAAGGACATACACTGGAAATGGGTGCAGCATGGGAAAATGGGGTGAAGTCTGTGGCAAAGAGTCCAAGGTACACCTCAATATCTGTCAGTGGCATGGGGGTGGGATGGCATGAGCAGTACAGTCAGCAATCCAAGGCACACCCGATGCCTGTCAGTCTGTACAGGGTGGGACGTGATGGTTAGAAACCCTAACGACCTGGGCATTTGTTAGTATTTGCACAACATATTTTCAACATGGCCTTTTGTGACCCCATCTCATGAAAGCATTTGGGACCTCTTCTCATGAAGAGAGGCAGTGTGATTTTGTCAATGTGTCCCGATCTTTGAGTTCCAACAGAGACTGTGCCATTCTGTGCCACATGTGAAAACACAGATCGGGCAGGATGTGAAGAATGACAGCTGTACCATCCATAGGGAGGTGTGAAGAGATGGCAATGTTGAAAATTTGTAGTAGGAATATTAAAAATACTTGCACTTCTGAGCATACGTGGAAACTCATAGCGCATGCATGTAACATAGTCATGTTATGGACTTTTGTCACCAAATTTTCAACATAGACATTCTAGGACCTCTGCTCATGAACAGTGTCACTGTGATTTTCTTAATGTGTCCAACACTGATTTCCCACAGCCAAGAGAAACTAAAAGGTGCACAGACAGGAGTGGTTAAGTGTTCAAAGGCAGCAGGGCCCATTTGTTGATGTCTGAGTCAGGTTGTTAATGCTTCATGGGCTGCAGATTGTTTTTGTGAAGGTTGTTTCCAGAGCAGCAGGGCTCGCTTGTTTACAGAACTGAGGTTTGGTTGTGGTAGCCAAAGAATAAAGGAGGCATCATGCTGGTGGGGCGGGTTGTGCAGGGTGTTCACTGGGGTTTTGCATGAGGTTATTGGTGTGAGGCTGGCTCCCCTATGCTGTCCAGTGAGTGGGTGTGATGGGTCTCCTGCAGGAAGCCATCCAGCACGCCATGCTGGAGTACGTTCTCCAGTCCGGGCAGCCTGCTACAGAGGAAGGGAAGTAGCCTGGCGGAGCAAGGCTCCTGTTGTAGGGGCGTTAGGCCAGCACCACAGCCAAAGGAAGAAGAGGAGGTGTTTGTCAATGGGTTTCTTGGGAGCAACTCCTGGGCTGGGAAGCGGGAGGCACAGTAGAGGATGACTGACAAGAACAGCCATGAAGAGGCTCGGGACTGTGTTCCTAGGCGGGAGGCCACAGGCTTGAGTTCAGCACCAGCAACAGGCCGCACTATGCGCTATAGTGGAAAGAAGCGGGTGCGCATGCGGCGGGCCAGCTGGCAGGTACCATGTTTGTAGTCCCAGGCACAGGAAAGGGTGACGGATGCATGCAATCGCACTGGAAGGATGGCATATAAGGTAATAAGTTTAAAGGTAAACAAACAAAATAATAATAAATAAATGAATATACAAATAAATGATTGAATGAATAAAAAGACAAAGGGTAAAAATGCAAGAGGGCAATAACATTGTCCTGCCTGGTACCAACAGTGTTTTCAAGGGTATGGGGACAGGAGAAACAATATATTAAGGATACAGTCAGTATGGGGCCAATTGGTTAAAAAGGCAGGTTTGAATCTCAGCTGCTCCCAATGTTTTCTGTTATAAAGTCAGCGCTAGAAGATAATACAGCGTTTATATTAAACAGGGTGAGGGGCAATTGCTGTGCTTTGAAATTACAAGGAAATGCAAAATATTAAACTACTGTGAGGCACAGGCTGGTTGAGAGGTTTTCAATGTGAGGATATATATTAAAAAAAAAAAATCTGCCTATCAAGGATTACTTCCAAAGAAGCCCATGTGGCAGTAGAGGCTCGAGGTAATTATGGGCAGAAAAAAGAGCCCAGCACTTCAGCTGGAAGCAAGGTCCTGCAGGTGGGTAGCCGGGGCCTGGGAGCATGAAACAAAAATACATTTACTAGGGAATCACAGAGGAAATGTTAAAAAAAAAGTGTATGTGGATATATATTATATATAATGTCCCAGATATTCAAAGGGTTGTGCATGGCAACAGTGTTGTGCCATCGCACCACTGATGCACCCTGGCGCGATATTCAAAAGGGAAAGTGCACGGCACAAATCCTGATGCGCTGGAGTGCATCAGTAATGTATGCAGCTCAGGTAGGGGGACGTGCCCATGCATACCCTGCACAGCCCAATATGCAGCCGGGATGTGCAGAGCCATGCATGCACAACCCCTACCTGCGTCAGCACAAAGTTGATCCCCAAAAGGAACAATGGATGGCCACCCACAGGTGAGCTGCCGCATTGCAGGGTGCAACACGGCAGCTGCAACCTGTAGGTAGCCTAACTCCGCTGCACCTGGCGGCGCCCCATGCCCGATCGTGGGCATTAGTTAAAAAGAATTCTGTCCAATATCCTGGTGGTCCAGTGGACCGCTGTTTGCCCGATCGCAGGCATTTGTATAAATAAATAATAATTCAGTCCAATATCCCTGGTGGTCCAGTGGACCGCTGTTTGCCTGATCGCGGGCATTTGTATAAATAAATAATAATTCGTCCAATATCCCTGGTGGTCCAGTGGACGCTGTCTGCCTATCATGGGCATCTGTATAAAAATAAAATTCCGTCCAATATCCCTGGTGGTCCAGTGGACGCTGTTTGCCGATCGCGGGCATCTGCATAAAAATAAATAATTCCAATATCCGTGGTGGTCTGTGGTACCCCCTCCCCACCTGCCCACTGGCCCCACTGCCCGCTCTCCCCGGTCAGCGGCTGGTGGCAGCACCCCCACCTGCAGCCCGCGCCTGCTGACTGACACCGTCAGGCAGGGCAATGCGCCCCGATGGTCCACAGCATGAGCTAATGGGCGTGCAGCCTGCACTGTACACACATTCCAGATATGCAGATAGCATGTCACTTGTGACTGCATGAAAGTGCTAAACTGGCATTTTACTCCCAGCCCTACAGAGCTCAGGCTGCAGCTCAATCCCTCAGGTTCTGAATGACTCTGGGCACACACTGCCTGAACTGGTACACTTCTCTTGGATTCCTTGACTTGGCACTCTGGCCAGTACTAGGATACTTTTCCATATGGCATGGAGGATGATGGTGGCTCCTAAACCAACCATGAGCATTCTCTAGCTCTAAGGGAAAATCTACAGTCCCACATCTGGTGCTTTCTTCAGACACTGGTCAAGTGCCTGAGAGAAACCACAGGTGTCAAACTGAACCGGAGAGGTAAACCTGGTTATTTTACATGGGGGCTCTCCACCTCTTGCTCCCAAATCTATACTCGGCCATTCATTTGGATACAACACCTTTCTTCAAAACACATTTTGTAGATGCACTTTAGAAATGTTTTACACATATAACATTCTACATCTCTGGAGGTATCTTGACTTTAAAAATACTGTAAGTGGCTCTGACTTTAACCTAGACCCTCACTGTTGCAGATGCTTCTAAACCATACACAAATTAAAGTTCTGTACTTGGCAAGTCTTCCTCGACCCCACAGTAGGCAGACACTTTACACTACACTCTGTCTCTGGTGAAACATAGTCTCTATATGAGAGCAAACTCACCCAGGTATGCAGGTGCCGGAGGCTATCATCCCACAAATTGTTTCTCTCAGGTACTCACAACAACACACTTCAGGCAGCTTCTTCCTCTCAGGCTGGACCAGAGGATTGCTCCTGAATTCCTGGAATCCCCCATCCCTCCAGGGATGGGGCACTGGGGCTAACACTAGGAATGGCCTCTACCACTTCCTTCTCGTCTCTTCTGTGTTCCTCTCTGGGTGAGAACACCAGCCAAATTGATCTAGGTAGCTCTATATCAGAACTGGGCACTAAGGGCTGCCAACTGCAGCACTCTCACTCTCTTGAGTCTCCTGAAACTGACTGAATTCCCCAACGTTCTACTGTTAAACCCATGCAGCTAGCATTCCATTGTGGCTTATGCTGCTGCAGAATTCTATGATGACATCACCACTCCAGCTCAGCTGAAACTGAAGACAGAGTGAGACAGTATGAAACCCATTTAACTAGCATCTCACAAGCTGCCTTTCCTGCCTGCCACTTGTTCTAAGTGGGATTCTAAGTAACACCTGGGAACAAGGGGTTACACCTGGTTATATCCAGAAAAAAAAAAGTATTTCTCCACCCCCACCCATGGCACACAGATAGCTGTCAGAGGACCACACCAGTGTTTACCCCCCAGAGCCCAGACAGCCATGATTCACTGATGTAAATCCAAATCTCAGTTTTCTGGGTCCACATACCACAGAGCTACAGTTTCCCTCCCCACCCCCACTGGGATAGTAACTGCACCTACGAGGAAAATGAGTCAACAAGACTGCAAGGAATGGGGCTGCATTGACAGCCACCCAGCATTTATGGGTAGTGGTACCTTTGTCCCCCAGGTCAGGTTCTTCCAGTAATTTAAATATCACTGGTGGGCTAGTGATTGCTTTCCTAGTGGACAATGTATCATAAAATAATTCTCTGAGGTTTAGTGGCTGGTATCGGTCTACGTGGGTAGGGAGCTACAGTGTGAGGGACAGAAAGAATGCACTGAGGGCTGCAGATAGTACAAACCACTTGTGACTGCATGAAAGTGCTAAGCTGGCATTTACTCCCAGCCCCTACAGAGCTCAGGCTGCAGCCTGCTCTGTGTGGGGGGGGACTAAGAGGACTCATCTGGAGGTGGAGGAGGGCAGGATAGAAGCACACGGTACACCTACCCAACCCATGAAAGGAGCGTTAGAGTGCGGTAAAGACAGCTGAAATTGCAGCCAATTAAATCTCTGATCTGAGTGACACCGCAGCTGCAATTGGTGGTAGGGACTTTTTAATGCAGCTTCTTTGTTACTCCTTTATGGAGCACCTGCCCTGTTCTTGCGTGCCTCCTGCAGTCGGCTTTAGTTTAGCACGTGGCTTTAATTGGCAGCATTTGCCTTTGACCAGTATCAACCCCCCAAAAATGGGGCTAGTTAGCCAGCACTCGCCCCGGACCAGTATCAAATGCCCCCAGCCCGGCCCCAGTTAATCAAAAGCTGCAGCTCAGATCCATCTCAGTTACCGCCGCCTTCCGCTTCCTGACTACGAGCATTTTGTAACAGCCGTGAAAGTGGTTGCTAATTGACAGCATCTTAATGCTGCTCTTGCTTCCAAGCCCTCAGAGAAACTGCATTTGCTACGCAGTGCATGGCTTGGGTAGGTGGGGGAGGCATTGCTATACTGGCCTCCTTCACCTCCTGATGAGCTCCTGTCCCATCTCCCGCCTACATGGAGTAGGCCACAGCCTGAACTCTGTACGGGCTGAGAGTAGAGAGTACCCGCTGGCATGTTCACTTTCAGCACGGTTGCTGGACCCATCTGCAGTAGCAGCCCCAACTTGTCCTCCTCACACTCCACATCCCTACTGCATTTCAAAACAGTACTGGGACCAAGTTTAGAATGGAAGGCAGACTAAATCAGACCCTCCAACATTTCTCAGATAAAAATAGGTACCCTTACACTTTTTGTTGCAGTGAGTGGCCCCCCACACGTTTTTTGCCAATGAGAATGTGGCACAACAAATTATTTGAAATGAGGCAGGTCCACATAATAAAACAGCCTGTCTAATTAATGCTCTCCGGGTTGGAGTCAATGGACTAGTGTCCCAAATTCAGCTCTTTTTTTTCCACCTTGTCCAGTACTGCTGATACCTTCAGGATCTAAAGCCAGTATTAACAATAACATTGGTGACATGAATTAATTTAGATTTCTGCAGGAGCACGAGCCACTGTGACAATACTGCTCCTTTCAAGTTTCAATTCAATTATTTTTACCTCCCGTGTTCAGAAGGATAGCTAGCCTGCAGCAACAAATACAGTACAAACACCACCACCACCAAATGATTACGTTTTATTTGCACAGAAGAGTGACTTGCTCAAACTAAGCACATTTTACAATCTAGGTGCAGTCGCTGCTGTGTGACAAAACAGGTTTACTTTCTTACTTGCCTGTGTCATCACAAAATAAAATTAACATTTGCCATGCTATAATGTGAAGTTTTTTTCTAGGACCATTTGTCATCTCTGATCAGCTGGATTGAAATAAAATAGCATTTACAGTTCAGAAAATGGACTTTGAATTAGACTTTTCAAAAGGTGTAAACAGTTCTTCCCATTTCCTTTGTATAATACAAAAACACAGTCACCTGAACATTGATGTATTATTAACTGCCTTAGATAACTTCTTTATTTAAGTTATTGCTCTCATGTTGCCAACCAATAAAAGAGGCCCACTCATTGTGAAAGTAATTCACTGATTTCTAAGTAAACTCCCCACAAACTTCATGCATTATCTGCTAAGTAGCAGGTGAACACATCTCCACCAAGTTCAGTGCATCTTCTCTCTGTCTATGTGTCTCTAGCTCTCTTTCACTATCTCTCTGTTCAGTGCTTTGTCAGTAAATAGCATTTTACATAACTGCTGCTTCCTAGAGCAACCTGGGCCCATTACTGCAGGACATGAGTTCCTGAGCATTGACGTCTCAGCAGTAAAAAAACAAAAAAACGGTGACTTCTTTTAGGAGAGCATGAAGCAAGACCTGAATTTGGCTTACTCATGTCCTATCCTCACCGAGCCTTCGTTCTGGGGGGCATCCCAACCTTCTTCTGCCTCTCACTAGCTCAGTCTCTTCTGATGCAGCCTCCAGTCCTGGTGACCATACCTGTCAACCTCAGGACTCTGAAATGAGGGACACCAACCCTTGAAATGAGGGACAATGAGGGACACCGCACCCTGAAATGAGGACACTATGAAAGACATCAAATTTCAGAACTTCCCATACAAATCTCTATCCCGTATTGATTTTATCTTATTAAGCTCCACTTGCTTCCAAATGTGGTGTGCTCCAAGATTCATGAGAGAGTCATATCAGACCATTCGCCTGTTTCACTACTGTTTTACTTGGGGAAAGGACCTAGGAGGGATTTTGTCTGGAGATTGAATAACCAGCTGCTCCAGAAGGCTGAGCCCAAGCAGCAAATATGGGATTTTCTTTCCAACTTTACAACAATCAATAGGGGTTCGGTTACAAGAATTGACATGGTTTGGCAGCAACAAAGTGTGCTTTGAGAGGAGAGTGCCTTCGTTTGGCAACCATCAAATCCAGGCTACACAAAGCTCAGCAAAACAATCTACTTTTAACTATCCGAGGTTAGAGGCCACCCTAATAATGAGTCCCCAACGCAGAATGGGCAGCCCTACATAGATTACAGGTCCAATACTCAGCCCTGATATCTCAAAGGGTAGAGTTGTCGTTGAAACGTACCAAGATGAAATATCTGGATGCAGGGGAAAAGCTGGGAAATTGTTAGCTGTTAGGCTTAGACAGGCTGAGGCCTCGCGCTTCGTTGCTTGGTCTTAAAGTGGGCAATCAAGTTATAACATCACCCAGAGAAGTGGTTGAGGAGTTAAAAAACTATTACTAGAGACTGTAGTCAGTCGATCAAGTGGAGCTGCCCTAAAGATCAAAATATTCTTAATTGTCTGGCCCCATAGAGCTACCGACAGTGACCCCCAGAGTGCCAAAATATTGGGCAATCTGGTCACTGTGAAGGAGGTCATACAGGCCATCCAGCAACTCACACTGGATAAGTCTCCTGGACCAGATGGTCTTTCTAACAACCTATACAAAGCGTGTGTGTCAGAACTTGCCCCTAATAACAGAAGTGTTTAAGTTTTGGTACTCAGAGGGCATGTCGGAGGACAATTTTCTGAAAGCATTGATTACCCTCACACCCAAGCCGGGAAGGACCCCTCATGCCTGGATTTACCGGCCCATCTCGTTGATTAATACAGATGTTAGATCTTAGCCAAGATCTTGGCTAACAAGCTAGGCCCAATACTGGCCAGCTCTTGTTGGGCAGGAACAAATCGGGTTTATGTCAGGCAGATCATCCAATTGACCATACGGAAAGTCATGCATATCCTCTCGGCATCCAGGGACTCCAACTCTGCAGCGGTGTTGGTGTCCCTGGATGTAAGAGCTTTGACATGGTCTCCTGGGACTTCTTATTTCTGGCAATGGCACATTATGGCCTCCCACAGGATTCATTAAGTGGGTCAAGATCCTGTATTCCTCCCCATCTGCACAGGTTTGGTGCAATGGCATCCTGTCTGGCCTTTTCGGCTGCAGAGAGGGACCAGGCAAGGATGTCCCCTATCCCCTTTTGTTTAATCTTTATTTGGAGCCCTTTTCAAGAAATTAATGGCCTCCCCGCAAATTAGAGGTATAAAATTCGGTGAGCAGGGTACACGCTGTCCGCATATGTAAACGATCTGTTGATACATATTGAGGAGCGGCAATTGGGATTCCAGCTCTTCTGGAAGTGATCAAATCCTTTGCAGGGCTTTCCACTACAAGCTGAATATATCTAAATCTAAGGTCTTCCCCTGAGCGATAGGACCACCCATGCGGTCATAAGTAGCACCAGTTTGGAGTGGGCACCACACCCTTACCTATTTAGGTATTCAGGTTGCCAGAGATCTTCCCACCATGATGAAACTGAACCTTACTGAGCTGTTTAAGGTCATCAAATCAGATCTGGAAAGATGGGATAGTCTTCCGCTTACATTATGGGGGAGGGCTAATATTGTAAAAGTGAATGTCCTACCAAGGGTTTTATACCCTGTGGGATGCTTAGGTTCTACCTTCCTAAAAAGTGGTTTGGCCAACTCCAGTCGATGTTAAATGCCTTTCTGTGGAGGGTAAAGTTAGGTGATCATATAATAAACTCACAGGGCCCAAGGACAGGGTGGTCTAGCGTTACCCTCCTTCTTTACCTACTACTGTGCCCATCATCTCAGTAGAGTAGTTCACTGGTCAAAGGCAGTCTGGGAGAACAAGAACCAGGCCTACATCCCCTGTGGCTGGATATAGAAAAATCATTAATGACCCAGTACCAGGGTACTCTCTCTCTTTGATTTATGTCAGCCCTAAGAAGTTACCCAGCATGCTGAAGAATACCCCTATTGGATGGTCGGCTCGGGCACTCCATCAACTGCAAACTTTCCTCTCATGTAATTGGCAGGTATCCCTGGAACAACCCATTGTGGGTAACCCCATTTTCAAATTGATTGTAAACCCATCTCCCACATTCTGGACGCTCCTGGCTGATAAGAAGGGTGGCGGACTTAACAGAAAACGGTCAATTGATATCCTTCTCAGCTTTCCATGCATGTTTCTTGGTACCAGTCACTTTTTCTTTAAATATAAGCAGGTTGAGGAGGCAGTTAAAAATCATGTGGGAGGGGATGCAAATAGATTGCATACGGAGAAATTGATTAGGCTCTTACAGGCAGCCGGGAACCTCACGCAGTCTCTAAGATTTATAAGAGCCTACAATCTATGGACACTAGCCTACCCAGAGGATTGCTATTACTGGGCTCAAGAGTTGTCAATTGTACCTGAGGCAGAGTCTTGGGGATGAGCATGGAGGAGCAGTTATATATTTTTAAGCAGGATAGACTACGAAAGATACAGTTTAATATTATGAATAACCTATATTTTACTCCGGTTAAACTGCATAAAGTGGACATGTCCCTCCCTATGTGCACTAGGTGTGACCTGCTCGGCTCTCTATATCATATGCTGTGGGGTTGCTTAGTGGTCCAGACCTTTTGGCAGTCTATCAAACAATTACTGGACCCATTGCTTGGGCTAGACTCCCTCTTCACTGCAGAAATATGCTTATTATATTGGTTTCCGAGAGAATTCCCAGAGTCAGAAAGCACATATTGCCTTGGTGTCGGCAGTAGCTAAACTCAATATTATGAGGCACGGAAAGAAGAAACATGGTTATCGGTGAGGGAGTGGTATAAGGAGATGCTTACAGCTTTGCAATTAGAAAACATATTCTGTACATGAACAATCAGTCCACTTATATCAGCCCAGATGGGGCTCCTTAAACTTTGCTTGTTACATGTAACCTATAACGACCTATAATTAGCTGACCATTTGCCTTGTAGGTGGTGTTCAACTTTGCAGTTATGCTGAGAGTAACATGTACACACTTGCTGAAGGGAGGGGGAGTGGTAAAGGGAGGGTAATAGGTCTATAGGAGAAGGAATTAGGTAGCTAGATTTGGATTAATTAGTAGATATATAGTAGAATTGTGATTATTTTAGCCGATGTAACCATATAATAATATGGCATGTTCTTGGTCTTTGTACAACAGTGTCTATGCCATGTAATCTACAGTGTATTGTGGATGCTGGGAAAAAATGAATAATGCATACTTAATTAAAAAAGAATTTCAGAACTTTAGTGATTTAAGAGCATAACAGAGCTTGAAACTCAATGTACTCTCTCCTCATGCTTCCATATCTCATTCTATACCCTCTCATTTTTCCACTTTTCTTTTATTTCAACCAACAAAAAAATCAACAATTATTTACCGCTGT
The DNA here is from genome assembly GCA_016271365.2 of Neoceratodus forsteri. Lineage (NCBI taxonomy): Eukaryota > Metazoa > Chordata > Ceratodontiformes > Ceratodontidae > Neoceratodus > Neoceratodus forsteri. The sequence continues at coordinate 136,357,003 of CM028138.1, read as the reverse complement.
CACTAAGTGTACCGCCACTGTCACTAAATGTACCACCACTGGCACTATCCATTTGTCTCCTGAGTTGACTTTGTGCTGGCAGTCAGTGGCACTGGCAGTCAGTGCACATCAAATTCATTGGTCAGCCTCAGTCAGTCCATAAGTGCAGCACGCAGCAGCAGTCAAATTGATGAGGATGAATTGAGCTCTCAAACTTGAGCCCTCTCTGATCCATTCATGGCTACACTAGTGGCTAGCTACTAGGTATACAGGGATAAATAACACCAGCAGAGGATGATCTACCTCACCACCAGCAGCACCACTTGGCTCAGCACTAAGTCGGTGAGGTCGGACACTTCTGGTCCACTTACACTTCTCTCCTCCGAGCTTTCGATCTGGCAAGTGTGGTGGCAAACTTCTTCTCCACATGCTTACTGCCTCCCCAATAATCTACTCTGACTGAGCGCAGGGCCACGCGGGGGACCATGACGCAATTCCATCTCTGAGGCCACAGCAACATGTCCCAGCCACAGGCCCACAATAAAAACAGAAGACCTGGAGCGAGCCACCAGGAGCCTAAAAGCTAATGGCCTTGGACAGGGGACTAACTAGTCGGGGCAGGGCCGCTTTGGGGGGGTCACTTTAGATCCACAGAAACAAACTTTTGTGAACGCTTGTTTTAAATTCCAACACCATGACCACAAGCAGCCTGGGACAGGCGTTTCTTGCTCTTTGACCTCGTGCTGTGTGATGTGGGGGCAGGCAGAGGCGTTAACACCGGCACCCTCTCTCAGTCCCTCCTGAGTGATTCCTGAGTCCTGACAACCATTTGCTCCATTCTTCCATCATCATCATCATCTCGTGGCCCACTGTCATGGCTCTGCTTGGGCTGGAGTAGACCGGAGATTCATGGGAGAGTTATGTCTCTCGACAGACTATCCAGTCAGCAGGGTAGGCAGTCTATTTCTGTGGCTTCAGTTTTCTGTTCAGCTTGGTGCTGGTGTGTGCACATCACTGCGACAACTGAGAACCACACAATAGATGGGGGTGGAAGAGCTGGAGGCAAGGATGAGCCCAGAGCAAGGGGTGGGTAGTAGCAGCAACAGCATAGCTAGCAGCGGGCATCAGGACTGTATTTATATGCTGGCACTCAGTAATTATTTTATTCATGAGAGGATTCTTTGTGTGCACCTCTCTGACGGTTGCTACCTCCCCGGTCTGCTCGTCACAGTGGATCGCCCTCTGGCAAATTTGTTTCAAGTTGGTGGCACGCTTCTGAGCTGCTGTCACAGACAGTGTGCTCATTCATTGGTGCCACAGAGACAAGCCCCAAAATGCAGTGGCGGCATTGGCCACAACACTATCGCACCTCCACAACTGCTACTCCAGCAAGCTGCCGTAATATGTTTCCTGTGCATGCGTGCAAGCAAACATAAAAGCAAGAAATTGTCTGCCCACCTCCCCTTGGATGTAGAAAATATGGCAACTGTAGGGTCTGTAAAAATATCCATGAGTGTAGCATGTTTCTGAACCCCTTTGATAAAAATACATATAACATCAAACAGTTTATAAACTGTAATACTACCCACATAGTGTATATGGCATTTTGTACCTGTGATGCCTACTACTTGGGCAAAACAAAACATAAATGGAAGGAAAGAATAGGGGAACATCTAAGAGCAATCAAGAATGGAAACATGGATTATGCACTAGCAGTGCACATGAGTGGGGTGGAAAATAAGGAGGAACTTATACTTAGATTTGTAGGCCTGGAATGTGTAACATTAGGTCCCAAGTGGGAGACAGAGAAGGCATGCTGAACATGAGAGAAAACTATTGGCTTTATACCATGGGAGCGTATAAAGGGAAAGATCTTACTGACCATATAGAGCTGAAGCCATTCCTGCAAAGCAGTAAAACATATTAAGTGTACTTATACGTATCCATGATTTTATTCTTTTCAGGTAAACAACTGAAAAGTTCAAGAATGTGAATGAAGTGGTAGTTTCTTCCTTTGACATGTACTTTATATCCACATACTGTTGATAAAGTATATGGTGGAGATGAACATTGTCCCCAAGATAAAGTGAGCCTGTGTTCTCTCTAGTAGTGCCTAGCCCAGTTATTTTTAACTGAGACCTTTCCTATAAATAAATACATATTTGTACTATATATATATATATATATATATATATATATATATATATCTTCCTACCCATTTAAGCAGTTTTTGGACACTGAAGCCTTGCCTCCATTTAGCTATAAGGTCGTTTTGGTTAGCCTCACATAATTTATGTAAATGCTTAAAAGCTTTAATATTGGCTATTTCCTCCTTTTTCCTTTTCCTCCCCACCCTTCATTTCCTCCCTGTCTTTTCCCTTTCTTTGCACTTATTTTTTATTATATTAGGAACATAGCAATACAATCTTTCTCAGGTATCTCTCTGTTTTCCTCCATCTGCCCTTTGTAGCCCTATGAACGCATATGTAATGGAAATGGATTCTGAATGCAAAATGTTCAAAATGATTTTTACATTGTGAGCACATACTGTGCAAATGGCATAAACAATGGATATATTTAATTAACAGAGGTGGAAAATTGTTTTTAAATATGCACGTTAGGTGAAGATAAATGTATTTATATGTGTGATATGTATCTAATGAAGGTATTTAGGCACCAGCACTTTAAAACACATAAGAACATGATTTAAGCACTGAACATTTTGCTATTTAAGTGTATCCACAGGAGGAGCATTATTATCTTTGACAAAGCCCACTACTGGGTGAAACGTGAGAGTTTTTCTGTCTTTGTAAACTGCACCCAAAACAGTTTAATTTTGTTCTTGCACCAAGTAATGCTGTTTTCTACTTTAAATTTTGAGACTGCAGTTCCTTCTTGAGATATGCATGTAGTTGTACTTAGCCTTTGGTTAAGTTGCCATGGCCAACTTAGATGTAAGGAAACACCAAACATAAAAGTCAGGCAGAAAGAATGTGTCCTAGACAATCCTGTATCACTACCGAGGAAACTATGGAACACTTTCTGCTGACATGTCCTTTGCTGTAGCATTTTGGTCTTTTCTTGCACAGAGATGGCAAGATCCTAGATGGGAGGCTTTCACTTATGCAGAAGTAGTGGGGGGTAGTCCTTGTATATTACCGATATTGAGGCTGGCACTATAAGACTGATTTTACTTGTATAAAGTTTATTTCTGTGAACAAGATGCAAGCTATTATTGCAAAAACTGGATCTTCCTCTGGTGGATGTTCTTTACTCACTGGAACATGAACTAAGGTTGCAATCTCAACACGATAAAGATAATTTACCACAGACTCAACGGGTCAGAAGATGGCATGATATTAATTTTCTATAGCTGATAACTGAAACCTTTGAACATTCATTGTTTCTCTTCTAGGTGTGATATTGAATGTTAATCATTTATTAATTTGTATCTCTGTTATTGTACTGTATTATTGTGATATAATATTGTATGTATTTCTGTTTGGTTGCCTTGGATAAAATCATCCTACTTTTCCTGCAGGTGGCCACAGTGCTACTTGTCAGAGAGTCATGGCAGAGAATGGTGGAGAGGAGACTGTGTCTCTAGCCTGGGGTGGAAGAGCCTGTCTCCCCCTCCACCCAGAGTATAGAGGAGATGGCATGTTCAGAAAACTTGATGGAGAAATATGCTGTGGAAGAGACACAGAATTTGTCAGCCCCGAATGCAGCCCTGGTTCTGGGGACAATGCTCATGAAATGGCAATGGACTCCAGTATGGAACCTAGCCCAGACTTCATAGACTTGGCAGATGGCCACCTTGAATGGGACCTTCAGAGTAAACTACTTAATTTGATTCATCTGTTAACTGGCACGGACGAGCAATATGCTGTAGTTTTGGAAAGACAGAGACTGCAACTGGCTAATCTGCCAAAGGCTGTGGCTGCTGACATGTAGCCAACAAGATCTCATTTGTAACTAACCAGATAAAAGCACACCGCTGGCTCAGAGTGATGAAGCTAAAGTGAAACTGATCAGTGGTCTGCATTCTACAATGCCGAAGCTCCATTTTGCAGGATTCTCCACAGCCAGGATACTCCTGCACAGGTACTGCTGTTTCTTTCCTTTCTGTACCACTGCAAGCAGATTTGAAGGAAGAGGGGCTCCTGCCAGCACACTGCTCAAGCTGGAGCTTTCAACACTTTCATTTATTTTTTTAAATCAATGGCGCAATACCTCAGATCCAGCTTGGTCTGTAGAAAAGCCCTCCTCACTGCAGGGTGGGTTAAAAAGACTGATGGGGCTCGTGGGATGCTATCCTATCTAATTCCTCACTCTGTGCAGGATAATGTAGTGCCCTTTACAACCCTATTCCTGGACAGGAGAAGCCTGTCCTGACACCCTGAACTCTTGCACAGACATTTTCAACATAATCAAACAGTTGGAAGGGAGGATGACGTTACTTCTCCTGCATATGCTGCTCTCTCTTTAGATGCCCACTGTGCACCTTCTGAACCTATGCCTCAGATCCCAAATCAGTTTCCTGGTGATGATAGCCCAGCCTCCGAAGCCCCAGGTGATGTACAAAGGCAAATTGTGAACATCGAGCCTGAAACTTCTGACAGTTTGCCATCCACAGTGGGAAACAGAGATTTACTTAGGCCACATTCTGCTCCCAAGCTCCCCTTCTGATCCAGACACTGCAGATCATGGAGACACGCCAAGGCCTACTTGGGGAACCCAGCCTGCTCGTACTTTTCTGATTTTTCAAAAATGCTCCTGAACCTGCTAAATGGAAGAATGCAGTAAGGCTGAAATATTGTGGTGGTCTTCCTGACTTTCCTCACAGATTGTATGTTGCCAGAACATTATTTATGGACAGTATACATTACTTTTCATACAGTATCTTTACCCTGACATATACTACTGGTGACACCTTTTGATGTCAGTTTCAAAATGTCAGTTGGCCTTGAATGTTTCTGAAAGAAATACCATGGCCTTAAAAACCATCCACACGCTTCCTTTGTGGTATTCCCCTCACTAAACTTAGTTTCAACAAAATCCTTTTTAAAAATGAGGAGTGAATGTTGCAAATATTGTTTATTGGTTGAAACAAAGATGCAGTTATAGGCCAACCTGAACCTATTTTGACTCAGAACCTATTTGGACTGGGGTTTATTTAAAGTTACCCTACACCACTTGGCTGGTGGTTTAGGCCATTTACCAAAGTGATTTTCCTGGGAGATCAGGGGTCTTATTCTATGCTAGGCAACCAAAAGCCCACTATAGATGTGGCTGTCACTGCCATTTGAAAAATACTTGTGACAGAGCTCCATGTTCTCTATGTTCTGAACTGGGACATACAAGACAACAATGTCAGAACCTAATGAAGTACAACTTGTGTGAAGACATAGGACAGAACATACATATAAAATATGTCAATGGGCCTCAAATAATAGTCCTGATGCAATGGATCAGGCTGAACACACATATATCATTACAATGGCTCAAAATGAATGGCAGAAAGAGGGACAATCATGCACACAGGCTGCCAGGATACCCTTCCACCTTGTCAACAGAGATCTACTACCAAGAAGAATATACAACAGGAAGGATCCACCCTTGGGGCTATCTCACAAGTGGTTCTACATGATGTCCCCTCCTCCACCCAGTCTTCTATTGAACAAGGTTCCACAGATCAGCCTTCTGAATCACTGCTTCCTACGGAACAGCTCTCTACAGAACAATCCATTGTTGGACATTTCCATAATGGACAGCCCCAGACTGAAGAGGCCCCTACTGAGCCTTTATTCATCACACCATCAACCAGTACAACACAACTTGCTGACCCTTTACTAGACATGGTTCCACATGATTCTTCAGTGCAACAGCTGGAAGATAAAGAAGACTTCAGTGTTTCAGAGATACCAATTTAGATAATAGCACCACCAAAAGCAAGCGGATACCAATGGTTCAAATATTTTTAAGCATTTATTATAAAGGCAGTACAAAAATACATTTATATGTGAGAAAAAGAACCGTTTCACAAGGACAATTCCCTACTTCATCAGAGTAAACACATTGCACTTCCACCAGAATATATATACATTCCAATCAATATAATTAAAAAACAACTACGTGCAATTTTACTTACTAAAATTGCTTGGCATTAATCAATTTAGCCAGGACCTTAAACTTTTAGAAACATAGAAGCGACAAAGCGTTTAATGCAGCACAGGTTATTTAACCTTCATGGATACACAAGCTATTAAATACAACCTTTTTAAATCATTGTAATGCACTTTAATTATACTATACATCCTGTTTTATTTTAAACTTCATTAACACAATGAAATCGCCATTAGCTTGAATCTAACACATTCATGCGTTCAATTACTGATTTAAATTAATCCTTGTTACATGGTAGTAAATTGCAACTTGCTAGGAAGCACCACTACAGGCAATCAATTACTAATTTAAATTGATCCCTGTTATAAGGTAACAAATTACAGCCTACTAAGGCATCATTACTGACACTCAATTTCAGTCATAATTTTATGTAAACATTGACTAAAATATTACTTGTCCCTAATATCATTCACAATTTCCTGAGAAAGGCAGAAAGATCTATATTCTTATTTAGCCCTCATCACTTCTTGCTTTGAGATAATATATCCAAAAGCTTTCTCGTTTGTCCCACCTTTTTTCAAAATCTCCATCTCAAGGACCCATACAAACCTTCTCAATCCCAGTGAAGCTGATAGCATGCTTCACTGCAGTCTGATTAGCATATGTTTGACAATAGCATAAGTAATATTAGAATGGGCAATCACTCTTACATGCTCTCCCATTAGTGTCCTAAATCACCACATAGAAATGCCCTAGCTACAGTTTTAAATATAAACAATTCCACACTACTACATCCAGAAGCAAATGATTTGATACCTTTTAATGGACCAACATAGATGTAACAACAAGAACAAAGTGCTCTAGCTTTCGGACCAACCAGTCCTTCTTCAAAGCTCATGGCAGTTGTTTAGAAAATACAATACTTATAACAGCTAGATAATTCAGAGAAAACAGAAAAATCCCCATTGGTTTAAAATACTCATTTAAAAAAACTCTATGTTGAAAAACACCTTCATGGAGCAGGGACACTCTTCCAGGGAGATTGACAGGATAACAGAACGGGCAATGCAAGTACCAAGAAAACAACTACTTCAATATAAAGAAAAGACAGCTACAGAAAGAATACGCTTGGTAGTCACATATCATCCAGACCTTGAGCGTCTGCATAAGATTATTAAAGATCTCCACCCAATAATTAGTGAGGATGACACCCTTAATTGTATTTTAAAGACTCCACTACTATCTTTTAAACAACCACCAAATTTATCCAGCCTAATTATTAGGAGCAAACTTTCACGGAGCAGAATACCATGTCATACGATGGCACACGACCTGCAATCAACGCCCCTGTAAGACTTGTGGGCTCATTTCTACCTCAGACTGTGTGGTTACATCACAAAACAGACAATTCCAGGTGCATGGAGTTATACATGCATGTCATGACATGTTGTTTATTTCATTCAGTGCAAGAGATGTCCACAAACAGGTTATGTAGGAGAACACGCCAAGCACTGCACTAGGATGAACTCACACAGACATACTATTACAGCAAGGAAGACTGAAAACCAGTGGGGCATCACTTCTCCCAGCCTGACCACTGAGTCTCAGATATGTCAGTAATGGTCTTAAAAGGAAATCTCAAAACACACAACAGAGACAAAGCTTTTGAGATTAAACTTATTTACATCTCAATATGGTAGCAGATGGGATGAGCGTGGATCTTGGCTTTATGGGACACTACAGAAACTAACATCCACAGACCTTTTCTTCTTCAAACTGACATATTATAGGACTTCAGCATGTTGAGATGTGGATACGTGTGTGTATTTATGTGTGAGTATGTGTTGTGAGGTATGTGATATAACAGATGTGGGGCTTGCTGTCACATTGAGGTAAGTCTCTATTTAGCTATATGGAGTTATAATGTGTTACTATTTTTATTTCACACACATAAAGAATTTCTCCTTACTTTTATCTTTGCCTGTGGGGGAATTGATTCCATTGCACCATATTCGGATTACCCAGCCTGCTAGTGTACATACAGAGTGTTATCTTATACTGTTATATATAATTTTGTAACTCTGTACATATTGAGATGTGTGATCTCATTTGCTTAGAGGTCCTGCCACAGATCTTTTACATTAGGCTAATATTGTAGTAATTTACTCAAGTTTCATAACAAGTTGTATTCCTTTGGGGAACAACTGCAGTGACTGAAGTTAATATAGAAGACAAAAGAACCTCTGTGCGTAAACACTGAGGCAAGGAGTTTTTAAAGGGCATTTGGCTGGGAAGCCAAGTTTCAAGAAAATACAAAATCACACATGCCCCACAATGCAAAGCATCATGGGCTGCATATGCAAATCACCACAGAATGTTATGCTGGTCCAACTTTAAGCAGAATTGCATGGTGCCAAAGGCCTCTCACACAGTTTGCAAAGGGTGTTAACAGAAGACATAGACACGTGTTTAGTCCTACCAGGACTCATCAGTATGCCTCGTCTGTTTGACACCCCAGTGGAATGGACCAGCTACCCCTAAGGCAGTGTGCCTGGGATATATATGGTGAACCCATTAAAATAAAAAACTGTTTAAAAGACAAAGAACCTCTGTGCGTAAACACTGAGGCAAGGGTTACCAAAGGGCATTTGGCTGGGAAGCCAAGTTTCAAGAAAATACAAAATCACACATGCCCCACAATGCAAAGCACCATGGGCTGCATATGCAAATCACCACAGAATGTTATGCTGGTCCAACTTTAAGCAGAATTGTCTATGTCTTCTGTTAACACCCTTTGCAAACTGTGTGAGAGGCCTTTTGGCACCATGCAATTCTGCTTAAAGTTGGACCAGCATAACATTCTGTGGTGATTTGCATATGCAGCCCATGATGCTTTGCATTGTGGGGGCATGTGTGATTTTGTATTTTCTTGAAACTTGGCTTCCCAGCCAAAATGCCCTTTGGGTAACTCCTTGCCTCAGTGTTTTGCATCAGAGGTTCTTTGTCTTTAAACAGTTTTTATTTTAATGGGTTCACCACAATATATCCCAGGCACACTGCCTTAGGGGTAGCTGGTCCATTCCACTGGGGTGTCAAACAGACGAGGCATACTGATGAGTCCTGGTAGGACGAAACACGTGTCTATGTCTCTGTTAACACCCTTTGCAAACTGTGTGAGAGGCCTTTTGGCACCATGCAATTCTGCTTAAAGTTGGACCAGCATAACATTCTGTGGTGATTTGCATATGCAGCCCATGATGCTTTGCATTGTGGGGCATGTGTGATTTTGTATTTTCTTGAAACTTGGCTTCCCAGCCAAATGCCCTTTGGGTAACCCTTGCCTCAGTGTTTTGCACAGAGGTTCTTTGTCTTTTAAACAGTTTTTATTTTAATGGGTTCACCACAATATATCCCAGGCACACTGCCTTAGGGGTAGCTGGTCCATTCCACTGGGGTGTCAAACAGGCGAGGCATACTGATGAGTCCTGGTAGGAGAAACACGTGTCTATGTCTTCTGTTAACACCCTTTGCAAACTGTGTGAGAGGCCTTTGGCACCATGCAATTCTGCTTAAAGTTGGACCAGCATAACATTCTGTGGTGATTTGCATATGCAGCCCATGATGCTTTGCATTGTAGGGGCATGTGTGATTTGTATTTTCTTGAAGTTAATATAGGTTCACTAAGAGAGAGAGTGAGTGAGTGTGTGTGTGTGTGTGTGTCTGTGAGAGAGAGAGAGAGAGAGAGAGAGAGAGAGACAACATCTCCTTTAAGCTATATATCTCCCCCACCCACATTATTGTGATGTGGGGTGGGTTAGGTTGTATTGTTTGTATGAACAGGAGGAGATAAATTACATTTTATCTCTTTTTCAGATTCCCTAGACACTTGTGGTACATCAAGTTGCTACATCCTCAGTATATATTGACATCAGTACATATCAGGCTGCATGGTCTCAATTCCTTGAGGTTCCTCGACTAGAGTTTTTTGTTTGACACTAATATTATCAATTTATATTTAAATTATCATTTATATAGTCCTGAGGTTTTGTAATTTCTTGGGCCTTTTATTTAGCTTGAGAATACAGCTGGGTGGCATGTCCAGCTAGGTTTTACATCACACTATGTGCACTGATGTTTTTAGACAACTTTACTGGTAATTCTTGTCTTTAATGCATACATTGTAATTTCATGAGCCCTATAACTATCTTAGTTTGTCTTTAAGCTGGGTGGGGTTGCCTTTCAGTAATCACATCCTTATACTGACTGTGACACTCATGGCTTGATTTGGGAGTTATCTGCTTCAGCAGTGTTATCTTATGTCAATTAAATTTATGTGCAGTAGGATTCTTTGTGTGTTGCACCAAGCACATCTGAACCCAAGGTTCTTTGGACTGAGGCAGTATTGTACTGTTAAACTTCTCTGACATCATCTTCAGTTGTTTTTTTTTTTTTTTTTTTAAATGAGTTTTTTTAAATGAGTATTTTAAACCAATGGGGATTTTTTCTGTTTTCTCTGCATTATCTAGCTGTTATAAGTATTGTATTTTCTAAACAACTGCCATGAGCTTCTGAAGAAGGACTGGTTGGTCCAACTAGAGCACTTTTTCTTGTTGTTACATCTATGTTGGTCCATTAAAAGGTATCAAATCATTTGCTTCTGGATCTATTCTTGCAAGGACCAATACGGCAACTACTAAATCTAGATTTCACACTACTACATGTAATAAAGCTGTGGATTTATATCTCTTTACCTGTCGAGGGTCATTAAATTTCCCACCTGGCCTTACATGTTTGTTAAAGGAGCATTTTCCACATCTGAAGCATCCTGGGGGTGGGAGACCAACTAGAGGACACACTTATTTTGGCTGTTACATACTGGGAGCTACCCATTCCTTTATAGTTCTTGCTTTTAAAAACTACCTTGGTCCTGTTTCTGTCAAATGTTTTACCTTGGGTTCCAATTTTAATATTTCCCAGTTATTCTGAATAATATTACTAACATCCCTAGATCTAATTGAAAATGTGGTTACAAGGGACATACTACATCTTCATTTTTTATTTTACCTTCAGGACCAATGTATCAGCACAATCAATTTGTTTTGTTTCCTAATAGCCTTAACTATTATTTGATTGCTGTATCCTCTTTGCAAATCTTTTACCTGCTCACATTTTTGAACATATTCTTTTCTTCCGTGTAGCTTTGTTTTGTTCTAATAAGCTGTCCCTTAGAATATTTCATTTTACATGTGCAGGATGACAGCTGTCAAACAAAAGCAGACTATTTCTATCCATGACCTTCTGATACAGTGTAGTACACATCATTTTTCTCATTTTTATAAATAGCTAAATCCAAAACACAATTCAATGCTCATTAATGGTGTATTTAACCCTTAAATTAGCATTTGTGTTTTCCAGCCATGAAACAAAATCACCAAATTGTTCCTACTACCCTTCCAAATAATTAATATATTATCCGGTAGCATCTCCATAAATCCAGATATGGAAAAAAGTCACTAGAAGGGCCTCTTGGTCTATGACAAAAGAGTATTTCTCCTTAAAACCGTTATTGTTTCTTTCTTTCTTTCTGTACATTGCTTATATCCCCACCTTTAGCATTACTTATATCCCCACATTTAGTATTACAAACCCATTTGTACAGAGTCTTCTTTAGATTGTTGTGCAGTAACAGACTAAATCTTGTAAACATTGCCATATATAATATTGTATTAAGGAGGGGGCCTAGGGATGATTTATCCTGGGTTTTTGTTGTATAATTTGTAAATCTAATTTAACACCCTTTTACAACAGGTGGTGTTGCCATGGACTGAACTGTTCAGGAAATGGTGTGTATTTCTGTTCTGTAGGTGGGAAGTGCTCTTCTACATTTTCCTAGGACAGACCATCTTCTTCTAATATACTTTAGAAAATGGGCTTGAAAAATAAAGCATGCTGATTGATTGAAAGTTATGGTCAGGCATGCATTTATTTTTCAGTAGAGCTCTTTGAAAACAGGTGCCAGTTCAGGGTGCTCCATAACTTTGGGTATCACTGGGCACCAGAATTTTAAAACTGACCAGCTGCTATTTTTTCTGTCACTTAGTGGATGAGTTGGCAACCAGTCAGTACCCCCCTCCAGTTCATCTACAAAATCTTCAGCCCTGTCAACCGACCACAGACAAATCACCACCACAATAATAATGTTCACATTTTTCCACAAAAGCAAAGTACTCTTTTTATCAGTAGCAGAGTTCATCTACTGACTACTGTGTGTCCCTGCCTGATCATTCCTCACACTCGCATTCTCGCTTCACTGCTAAGTGCCTTTTAGTCTGGCAACATAAAACACAGTTCTCCACAATGAAAAGGTACATTTCTCTGACAATGAAAAAAATGTTTTCATTTAAATTAACCAAACTATCACAGTCCTTCTTGAGTCAACTACACTTCTGAAAGGTATCAAGCTACCACCACCGCCACTGTGCCTGCCTTGACAGTGCTAGAGTCGTGCTATTGCTGTCTGTCTCCCCTTTCTCCTGCTGACAATACAGCAAGAAACCATTAAAACAAAAGTCTTCAACATTTTATTAAAAGGGGTACCTCTTCTCTCAGCTCTGTTACCTAACTACACCACTACTGCCCTTCTGATTCAGTCTCAGCATCTCATACAAACAGATGGGGGTGGGGATAATGGAGCAATCTCAGCAAATGAAAAAACAAACTAACACAGGCTCTGTGAGGGAGGGGACAAGGAAACAGATGTGACACACAATGTGTGTGTCTGTGTGTTTGTGGGAGGAACATTTTACCAGGAAGCAATAATTAAAAAAAAAACTACAATGCCTCTCCTGGCCAATACACCAGTGGAGGGACTGAAACAAAACAAGATTACAATCATTTGTCAACTAATTTTTATTCTCTTCACACTTTTTATTTCTTACATAAAATGCTACATGTAACTCATTTTCTAAGTGCAATAATACCCCTCCAGGGTGAGCAGTATTAGGCATACCAAACATTCCAGGGCTGTAAGGCCCTCTGGCTATTTTGTTTAGGGGTGTTGTTAGATATTTAGGCCCAGATATTCAAAGCTTTGTGTGGTGTACAAACCATTTGCGCGGAGTTAAGCGTGGGATTAGTGTGGGTCTGCTATATTCAAAAGGCCAAATAGCGCACGCAAACCACATTAGCGCCAGGCAAACCATAATCACCATGCAGGGGCAAGCGTGAACATGAATACAGGTGCTATGAGATATTCATTGACTAGCACCATGCTAAGGTGTGTACGCGACATAGCATGACCCTTTGTGCAGAACAAATTACCGCCCAGGAAAAGCTGGTCTTAACCCTGAGCCAACAGCTTTGTGTGACATTGTGGCCTTGCACGGCATTAGTGTGGCTTTAGCGAGCCTTGCATGACCCTAACATATGACTAATGACACAGAGAAAGCCAGACATGGAGGAAACATACTGTTCACTGATGGCATCACAATGATGCCAACTGCTGCCACCAGTCCCAGCCATGCCAGGCAGTATGTGGTGACCCGGCCCCGGGGGCCACCATGGTAGTGTGACCATACAGCGCACACCTGCAGACCATACATCTGTGGTGACTAGCAGATGCCAGCACACACATGCAGCACTGTGGGCATGGTGGGTGCTGAGGTGTGAGTGTATGGGTGGCCAGGCCTCACCACAGACTGGGTGCAGCCACAAGACTGGGACACAGACGCAGTGCATACATGGACCAGTATTGAGAATACCCCAATACTAGTGTGCCTGTCCAACTGTACATGCCCCCGGGTCACATACCACACAGCTGTACATACACCACAGCACAAACCACCAACCATGTCCATGTCATTATGAGCATCCCATGCCAGAGGTGCAGCATCTGTGGATCATACAACAGCATGACAGTAATGTCCACTGGCAGTACACACGGCAAAGGTGGGCTTGTCACTGTGTACAGTGCAGTGGTCATCACTGCCCTACACACCAAAGGCATTGCTGTGTCCCTCACACTACTGGCTCCCTTGCCACTGTAGCATCTGCTGTGCACTGTAGCATGCCCTACAGTGTGACAGTTGAATGCATCACCACCACTTCCTGTGTTTATGCTGTGTTGTCCCCTGAGGTACATAATGCTATGCTGTACTGCATACATGTTGCATGCAGCAACCATCATGCACTGTCAGACTGACCCACAGGTGGAGCTGTAGCCAGACCTGGCCAGCCCCTGTACTTCCAGACTAACCTACAGGTGGAGTTGTGGGACCCTGCAGTAATGCTGGGAAAACTGCATGCAAATCAGGGCATAATGAGATGCTAATCTGGATGTTTGCCCAGAAACTACCTAAGTAGGCTCATTTGCATGTCACTTTGAATATGGCAAAGTTTAGCACCAGACTAGCATGTTTGCACTGGCCAAATAAGCAGCTCCATGCTAATGCGCTCAAATGTGTTAACATGGCGCTAATGGTTTGGGGAATATTATACAGTTTTGGACATTGTTCTTTCACATCTGCTGCTGCCTGCAGCTGTACTGAGTCCACGCATTTGCTGGCACACACATTGGCCGGATAGTTCATCTCTGCCTACCTTAATGTCACTGTGCATTGTGTTGTTGTGATGTGCACTTCCTGGTTACTATGTTCATTGCTGTCTTATTCCAGGGCTACATTTGCCCTGCACTCCCAGCCCAGTTTGCCCGGCTTCATTCCCATGCTGTATTCAGAATCTGTTTGCCCGGCTATTTCTTTAAATATAGCTTGCTTTGTGCTCCAGGCTAAGTTTGCCCAACGGCAGTGCTAATTTAACCTGGGAACAGTTTTGAATATCTGGCCTTAATGTATTAGTTATATACTTTTGCTATTTGTTTTATATTTGTTTTGTGTTTTCAATAAAAAATACCGCTACGCACTGTGTGGCTGTCTTGCCGACAGGCAAGATGGCAGAACCTGGAGGGACAGCAGGAGATGGAATAGGAGTGGTGTCCAGTTGAAACAACTTCAGGACACAGAACAGCCAGCAGCAATGGAAGGAAATAATACAGAAACAGTGATTCCAAGTACTGAAAATCAAACTAAGGAAATGTCAGCTATGGAGACAGATATAGTCTTAAAAGTCAACACACTGTTGGAGGGGTAATTCAGTCTATAGATGGATAGGAGGCAGCCTTGCTGCGTCAGGATTCCAAGGTACAAATGCAGCATTAATTGCAGGTATCATGGAAAAGAGCTTTATTGTTACAGCTCTTGGCTCAAGAAGACACAACTTCTTGCAGCAGCAGGGAGTCGTCTCTGACGAAACAACCTCAAAAACTCAATGGTCTCAAGTTTCTGCAGGTAATTCACACCATCAGTTCTCAGTTACTATTTTAAATCCTGCTGACACATTAGACCGGTCCACAGTTTTGCCACCAAGCACAGAAAATGGTAAAATTTCAGAAGCTCTTCAAAGAGTTGGCTGGATCCATTTCCCAGATGGTAAATGGTTACTGGGTGATATCCCAATGGCTGCAGAATTAATAGTAGCTGGTAGACAAGCAGAAACAGCAGATAGCAAAAGCTGGAGAACAGTGGGGTTGCCAGGAGACAAGTGATGAGAAGGCAAGTAATGGCAAATCGCAGAGATCAAAGGCAGGTTTAGCCTACAAGCTCAGTACTCAAAGTTGCTATTTCTTCATATATTTAAAAAGTTATAATGAGTCAAATTATTCAAGAAGCTGGTATGGCTAATAGGAACGGTACTGAAACTTTGAGGTGGACAGAACAAATATTGATAATATTAACTAAGAAATGGTTACAGTGAATATTATGGCAGGATCACATCATGCACAAAATATACCTTCCTTCTAACATAGCCTGTTCTTCTACAAAACTCTAAAAGAGAATATTGCTGCTGGGAATATTAATTTTAAAACTAACTCCCGGATAGCCAAGTAAACTTCCTGAAAAGATATTTGGGGTTTCTAACTCCAAACAGAGTAATAATAGAGAAACCACAGATTTTGGACCCTGGGCCATTCTGGGGGTGATGTGATGGACACTGTACTACCCCCAGAGACTGGCTTGCAATGAAAACATTTGACAAAGACAACCACAATACCTCATGTGCTCGGAAACATTAGATAATGAAACTGATACAAGAAACGCATTCCTTCCACTCGGAGCCTAGGGAGCAAAGCATACAATCACAGGCGGGTCCAGATGGGCCAGACACAGAAGTATCTTTCTATTTTCTGACTTGTTTGCAAATTTAGGAAAACTGCAAAGCAAAAGAATGCTGTCTGGACTAAGCATAGAGGAGTTTTAGAAAAAAACAGACAGAGTGTATGTTGGTGGGAAATTATTAATAGAATCGATGCAAGTTTTAGCCAACAATATTTATGCTTTGATCCACACCTCTGGGGCCTCCTAATGTGAAGTGAGCCTTAACACACAGCAGTTATTTGAAAGTTTTGGGCTAGGTTTCAGCAAATCAAGTCTTCACTTTTATGGACCCTATTTCTGGTTATTCTACTAATGAAGCCCATTGTGAAGAACATTACTATATTATTTAACAAGCATTTGCCAATGCCAAATGTTTGCTTGTTGGTATTAGCATTGGAAATGCAGGAGTTAGACAGATGCAGACAAGGAATGGCAGTGAAGTATTGAACTTCACGCCTACCCACCTCCACACTGCAGAGACGGACTGGCACTGGGGCATGCATTTGGGTAGTTGCCCATAACGCTCATGCCATTTCACTCACTCCTATCCTGCAGACACAGACAAGTGTTGAGGTGTGCCTTGGTGTGGCTTACAGTCACCCCACCCATAAGGACATACGCTGAAATGGGTGCACTATAGAATGGGGTGAACTGTGGGAACGGAGAGTCCAAGGCACAGCTCGATGCCTGTCAGTGGCTGCAGGGTGGGGTGGGGTGGGAATGGCATGAGCATTACAGTCGGCAATCCAAAGGCACACCCCTAATGCCTGTCAGTCTGTACAGGGTGGGACGTTATGGTTAGAAACCGTAATGCCCCAGGCATGTGTTGGTATTTGTACAAATTTCCAGCATAGGAATTTTGTGGCCTCCACCTCATGAAAGCATTTGGGATCTCTTTCTCATGAACAGTGGCCAGCGCCATTTCAGCAAAACTACAGGGGTAGCAAGGTGGTGGGCATGATATGGGTGGGGCCACGTGTGGGTGGGGCCACGGTGTGGGCGGAGCCACAGAAGTTGGCATTTGTCAATGTGACATAGAGCTAGTTACCAAGTAATTTAAAATGTGTATGAATTGGATAGTAAAGTCTGAATATAAATCTGAAATGGGTTATTACAGATGTTGGTTCAAATTAAATAGCTAGTTTTCATCAAATTATGGAATCATCAGTATAGTGAAAGTCCCATTCCTCAACTGTACAAATATTAAACAATATTATATGCATGGGTAGCCCTTATTACCCATTGAAATCAGATTACAACCTTATAATCCCACTGTTGTGATGTCAGAACCTTTCTCCCTATGTCATAGCAGTGGATTACAAATGGAATGCCAGTGTTATTCAGTATTCTACTACATACCAGAATGTGATTGTTAGTCTCAGTACAGTATTCAAATAACATTCCAATTGTCACAGTTTACTGTTACTGAGTCTAGCAATCACTATGTCTGATAGAGATTTTAACTCTGGTGCTATTTTGGCCCACTGTCATTCAGTCCGTGTATCCTAATAAATTGTTTTCCTAAACAATCATGTGGGTGTAGTGCAGATCCATTAATAAGGTATGGCTAAATTACTTGTGTTTGGGGGGTAACTTCTCACGTCGAGTCCCATACATTATAAATGACAATGATGATGTACAGGTGATAACCAGGTGTAATCTCTGTGGTTGCTTAGGGCAATTGTAAACCTCTCAAGCTGTGCACTCTAGGTTTACTGATGCCCTAGACACCACTCAAGTGATTATACCATGGTTATCACCTGTACATCAGGCATTATCCTCTATATATTACCACACTGTCTGTGTCCAAAAAATATTACCACACGGTTCATGTCAAATAACTGGTACTATACAAGCTAAGGCACACATTGCTAAAAATAAAGAACTGTCTCTATACCAATACCTTACAGTACATAAAAATACACATCAAAACATGAGAGAAATTATACTGTTATGAAAGCATACTCTGAACCTTGAATCATGGAGAGAACTTTTACTTTCTCTGTTAAAACAAGAGCTTAGTAAAAGAAATGACACAATGAAACCTGTAAAAGAAATAATAAAAGGAAAACGAACTGATGAAAAAAAAAACATACACACACAATTCAGTTCAGAGCCTCGACAAATGAGATAAAGAAAAACTAAGGGGCATCACCACTACTCCGCCTTAGCAACAAGGAACTATTTTGCTTTGGTGGAGCAATAAAATAACAAAATGATGATTAAAAGAGAAGCAAAAAGTATTTCTATATTTTAGACACCCAAAATGTAAGTTATTAGATATTAGTAAATATTCTCCAGGAGGGAGAATACGTGATTTATTTTTCTGGTGTGGTTAAGTCACTTGGCTGCACCTCGTGACCAATCCACACCAGCCATGGTAAATCCACTAGTATACCCACACCCTGAAGGGTATATTGCTTTATTATACATTGTGGTAAATCGAATGAGCCATATCCTGCAACCTGATTGGTTGGCTGGTATCTTTCCCAGAGTGGCAAATCCTCCAGTGTACCCACTGGAAAAGTACCAGTCAATCTTATATCGTGCAATCCAGTCACTTTCATTTTGATAGAACTGCAGCCATTTGTCCTGTCGCCGCTTCACTAAAACACTGCGTAAATATTGCAAAAATTACATCCTTCTTCCAACCATACTGGACTTCAGTTACTTACAAAATATCTAAAAAATTAAATAAAACTACATTTGCCGTTGTATAATATAAATTTATCCCTCAGGGTGTGGGTATACTGAGGACTTAACGCCACTGGTGTGGTTCGGTCACTCGGCTGCGCCGGTGACTGAATCACACCAATCGCGGGAAAATCCTCCAGTATACCCACACCCTGAGGGATAAATTGCTTAATTAACATACTTGTACAACGCATCATATATTGAACAAGGTTTAACACTGTTTAAAAAATATTTTTATTATAATAGTAATAGCAGCACTCCAGGGTTATGTATGTCAGTTAATCATCTCTAGGGCATGTGGCACTCAGCAATGCCTCATGCCACATTATGCCCCTAGAGGGTGATTAACAGACCATTAACATAACTCCTGGTCATGCCTTATTGCTTAAGTGTTGAACTTGGCTGTGCTCAGTACAACAAAGGGCTTCTCTCACTTGTCCAAATACGGCTGCTAACATCTGAAAGCATCATGACGTCATCGGACTTTTTGTAGAAGCAATGTACAGTTACAAATAAAAGGGTAATTGTGTCTGCATTCCTTTCACAGTGACAATTACATTGAGTAGCTGTTGCACTGTTGCTGCCAAATGTTCAGAGCCCAGCCCAGCTCAGCAGACATAAATCAAGGGTGACTGTAATCAACTGTAAGCATTTAGCACTGTCTGAACCATTAACAAAATGAAATGTCCTGCAGCCTTGAACCTCTGCATAGGAAGAGTTTTTTTTTTAATCCCCCCAAACACACTGAGACACACACACACACCTAAAGCTTAGTTGTCCTGCTTGCTCATTTCTTATCATTTAGGCAGATTTAGCTGAAGCAGGAAACTGACTGTTGTCCTCATGGTTAGAGAAGAGCACAAAAATTTCAGGTTCAAATCCCACTACGACTCAACATCTAGCTTGGAGTGAACCCTTGAGCAGGTCAGTTGGCCTCCTCATGCTTTAAATCTCTCCCAGATGTAAAACTAGGCAGAAAGGAGTGGGGACCCTAATGCTGTTAAGATGTTTCATAGCTGGACTACTATCCTGGCCATGGTGTAGGCAGGCATACTCATGTACCCCATGGTGTATACTTGTATTGAAGGGGGCAGCATATAGGTCCTGAACAGCTTCCTAGTCCATGGACACAACACAGAACCAGCAGAACCTCTCTGTATGTTTATATGTCAGCACCAGAAGGATTGGCCACTGCTACTGTCTTTGCAGCCCAGGGCTATACAGCTTACAGGGTCTGGGGCTGGGCTGGTATATTGGTGTCCCAAGGAACAACGATGACATCTGCATATACCCATGCACGGGGCAGCAACCAGTATCAGGGAGTACAAATATTGTATTGATTGTGCCATACAGGACACACACACACAGTCCTGGTGTACATATGTATGTTGTCTGGATACACCTCACACCCTGCCTGGAGCAACATACTGTACCACAAAGAACTAAGAAGGTTCAGGTTCGCTTGCGTGCAGTGTCAGTTGCTTGGGCCCCACATCATTCCACAGCTCAGTCCAAACAAACACAACACAAGTGAGGAAAAAATGTCCTAGCCTGCCAGCAGGCAGCTACTACCTTACCACCATTGCTGGGCGATGCTGGCTGGCTGTGCTGATGGATGCTGTCCTCCAAACTCCTCTGCTACTGCAGCTTCTCCCCTCACTCGGTCCTCCACGGCTCCACTCCAGCTCCAACAGAAGAGAACCACTGGCTTCTGCTTTGCTGTCACCTCACCTGCCTAGTGCCGCACTGGAGTGTGCCACCACCCAGACCGAAGACTATGAGGACACAAAAGTTACACTTCCGCCACGCCACCCGGAGAGTCTGGCCACTTAAGTTGTAGGCCTCAGCCTGCCTTAGCTGCCTAAACCAACCTCCTCCTTCCTGACCTGACCTTAACAGCAACCCGTGGGTGTGAGATAATGGAGCCAGTGGCTATCAGACACCTAAATCCTTTAGCACCTCCCAGCTGCGTGCAAGTGTGGTGTTCAGAGGCAAGGACAAAGGATGGAGACTTCGGTCAGGCCTCCCTCAACAGTAAAAGAGGAGTTCCCCTGTTCTGAATTGGTACTGAGCACTGCAGCTCACTTCTGAAAGCCAAATCCCCTCCCTCAATAGTAAGTCAGTGACTGTCTGACCGGCCGCCACGCCACCTGGTGACCCGGAGAGTCTCTGTGACTGTTAGGCCTCAGGCTCACCAGCCTGCCTTATTAGCTGCCTAAAGTACCTCCTCCTTGGCTTCTTCCCGACCCGACCTTAACGGGCAACAACCCCTGACCCCACTTGGCGGCACTACCACCTGCACTGCAGAGTGCTCGAATGATGTGATCGCCGCTCCTCCTCCTGAATCCTGCCTGGCCCACACTCACTCTAACTCTCCTCTCCCCAGGCTCCAGCATCGACTGAGTGTCACCTGACCCCTGCAGCAGCAACACCGAGTGCCTGGTGGTCTCCTCGAGTCCCGACTGGCCGACTCCCGACCCCTCCCAACCCAGTCCTTCCTGGACCTGGACGACGCCTCTGTCTCAGACTCTCCGCCTCTGAGTCCCCGCTGACACACTGCTGCACTGCTGACTTTGGTTTGCAACTGCTGCCGCCTGCAAGTAGTCCTCCTCCCGACTCCCACCTCTGAGTCCGTACCGCACTGTCTCTGGCCTGGTGTCTTCTTGCACTGCACCTACACTGCCCGGCCGTGCCCACTCTGCTGATCAATGGATTGCGATTGCGGATCACCCGATTCGCCCTGTGACTACCTGGATGCTCTCCGCTTGTTGAAGCTACTGGCTAGCTGCCTCTTGGCTTACCCTTAACACTACTACACTAACAACACCTTCTGAACAAGCTCCTGGAGGAGTGGATTGGACCTTAGCCAAAATAGAAGTTAGCCCATTTTCTGCCTGCCATGATGTAACCGGTCAAATCCCGCCAATCCCCACGCACGCCGGACGTGGATTCGTGCTAAGCCCTCCCAGTCCCCTCCCAGCAGCCAATCACGGCAGTGCCCCAGCACAAGTGGCACTTGCCTTGCTGGCGCCAATCAACCCCAACAACACCAGTGATTTTCGGGCAAACTAAGCTGCAGAGCCTGCAGACAGTCGGTGCGGCGCCATCCGTCCCTGATAAGATGATCTCGCTTATTTGAGCAGACTGTCAGGCTCCTCAACAAGCGCACAGGCATGGGGCATGTCACCAAGGTCCCTCCCATACCCAAGCCAGGGCAGGCAGCAGGCAGGGGTCGCAAGCCTTGTCATAGGGGTCGCATAATTTTCATCGGGAGTACATGAATCGACTCCTGGCTAGATAGCGCCCCTGACAGTGGCACTCTGATTATGTCAATGTGTCCTGAAATTTATTTACAACCTTTGAGCCATAGGCTCATTTACAAAGGTACCTCGTCACAGAGAGGACAACAGTGTTACACAATTACAGAGAGGTTGACATACAGGTATACACAGATAAGCACATTGGAATATTGGCATTGTTGCATTGTTACATTTCACATAGTTACATTTCGCATTGTTCATATATGCACAGATATTTGGCACAGAGGAGGGTGGCAAACCAGGGGTGGGGGGTGGGGGAGGAGGCGGAGGAGGCAATTGGGAGGATTTTGTCAAGTGCTTGCAGTCTGGAGGAATTTGTCGATGTGCCCTTAGAGATAGGTGAGCTGTCTGTTAGAGACAAGTACAGCTGCGGTGTTGAACAGGTGGTTCCTAAGAGCAGTTTTGAAGGAGGCAATTTTGGGGATGCTAGTGATATTGGTTGGAACAGTGTCAAACCAGGAAGGGGCCCTGTAACAAAAGTCTCTGAGCTTGAGAAGTTCTAGTTCTGGGTACCAGTAGAGAGGTCTTGTTGGAGCTATGGGTGGAGACTGTGGGGAGGTATGATTGAGGAGACAGATACCCCGAGGACAGCCTAAGCAGAATTTTCTTGGTAGGAGGCAGGTTTGGTAGTGGAGACGTTTTCAAGGTTGAGATTGACAGTGGAGTAGAGATGGCAGGAGTGGGTGAGCCTGGGGGCATTAGTCAGTAGTCTACAGGCATTGTTTAGGGTGAGTTGGATCTTACTTGAGTGCTGTGAAGTCAGAGGCTACATATACAGGCAGGCCATAATCCTCTAGGACAGTATTGAAGAAGTGATGGCCAGTCGGGAGCATCGGTTGAGTTTCTACAGCGACCGTGCCACTATCGCCAGATGTAGGAAATCACAGATCGTGCAGAATGTGAAGAATGACAGCCGTACCATTCATAGGAGGTGAGAAGAGATGGCAATGTTGAAAATCTGTAGTGAAAGTATTAAAATGCTGAAACTTCCGAGCATACGTGGAAACTGTGCAATGCATGTGTGTACACAGTCATTTAGTGGAATTATTTCACCAAATTTTCAACATAGGCATTTTGTAACCTCTGCTCATGAACACTATCACTTTGATTTTCTTACTCTGTCCCACATTGATTTCCCACAGCAACCACGTGTATTCTGCGCCAGATGTATAAACGCATATTTCAGGCAGGATGTGAAAATGACAGCTGTACTGTTCATAAAGAGGTCTTAAAAATGGCAATGTTGAAAATCTGGAGTGAAAATACTACAAATTTGCAGAGTTATGAGGGTGCTGGAAACTGCATCATGCACGCTTGTAATACAGTCATTTTATTGATATTTGTCAGCAAATCTTCAACATAGGCATTTTAGGACCTCTACTCATGAACAGAGTCACTGTGATTTTACATATAAACATATGAATCTGCTAGCAGAACACACCAATTGGTCTATGTAAGTCTGCCCAAGTGTGCAGCTAGCACCCCTAGATTGCAGCTGCCCCAGCCTCCTCACCCTCAGTTCCTCCCCGCTTGTCCCATCCCTGCCCCCAACTCTTCCTCTTGCTTTATCCTACTCTTTCCTAAAGCTAGTGACTGTGCTACATGTTACCACACCTCTGGCAGCGCATTCCAACTAGACACCACCCTATCGAGAAGTAGTGCTCCACATTTCCCTCTTGAAATGTCCCCCTTTCAACCTTAGTCCATGCCCGCCGTCACGTTTCACTCCTCAGTTTAAACACCCCTCAGTGCTAGATTTAGCTACCCCTCAGGTATTTAAATGCTTCAATCATATCACCCCATCCCTCCTCTCTTCCAGTGTGTACATATTCAGGTCCTTCAGCTTAACTTCATATTTCTTTCCTTCTATCCCTTTCCATCCCCATAAACATTTTTGTTGTACCCTTTGCATCCCCTCCAGTAACTTTATATCTCTCCTCAGATATGGCCTCAGTATTGCACATAGTACTCTAGGTGCGGCCTGATCAATGATCTGTAGAGAGGTAGGATCACATCCCTGTGTCTGGATGAGAACCCCTTGCGATGCACCCCAGAATCGGTTTGCCTTCACTGCTGCTCTCATGCAGTGGGCTGAGTTGTTCATGCTCCCAGTTACCAAGACCCCTAGGTCGTTCTCTTCTCTCTGATCCCCAACCAATAGTCCCTCTTCTGGTTCTTAGCCTTGAAGTGCATCACCTTACACTTCTTTGCATTGAATCTAGCTGCCACTCCACCAACCAGGTCTCTAGTTTGGTTAGGTCCCCTGCAGTTTTCCCCATCCGTCTTCTCTTCGTCCACCACTGTCCCAAGTTGGTATAATGTGCGAACAGACTAACCCTGCTCCCAACTCCGTGTGCTATGTCAGAGATAAAGGCCCAAATAGCACCGGGCCTAGCACTGACCTCATGCACCCCATTTGTCACTGCTCTGGGTGCTGAGAGCTCCCCTCACCACCACCACGCCCTGAACCTCTCCCTGTAACCAGTTCTCTATAAATTTAGTCAGCTTTTTTCCACCCCACTGCTGTCGGCCCCCCACCAGTCTCCCCATGAGGCACTGCATCAAAGGTCTTACTGAAGTCCAAGTACCGGGCACGTATTGCATGGCCTCTGTCCAACTCCCTTGTCACCCAGTCACAATACTCTGTTAGGCTGGTTTGACAAGACCTCCCTGAGACGAACCTCAGTCCTGAGGCACACACCTTGTTTCCAGGAGGTGTTGAACAGATCTGCCTGAGGCTCAGCCAACAGCTCTGCCATCTCCCTCAGCATCCTGGGGTGGATGGCATTGAGACTTGGTGCCTTGTCCACCCTTACTGCCCTCAGACCCTCTAGCACCCGACTTCCTGTGATCACTTTGTCTGTCACCTCCTCCCCATTCCCCACCACCCCAGCCCATTCTGGTAGTGGGTCATCCTCTCCTTAGTGAAAACGGAGCAGAAGTACTCATTTAGAATTTCCAGTTGCTCCTCCCCATTTTCCAGCCAGTCCCTCCCTGCTTTATTCTTACAATATGTTTCTTGCACTTCATCTTTTCCCTGACATACCTAAAAAGTCCTTTTCTTCTCCTTTTATACCCTGTGTGGAACTTAATTGCCTAGAGCCTTAGCTTTTTCACCCTCCTGGCAACCTCCCTTGACCAAATCCAAGCCTCCTTATCCTCTGCCTTCCTGTTCTCTTGTACTTCCGGTATGCAGCCATCTTTGCCCCTCATCCCTTGCAGCACTTCCTTGTTCAGCCAGCATGGTTTCTTGCCTCTGCTCCTTACTCCTGGCCCTGGTGCAGGCTATTGTGGCCTCTGTTAGCCCAGTCTTTGTGACTCCCTCTTTTGTTCTGCATCCATCCCCGGTCTTATATCCTGGAGTCTTCCTTGCATTATTGCTGCCATCCACCCAAAGTCCACCTTAATAAAGTCCACCACCTTAGTGCCCTTGCCTCCTGTCTCCCTGCCCAGCGTGGCAACAAGCCACACTGTTTGGTGGTCGCTACCTGCTAGTGGGTCCTCCCAGCCTTACTCCCTCACCATCTCTCCATTTGCAGTACTAGGTCCAGAGTGCTACCAAGCCTTGTAGGCCCACTTCACCAATTGCGTGAGAAGGCCATCATGGCATGCTTCAAGGACCATCTGCTTGCTGGTACTGTTAGTGACGGGTGCTTAGTCAACCCGTGGTAGGTTAAATACCCCACTATCACCACACTCCCCTTTTACACACCCTCCTTATCTGCTCTGCCAACTCCCCATCCAGTGGCCGGATTGGGCTGTTGATCTGTACACAACTCCCAGCCTCAGCTTTCTGCCTTGGAGTGCAGGAGCTGCACCAAGCACCTCTGTCCTGTCCTGTCCTCTCTTCTCCTCTCCTCTCCTCTTCTTCTCCCTCATCCCTTATGCATTTAATCCCTTCCCTCACATAGAGCCCAACCGCCCCTTCCAACTCCCTGATCCCTCCTGTATATCCTGTATTCCAGGATTGCCAAGCCCCAATCATGGGACTCTGTGGCCCAGGTCTCTGTCACTGCAGAAATGTCCACCTTCCCTCTGAAAGGAGTGCCTGAGCTCTGCAGTTTTGTTCCCCAGGCTTCTTGTGTTGAGAGAGACCACATTTCACCCATACCCCTCCTTCTCCTCACTTTTCTCCTCCTTGGCCTGTGTCCCCTTCCTGGTAGTCCGCACCTTTCTCCTCCTTATTCTTACTGGGTGGTGCCTTTTGGATTACACTCAGACCACTGTGCCGCCCCTCCAAGGAGTACTATGCCTCCGCCTTTACCTATATCTGTGGGGTGAGCTCATTAGGCTCCCCCCGTCCAGACCTTTCTACTAACCTCAGTCTTTGTCCACCCCTCACTAGTTTAAATCCACCTTAGTAGAGATATACCCTGTAATCCTGCCTTTAATGCTCCTCCACTTCCTGCTCAAGTGTACCCTGTCCCCACTGACAAGTCACTATTTCCCAGACACTACCCCAGTTAGTTACTAACCCATAATTTTTGGTGTGGCACCAATCCTCTGCCCCTTATTCAACTCCTCAATTCTACCCTTCCTCCCCATGCTTGCACTTGGAACAGAGAGTAACTCCGAGAATGCCACCGACTCCTCCATCCCCTCCCACT
Source organism: Neoceratodus forsteri (assembly GCA_016271365.2). Taxonomy (NCBI): domain Eukaryota; kingdom Metazoa; phylum Chordata; order Ceratodontiformes; family Ceratodontidae; genus Neoceratodus; species Neoceratodus forsteri. The sequence continues at coordinate 136,330,066 of CM028138.1, read as the reverse complement.
GCTTCCTCAACTACTCGAACCTCCCTCACTACTTCCACAGTCTCCCGCCAAGTCGCTTTGTACCCACATGCAACACTAAATGAGGTTTCTTCCTCCCCTCACTGCACACTTGAGCAGTGTCTGCCCTGCCCTCCTGCAGTCAACCTGGGGATAGCTTCAACCCAAATACAGCTGTGCTTTCCTCCTTCTACCCCATCTCACCCCTTTCAGTATACAATCCTCCAGGACAAGTACCCCCTGTCCCTTAGCCCCTTTCCCTTCTAATGACCCTTCCACCATCCCAGTATTTGATCTTCCTGCCCCTTACTCCCACCAGCTGCACTCTCTGTGCTTCTGTATCTGTACCCCTACTTCTGCCTCACCCCTTTTCTCTGACTTATTCCTCCCATCCCCCTTGAATCCCTTCCCAGCCTGACTACTTCCCTACTGGGCTACCCATGTTGATGTCCTCTCCTCCTGTTGATTTCCAATCCCTCTCCCTATCCCTGTTGTTGTCGATTTGGAGCCCCTATTCTCTTCTACCCCAATAGTGATGCCCTCCCATCCTTCCTCCTTCCCATAGCCTCCTCTCCTCCAGTCACCACCTCCTTCCTTACTTGCCCGACTTCTACCTTTTGTCCTCGCTATCTCTTCCCCAGCTGTTGCCATCCCTCTCATGCCTCGCTTATCCTCCCCCTTCAGTATGTTCCTGCTCCCCCATAGCAGAGGCTCAAATCTATTCCTAGCCGATACCCCTCCCACATGTCTTCCCCCATCCGTTCCCCCTCCTACTTGTTCCCCTCTGTGCCACCCTGGTCCCACCCTGCTCCCTCCCTACCCGCAGCCATCTGCTCTCTCCCTGGTACTCCTCATGGTCTCTTCCTCCCCAACAGGAGGCCTCCCTTCTACCCTTTCATCCTCACTATCTCTTCTCCTGGCTGTTGCCATTACTCTCATGCCCGCTTTTCCTCCCCCTTCAGTATGTTTCTGCTCCCCTCTCTCCCATAGCAGAGGCTCGAATCTATTCCTGATCATCATCCTCCCACATCTCTCCCCATCAGTTCTCCCTCCTACTTGTTCCCTCTGTGCCACCCCTGGTCCCACCCTGCTCCCTCCCTACCCACAGCCATCTGCTCTCTCCCTGTTACTCCTTGTGGTCTCTTCCTCCCCAACAGGAGGCCCCCTCACCTTGGGCATCCCTCCTTGTCCTCTCTTTTCTGCTGATGCCTCTGATACTGGCGTGCGGTTTCAGTCCCTAGTTGTTCTTCCTCTGTCCCCCTTGCCATTCCCTATCCCCCTAGCGAGGATGCCCACCATACTCATCTGCCTGCCACTTAGACTCCTCCCTAACCACCACAGTTCCTCCCTCAAACTAGCCAGTCATCTACAGACCATATACCCCCATCCTCCAAGCCCAGTCCAGGATCATGGCGGACCCACACCCTGTATACCCCACCACCCTTCCAAAGATGCCCGCCTTATTGACATGTGGCACCTGCCACATTTTGTCCTCCATCTTATGTTACGGATCTTACTCCCAGGTCCTGTACCCTACTACAACTGTTAGGCCCCTATTTACTCAAATTCCTGTTCCACCCCATGCTAGTACCCCTACTGGACCCTTTGCCGACTGGGGTGATTCAGTCTCAGATTCATCTGTTAGATACTGTATTACTGTAGCAATCCTAAAACCTCCTTGTCCATTTTTCACCCCTCAGCTACTATACTTTTTGTTCTCAGCTCTCAAATAGTTTCACTTAACCCAGTTAGAAATCCTATTGAACTTGAAGTATTACTCAGCTCAGTTAGAGAAATAAACAGAATAAATAAATATGTATTATTACAGCAATCATAACAGTGTAGTTCGGGTACTTAGCTCAGTTAGAGAAATAAACAGAACTCTGTAATATTACAGTACGCCTCAAAATATCCAATCATTGTTTTGTCTCCACCCCAGAGACCCTGCTGTAATATAGTACCACAGAGGACCCTGGGCAGGAGCATGGGCAATTCTAAATTCCTGGCAGAGCTCCATTGAGCTCGCTCAATCCCCTGCCTCTCACTCGCCCATTCCGCTTTCTCCCGACACTGCAGGCTGCCCTTGTACAGGGCTCTTGCTCATGCTTGGCACCTTTTTCTACCCACAAAGAAATCTGCAGCAGTCCCAACAGAGCTCTGTTGACCTCAGTCCACAGCCTCTCTCACTTGCTCGTTCTATTTCTCCCGTGCTGCAGACTGTCCTTTGTACTGGGCTCCTGCCTGCATTGGCACCTTTTTCTGCCCACAAAGAAGTTCACAGCTGTCCTGATAGAGCTCTGTTGATCTCGCCTACTCCTCCTCTCACTCACTTCTTCTATTTCTCCCAGCACTGCAGGCTGCCCTTTGTACTGGGCTCCTGCCTGCATTGGTGCCTTTTAGCCCACAATGAAATCTGCAGCAGTCCCGACAGAGCTCCATTGAGCCTGCTCTCTCCCCTCTCTCACTCACTCATTCTGTTTCTCCCAGTGCTGCAGGCTGCCCTTATGTACTGGGCTTCTGCCTGCATTGGCACCTTTTTCTGCCCACAAAGAAATATGCAGCAGTCACGACAGAGCTCCATTGAGCTCACTTACTCCCCACCTCTCATTCTGTTTCTCCCAGTGCTGCAGGTTGCCCTTTTGTACTGGGCTCCTGCCTGCTTGCCACCTTTTTCTGCCCACAAAGAAGTTCACAGCTGTCCTGATAGAGCTCTGTTGATCTTGCTTACCCTCCTCACTCACTCCTTCTATTTCTCCCAGTGCTGCAGGCTGCCCTTTGTACTGGGTTCCTGCCTGTGTTGGTGCCTTTTTAGCCCACAATGAAATCCGCAGCAGTCCTGACAGAGCTTCATTGAGCTCGTTCTCTCCCCTCTCTTACTCGCTTGTTCTGTTTCTCCCAGTGCAGCAGGCTGCCCTTATATACTGGGCTCCTGCCTGCGTTGGTGCCTTTTCTGCCCACAAAGAAATCTGCAGCAGTCACGACAGAGCTCCGTTGAGCTCGCTACTCCCCTCTCTCACTCACTCCTTCTATTTCTCCCAGCGCTGCAGGCTGCCCTTTGTACTGGGCTCCTGCCTGCGTGGTGCCTTTTTAGCCCGCAATGAACCGCAGCTGTCCCCACAGAGTTTTGTTGTGCTCACTCACTCCTCCTCTCTCACTTGCTCATTCCATTTCTCCCAGTGCTGCAGGCTGCCCTTTTGTACTTGGCCCCTGCCTGTGTTGATGCCCTTTTCTGCTCACAAAGAAATCTGCAGTAGTCCCAACAGAGCTCCATTGAGCTCGTTCACTCCCTCCCCTCCTTCACCTCGCCTCGCTCTGTTTCCTCCCGCACTGTAGGCTGCCCTTTGTACTGGACTCTGCCTGCATTTAGCCTTTTTCTGCCCACAAAGAAATCTGCAGCAGTCCTGACAGAGCTCCATTGAGTTCGCCTCCTCTCCTCTCTCACCTGCTCATTCTGTTTCTCCCGCCGCTGCAGGCTGCCATTTTGTACTGGGCTCCTGCCTGCAGTGGCACCTTTTTCTGCCCACAAAGAAAGCTGCAGCATTCCTGACAGAGCTCAGCTGAGCTCATTCACCCCTCTCTCACTCGCCGATCTTAATCTGTCCCAAACACTGATTTCCCACAGTGACCACGCTATTCTGTGCCAGAAGTGCAAAATCACATTTCGCCAGGATGTGAAAATGACAGCTATACTGTTCATAAGAAGGTTATGAAAAATGCCAGTGTAGAAAATCTGGCTTCAAAATATTACAAATTTATGAAGTTACAATGGTTTGTGGAAACAATGCAATGCACACTTGTAACACAGTCATTTTATGGACTTTTGTCACCAAATTTTCAACATAGGCATTTTAGTACCTCTGCTCCAAGAACAGTGTCACTGTCATTTTCTTAATCTGTCCCAAACTCTGATTTCCCACAGCGACCACGCTATTCTGCGCTGGAAGTGCGAAACACATTTCGCCAGGATGTGAAAAATGACAGCTGTACTGTTCATAAGGAAGTGCAGAAAATGACAATGTTGAAAATCCGGGTGAAAATATTGCAAATTCAAAGTTATGAACGTGCATGGAAACTGCACAATGCCGCTTGTAAAACAGTCATTTTTGGATTTTTCACCAAATTTGCAACATAGGCCTTTTTGAGAGCCCACCTCATGAACACTGGCACTGTTGTTTTGTTAATCAGACCCGAAAGGTGATTCTGCACAGTGACCACAAAATCACCTTTCTGGACCGAATAACGAATGACAGTGACTGAATCTATATGAGGGGTCCCAAGAATCCCATGTTGAAACTTTGGCGCCGAAATTCCCAAAAATGCCTGAGATATGCACCAAAGTTGAAAAACCCTATTTATTCCATTATACAACTTACCGCATTTCTTCAGTTCGCAGTTGGCTTTGAAGAGTGCAGACGTGTTCCTGGTCCACCGAAGATCATCACGCTGGGCTCTGGAGAAAAGTATGGGGTGAGGGGGTGAGGGGTATGGGGAGGCAGAATGCGAGAGGGTGGGCACAAGTTGGGGTGGGGCCAGCGGACTCTGAGGGACCATTTCCTGTTTTACTGGTTAAAGAAAAAACACATTGCAGGACTTTGTTTTTCAGGGACTTCTGGCACACTGGGGTGCACTCCCAGCATGCCACCTCAGTGTTTTTGGGGGCTGCAGCCGATGGTCGATTGGGCACCCCTGTCAGCACATACTGAGTGGGGGAGAGCAAGGGGGATTGGGCACCCCTCAGCACATAACATATTTTTTGGTGGGACATTATGCCAATGGGAGGGTCTCCTTTGGCAAATTTACTGGGAAGGGTGGGGACTGAAGCTGATGAGCATTGGGCCCCCATCAGCAGAAAAAAAAGACTGCTGGGGGCCTATGGCCAAGAGGGTTGGGCACCCCTCAGCACACAACAAATGGATGAGGGGGTCACAGTATGCCAACGGGAGTGGGCCTCCATCAACAAATGAACTAGCAGGGGCACTACTGATTGAGTACCGCTCTGCAATGACGGGTCACTCCCTCATTACAGCGGAATGTCTGATGCTGCAATGACGAGGTAGCCCCTGATTGCAGTGGCAAAACATTTCAACTTTGTGACACTTTTGCAGAACCAGTGTCATCAAGACACTAGGCCTACATTGGTCCACCAGTGCCAAGCCCCCAAATGCAGTGCCCCTATTGGCTGCCAGAGTGCTGCACCTCCACAACCCACTTCTCTCCTAAGCTGCTGTATAATTTTTCTTTCAAGCAAACATAAAAATGAAGGGTAAACATGTCAACTATTCTGTACTGGGTGAAACAAAGAGTTGACATGCTAGAGCATACTATACCTAGTCTGGATATAGAACACACTTGGATGGGGGAGAAAAATTAAAGTTCAGCTATGCTTCACTGCTCAAAGCATACAAAGTTTACCTAGCAGCTTTTACATTGGAAGAGGCAAAGGATTTTTTTTTTCACAGGACAACCTAGCACTTGCCGTAGATGTGGTTCCCTGGGACATCATAGCAATACTTGTGACATTATGGTTTGCAGTGCATGTCAGCAACTAGGTCACTCCAGCCTTTATTGTCATAATCCAATAAACTGTAACCTTTGTGGTGAATATGGATATTCAAAATGTCAGTGGTCTGAACATAATAAAGGAAAATTTTATAACAAGGAAGACATGGTTCACCAAGCATAGCAAAACAACAGTGGTCTCGGAACTTTCACCAGGTAGCTACTGCAAAATCCCATCAGTCATTGACTTCAATCTCTTCACGGCCAGAAGCTATGGTATTCGATTCTACTATCTCTGATATCCCCCAGCACAATCTACTGTCTCTGAAGAGCAACTCACAGTAATAGAAAAGCCTGTGGAGTTGGAAAAAGTACCACCAGCTCAGGATACTCCACTTCCACATTTGGAACAAAGCCAAAATAATCCCAGCTGGATCAACATGCTATTTTAAAGGGAACAAGACAAAATGCCTCCCCCAATGTTCAAGTGCAGTATTTTAATCAGCTGGAGGTAAACAGCATAGTGCTCACTACACCATAAATCCAAATAGGCAAAAACAGAAGAAGTGGCAACATTTAACAGATTCTTAGTTCTGCAATCCTTAGAAAGTGACTCACATCATCACTTAAGGACTTATCCAGTACAGATGGTCCTATATCAGAAGAATTATCATCTAAGACTAGAATCAAAAGAAACAAAATCTAGTCTGAGCCAATATGGCAGCAAATTGATTAGCATAAATGTTCATGATATCAGGAATTAGCATATTGTTTTGTTGTCAAAGGTTCTATCTAAAATTTGTCATATTACATGTAAAATTGCATACAGTATCATATATGAAGTAGACATTAGCAGTCTGATACTAATGTAACACATCCTCAGGATACAAGGAGGCTCATAAAGTTACAACTGGCAATAAAGGTAATGGAAAGTATAACATCAGACCTGGTATTAACTACTCACAAGGCATATTTTCAACAGTTGGTTAGTATATGAAAGTATTAAAAAGCTTTATATATAAATCAAAATATCAGTAAATATAAATGTATATCCATTTTGCACGTTAGGGTGAAGCACTGAGGATATAGAATGTTTAGGTGTTCATCCATATAGATATTCCTTCTTGAGAGACATTTTCTCTAGCACTGTGGATCCAATGAACTCATAGAAACATAGACTTTGATGCAGATAAGGACCGCTTGGCCCATCTAGTCTGCCCATTTCCCTACCTTCAGGATAGGCCATAGATCCTAGTTAACCAACAGCCTATTTCTTCCTACCCCCACAAGAATTGCCTTATGTCTGTCCCATGCATTCTTGAATTCTCCACAGTTTTAGACCCCACAACCTCCGGCCGGAAGGCTGTTCCATGCATCCACTACCTCTCTGTGAAATAATACTTCTCACATTGCCCCTGAACCACCCTCCTTCTATCTTTAAATTGTGTCCCTTGTTCTTGCAAGTCTCTTTTTCTGAAAGATGCTACCTCTTGGACTTTGTTGATTCCACTGAGGTACTTAAAAGTTTCTATCATGTCCCCTCTCCTTCTTTCCTCAAGGGTATACATATTAAGCTCCTTTAGTCTCTCCTCATACGGGCTTCTCTTGCAGACCCTGCACCATTTTAGTTGCCCTTCTCTGGACTACCTCTATCCTGTCTATGTCCTTGCGGAGATGGGGTCTCCAGAACTGGACACAGTACTCCAGATGGGGTCTCACCAACTGTCTGTACAGAGGGATAACAACTTCCTGTTTTCTGCTGCTGATGCCTCTCCCTATACATCCCAGTATACCCCAGCCCTCCTACTACTCTTCTCACATTGTTTGCTAACCTTAAGGTCATCTGATATGATTATCCCCAGGTCCCTTTCCTTTTTGTTGTTGTTACTACCTCCCCACCCATTGTGTATTCTTCCCTGGGTTCTTGTTTACCAGGTGCATTATTTTGCACTTCTTTGCATTGAATCCTAGCTGCCACACTTCTGACCATTCCTCCAACCTTGCCAAGTCCCTTTTCATCCTTTCCACACCTCCTTGTGTATCAACCCTGTTACAGATCTTTGTGTCATCTGCAAAAGGCATACTTTTCCTTCCAGTCCCTCTGCAATGTCACTGATGAAGACATTAAAATGACTGGACCCAATACTGAACCCTGAGGTACCCCACTAGTAACCCTCTTTCTTCAGAGTGGACTCCATTTACATTACCTTCTGTGGTCCTGTTGCAGCCAATGTTTTACCAGGCTACCACCCTGGGACCCCTCCCAGGCTGGTTAATTTGACTATTAATCTTTTGTGTGGAACTGTGTCAAATGCCTTGCTAAAGTCTAGGTAGGCCATGTCCACAGCCCTCCCTGGTCTACTACTTTGGTCACCCAGTCAAAGAAATCTATTAGATCTGTCTGACATGACCTTCCGCTGGAACCCATGCTGCCTTGGGTCCTGTGCTCCACTGGCCTCTAGGTACTCAACTATTCTTTCCTTCAGAAGTGACTCCATCACTTTCCCTACCACAGAGGTCAGACTGACAGGTCTGTAGTTTCCTGCCTCTGTCTTGGTCCCACTTTTGTGAAGGGGAATCACATCCGCCTTCCTCCAGTCCTCGGGTACCACACCATCCTCCCATGATTTATTAAAAGAGTAGCCAGTGGTTTCATTAGTTCCTCCTTAATTCTTTTAGAATTTGGGGTGAATTCCATCAGGACCCATTGCTTTGTCCACCTTCAGTTTTAGGAGTTCTTGCAGAACCCTTTCTTCTGTGAAAGGACTGGGATCGACCCCCTATCAAGAGTGCTTCTGTTAATTGGATTAGGCACTTCCCTCCTCTTTGTGAATACTGAGCAGAAATATTCATTCAGTATCCCTGCTTTTCACTGTCCCCTCTGCCCACCCACCTGCTCATTCTATTCAGCCTCACTATCCCTCCCTTTGTCTTTCTACGCGCTGATGTACCTATAAAAGGTTTTATTCCCTTCTTAACTGAGTTGGCTATCTTTTCCTCAGTTTGGGCCTTTGCTATTCTGACTTCCTCCTGATTCCTTCTGCCTTAACTGGTATAGCTCTCTGTCCTGCTCCTTCTGTGTTTCCTTATACTTCCGGAATGCTATCTTTTCTTCCTGACTTTCACAGCCACCTCTTTTGAGAACCATATTGGCTTTTCTTTCATTTTGATTTGTTTATTTGCTTCACACAAAGGCTTGTTGCCTCTGTGATGGCAGTTTTGATGATTCCCCATTGTTGCTCCACACCTCCTTCTAGCCTGTTTGCTAGTGCTTTTCTGAGGCACTCTCCCATCTTGCCAAAGTCAGCTCTCCTAAAGTCCAGTACCCTCACTTTTGTATGCTTGACTCTGTAGCTGAGTTTAACGTGAACCACACTGTTTGATGGTCACTTGTCCCCAGATGGCAACCCACTTCTAGATCTGAGATCCTCTCACTGCCCCGTTTGAGAGTATGAGGTCTAAGATTGCTCCCCATGAGTGGGTTCTGAAACTAGCTGTCTAATGCCTGCCACCTGTAGGGCATCAAGAATGGCCCTGCTTTGGATGTGGCTGCAGCAAATGCTCCAGTTAACATCTGGCATATTCAGGTCTCCCATCAATAGTATCTCCCTTCTCTGCCATTCTAAGAATGCCTTCTATCATATCCTTGTCCATTCCTCCCTGACATGGGGGTCTCTACACAACCCTGTGGGATTGTGGTGCCCTTTCCAGTCTCCAAGGTGACCCACAGTGCCTCCTCTCCTCCCTGTTTACTCTTTTGTTCAGTTGCTTTTATCCCTTCCTTTACATAGAGAGCTACTCCTCCCCTCTTCTCCCTGCCTGTCTCTCCTGTAGGTTATGTACCCTGGTATGTTAACATCCCAGTCGTGGTTCTCTGTGTACCATGTTTCTGTGACTGCTACGATATCCAGGCATCCTCTTCCATCAAGGCCACCAGCTCAGGGAGTTGTTGCCCAGACTGTGGGCATTGGTACTCATTACCCTCCATTTCCTGATGGCCTTACTCCTTTTGCCCCATCCCTGTCCTTCTTGCCTTTGTCACTTTCTCCATTTACCCCTGCCCTTCTCCCTATTGACACCTCTATGTTGGTGTTTGCCGCACTTACTTCCGTGATTATTTGGGGATAGGATTTCCTGCTCCTTTCCAGTGCCTCCCTTGGCTAGTTTAAAAGCTTGCCAATGAAGCATTTAAACCTATCACCTAGGATCCTGGTTCCCTCCCGGATAGATGCAGCCCATCATGCCAGTATAGGCTTGCATCACTCCAGGTGGACCCCAGTCCCCAATGAAGCCAAATCCCTGAGCTCCACACCAGTTTTTCAACCACTGATTGAATCCCATGGTGCGGAACACCCTAGCCTCTCTCTATGCCATAGATGGGCAGCACCTCCGGAAGGTTACCGTGCATGCTACTTGACTAAGGCCCTCCCCAATTCCACAAACTCTTCTTGCACTTTTCTAATCCTTTCTTAGCCAGGTCATTTGTCCCTAGGTGGACAATGGCATCCAGCTCCTCCCCTGTGCAGCTGCTCCAGCAATCCTGAGGATTCGCTCCTGTCCCTCCAAGCCATGGCGCCAGGCAGGCACCTTACCTCCCTCTCCCTTCCTCCCCAGTTCTACCTTCCTAACAATGGAGTCCCCCACCAGGAGTTGTTTCTTCCCCTGCAGGGTCCCCTGCCACCCTCCTGTGGGTCTCCTTGTGGAGGTTTCAGCATCCTCCTTGGTCTCCACTGCGGGTGCCTCCATAGAGGAACCACACTTTTCCAGAATGGCATAGGAATTGTGGAGAGGTACAACTGGAGGGATGTGCCTCTGTTCCACCACCCTCACCCTCCCTGAGCCCACTGTGGTCCAACCACTCCTCTTTCTTGGCAACCTCTGAGGCAATGGCAGTGGCACTGGTGGTCCCTGGATGGAAGAGGAGGTCCAACAAATCCTGGTCAACTCAGCCTGGAGATGAGCAACCTCCTCCCTCAGCCCAGAGAGGTGCCTGCAGATGGGACAACACCGCATCCTCCAGAATGTCTCCCGGAAGACTGCTGCTCCACAGCCACTGCACTGCACCACTCCAATCATGTCTTACTTCTGGGCCCTTAACTATTTTCAATCCTTACTCTTTCCTCTGTTTTTTCTCTCTCTCTCTTACTTTCTGCCTGTGTGCCTTTTAAGCTCCTGATTGTCCTGTTCTGAGACAAGAATATCCTATATTTCTTCAGTGGACCACTTACCTGCTCAGAGGCAGACCTCCAGCAGCTGGAGGGGGCCGGAGAGCTACTCCTGCCCTTCTAGGATGGTGGGTCTTTGTGGTTCTGTGATCACTCACTTCCTGTTCCCAAACAGGAAGTTCCTGTTATCAGTAAAATCCTGTGCCTATAAAAATAGAACTAGCTTTGGGTGGAGGGAGGGAACGAGGGCAATATAGTCCCAGCAGAGAAGTCCATTCACACAGCAATCCTTTCTCCTGGTGTCTTCCGCCAAGATATTAGCAGAATCTTTCTAAGGCAGTCTTTAAATGTAGCTTCCTTCTAGCTAAGCCACTCCCCTACTTACTAGATCTTTCTACCAGTAATTTAAACCTCACAACAGTTAAGTCCTTTCAATCACCTAATATTTACACCTATAACTGTTCAGATACCCATTCAGTTCAGTTAACCCAGACAGACACACACACACACTTTTTTTTTGTTTTGTATGTTAGTTTTTACCCTAAATTAAAGGTCCAAGTACAAAAGTTCTTCTATTTTAGTCCCAGCAGAGAAGTCCAGTCACACAGCAATCCTTTATCCTGGTGTCTTCTGCCAAGATATTAGCAGAATCTTTCTAAGGCAGTCTTTAAATGTAGCTTCCTTCTAGCTAAGCCACTCCCCCTACTTACTAGATCTTTCTACCAGTAATTTAAACCTCACAGCAGTTATGTCCTTTCAATCACCTGATATTTACACCTATAACTGTTCAGATACCCATTCAGTTCAGTTAACCCAGACAGTCACACACACACTTTTTTTTGTTTTGTATGTTAGTTTTTTACCCTAAATTAAAGGTCCAAGTACAAAAGTTCTTCTACTTTAGTCCCAGCATAGAAGTCCAGTCACACAGCAGTCCTTTCTCCTGGTGTCTCCTGGTGTCTTCTGCCAAGATATTATTCTGTGATACAAAATACAAATGTCAGGCATGTATTCTAAAAACAATAAAAAGCAGGACATTATTATATCAGCTGCTCATATAGTTGTAATCATACAGTGATAGCTACAGAAAAGTTTCTCAGTACTGAGGTATACCTAGGTATACTAAGGCAGAATGAGGCAGAATCACATTACAGTCCATGTAAATTGTAACTTGAGTGCCTCAGTGGTACCTTGAGGTGGGCAAAATCTAGATAACTACCACTGTAATACAATAAAAAAACACTTCTATTGCAAAGTATTCCAGCCATCTTTATATACAGGAAATAAAGATTGTCTATGGAAAGCTTACAGAAAGTGCACAAGTTCAAAGCAATCATTCACACCTGGGCTATAGCGAGCCCCTAAGGTATAGATCCATTATGGCTGAGCATCTGATATAATAATGCCCTACTTTTTATCTAATGTTTTAGAATAGGTTCCTGATATTTGGAATCATTGTACTGCATAGTTCATTGGTTCCATTATCCTAAAAAATGTCTCTCAAGAGAAGTGATATAAATGAATACGTCATTTTATATCCTCATTGCTTCACTCCAACACCCACAAAATGGATTTCTATATGGTTTATATTTCCTGAAATTGTAATTTATATGTAAAGTTTTTTATAATTACATGCACTAACCAACTGTGAAAATATGGCTTTGGGTAGTTTATACCAGGTTTGATATTAATCTTTTCATTACCTTAATTGTTGGTTGTAGTTTTATAAGTGCCTCCTCATATCCTAAGGATGCATCATATTCGTTGTTTTAAATTTTTTATTTGTACACATCACTGGTGGTGGATAATATAATAACTGGTTACAATAGTGCTACAAATATAGCATAAGGAAAAAACAGCAATGTCCGAATGGCGTTTCACAGACAGCGACATGGATTAAACAGTGCTGTGCAATAAGCGCTACCCAGGTCACTGTCCATAGTACTAGGACGAAGACAAGGGCTGGGAAATTAAAAATGGTGGCTGGGTTGCTTGCATGGCAGAGATGATGTAGAAATGGAGCTGCTTGGCCACAATGGTGGTGGAGATCAGGGTTTTAATTCTGGCATTCAAAATGTTGTTTTTCTCCCATGATGCAACTCCAACTCAGAGTTGATTATTTTAGTTAATAGGGTGTGGGGCAGACCCCTCTAAAATAGTGTCTGTACTGGTAGCAGTTGTCAGTGTGTTTTGTGACTGCTACCAGCGCATTGTCTTTACTTGAGGCATTTGTTCCTGCCACTGTTCTGCATAGTGCTGTATGGAAGTGCTGTTATTGACAGCACTGTTCATACAAGTGCTATTCAGATCTAGTGCCAGATAATATAAGGGCATTTCTGCATAAGTTACTAACTGATAAAACTCTACTTCTGGAGTGAAACATTAGTTGTTTTGCCCCAATCTGGCATAGCATTGTTCCTCGATAGTCACTGCACTACTGCACTGTTGTTGTGTTTAGTATTCATCCTATGAATTCTATATGCTTTTCTATTAACCGGGTTAAAGTTTTACTGCTGACTATGGAATGACACTGATTTTTATTTGATGTACAAGTGGAAAATACACAAATGTGCAATAGTACATGAATATCAAAGAGCAATGCTACAATAGATTAATGCAGAAAACATCTAATGTTTCTTTCCAAAACATCACTGGAGATGGGCTCCCATTGTCTTCTTACTTTTTCATTGACTGTTGGACCGGAGGCTGGGCACCTAGTGTTAGAATGGAGGGTTGGCAACACCAGAGCTTGGCTGTCATTGTTGTGTATTTTTTCATTTACTGTCTGTCTGTAGGTTTAGGCACTTGGTGCCAGAATTGAGGAAGTTTGGTGGCAACAGGGTTGAGTAGCAAGTGGCTATTTGCTTTCATTTTGTTTGCTATCCAACTCCATAATTGGGCACCCAGTGTTGGGGGAGGAGTGGTACTGCAGTTTGGCTCCTGATGACTGCCTAGCTACCTGAATCAGGAGTCACCCGGCTAACTGTGCCCAGCAAACCAGAACTGCATTGCCATTGCTTGCAAGTTGCAGCACAGAAGTCCCCCACAACCCAGCAGTATTGCTAACCTTAAAGAGCTATACTATGTTGTGCTTTTTCATAAAATACTAGAGCACAGTCTAGTCAGTAATGGGAGAGAGCAGCACCAGCTAGCCACCTTGCCCAGCCAGTAGCTGCAGCACAGAGTCAGACCCTCAAGTAAAAGTCCTGCTAACAGCAAAACAAGCCAAAGACACTGCCTGCAGAACCCGAGAGACAGGGTTCTGACTGCTTGTGGTTTTTGTTAAGGTAAGTGGCTGGGTTTATTTGAAAATGTCACAGTACTGTGAGGAGGGAGAGACTCAAAGAGAGAATGCATGGCCTCTATCTCCTGGCCTGCCACTCTGGGTGGCCAAGCCATTGAGGGCCATTTTGGCAGGTGGATACCTGCTGGAAAGGATCTGATGGCCATTTCTTCTTGTTCAGGTGATGGGGATGGCTTTATTTCTCCTGCCCCAGGAGGGGGCTAGCTACTCTTCCTGGTGGGGAGCAGGCCCTGCTTCTCCTGGCTTAGGATGGTGAGGATGGCCCTACTTCTTTGGCTTGGGAAGGTACCTCCCTGTTTCTTCTAGCTTGGGGTGGCCCTGCTTTTCTTGGCTTGGGGTGGCCTTTTTCTGGTCATGTTGGCCTGATCTGCTGCTAGAGGGAGCAGGAGGCAGGGCCATTCTCTCCCCAAGCCAGGAGAAGCAGAGCCATCCATCCCAAGCCAAGAGAAGCCAGGCCATCCATATTCCCACCCCCAAGATAGAAGAAGCAGGGCTATCCCATGTAAAAAATAAAATGGAATTTGGATTTTATTTTTAGAAACATAATTCATCATTGATTCAAATACTCCAAGAAGCAGGCACACATGAATATGCACATATGCTTTCCATTTCTGGTTCAATAGGTGCCCTGGCTTCCAACTGTAGTGCCCAGCCAGTGCTCTGGTAACCAACAGAAGCTGGAGCTGCCACTGTTGCTAGCCTTACATGCTGTGAAGCTGGATCAAGTAGGAATAAACAATGTAAATGTGGAGGTGGACATTGGACAACAAAATTAAATGAAACAGGCAAGGAATTTACAAAAACTCTGCAAAACACAATGCCTTTGTGGGACTGAAAAGAAAATAAAATGTCAGCTTCTATGTATTTAAAAGCACACAAGAAGGCTGAAGATTAACAACCAGGATAATCAAAGGTTAAGACTCAAATGTATTGCAAGGTAATCTGAGAACAAGTGGAGCTGAAACCAATAAAATACCAGCAAAGGCACACAACTTCATTAACTATACAATTATTATAAATATATTTGTTTTAAAGACACATTTTGCAGGAAATCAACACGTATACCACAGAATCAGGTAAATATGCAGCAATAAAAATTATAAGCACGTAATAGGAGTAAACTCTTTAAAGGCAAAATCTTGTAATGATAAATCAAGCTGAAGCAAAGACTAAAATGTTAATGGAATGCAGTACTAGAGTTAGCTGTTCCATAGCTATTTATCTTATATGCCCCTAAAATGATGAATGTGTTTCAATAGAAAGTACAGACATTACTGCCTTAAGCTTTTTAACAGGCACAATTATTTAAGGGCTCTAGAAATAGTGCTATATACTGCAGGCAGGGTTGCAGACACACACACGCATGCATGCACACATGCACACACACACACACACACACCACTGTGGTAAATGGAGAGAACAGTGGAGTAATATGAGTCATGCAGCCATCCAAATTACTAAATGGAAGACCACACTTTCACTATCCTATTAAATAGTTCTCAGTCCCCAACTCACAGCAATACATCAGCATGGTGACATCACCATGCTGCTGTAAAAATGGAAAACACAGTTAGTGGCCCTTTAAGCACAGACTCTGCCAACACCTTATCAATCAGTGCAGTTGTGATTGTCTACCATAAGTTGCTACCCACCTTGTGACCTTGCCCTCCCTCTGTTCTCTGCTCTTGCCTCCTCCTTTCACTTTCTGTCACCATTCATCCCCCAGTGCACGTCCAGGTTTTCCACCTCCTATTCACAGACTCACCTCTGCACATTTATGCCTCCTCTATTCTATCAATTCTCCACCCCTCTCACTCTTTTTATCCCCACCTGGCACATCAATTCCTCCCTGCCTCTCTCCTTCTTCTTTTTCCTGCTTCCCCAGCTCTTTTCCTGTCTGCTCCACCTCACCTATCCCTTGTTCACTTCCTCTCCACCTCTACCACCTCCCCCTCTATTCTTGACAAAGCCACTCAGGGCTGCTCCAACCCCTAAATTTGCACTTTATTCTTTCTTAGTTCTAGCCTCTAATTAGTAGTATTGTACCCTTTGTAATGTCTAACTACTGTATAAACTGCTTTTGTATTTGATCTGATGTGGAACCCTGTATATTGTAAAATGTATTGTCACTGACCTGATGTGAGTCTTTGTAAAAGGTTCTCTTGTTCAAAGGTATTGCAATCCTAGAAGTAAGTAAATAAATAAATAAAAAGAAGATATAAAAAAATGTTTCCCTTTAAATGAGGACTTCTTTAATCGTGTCAGAAATTACAAGAGGAGGCAAATATATTTCTCCTTTCAGCTAACTTGGATGTTACAGTGATTATATTGCAAGACATAGTACCGGGTCAATATAAAGCAACAGTAAGAGCGCACAAAACCATGTTGTGTGAAGCGTGGAAACATTTGCAGCAACAGGGTATAACAGCAGTAGGGAATTACCACTACCCCTGTCGCTGACTAGGAAGTGCAAGGGATGAAGAATGCTGTAGTGCTGGGTCTGACTGAGCTGTTTCTATGGTGGAGTGGCTAAGGCATCAACACCCAGCAGTGAAGGAGACCTAGGACCGCAGTTTGGTTCCTTCACATCTCCTGGTTTTGCAGCTTATTTAGAAAACAAAACAAATTTTTTCCCCATCCTGACTTAAATCCCATCCTCCGCGAGTTGGTTATTTAAAGTCCAGGGAAGAGAGTTGCAAAGCCCACCACATCATGGGGTGTGGGGCTCTGAAAAGATGAAGTCCTTTGCCATTAATGGGGTGTGCGCATTTGTTGCATAGTTCATTTTTACTGACCTTATTTCAGTAAGTCACTGTTTTGACTGCGGTATTTAGTGGTGCGTGGTTTTGTTTGGACATTATGACTCTGTACCACAAGACACTAGGCTAAAATCATTCTGTAGTGCTCCACATTTCAATGGTTATTCATAACAACTGGATATTGTGCACCCCTGCTAGGGAAATGGCATAGCCCAAAGGCTTTAGAATGTTCAGCATATAGAGAGTGACAAATTGGTAGCAGGTGGCCAATGGCCACAAAAAAATGGTTTGGCTACTAGATTTGAAAGTTACTGCCAAAAGCGATTTTTGAACCCTTAAAAGGATAGCCACTAAAATTATTGATTTGGCTTCCAGATTTTGAAAGCTAGTGGCTCAACTGACCACCAGTTCAAAACTGATTTGTCCCATTCTGAGCACATGAGAATTCCATTCAGCAGCAACTCTCCAGTCTTAGCTGTACTATTGAAAGGGAAACAGCTATCAAGCTCCTTTGAAGAAGAAAATTGGCTTTTAGGCCTTGGGGCAACAATTCTGCATAGCAGGTTGGGGCTATCTGGTAACAAGGAGTACCCCTTAATTAAAATAGTGTCTATTACACTGCGACTTTCAAGTTGGCTAATCTGCTCTCCCAATGTCCACTACCTGTGCTTGGATTGGGTGCAATGTCTACTTCACTTTTTCAGGGTGTGTAATTTGTCTTGGGTCTCAATTAAAAAAAAAGGTGCCTCAGGAAAAAGTACCTGTTTATTTGGGTGGGTTTATAGTAGGGACACTCCTGAGGTGCTACCCTCCATCACTGGGCATTGATCGCCCAGTGTTTAGGGTCTTGTTCTTGTTTTGTGTCTGGCAAGTGGTTATTTTAAGGGACTTTACCCCTTTAACCTGCCTTTTTTCTTTCTGAAGGGCATGTCCTTCTAAATTTCCCTTTAGCTAGCCCGTCCAGTGCAGCGGTTGGATTTCTGCTTGTGGCACCAGCATCCCAGGTTCGGAAATGGACTCAGGGAGCTGGAGGGCTGGCCAGGAAAGAAGGCTTGAGCATCTGTAGACTGCCCCTCTCTTGTGGGAGGGTGGAGTGCAGACCCAGCACTTGCTAACCACTGCCAGAGGCTAGGAGTATGGCAACACACTGTGTCCTGATGGCTAAGAAGGGGCATGGTGAACAAAGGGGAAAAAGTGCTCCATGGCCAGCCAGATGATGGTCACTGGCCTCTGCTGTTATCGAGTCCCCAGTGCAGCCAAAGAACCACCTCAGCTGCACCTGGGGAAATGTAGAGTGTGCTGGCCATCTCCCACCAATGCCTATCTCCTTCAGAGGAGGGGACCCTTCCGCGAAGGGATACACCAGATTACCCTGGGGGTTGCAATGTGGGGTGATGGGGCTGGTATTGGGGCAGAGGTGCCAGCGGGAGACCTAGGTGGGCCCAAAGGAGGGCCATCCAGGAGCAGGGAAGAGCGAACAAAAAATGCTCCTTTTAAATCCCCTTTAAAACTCTTTAGTGCTTTAACTATGGGTATTTTAACTAGGAGAGGAGCAACTGTTGAGAGATTTGTTTAGCTGCCTGTTTGTTTTGAGTGCTTCCTCCTCCTCACTTAAATGCCATCCCAAACTCCATTCCCCTGGAAAATTGGAAAAATGGAAAGAGTACACCCTTAGCTGAACCAGCTGCAGGAGTGAGATAAAACAGAGCTGTTAAAAGAAAGAAATGACTCAGGAAGAGAGACCCATGTCTGGTTACTGATGAAGTGCAGGGGTTAAGGCAATTATAGTGGGTAGACTGAAGTAGGCTGTTGGTTATCTAGGATCTGCAGCTTATCCAATAGGTAGGGAAAAGGGCAGACTTGTGAGCTAGCGGCCCTTATCTGCCATCAAAATCTATATTTCTATGTTTCTGTCACTTTCTTCAGCCAGCATTTTTGTTTTCTGTTTATTAAGCTGCGCCTTTTCCCATCATAAGGCCATTTCTGTTAACAGTTGGGCACATGCTTCTCAGCTTTAGCATGCTATTTGTGCATCTGTAGTGCACATGCCTTCCTCCTAGTGAGATGATTTCATGTACAGCACCGTGATGTTATGCACGCACCTTTCTGAGAGCATGTGCAGCCCTGCACTTCATCAGTAACCAGACATGGGTCTCTCTTCCTGAGCAATTTCTTTCCTTTAACAGCTCTGTTTTATCTCACTCCAGCAGCTGGCTCAGCAGAGGGGCATACTCTTGCATTTTCCTTACTTCTATTGTCAGAGGTGGAGATCTAGCTTCTAGTTTTCAAACTTTTATTAAAAAAGGTAATGCAGTATATTGTATGGTTAGAGCAGCAGATGGGGAATCTGAAGACCAGAATCTGGAGTAAAAATGTAGGGAAATCCCAGCTGAGACCCAGGAGGATGGCTGGTGTTTAGTAACTGCCAACAGTAGACAGAGAAGGAAGAAGAGCAATAACCACAAATGAGATTCCAATAACTAATAGATATAACCCCTTAGAAGCCCAGGATGAACAACTCAGAGCTTTGCAAAAGCAAGAAATGAAAGAACTAAGGCAGAGTATAGTACTTGGAGATTCTATAATAAATCATTGTGATGCAGTGATTTGTAACCCAGACAAGCATAACAGGATGGTTTCAAGTTTCCCAGGAGCCAAAATAAGATATATTAAATCCAGAGCCCCCAAATAATAAAAAGCTGTGGTCCAAATTCAGTGGTAGTGATCCATGTAGGCACTAACAATATCAGGAAAGATCACGAGAAGGATATTTGCTTTGACATCTTTGAAACAGCTAATGAAATGCAAAGCCTAGGTGCAAAATTACTCATATCAGGGATTCTTCTGATTCCCAGGGCAACCTTGAAAAGAATAACACCATTAACAGACTAAATAACAGACCAAAATGCTGGTGTGAGGGAACAGACATAAGATTTATAGATACATGGTCCCACTTCCACAAAAGAAATCACCTATATTGTAAAGATGGTTTACATTTAAACAAAATGGAGCTTATATATTGGGATGATTATGTAAACCTATGTGGAAATCATCCATTTAAAACACTAAATGGGGGAGGGTACTGACTTGCCAAAATAAAAGGTGAAAGTAGGATAAGTTAGAAAGAAAGAAAACCTAGTAAGGATAGGTAACATTAAATGTGTTTTAAGTAATGCAAGAAGTCTTAACAATAAAATTGGAGAATTATAGGTTTTGCTAGGCCCAGAAAATAAAATAGATATCACCCTAGTCATTGAAGCCTGGTGACAGAAGGGACAACTGGGACAAAAGCATACCAGGTTATTTAACCATGAGACTGGACAGAATAAGTAAAAGGGGGAGGGTGGCTGTTTCACATCTAAGATGATTACAGTCACTAGTAGAGCTGTGCAGAATATCAAATTCCACCCGTGGAATGCCCACAGAATGACCTTTCCGATTGTAGAATTTTGCAACATTTTAAATTTCAGTTATTTCACTATAATTTTACAAGTACACGTTCAAATAATACCAAATTTGGAAACTACCACAAGGCTTACAAAATTGTACCAAATTTCCAAATTGTAGATTGAAAGGGGCAGAGTTATGGATGGCCAAACATTTAATCAAAATTTAATTTTCAGTTATTTTGAGATAGTTTGAAAATTTGTTATCCAAATTTTGACAGAATATCAGGATTTAGAGAAGTACATAGAATGCATATATGCACCATGTTTTAAGTCACAAGCTTTAATGAGAGCTGAGTTATAGGTCACCAAATAGTTTGCCAAAATTTGGACTTCTATAATTTTAGTATAACTTTGACAGTATTCATTGAAATATTACAAAATTGCCAGGTATACAGGTTATCACTACATTTGTATATGCATATAGTTTCAGATTTCTAGCTTTAAATGGAACTGCATTATAGCTCCAAACATGTTACCAAAATTTAAATATCCAAATTTAACCAGAGTTGAAACATTTGAACTATTATACCACATGGTCATTTCTGAAAAAGTTCATATTGTCAGCTTTAAATGGGATTAAATTAAAAGTAGTCAAACTTTCACAGCATTTAAAAATTTAATTTTACAAGAATGTAGACTACAACTTTATAAACCCTGAAACTTTAAAACTAAAGAATGCAATACCACTAAATTTGGCAGGTTCTTAGACCTTACAAGGAGACTGTGTAAGCAATTTTATTAATTGCTTGCTGAGAGAAATTGCAGAATAACATGTGTACTTAAAGTAAAATCTCATGAGTCTTTGTGAAAATTGTAGAATTTCATGAAAATTCCATAAAACTGGAATTTTCTAATTTCACTCAGCCTTATCTGGGGGTTCTAATTAAAGGATAGGGGTATAAGATGCAGGTAGTGCAGGGGTCACCAGGTTCTGGAGTTCAATGCACAGATTCAGCAAGAAATGGATAGCTGAGCTGGGTAGCACAATAGTGGTAGACCCCCAGGTTGGAGCAAGAAAGCACAGTGTGTTAATTCCAACCTGAATGCAGAATATTTAAGGCTCACATCCAGTAAATGTACTGATCCAGGGAGCCTGGTGTACATGCAAGTCTAGGACTTAGAGGTACTCAAAAGATGTAGTGAGGAAGGCAATGTCAAAAAATGTATTGAGGAAGACAATGTCTTGGGCAGCAGGAAGAAAGAATTCTGGCTATTCCAACAGGGTAGGTCAGTAGGAAAAGGAGTAGGTGACTCACGCTTTAAGGGAGGTTGTCACTGTAAAGAACAAAGAGGATATCAGTGGGATAAGTAGTTCTACTGAGTCAATCTGGCTATGCCAGAAGAGGGGAGAATAGTCACCCCATGAGAAACAGCAGAACTGCAAAAGCTCAACCCAGCTTATCAAATGAAGTAGTGATATGTGCATTGTTAATGTTAAATTCCACAAAAAAAAAAATTCTGGATGCTTCGCCTACAGAATATGCTATCATAAATATGTGAGAACAGGGACTTCCAATGATGTCATGCATCAGAATGGCTGCCTGAAGCAGAGCTCCATGACCTCGGGTATTATTAGAGATCATTGTTCACCATCCTGAACCCAGAACAATGCTAGCAGCAATGGGAGTTACTTTTTCCATCGAGGCCATGGTCCAAATGAAAAGAAGATGAATGCTAAAGCTAGGAAAGACCCTTGACTATGGAAATTCAGTGGCCTGTCAGCCCGCCTCTCTTTTCCTATCCTATCCCTCTACATCACAGAGGAGTCAGATGGCTCAGGATCAGAAATCACCTCTACCTTTACCAAAGCAGATGGACATCATATGTTAAAATACTACACAGAATTGATTCTAAAATCACTAGTCTGCATAATGATTTAAAAAACTAGAAACCGTCACGAGTGCAGTGGAAAACCACATAGAAGTGCTTCAACATGAACATATGGCATTCAGCAGGTCCCTGGCCTCATCTACACAGGAGAAAGAGGGACCTGATCCTCGGCAGAAGATGCTGAAGCCAGAGCTTGTCAAAACAATATTAAAATTTTTGCATCACAGAAGTGTATAACAAGCCAATATGGAAGATTATCTGACTGCTGGCTGTATAAAGAATTGGACCTTGAGGAGAGTTTCACCTTAGAAATTGAGAGAGCTCACTGAGCGGTCGCCCCAGGCCAAAACAAGACGCACCTCCTTGGTCTATTCTAATTAAATTTCTATGATATACCACCAAAGAAAAGACCCTGTGACTCGCATGGGCCAAGAGATCTAAACCTGGACGGCCAAAAGTCTATGTTGTCCAAGACTACCTGCCTTTATGTTGGCCAAAAGAAAGAAAATATTACAAGTAGTAAAATCCTCAGAGAGAAAGGCCTGAAAGCATACCTGCGATATCCTGCAGAACTTTGGGTCCAAGACGAAGAGGGAACAAAGAATTTTGAGTCGCTGGCAACAGCCCCTTCTTCCAAGCCCTGGGAGTCCCAATCTTGGATACCAAGGAAGAGCAAGCAGAACAGGAGATAGAGGATCTGTTGTGGTCCACCACACCAGAAGGCAAACGCCTGAGCAAAAGAAGTTTAGAGCGCTGCTCCCTCCTCCGCACGACCTGGCTAAATGGCTGCAACTGAAAAATACAACCTGAGCCTTCACAAAGACACTTACTTTGCTCCTGGAGAGGTTTGTTGGAGAGTCAAAGTTCTGATACATAGAAGTACCGAGGAGGGGCCGCTTCTGTATCTGGGGGTTTAATTTTGTTTAATTTTGAAAGTGGACCTTTCACCTATGGTCTAATTTAAAGTGGGACTATTGAGCAGTATCGAGGAAGGACTTTTCCTTTCGGGACTAGTTTCCTATCATCCACTTCTGAGTGGGAATCATCTAGTTGATGTCAGGTCCTAATTTGTCCCTCCTCCCATGGTGCAGAAATTATTTACACCTCAGCAGACTTGCCGAATGCTATGCACAGAGAGCGCTCACATTGGACCTCTAAGTTGGTCACTGCAAGTATATTTGTCTCCTTTTTTTCTTCTTCTTTTACATCGTTAGGAGACTTATTCAAGCGCAGATTATTTTATTTATTTCATTGCTCTCACGTGCGCGGAATAAATCCTGACTTCCTGCCAGCACATGTAAACAGATAAACTATGCCCCAGACATGTGTTTAGACCCCCAGAACTGGTGGGCATTATTCTAGTAAAGACCTCTACCCCAATAGTGGATTGATTTAGTGTGAAAATGTATTACTGGGGAATTGAGATTAAACTCTAGAGGGATCCACGATATGTATGGTGATAAGGGGAGGGGCACTCTGTTCCTATCATACATAGCTTACTGGTACATATGGTTTTCTCTTACAGTTTTACATGGTCCAATAATGGTGAATGTATATGAACATGATAATTTTGGGTGTCTGTTTCAAATATCTTACAGTCAAATTGGCTACTGACTACACTGGGGCCTTGTGGAAAATGAAACTGCCACACCTTCTAAAAGTTGATGCCCGAGGTCCCTCTCTAAGGGAGCCATGATTCCCAGAGTGTTCACAACTAGGAGAAGGCTAATACACCTTGAGGAGGCTGGGATTGTAAGCCTTAAGCACCAAGCAGTGCTTTTCTTCCTGGTATAAAATATAATCTAAGAGGCAATACTCTACTGCCTCAGAAGCTCACTACAGTGGTTTGAGCTTCACTAGCAGTGGTAAGACCTATTCGCTGCTTCTAAATAAGGAGGAACACAGTGTGCTGACTGTTCTCCTTACTTTGCATGACTCACTGTTTGAGTCTAGTTGTTTCTAAGGTTCCTGTTTGTTCTTTTTACTTTCTTTTTATCCTACATGCTATATACATCATGGGATAATTTTGAAAGACCTAAATATGTGTGGGGGAAATGGGAGTGTTTACTAAAGAGGCTTCACTGATATTTAGTGGTGGCGCTCTTAAGATCTACTCTATCAATGTCAAAGGTATTAATAATGTTGTTAAAGGGCAGGAATACTACAGGAACTTAGTAGGGTCAAATGTGATATTGCACGTATAGAAGAAACAAAACTCACACAAGCAGAACATAATAAATTACGAGGTCCTGGGTGGAACAGTGTTCTCCAACTCACATCCAGAATCCTCCAAATCTGGGGTGGCTATTTTATTGAGAAAGGGACTCCTTTCAGGGCTCAAGAGGTGCAGATGGCAGGCTCAGGTTGTCTGGTTCTTCTATCTAATGAGTTTAGAGGGACTCCTTCATATAGCCTCTATATATGCCTCTACACCCCTGACAGGGGATTCTTCTGCTATCTCTTTGCAGGGTCTCAGCCTCCCAGAAGGTCAGACCATTTCATGGGCCTGAAACTATGTAGAGAACTCCATTTTTGGACAAGAATCCAAGTAGCTAGAGGGGGAGATGCCGAGCTCCAAATTGCTCAGAACACTTGTTTCTGAGGCGGACTGGTTGGCCCTTGGCACCTTTACAATCTGGAAAATTGAGACTACACATTCTACTGGGAAGGCAGAAGCCAGAGAGGGAGATGGGGGCAGCAAGTTCAGCTACCAGGGTGGGGGCTGACCAAATGAGCAGACACGAAGGCCATTAGGCCTATTCTGCTGGCATTTTAGTATGTTAGTACTCTTCAGCTTCAAACTCCTATTCCAGAATCAACAGATTCTATACCCAGTTGGCTCAAGCCCACTCTTTTCATGAAATTGACATACATCCAGTTACGTTCTCTCTGACTATGCCATGATTCAGGCAGTGATAAAGAGGGAAGGAGATGGTAAGGAGGGGTTGGAAATTCAATAATGGCCTACTTCATGATAGGGTCTTTGTGACTCCTTAAGAGACACAATGAAACGCTACTTGAAAGAGAACCTAGATGGAGTCACCCCTTAAGTATGTCTGGATGGAATGAAAGCTGTCCTAAGAGGCCATGTTATAAGCTACTCCTCTCACCAGAATAACAACACCAAAAGAAAATCTCTCAAATATTAGCAGAAATAAGAGACCTGGAGGGGGAACATAAACAGCAAAGGGAAAAACTCTCCTTCCAAAACTTCAAGAAGCTAGAGCTAAATATAACAGTCTGATGAAGAAAAGATGAAGAATGCTTTTGATTTACCAGGCAAAAATATTATGACTCAAGGGAGACGGCAGGCAGACTATTAGCCTTGATGTTGAGGAAGCAGAAGGCCAATAGATACATTCCTAAGGTCAAGAAGAGGAACGAGTCAGGGTGGATTCTCTCCACAGCCTTACCAGATTGCACAGGAATTCATGGAGTTTTATGTCCATCTATACACGAGGGGAGGGGACCAGACCATGTCCAGGAGGTCTGTGACTTCTTGGAGGGGTGGAGTTACCTTCCCATTGGTGGCTCAGAGAGAGGGGTTGGAGGCAGAGATTACTGAAGGGAAGTTAGAATTGTTATCAAATCCCTCAGCTCAGGTAAGGCCCCTGGACCTGATGGTTTCACCGCATAATTTTTAAAATGCTTTGCAGTGCAGCTGTCCCCATATTAACTAAATTGTGTAACGGGCACACAGTGGAGGGGTGATACTTGATACATGGTGAGCTGCCATGATAACGGTGATTCCAAAGCCTGAAAACCCTTGGAGTGCTCCAGCTACTGCCCCATCTCCTCTTAAATCAGGATGCAAAAAGGTTTGCCAAGATTCATGGGCAACGCCCAGACCTTGATCCCTTCACTGGTCCATGTTGATCAGACTGGTTTTATTCCAGGGAGGTACATGCAGGATAACATCCATCTCCTGCTGAATACAATATCCGCCTCAAGGCCTTCTCTCCACATACCCTGCATGCAGTTATGTCCCTAGATGTGGAGAAAGTGTTTTATTGCTTAGATTGGGTCTACTTAGACCATACCCTCAAAAATTTGGTTTCAGCGATAAGTTCAGAAACTGGATTGGAAATTTATAGTGACCCTGTGCTCAGGTTAAGGTGGACTGATTCTTTCAACCAGATTTAAGATAGAGAGGGGAACCAGACAGGACTGCCTGCTCTTTCCTCTTCTGTATGTTCTTAGCATGGAGCCCTTGGCTGCCTTTATTAGACAATCAGAGTGGGTGCTAGAGCTCTGGATATCGTTATACTCAGATGATACCGTGTTATACATTACAGACCCAGTGGGACAAGCCCCACCCCTTTATTTATTTTGTACAGATCGATTTACAACCTTTGAGTCAGGGACTCATTTACAAAAGCACCTCATCACAGAGAGGACAAAACAGTGATACAAAGTTCTAGATAAAGACAGTGTTACATAGATCATGTACAGTCTATTTACATAGGTTACATATGCATCAAATTAGGATACCACTGGTATACAATTACAGCATAGGCAGAAAACATGACTTGCAATGTTGGAGCAATTAAGGAAAACTGCCCTAGGGCCAGGCTACAACATAGAGCAGACTGGTGACTGCAGGTGCAGCATGTAAGACAGATGTCTAGTAGGGGTGGAACAAGAGAACCAGTGGGGAGGAGGGTGTGTGTGTGCAGGTGAGCTATCTGGAGGACATTGTCAAAATTGAGTGCACTGGAGGGCATGAGTCCATAGAAGCCCAGGGCACAAGCACTCCTTGACTCTATACTTAAAACATTTGGGAAAGTGGCAAGTTTTAAAGTGAATGAGTTGAAAAGAGAATTGCTTTAGATCAGACCATCCCCCAGGTGCTTTACCCATGGTGGGCTAATTTAAGTGGGTGAGGGATGGCATCAAATACTTTGGTATCTGGATTTCTAGGACATAACAATTGTACTAGACTGACCACCTTAAATTGCTGCAGGTGGTTCAGTCTGATATAGTTACATGGAATGAGCTCACCATTTCTCTACTAGGTGGATAGAATGTATAAGGATGAACATACTCCCCAGACTCCTTTTTTTGTTTCTCTCTTCCTCTGCAACCACCTGGCTCATTCTGGAAGGCCCTTAAACAGGCTATTTCCAATTTATCTGGGCAGGGAACTGCCCAAAATAAGATGGCAAACATTATTAAGATCCAAACCTCAGGGGGGATTAGGCCTCCTGACCTACACACAATACTTCTTGGCTGTGCAGTTGCAGGCCCTTGTCCCCTAATGTGGGTGACAGAGGTTCCCTTGAGTGAAACTGGAAAGGCCCCAAGCATCTCTGGGCACAATTAAAGATTTAATTTTAATGGATGAGGCCAGTCTTAATCACCTTAGCAGAATAACCCCTGGTCAAAGGTTGCGAGACACAGGGTAAAGATGTGTAGGAAATTTGAAATAAAGCCTCAATTAAATGTTTCCACTCCCATTAGGGCTTGCTTAGATTTTACCCTCTGGGATGGATTTGGGGTTTTGTAGATGGACTAGGAAGGGTCTGTCTCGAATAGGACAACTTTATAATGATAACAGAATTAAATCATTTCAGCAACCAGCAGCAGAGTTCACTCTTCCCCTCAGGACCTTTTTAGATATTTGCACATTAGACATTACCTAACAAAATGGACTGAGAGTACAGTTTTATAGATGACACTAACCCAGTTTGGGATTTTTCATCCCTGACCTCTCAGCCCAGGACTGAGGAACAGTGACAAAATAGTCACCCTCTTCGCAACTTTGGAGACCGACTCTGGAGTATCTTAAGGTAGCCAGGTATTCAGATGCTGGCTTTAAGTCGCAAGATGCAGAATGGGACCAGGTCTGAGGGGCATTCACTCCACAATGGCATCCAACTTTTGGAGAAAGTTTAGGTGGTGGGTAGTCACACATTACTTTTGTTCTACGGTGCTTACTAAACACTTCAGGCACCATACCTCAGACCTCTGCTGGAGGGGCTGTAAACAGAAGGTCACTTATACCCATATATTTTGGGCATGCCCCAAACTACAAAAAATTTCTAGGACCAGATTTTTCACACAGTAGCCCATATTTATGAAGAACAGCTTACATCTGAACCTCAGTATTGGTTGCTGGGACTTCCACCCTCAGGGATTAAATTAAAAGCCCAAAATCTCTCTATAATGTTATGGTAGCTGCAGCTCTCAAGTCCATCACCCATAGATGGATAACCCGGAGGCACCCACAATTGACTCCTAGTATTTGGTATGCCTGCTTGTGCTGGAGATGGAGGAGGTAATGGCCAAATTAAGGCTCAGCAAAGATAAATTTACAGCCAGATGGCTACCTTTCTTCCACTACCAGGCAGAGAGATAGAGAGAGAATAAAGACATATTGGCTATCCTGGAAGAGCATGGTTAGTCCTGGCTTTTAGTTGGGTACTGACAATGTTCTGGGCCTCTGGATCTCTGTTGGAGGGTTGGAAGTTGCCCCTTGGTTCCTCAGATTTAGTCTCACCCCCTGATAGGGGTACTACCACATACACCAAGTGAATATTGTAATTAAAAGAGGTGGGACCTCTCCCACCTCCCGGACTCTGTCCATGGATGTACCTGTCCTTTTCTACTCTTTTCTTTTTAAATTATTTAATTGTTGCTAGTTCTTGTTGCAATCATATGTTTTCTTTAGTGAAGTGACTACGGTCCAGCAATTCCACCCACTGTTAGCAATATAAAAGGTGCAACAATGAATCTCTTTGTATATGGCTATGATAAGTGACGATGTTAAATGTATGTGATTCAATTTCTGCAAAGAGGAGTTTTATCTTGTATTCTCTTTAAAATTGTGCTTAATAAGTAAAGGATGGAACAATCATATTGACTCTGATAGGAGTTTTACACCAGGCTACCCTACTTTATTTATCCCCTGTTCTTCTTGGATATTCTCCTTGTGATTTAATAAGACTTGGTGGAATGTTTGTAGCTATGAATAGAAGTATGTCTTTTCTATTTCCTTTCCTTCTCTGTATTATGGAAAATAATAAAAATTATGATTTAAAAAATAAATATGTGAGAACATGTTACTAATCATTTCTTTCTTCTGCAAAATTAAAACTGCTTAACCAATGTATCCAGTTGTGTTAGACACGATGGTACTTAGACTATAGATATGCATGTCAAATGTTAACTCTATGCATGCAAGAGCAGATAGGTTACAAACATCCACATTTTTGATCGTTTTCACACAGTTTTAAAATATTTACATAGTCAAATTTTGAACCCCTGTAACTTAAAAATCTCTTATCTAATTCTCCATATTTAGATCATTCTATACGCATTACAAAAATGTTATCCTTACTAATTTACACGCTCTCACTCCAAAGTTGCCTGAGTTAAATGCAGATGAAATTTTTCATGAAAGTTCCTGAAAATAAAATGACAGATTTTGAGCACATATAATTTTGAGACAATACATCATATTGTCATGAAATTTGACACATTGTTACAACACCTATCATCAAGAAATAATTTAAATTTAATATCCTGACCCAATAGAAGGATAAGGTACATGCAGATAAAATGTTCATGAAATTACACACAAAATAAAATGGCAACATTTGAGCAAATATAAATCTGAAAATATCCCACCAAATTGTATGATATTTGACATGTTTGTACACATTGACCAAAGAGTACATACAGTAGTAGCCACAGACATGGCCAGATATTTCAGATATATCGCAACATTTCTAAAGAGTCTCTTTCTGCTACCCCTACTGTGTAAATGGAGAAAGCAGGAGATTTCTCCAGAAATATCACAGAAATTTCTAGAAGTATCTGGCCATGTCTTTGGCTGTCACTGTATTCCACATGTCAGAGCTCTAGCTTAAACAGGTATTGAGTTATAACCAAATTATTACATTTTAAAATTCCATGAAATTCCAATGAAATTTCATGAAATTTCATAGAATTTTGTGAAATTTCATCGAAATTCCACAGATTCAGACCTTCCTATTCCACACAACTCTAGTCACTAGCATAACAGAAAGAATTAGAAAACCAGATTCTAATACAGAAACACTATGGTTGAGCATAAATCCCAACCTCCAGATAAATTCAGGAATATGCTACAGACCACCAAGCATGGAAGAAGAAACTAATAAAGAGATAACAGAGGAAATAGTAAAGGCATGTGATACTAGCTGAATTGTGTTTGCAGGGATTTAAATTATTGTGACCTTAACTGAGAATAAGAAACTGCAGCAAGCAGGCAGAGTATGGATTATGTAGAGGCATGTAAGGCAAACCACCTGTTACAACATGTTAAAACCTCCTGGAGGAGAAAATCTCCTGATATAGTGATCAGTACTGATACACTTGGAATAAATGATTATAAGGCCACAACTCCTTAGGAGACAATGACCACTCATGCATAACGCTCAGCATAGAAAGTAACATAAAGAGACCCAAGGGATGTACAGAAATATATTTATATACAACTGCTGAAAGAAATCTACAAACAATGAAATATATATGATCAAGTGGATACTACATTCAAGGACAAGACTGTGGAAGAGTGCTAGTGTATCTGAAAGAAAAGATCCTAACAACTATTAATAAGCATGTAAAGAAAATTAAAAATATAACAGGAGAGGGCTTAAACCAAATGGTTAAGCAATAAAATTAAAAATGGATAAAATATGAAAACAAACGTTATGCTAAACTCAAACAACAAGGTACCAGTACTTGCTGCAATGAATTTAAAAGGCAACAAAGGATCTGCAAGAATGCCATAAATAAATCAGAAAAGAAAAAGAAGCTACTGTAATCTAGCAAAAGCAGCAAACAAACACAACAGTAAACAGTTTTATGGTTATATAAATTCAATACAGAATGCACAAACAGGTATAACAGCAATCTCAAATAGCAATAACATAGTAACAAAATCTGAAGAAATAGAAGAAATCTTTAATGACTGTTTTCTGTACATTCAAGAGCTAAATTTAACAATATGGTCACACTGGTACAACCAGAAAACTATACAACAGAACTAGAAGAAATCAAACAAAAGATATCGGAATTAAAACCATTTGGGCCCCAGGTTTGATGGGATAACACCAGGGATGCTTAAAGTAATGAAAGCACTATATATCATCCACTAAAAAATATTTTGAGAAATCCATAAATACAGAGGAGATGAAAAATTACTCACCTTAGTAATGTTTCTTCTAATGGAGTCTTGCTATATTATGGCAATTGTAGTATGACCACGAGGTTAGAACTGCTTCCATGCAGGCATGGAACTTACAGCGAGCTTGGTTGAAAACTCTGTCTGTTGTGCTTCAAACACAAACTGTCAGATCTTTATGAGCTAAAACTCACTAAGGTTCTGTGAGGAAGCTGTAAACCTACACTAGCCAACTGGCTACTAACATAAACACTCATTTTGGCCTAAAACAAAGACTCAAGTCAGGAGACCCAAAATGCAAAACACAACACCAATTTACCCAAAAAGGTAGGTGAAAACAACAAGGTGGGCATCAAAAAGTGCCAACCCTGTACTGCCCACCCACATCCGCAAAACAGTGGTTCTGAGAGGGGAAGAGGAGGGAGGTCATAATATAGCAAGACTCCATTAGAAGAAACCACATTACTAAGGTGAGTAATTTTTCTTCAAACAACATGAAGTCTTGCTATTATGACAATTGCAGACTACACAGCAGTACTCCCCATGGAGGAGGGACAGAACCTACCTAGGAAATAGGCTCTGAAGCATGGCTGTGCTAAACCGAGCATCACTCCTAGCCTGGATGTCCAGGGAGTAATGATTGGTAAAGTGTGAACTGTTTTCCAGGTAGCTGCTTGACATATTTCTAGAATAGGAATGTCTCTGGCAGCAGCCAGAGAAGCAGCTGTATCTCTGGTAGAGTGAGCCCTCAGGCCTGAGGGGGAACTTTACCCAACTTCTCATAGCAGAATTGGATACAAGAGACAATCCACCTGACAATGGATCTTTTAGTGGCTGGCTTCCTTTACCAACTTTGCCATAGGTGAGAAACAGTTGAAGGGAGCCAAACCTATGACCCTTGGTATGCTCTATGTAGTAACTAAGGGCCTCTTCACATCTAGGCTGTGCAGCATCCTCTCCCAGAGGAGGAGTGGTCAGTGAAGTACACTGGAAGTGAAATAGATTGATTAAGGTGGAAATCTGAAACCACCTTAGGCAGGAACTTTCTGTTAGTCTGAAGGACCACCTTATCTCTGTGAAAAGAGATAAACCCTGCTCCACTGACAATGCTTGTAATTCACTTATGCATCTGGCAGAGGTGATGGCTACCAAAACACAGTTTTCCAAGTCAAGTACTTGAGCTCAGCTGAAGACAAGGGCTCAAAGGGGGTTGCATAAGCTGATCAATGCAAACATTAAGATCCCAGGCAGGGCAGGATCCCTGAATGGAGGGTTGGTGTGAAACAACCCCTTAAAAAACTTGGAAAATACAGGGTGAGCTGAAAGGAAGAGGATTTACCTGCTGAAATAAAAGCAGACACAGCTGCCAGTGCACCTTCAGGGTAGCTGGTCTCAGCCCCAAAGAATTCAGGTGGACCATATAATCCAGGACTGTGGGTAGATCAGCAGAGACTGGAGAAATATGCTTTTATGAGCACCATATGGAAAACCTTTTCCATTTGGAATTGTAAGTAGCACTGGTGGAAGGCTTCCTGAGGCCTTCAATATATCCATTACACCTTGGGAAAGGTGTAAATCAGCAAACTCTAACTCTTCAAGAACCAAGCCTTGAGATTGAGAGATTTGAGATTCGGTACCAGACCCTTCCCTGGGCACAGGTTAACAGATTGTGATTCCTGGGAAGGGACAGGGGAGGATGGACTGCTAAGGACAGCAGAAGTGGATACCAGGGCTGTCTGGCCCAATCCAGAGCTATCAGAATGACTTTGCATGATTGGGATCTGATTTTGACTAGCACTTTGAACAGGAGAGGAAAGGGAGGGAAGGCATAGAGAAACTTCCTCCCAACTGAGGGCTAAGGCATCCAGTGGGAGTGAGCCCAACACTGGGGCCTGCAGCAAAAAGAGGAAGTTGGTGATTGTCTGGGGCTGCAAAAGATCTATCTGCGGGTGCCCCATCTGGCAAATACTACTCCCAAGACCAGGGATCCAGTGACCATTCGTGGTGGCCCTGGGAAATCCTGTTGAGAGCATCTGCCAGGACATTGTCCTTGCCTGGGAGGTGAACTGCTGTAAGGGAGGTGTTCAGGGAGAAGCCAGAGACCACAATCATCGCTTGCTGCACAAGGCGAGACCGAGTGCCCCTTGCTCGCTTGATGTACCACATTGTAGTGGTGTTGTCTGTTCTGACCTGAATACTTTGTTCTGAACAGATTTGGAAAAGCTTGAAGTGCTAGAAAAACTGCTCTGAGCTCCAACAGGTTGATGTGGAGCAGAGATTCCTGGGAGACCACAGACCCTGGTGGTGAGGTCGCCCATGTGAGCTCCCCAGCCCAAGAGGGACGATCTGTAGTAAGGATTAGAGAATGAGTCTGAGTGACAAAAGGAACCCCTTGTCTCAGGTTGCTCTGATCCTGCCACCACTGTAGGGCTTGGATCAGGTTCGAGTTACTGGGGTCAGCTTGGTAAGAGGATCCTTTCTTTGAGACCAAAAGCTCTCAAATGGAACTGGATGTCCCTCATCTGAAATCTTGCTCCTGCACAACTGCTGTGGAAGCAGCCATGTGTCCTAGGAGCTGCAGAAATGCCTTGCTGGCCGGGAGACCTGCAGGGTAAATGAGGAGGCCAGGAGACTAGGGTCTTTGCCCTGTCCAGGGGAGGAAGGCCCTGGTTTCCTGTGTGCTCAGTTCTGCGCCTATGAAGGTAAGACGCTGGACCGGCTCTAGAACTGACTTTGAGAGATTCAGGAAACCTAGAGAGGTAAGCAGTTGCTGCTTATCTGAAGGTGTAAATTGACCTGGTCTGGGGACTGGCCTACTAAGAGCCAATCGTCCAGGTAAGGAAAGATGGCAATATTTTGCCTTCTTAGGTAGGCAACTGCTACAGCCAGGCATTTGGTGAATACCTTGGGGCAGAAGTGAGGCCAAAGGGCATTTCTCTGAACTGGTAGTTGCCTGAGGGCAGCTCGAACCTGAGGTACTTTCGATGGGAGCTTCTGATGGGAATATGGAAGTAGGCATCCTTGAGGTCCAGGGAAGCTAGCCAGTCCCTGGCCTTAGAGAGGGTAGGATAATTCCCAGAGTCACCATTTTGAACTTTGGCTTTAAAAGGTGCTTGTTTAAATATCTGAGATCCAGGATGGGCTGCCATTCTCCTGTCTTTTTAGGGTAAGGAAGTACCTGGAGTACAAACCTTTGCCCTGGTGTAGGGAGGAACCCTTTCCACAGCTCTGAGAGCCAGGAGGGTAGAGACCTCTGCCTCTAGGGCGAGTGCCTCTGATGGAGTTGCAGGTGGAAAGATCTGGTTCTCAGCTTTGGAAATTTTTGAAGCTGAGAACCAGTCCCTGGCTTACTACTTCCAGGACCCACTTGTCTGATGTTAAAGACTTCCAGCCCTGGACAAAGTAAGCCAGCCTGCCCCCACAGGTAGAGGAGAATCGGCCCTGGCAATCCCATCAGGGTGCCTGCTTGGCTGGGGCTTTGGGCTGAGGGGTGGAAGCAGACTTGCTTGTACCCTGTCTGCCTCTCCTTCTAAAGAATCCTCTGAGCATAGGCGGAGGAGGAAGCTTGGCATGGTAAAAAGGCCTATGAACAGGCCTGCCCCTGCCTCTAGGAAGCTGCTTTTGAGGAGTGCCTGCCTTTCCTTGGCCTGTGCACCCTATAGGTGGTCCCATATTCATCCATTTTTCATGTAATTCTCTGTTTGCTCCCAAACAGAGAATTTCCCACAACAGGAAAATCCATGGCCTTAGACTGGGTATCCTGAGACAGGGTAGTACATCTGAGCCAAGCCATCCTGCGAAGTGCCACAGATGTAGCCATGACTTCTGATGAAACATCATTAGAGTCCACTGCAGCATGAAATTGCACCTTGGATGCCTCAATACCATCCATAGCCACCTGTTCCAGCTCCTGGCAAGCTGGTCAGGGACTTGTTTCACTAGGGCCAGCACAGTATCCCATCTGGATTTCTAGTACCTAGCAGCATAAGCCATATAATTTGCTTGTCTGAGTCCCAAAGATGCTGCCATGTACTGTTTCTTTGCCATAGCATCAATCTTCCTGGAGTCCTTCTCAGGGGTGTGAAGCTAGGGAATATTAGCCTTGTCACAGGCTGCAGCCTGCACTACCCCACATGGCTGCATTGTTGAGTGAGGAAATCAGTGTCGGAGCCTGATAAGGTATACCTCTTGTCCATCCTTTAATCCACAGGAGGTATAGTGAGAAGTTTTAAAACTTTTACTGTCTGTTTCGAAAAGATTTATGCAAAGGAATAGACAGTCTCCAGACTCTGGAATATCCATCATTTCTACATAGTCTGGCTCCTCTTGGTCATCAACAGCTTCCTCAACAGGGAGCTGGAGAGTTTCAGCTACTTTTATAAAACATGAAATGAGAAGGGACTCAGAAAGCCTTGGAGGAGAAAACCCTAGAGGCCTATCTGGAGAGATGTCCGGATCAATGGGCACATCCAGATCTTCAAAACCATATTCACTCTCCTCATATTCCTCTCCCTCCCCCGTTCATAAAAATCCTCAAAATCATAATCTTGAATCGGTGGAACCGGCCGAACTCGAACGCTACCTGAAGGTGTCGTTCGGCGGAACCGAGAGAGACTGGACAATTTGAATTGCTTTAGCTATTTCCTCAGCAGGGGAGAGAACTTTTCGCTTACACTAGCTGACTTTCTAGTCCTTTGCTGGAACCGCTCCTCAGAACCGCTCTTCGCTTGCCCGAGGAAGTATCGCCTGGTCAGAGGGCACCCTCTGGTTCGGTTGGCACTGAACCAGGCTGGCCATCTGTCAGCGGACTTTTGGCCTCCCTTTCGCTGAGCCTACCAACTCTCTTATCTATGGTGACAACAGGGAATTGTGACAAATCTGGCAGTCTGAATTGAGGTGGTCAAACCCCAGACAATAGACACATATGGTGTGTGGGTCAGCCTTAGCAAAGCTTCCCACAAACACTACAGTGTTGAAACCCAGTGGTCCAGTTTTTCTTTTGGGTTTCTCAGACATAATGCCTTCTAACCAACTTGCCCGTTTGGCAATCCACCAAGCAAGACGCCTTATGGGTTCCCAAACCGTGTCACGGAGTCGTGGAAAAACGTAATGAAACTTTTTAGAACCGATAAGAACCGGAACCGCACTCTAAAAAGGACTAGTAGATTTTAATATAACCTGATCGGTTCAAACCGAACCGATAAAGAATTACAAGTTCCACACAGAAAAATAAATGTAAACCTATCTATTACATTCATTACCACAGACAGAGCTTGAACCAACCGGTTATGTTTAATTTCGCAAAACCGAAAAATAATACTTTTAAACCGACAAAATGAACTGAGCAGAAGGAGAAATCTCGAGCGACTGTTCAGTGAGGCGGAGTAAAGAATCTGACAGTTTGCGCTTGAAGCACAACAGACAGAGTTTTCAACCGAGTCAAGCTCTAAGTTCCATGCCTGCATGGAAGCAGTTCTAACCTTCGTCATACTGCAATTGTCATAATATAGCAAGACTTCATGTTGTTTGAAAGCAAGAGATTGAAAGGAGCAAGAGTCACACCAAAACACAAGAAAGGAAACAGGCAACATGTACATAATTATAGGCCAATAAATTTAACTTCGTCCCAGGAAAATCCTACAATCAATTGTTAAAGACAAGATCACAGGTCATATGATCATTAGTAATAATGTTGATGAAACCAATTCGATTTACCAGAGGGAAATCTTGCACAACAAATTTGGTATGCTTTTATGAACATATGAGTAGGTTATTGGATGAGGCAGCGGCAATGGATGTAATACTATTGGACTTCTGTAAAGCCTTTGATAAGATTCCACACTGGGCAATTTGTGAAAACTATTACAATATGAAGTAGATAAACCCATTGTGCATTGAATAAGGAACTGGCTCATGGACATAACACAGAGGGTGTCAATAAATGGATACACATCTGGGGCAAGGCAGGAGGTGGTGGAACCCCTCAGGGTTCTGTCCTGGTACCAAACATCTTTCAGATTTTCACCTCAGATTTAAGTGATAATGTACAAAACAATAATAAAGTATGCAGATGATACTAAAATTGTTAGTCCTTGTAACACTCAAGAACAAATAGAAACATTTCTAACATTTCAAATAGCCTGACCATGTTGTTGCAATAAGTGTCCCAGTCTAGACTCTTTGGGGATGGCTAGAAATGCCCACATTGATGAAGTGAGCAGTTGATGGGGCAGTAGCGCCACTCCCCCAGGTGTGCTCACTCACACCATGGCATCCATGTGAAGCTATATCGAGAGCTGCTGCATTCTGAACAAACGAATTTGGAGGGAAAGTACTGTATGTAAACCCTTCAGAGATATGGGTTTACAATGCTGCCTAAGAAGCAGCTGAATTTTTCTACCCTACCAAGCCAATCTGTTCAGCGCTTGGAAGTTAACACCTCACTTTGGGTGGCAGCACTGAAAGTAAAGCAGTTGCACTGCAAGAGCCTAGAAAAACAACTCAAAAGGGTAACAAGGCGGTGGTAAATTTGAAAGGAATGCTACCCATAGCTAATCTGCAGCAGGAAGAGGTGACAAATCTTAAAACCACTCCAATTTGCTGCAAAATAAGGACACTGCTTCATTTGTTCCACAGAAAGCTAATATGGAGATCAGAGCAGCTGTTGAAAAAGGAGAAACCAATAGTGACGCTTGAACGAAAAGGTATGCTTGTAAAGTTACTCCAGCTGAAGGTCATACCAGAGCTGACACTGAAGTAGGGGCTGAATTCCATATGCCTAGCACAGATAGCATTGACAACACTGAAAATGGAGAACAAGAACCAGTAAAAGTAATTCTTCTAATGCCGGTATGGAATCTGAGAAGCCACAGAGTGAACTGGTTGGCATGATCAGGAAACTGTGCAACCCTGAAATTAATTTAAGCAATGACTCTGTAAAGAATGATTGAAGTGAATCCCAACAGTGTGGGCCACAAATTATGCATGGAAACAATGGTAATGTAAAAGCCATTGTAGAACCATATGAAACATCGTTGGGAGATGAGGGCAATCTAGCAAAGGGCTTTCAACACTACCCAGAAAGGGAGAAGAAATAAAACTTCATTAAGAATCATCATTAAGATAATGTTATTATCTTATTTAAAAAATTGTTCTTTTTGGTTAACTTTGTTTATCTGTTTACTTATTATGTGTTGGCAGGGGTCTCTCCCATCAGGCGCTACTTTCCTGTTGAGCTCCATGGCCTCCATTCTTTGATTGCCCTCATTTACTGGCTGAAGTTTATACTCAATGCTGTGCATTGGGGATTGTTAGGAGATAGTATAGGGGCAGGTGCCGCGGACCTCTCAGAAGAGTGGAACCAAGCAGCCGGATTGGAGTAGTGGGGACTAGGAGATGCCCTGGGTCAAAACGGATTCCTGATAGGGTTTACCCTGTCTGGTTTCCATACCTAAGGGCTCCACTGTATGTGGGCGGATGACCAGTCGAACTCGGGGTCTCATCCAACTCGGGTGGTGTTACGCAATGCCAGATCTATTAAAACAAGATGACAGTGATGGCTGATCTTGTTGGATCATCTGACCTGGCTTTCATCACTGAGACCTGTCTGGTTGTAAATTCTG
Source organism: Neoceratodus forsteri (assembly GCA_016271365.2). NCBI lineage: Eukaryota > Metazoa > Chordata > Ceratodontiformes > Ceratodontidae > Neoceratodus > Neoceratodus forsteri. The sequence goes on along the minus strand of CM028138.1, from coordinate 136,291,272 downwards.
GCCGTATTTTGGAGTCAGCAATTCCAGACGGGTTTTCATGATACACTGCCCGAGGTTGGATCATGGAGCGGGGTGTGGTCATTGGCTTTAGATTGGAATTGAGCCTTGTGGAGGTGCCAGTAGGGAGACTCGATCCTTGAATGTATCATGGGTGCAGGTGTGGGGTGCAGGATTCTTCTTGTCTACTGTCCACCCAGGGTGAGAAGCAATTCCTGCAGGAAGTCACAGACTTCATCGTCGACATGGTGTTGGAGTCCCCAGATGGATGGTGCTGGGGACTTAGTGCCTGGGTCGATGATGAACTCTCACAGTTTGGTCAAGACTTCCTCCAGTTGATACATTTTCTGGGCTTCTCACAGGTGATTACCTCTGTGACCCATAGGCATGGTCATTCCCTGGACCTAGTCTTCCTTCTGGGTATGGAGACCTCTGATTTGGTGGTGGAGCCAGTCAGTTGGTTGGACCATCACACCATAACATTCAATTTCCAGGCCCCCCATATAGGTCTATCCCTATGGAGATGGTCCGTACCACCCTTTAAGGTGTTTAACCCCAATGGCCTACTGGTGGTGCTGGACCTATCGGGGCTGCCAAGGAATATCGGTGACCCAGATACCTTAGTCTGGGGTTATAATGATGCTGTGACTAGGGCTCTGGATCATCTTGCTCCTGTCTCATTCGTCCCTTAACCAGCACACTTCGGTCCCCTAGGTTTGATGGGACCTTGAGAGCTGAGGTAAGTGGGACAAAGGCTGGAGCATCGCTGGTGAAAATCAGGCCTGGATGTCAACAGACTTAGATTGTTAGCCCATAATAAGGACTACCAATCAGCTATCTCCCATAAGAAGGCAGAGTTCCTGTCCAGGGAGATTGCTGTGGCACAAAATCGACTGGCTCAGCTCTTTTGCACTGTGAACAGACTGTGCAGTTCAGTCTGTCTGCAGTCTTGGAGAGCATTGTCACAAGGAAGTGTGACAAATTCACTCGCTTTTATTGCAGATAAGGTTGCTGACATCAGGTCTGAGATTCACATGGGACACTCCAATTTGGAGGACGGTGATTGGTGGGAGGTGGCAGCTCTCAGTCTGCCTGGTTTGATCAGGGATGTTGTGAAGATTATCCAGTCTCTGTGGCCGACCTACTGTAATTTGGACCCCAGCCCAACATGCCTCCTTGTGGGGTGTATTGAGACTATCAGCCCAGTTCTTGCTGAGATAGTGTGGTGTACGTCAATCCAGGGTGTTTCCAGACACTGAAGGAGGCAATATTGGTACCCCTTCTTAAGAAATCGCTCTCTTGACCCAGAATGTCTTGCTAACTATAGACCCATCTCTAATCTTTCCGTTGTGGGTAAGGTTATTGAGAAGGTGGTTGTGCTGCAGATGGAGGATCATTTGACCATCCACAACATCTACGATCCTCTCCAGTCTGGTTTTCGAACAGCATAGCACTGAGATGGCCCTTGTTCTGGTTCTGAATGATCTTCTAACAGCAAGAGATCAGAGGATCCATTCCATCTTGGTTCTTCTTTATCTCTTGGTGGCTTTTGACACTGTGGACCATGGGGTGTTGGTCGGGTGCTCATGGTCAATCTGTGGACTGTCTGGTACAGTCCTCAGATGGTTTCATTCTTTCCTCACTGGCAGGTTTCAGAGAGTTGTCTGTGGGTTTACTCCTTTGACAAGGTGTCCCTGCCATGTGGAGCTCTGTACTGTCCCCATGTTGTTTGCAGTGTATATGCTGCCATTGGGAGATATTGTAGGTGGTATGGGATGAGTTTTCACTGTTATGCAGATGATACTCAGCTCTACCTGTCCTTTGTTCCTGATCAGGAGGATCTGTCTCAAGTTTTAATGACTGCTTTTCCAAGATTGAGGACTGGATGAGTACTAGCGGGCTGAGGATGAATCCAGATAAGACTGAGGTTTTGGTGGTGGACCCAGGTCAGTCATAGCGGGTCATTGGAGGGCAAGCCTCAGGTCTTAGGCTTGGTAGTCACCAACTGATGATCTCTGAACAGGTGCGGATCTGGGTGTGATTCTTGATGATGGATGTTGCAACAGAAAAGCCATCAAAAATGGAAAGCAATGAGTACCAATGCACGTAGTCTGAGTAACAAGCTTCCTGAATTAGTGGCCTTGATGGAGGAGGAACATCTGATATCGTGGAGTCACAGAAACATGGTTCGCACAAAACCATGACTGGGACATAAACATACAAGGATACACTATCTACAGGAGAGACAGAGAGGGTAAAAGAGGAGGAGGAGGAGTAGCTCTTACATAAGGGAAGGAATCAAAGTAACAGAACAAAAGAGAAAACAGGGAGGAGAAGAAGCACTGTGGGTAAATTTGGAGATCGGCAATGGCACCACAATCTGCACAGGGTTAGATACAGACTCTTCTCAGGGGAGGAAATGGACAAGGAAATGATAGAAAGTATACTTAGTATAGCAAAAAGGGGAGATATTGTTGATGGGTGATCTGAATATGCCAGATGTTAACTGAGTGCAGTTGCCGCTGCCACTTCTAAGAGTGGGTTATTCTAGATGCCCACAGGGGCATGCCTTAGACAACTAGTATTGGAGCCCACTCAAGAGGGAGCAATCTTAGACCTGGTTCTCTCAAATGTTGATGAAGAGAGGATCACAGATGTAGAAGTGGGTAGCCATCTGGGAACTAGCGACCATCGAACATATGGTTCACAATAAACACAGCAATAGAGTCAAGCCATACAAAGGCAAAGGTACTGGACTTTAGGAGGGCTGACTTTGCCAAAATGGGTAAGTGTCTAAGGAATGCACTAGCAAATGGCCAGGAAGGAGGGTGGAAGAACAATGGGGAATGATAAAAACTGCCATCACAGAGGCAACAAGCCTTTGTGAAGCAAATAAACAAAACTAAACGATGTAAGAAACCACTATGGTTCTCAAAGGATGTGGCAGTGAAGGTTCAAGAGAAAAGAAAGCTTTCAGGAAGTACAAGGAATCACAGAAGGAGCAGGACAGAGAACTGTATCAGTTAAAGCAAAAGGAAGCTGGGAAAGCAGTCAGAACAGCAAAGGCCCAAACCGAGGAAAAGATAGCCAACTAGTTAAGAAGGGGCATAAAACCTTTTATAGGTACATCAGGAGCGAAGAAAGACCAAGGAGGGATAGTGAGGCTTAATAAGGGGGAGGGGGCAGAGGGAGACTGTGAAAAGGCAGAGATACTAAACAAATATTTTTGCTCAGTATTTACAAAGGAAGGGGGGTACCTAGAACTAACAGTAGAAACACACTGGATACAGAAGTTGATACCAGCCCATTTACAGAAGAAAGGGTTCTGGAAAGAACTCTTAAAACTGAAGGTGGACAAAGCAATAGGGCCTGATGGGATTCATCCCAGAATTGTAAAAGAACTAAGGGTAGAATTAGTGACACCACTGACTACCCTGTTTAACAAATCATGGGAGGATGGGGTGGTACCGAGGACTGGAGGAGGGCAGATGTGATTCCCTTCACAAAAGTGGGAGCAAGGCAGAAGTAGGAAACTACAGACCTGTTAGTTTAACTTCAGTGGTAGGGAAAATGATGGAATCACTTCTGAAGGAAAGAATTGTCAAGTATCTAGAGGCCAGAGGGCACAGGACCCAAGGCAGCATGGATTCACAGCAGGAAGGTCATGCCAGACAAATCTGATAGATTTCTTTGACTGGGTGACCAAAGTAGTAGATCAGGGAGGGGCTGTGGACATGGTCTACCTAGACTTTAGCAAGGCATTTGACACAGTCCCACACAAAAGATTAATATACAAGTTAGCTAGCCTGGGAGTGGGTCCCAAGATGACAGCCTGGGTAAAAATTGGCTGGAAAATAGGACACAGAGAGTAATAGTAAATGGAGTCCACTCTGATGAAAGGGGGTTACTAGTGGGTACCGTAGGGTTCAGAGTTGACCAGTCCTCTTCAATGTCTTTATAAGCAACATTGCAGAGGGACTGAAGGAAAGTATGTCTCTTTGCAGATGACACAAAGATCTGCAACAGAGTTGATGCACAAGGTGGGGTGGAAAGGATGAAAAGGGACTTGGCAAGGTTAGAGGAATGGTCAAATGTATGGCAGCTTAGATTCAATGCTAAGAAGTGCAAGGTAATGCACCTGGGAAACAAAACCCAGGAGAAGAGTACACAATGGGGGTGAGATACTAACAACAACAAAATGGAAAGGGACCTGGGGTAGTCATATCAGATGACCTAAAGGTGGGCAAGCAAATGTGAGGGCAGCAATGAGGGCTGGGGGATATTGGGATGCATAGGGAGAGGCATCACCAGTAGAAAACAGGAAGTTATTATCCCTCTGTACAGACAGCTGGTCAGACCCCATCTGGAGTACTGCGCGCAGTTCTGGAGACCCAGTCTTCGCAAAGACATAGACAGGATGGAAGCTGTCCAGAGGAGGGCAACTAAAATGGTGCAGGGTCTGCACCGGAAGACATATGAAGAGAGACTAAAGGAGCTTAATATGTATAGCCTTGAGGAAAGGAGGGAGAGGGTGACATGATAGAAACTTTCAAGTACCTCAAGGAATCAACAAAGTCCAAGAGGGTAGCATCTTTCAAAAAAGAGGTGTGCAAGAACAAGGGGACAATTTGAAGATGGGGGTGGTTCAGAGGTAATTTAAGGAAGTATTTTTCACAGGAGGGTTGTGGATGCATGGAACGGCTTCGTGAGGAGGTCGGGAGTCAAAACAGTGGTGAATTCAAGCATGCATGGGACAGTCATAAGGCAATTCTAGGGGATGGGGATAGGAAGAAGTAGGCTGCTGGTTAACTAGGATCTGCAGCTTATCCAGTAGGCAGGGAAATGGGCAGACTGGGTGGGCCAAGCGGTCCTTATCTGCCATCAAATTCTATGTTTCTATGTTTCTATGGATTGATGCTTAAACATCAGGTGTCATCCATTGTCAAGACTGCCTTTACCATCTAAGGAATGTAGCCCAGATCAAGCACCTAATTCTGCATGACGACCTACCTGTTTTGGTTCATGCCTTTGTAACCTCTGAGCTTGATTACTGTAATTCCTGTACCTAGGGCTATCAGGGGTTGATATCTGCTGCTTGCAGCTGGTACGGAAACGATGCAGCCAAACTGTTGACTGGCTATCTCATAGCCATCATGTCACGCCTGTGCTGCGTGATCTGCACTGGCTGCCTATTCAGTGGTGGATCACCTTTAAGGTCAGTTTACTGACCTATAAGGCCTCATGGACAGGGACCAAGTTATCTGGAAGATCTTCTTCATCCCTATTGCCCCTCCTGGTTGCTTTGCTCTGCCGACGAGGGATTGCTAGAGATTATCAGGGTTTGTTTAAAATCGCCTGGGCTCGTGCATGCTTGAATTCATGGCCCCATCCCATGGAATTCTCTACCTCGTCACATTTGACAGTGCCTGATGATGGAGAGCTTTACGCCTGCATTAAAACGTATTTATTTACCTTGGCTATCCTGATTTTATTTGATCTACTGCCGATGTTCTTATATTTTCTGATATGTGTAGTTGTTTTATGTATTTTATGGTTATGTACTAGTGCTATGGTTTTAGAATAGCACTATTTTATAAATAAAAATGATTCATTGATTGAGGAACTAAAGGGAGACATATAAGGAAGGGTCAATGAGTAAAACAAAGGAGGTCATAGTGCATTTAACTCCAAATGAAACAAACTCAGAATTGGAACTAGAATATCAAGAGGCCTACTCTGATTCAGAAGGCCCAGATGGTGATGAGTCTAGATGCCCCAATGGGCCAAACAAATATTAATACAGCTGACAATCCTTAGTGAGGGGTAAACAAATTTGAATCTTTGAGTCAAAGACAGATAACGATAATCCACAGTCCAATCACTGATGTCCAATAATCTTTAATAAAACAGAACATACTGGCCTACAACATAGAGAGTGTCAGATATTGAAGATATTGACACACCCATGCAGAGACAAATTAGAGATTTGGAGTCATTAAATAAAGACTTAATGGACCAGATGGTGGATTTTGAGGCAAGTGCCCACAGGAAGAATATTAGAGTGTTAGAGTACCAGAGGCCTGGGATAATCTCAGACCTTTAAAGGAGTCTCTAAACCACATCTTTGCTGTACATCATGACAATGAGGTTTCACAAGTCCAGCTGGGAATTAACAAGGCTCATAGGGTTTGAAGACCTGGAGGGACCCCTGGTCAGAATGCCATGCTGAGGCCAGTGATTGTAAAGTTTTTGAAGTCCAAGGATAAGGAACTCCTTATGACACAAGCCTAAAAAGAAAATAATCATTGTAAAAGAGGCCAAGATGAACATTTACCAGTACTATCCGACTAAGATAGTCCCAGAAAGAAGAAAAATGTTCCGCTTTGAAATAAACTTTGGGTTAAAGGAATAAAATCAACCATGTTATACCCTGTTAAATTAAAAGTCATTTTGGAAGGACACACCTGATTTACTCAGATGAAGGAGAAGCAGAAAAGATCTAAAATGAAGATCCCCAACTTGTTTGTTTAAAAGTTTTGAACTATTGAATGGCTGAATTGAGATAGATTCATATGGCAACTATTTTGTTCCTCTTTCTTTTCTTCCCTTCTTACAGGAATGGAGGTGTTAGTAAATGAGATGCTTCTTTAGTGGACCCAAAGGGAGGAGGGATCTAGTATGGAGCTACAAATAAACTATCTAGGAAAGATCCAGGTGGATCTCATTTTCCTTTTTCCTATTTATTCTCTTTTTATTTTTAATTTTTTGATAATTAGAACATACATATACAAAGGATTAACTGTTACTCTTTATGAAGGGCTACAAAGGGGTTCTCTCTTACTTTGATCACTATTTTGTTCTCTAATATAATGTGGATACATAAAAGAGCTGCAACGAGTATTTTTTTATGGGTATGGATAACTTGACGTTTATCCCTAAATGTGAATGAAATCCATTCACCCATAAAAAGGATAAGATTACTTTCCTTCCTAAAAAAAATGCCTTTTGTATAGCTTTACAGGAAACTCATCTGGAAAAAAAAAAAAATTCAGAAATTAAAGCAAAAATGGGTCCTGCATTTATTTTCCTCAGAAGGAACAAACAAAGTGCCAGGGTTACTCTTCTGTTTAGGAAAAAGATCCTGTAAACATTTTATAGACTTTTGCAGATAAGAACAGTAGAATCATATTGGTCAAGTTTACAGTTAGAGGTGTCACTCTCACAGTAGGTTCTATATATGCTCCATTCATTAATTACGCAGGTGTTCTGGCCAAGTTGACAACAGCATTAATTACCTTAACAGTACAAAATACAATATTAATGGCAATTATTATGTTTTAATGAATATTGAGCTGGATAAATCATTAAAGGCAAATGCAACAAATAAATATCAGTCAAAATTAATAAATCACTTTGTACTTTAACACGACCTTGTTGATACTTGGAGACTATTGCACCCTGTCTTAAAAGAATATATGCATCACAATAAAAAATATGGGCTTTTGAGTATTGTTTACATCTTTGGATCCACAACTCTTCTTCCACAGCTAAGAATTGCAGTAATCAATTCCATTCATTTATCAGATCATGCATTAATAAAGGTAAAATACACATACAAGAACCTAATAGATTCTTTTCCCATCAATGGAGAATGGACAATACATGATTGAGAGATTATACCTTTTGTTTAAAAATTAGAGATGCCATAAAATAATTCTGGTTATTTAATTATAATGGATCCCAAACTGTATGAAACTCTGGGATGCTTTTAAAGCTGTACTTTGAGGAGTTATTGTTTCATTCAAAGCATTTACCAAAAAAAAATTGAAAACTAAATTACAGGAACTTCATAATAGGTTAAAAGAACTAGATCTATTAGTAGTCAAGGACTATAATGAATATGCAAAGGAGTGGTATAGCTTTAAAACAGCAATTAATGAAAGTAATAAGGAAGTGGAGGAAAATCTAGAAAAGTTAAAAAGGCTAAATACATCCATGGCGATAAATTGGGTAAATTGTTGTCATATTTATTAAAACAACAGAAGGAAAAAATATTATAGCTAGTTCAATAGTTGATAAAGGCAATACTTGGTTAATGATAAAGAGATGAGAAAAGCTATTCCTGAAGTGTATAAAATATTTATCAGTCAAAGTTACAGCCTTCACCAGAAGCAATTACTGATTATTTAAGTAAGGTCCAGCTAAAAGTGTTAAATTACAATCAGGAAAATGTTACGTTGAGGAGATTAAAGAAGTTATTAAAAGCATACCCAAAAAGTAAAAGTCTTGGACTTGATGGGTTGACCATTGAGTTTTATCATTTTTTTTAGATGATCTACTACCCTGGCTATAAATAATGTTTCAAGAAATTCTCAATCAGAGTGATTACATCTCCCTCCATGGAAGAAGTGAAAATTATTTTAATCTTAAAAGAAGGCAAGATCCCACCAAAATAAACAGTTATAGACCAATTGCCCTGCTTAAATGTGATTATAAAATACTAGCAAAGTTAATTGTTAATAGATTAAAAGATCAGCTGCTCAATATTATACACAAGGACCAATTTGGCTTTACTATGGAATGCACAGTTTCCAGTGCCACAAGGAGGGTTCATTCCCAATCTATTATGCCCAGGAAAACAAAATATTAACTCATGCCTTGGCTATAGATGCCTCAAAAGCACTTGATCTAATAAATAGATATTTTTATTACAAGCCTTAACATTTTGGGGCTACCTGACAACATAATTAAAACCATTGCTTTACTATATAAAAATACTAAAGTCAAATTTATGGTAAATTCCTTTCTGGGAGAGTCCATTAAAAATGAAGAATGGCATGAGACAAGGCTGTACCCTGTCACCAATCTTATTTATCTTGTCATTAGAGCACTTCTTGAGAATAATAAGAAAAAATAGTTTATCAAAGGGCTTATAATACAGAAGCATGAAATTAAGGTCAGTGTATTTGCAGACAACATATTATTAATAATTCAAGGTGTCAACAATACCTCTCTTATATTCTACAGGATATTAGCATTTATAGAGCACTATTGGGCTACTTGTTGAATAAAACCAAGTCAATAGTCTTAGAAATTTATTCTCCCAATTACAAGTTAGATGACAAAATGATACAGGATTTTACAATAAGTAAACAATGTAAGTATTTGGGGATATATATAAATAGGAACCAACTAGATACAATAACTATTAATTATGACAAGGTGAATGAAAAGTAACTAGATTACTAGAAGGATGGGGAAAAGTTTTGTCCTTATGGGGAGAGTCAAAAAAAATTAATGATAGCACTTCCACATATAATCTTTGTCATACAAAATATAATTGGACTTCAGCAGGAAAAATGGTTAGGTATGGTGCAAAGATGTTTTACTAAATTTCTTTGGAGAGGGGAACCCAGAATCCCATGGAAAATCATAATATATGGAAGGAAGCAGGGGGATATAGCTGCTCAAACCCATTATCCTATGCGATAGCTTTTCAGAAAAACTTTTATGGGAACGGCATTTTGCCACATAAGGATAATTCCTTTCAGAATCATTTTGGGAAGGACTCATCTTGCAGTCAATGAATAATATTATTCAGGAACTGGGAGCAAGGAGTAAAATTCTGAAACTTTACTCCCAATAGAACAGGACCTGATATAAGTTATATAAAAGACTTGAGAACAGACATTGCTTCCTTGGCTCTTTTAAATATTTGGGAATTCTATTGTAAGAAAATGAAATTGTCACAAAGATTGAAGCTATCAGGATCTTTGATGTGCTCACATGGTCCCACTTTCTGGAGGAGGACAAATTTGTTTCCCTGTAGAGTTTCAACAAACTGTTCCCCAGTACAAGTAAATCCAACTTTATCTCTCATTGAACCCTATTGAGAATCTTTCAGGACCAGAAATGCTATGAGACTAAATCAGACTTTTCTGGACTGATGGAAGAGGATAAGAACATTTTAATAAAGGGAATACTAAATGAACACAGCAAATATATGCTTTCTTAGTAAACGTTGCAAAAAATCCTGGTTAATAATAAATAATAGATGGGAACAAGAAACTATTCTGGGGTATAGATCACAACAATTGAGAAACTTAAGAATAAAAGTGAATAAAGACTATCTCTATGCCAAGAATAAAGTTATTAAAAACAAATATTAGATAGGGCATATCTTACTCCACAAATACTACGGAATATAAAGAAAGATGGAATAAAGACCTGTTGGCATGGAAGGGACTTTAGGGAACTTGTACCACTGCATGAGGGCATGTGAACACATCCAGGAATGGTGGTTAAAAACAAAGTTATTATTGAAAGTAAAGTTAAATATACACCTACCCTTACGTTTTAAACATATGGTACTAAATGACCTACAAGATCTAGAACTATCAAAAAATGAAAGGAAAATATGTTCTTTGGCCACTATGGCTAAGAAAAGGTTAATTCTAGCTAACTGGAACGCTGAATCTTTAGAAGATTTTAACTCCTTTAAATGGGCATATTTAATATCCGAAACAGTCCAAGTTGAGCAATTATGGGAGAAATATCAGAATAATTACTTATATGGGGATACATGATGGAAAGAGATTAGATAGTTATTGGTTCAATTCTCAGTATTTGAGAACTAACTGACTGTCAAGTAAGGGAGGATTAAATTCTTGTATTGTACAAGATGTATCAATATTGATTATGTACCATTGGCAAATGATTGGTCTTTGCAATTTCCTTGTATATTTCTACCTATTTATCTTTTGTGACCAATAAAATTATGTTAAAAACAAAACAAAACAAAACAAGAACAAATAGAATTGATACAGTCACACTTGGATAATATTGCAGTCTGGGCATACATCTGGGAAATATCATTTAACACAGAAAACAGTTGTGCTTTACACATGGATAAAAACAACCGACCCCAGCGTTATATGATAAACACCACCATATTAAAATCAGTCAGTAGAGAAGAGGATCTCGTATAATACTGGACACAAACCTGGACTTTAAAGAACAATGTACAACAGCTGTGGCAAAGGCTAACAGAGTGATGGAAGCCATTAGAAAAAACATAAAAAGTCACAAGGCCGAGGTACTATTGCCATTATATGTATCATATGTCAGGCCACAGCTGGATTATGGGGACAGATATCGTGTCCTTATAGACAAACTAGCATAGAACGAGCAACAGGTCCAACAAAGGATGACAAAGTTGGCAGCAAAAATCAAACATAAACCATATGATGAAAGACTGAGGAATTAAATTTATATACACTGGAGGTGAGAAGGCAAAGATGAGATCTTTTGCTACATTATGACATTTCACAGAACAATATGCTGAGAAATAATCATAATATTGAATACAAAATTAACAATAGGCCAACGAGAGGTCACTCACATATAAAAGTGGTAAAATGTAAGACTACTATGATAAAGTACTTTTAGCCAACGTGTGGTGAATCTCTGGAACATATTGCCAAGCTGGATAGTAGAAAGTGAAACTAAGGAATCCTTTAAAAGGGCTGTGGATATGTACAGTGAAGTACACCAGGATGAAGCATGGTGTCACAGGTTTCTACATGACAAAAGCGGTTAACTCCCATTGAAATTTCATTGTTTCCTGCAGTAACTCTACTGCACAATTCTGTAGAGTTGAGTTTCATCCTGGCAGGCTTCACCTAATATTTGAGACAGAGAAGACATGAGATATTACACTGGTACATGAGGAACAAATCTTGCCACATAGCCCTATACACTCCATCAACATTAGTGACACAGATTCAAACCCCAAGGGGCCAAATAAAACTCTCCATGTGTGCCCTTGAGCCAATCATTGCCTCTCAGTGCTCCAGCCTGCCAAGCTATGTCAATAAATATAGGGGAATTCTTCTGCTTGTTGATCCAGGCATCAGCAGGGCTATGTTTCTTGGTACCATGGCTTATCAGAGACCCCTCATGTTTAAAAAGATGTAAGACCTGCAAACGGTAATGAGACCCTCCTACCTTATTCCCCAATTATGTATCTCAAGATAATATGTTTCTTATGTTTCCCTAGTTGGCCCTCCAAGCTGGGGAGTACACCTGGTGTACACATTGGCAGTGGCAGAGCAGAATTGCATAAATCATTTTGTTGCTCTTAGGAGAGTGTTTGTAACCTGATGTTCTGCAGGACATCCAATCAGATACTCCTGACTCCAAACTGGGCCCCTCAGGTCAGGAGGGCTTACAGGCACATCCATGTGCATTGCAGCAGGACAAAGCTGCAGTTTTGGATATGCAGACAGATCCTGACCCTGACCATCTAGAAGGTCAGGATGAGGATATCGGGATCTGGGGAAAATCCTGACCCTAGGAGGAAGGGGAGTGCATGGAGCCAAAGAAGAGGATTCCTGTCCCTCCCTGTCTGATACAAAGTCCTTGGAATACTAGGTTTGCTGGCAAAGGCACCTAGCTCACCTGAGCTCTTTCTTCCAGGTTGCTTGTAAGGACAGAGCAAAGAACCTTTCCTGAGCAAGGAAAAGGATTGAGGTTTCTTTTGGCTCGGCAGATTTATCGCTGTTATTATTTTCTTTTGTATTCACAGAGATTGTTACTAGCATTTTATTGCTTTATTTTTCTCTGATTCATATTGTTGTTGCTGGGTATACCTTCTGCTGCATTATTACAGGATGTGCCTACAGGTATGTGCGTACACTATTGTAATCTATTGTAATCTTCTGATTCTAATTGTCTCTTGCAAGGTATATCTTCTGTTACTACTTTATTTTTCTCGGTAGCAAAGTGTTTCTTACAGGGTATATCTTCTGTGAAATTGTTAAGGGTGGTGCTTTACAGGCTTTACAGTTTTATCTATTAATAGGCTAAGCTTTCAGAGCTACTGCATTTGTTGCTAACTGATTGTTTCTGTTCTTATCTCCTTGTTTCTTTCATCCGTGGTACTTCCTTTTCAGCAGGATGTGCCCAGCAACCCACCCCATCCCCAACCACCCCACACTTTACTCCTTTTATAGGGTAGCACAGTCATGATGGTTCTTGTAGCAAAGCAGGAAGGGGCAGATCAGAGGGTATCCACACAGTGATCTCATTTACAAGGGCACAAGTAATTTAACTTGTTATAACAAATTATACAAAAACAAACAAAACACAAAATCAAACTTTGCTTTCATTTTCCTCCTTTTAATTACTCTGACCAGGTTATAAACCCAGCAACTTATCTGGAAAGGATACTATTAACTGCAGGTATTGCAGGACACTTTTCAAAAGGGCAGTTATAGAGGATTTAGGGCACTATCCTACATGCTAGGCCATTGGAGATCTAAAGGCTCAGCTCCAGGCAGCATGGGCAGAGATTGCATGCCTCAAATCACATATTCAGGAGGAAATATATTATAAGAACCTCCTGCCATTTCTCAACATTTAACAGTAGCACCTTGACCACAGAGGGTAGTTGGTCTGGGAGGTTGGCAAGTGGTTAGGAGGGCAAATCGGTGCTCCATCACCAGTGTTCTCCAACATATCACCTCCACAAACCATATAAAACTACAAACAGGTATCTGCCTCTGTCTTTGATTCAAACAAAAGGGTAGAGGACACTGCAGAGCAGAACACTGCAGCACAGGAGCTAGCACAACAAAACTCACCCAAAACAGGAACCAAAACAAAAAGCAAAATGAACCAAAACACTTCTGAACATAGGAGACTTCATGATTCGGGAGTTGATACCTATCTCCAGCGGGGTAATGGTCAGATGTCTCCCAGGTACATCAGCATGGAAAGACACTGACCGCATTGCTAAATTTGTACAGGAAGCAGGAGAAAACATTGACATCCTAGTACACAGACTAATGATCTTGCCAGCTGGTCATTTGTGGAGACCAAGGAACACCTTACCAGGCTGGGTGACAAACTATCATCCATTTCATCCAGCATGTCCTTCTTGAGATCCTGCCAGTCTGGGAGAGGGGCATGTGGACAGAAGGTCAGAGAAGGGGAGGCAGGGAGCTAAACATGTGGCTCAAGTGCTGGTGCCAGGAAAAAGACACAAATTTGTAGGAACTGGCAACAGTTTTGGGAGAGAAAGTTATTTAAATTTGATGGACTGCATCTGACTAAGGAGGAGTCAGTGTATTTGGGGCAGATGTTTGATGTCTTTGCAGAATATTGAAACTAGCAATGGGGAGAGGGTGCAGCACCGATATGTCGAATGAGAAGAACACCCTCCTCCCTCAGCTACTGATCAAACAGGAGTTCAGCATGTTTGTAGTTCATTTAAATCACCAGGTAGGAAAAAGGTCTGGCTCTCCATATGACACACAGGGGAAACACCAGACCATGCTCAACAACCAACACACCAAAATCTGGCCAGTGGAAAATCATGTACAGAATGCTCACAGTCTGGGAAACAAGATCCCAGACCTGCATGCAATAATGACAGAGGCTAAACTGGACATAGTAGCCATTAGTGAGAAATGGTTCACCAGCAACCACACTTGGGAGACTTCAGTACCTGGCTATACACTGTTCAGAAGAGACTGAGGTGCAAAAAGGGTGGGTGGAGGGACCATTTATGTTAATGAAAATATCAAAGCTACAGAAATTCAGAATACACATAAGTAGTCAGAAGAACTATGGGTCACCCTGGGAACAAGAAATGGGACAGCTATACGAACTGGGGATGTCTACAGGCCTCCAGACCAGGGGAGGACATAGAACATTATTGTTAGAAGATATACAAAACATGACAGCTAAGGGTGAGGTTCTGATAATGGGAGACTTCAACATGCCAGATACAGATTGGTCAATACCAGAAGGAACATCTGCCAGAACTAGACACATAGTGGATTCCCTGCAGAAGGAGGGCCTCAAAAACTGGTACAGCAACCCACAAGAGACAGGGCTATCCTAGATCTAGTACTGACTAACAAGGAAATGATCACAAATCTCCAGGTAGAAGGTCACGGAAAAGTGACCATCACATGGTATGGTTCAGTTTGGCCACTAGAACTAAATCATCCCATTCCAAGGCAAAAATATGGGACTTCAGAGGAGCTGACTTTGATAAGATGTCCAACAGTGTTAAGCTAGCCATGGCAAGAAGAAATACAGGTGAGGGGTACAGGTAAAGTTGGCAAGTATTAAAGATGCAATACTTGAAGCAACATCCCATTGTGTTTGAGAGAAAAGTAAGTGCAAAAGAAGAAGGAAACCACTTTGGTTCTCAAAAACAGTAGCAGAAAAGATTAGAGCCAAAAGGCTGGCCTTCAGAAAATATAAGGAAAGCAGGGAAGAAGATAAGGAGGCATACCAAAATTATCTAAGAGAAGCAGGGAAGGCAGTAAGGCAGGCAAAGGCCCAAACCGAGAAAACTCTAGCACGGACAGTAAAAGAGGTGACACGACTTTCTATAGTTACATTAGTGAAAGGAGAAAGTCCAGAGGGGTATTGCTAAGATCAAAGGGGATAAGGGGAGTGGGAGGAGGACCATGTAAAGCATCTATCTTAAATAGATACTTCTGCTCAGTATTTACTGAGGAGAAGGTACTACACAGCCCACAGCTCAGCACTATGGACATGGGGAGGGAGGAGGTGTGCACTAGTCCCTTTCGAAAGAAAGGGTCCTACAAGAGTTCAATAAGCTCAGGGTGGACAAGGCAATGGGACCTGATGGCATACATCCCATGGTACTAAAGGTGCTAGGGGTGGAACTAGCAGAGCCATTATCAGAACTGTTTAGTGAGACTTTGAGCACCGTGAGAGGTCCCAGAAGATTGGAGAAGGGCTCAGGTGATCCCACTCCACAAGAGTGGTAGCAGGGAGGAGGCAGGAACAACAGACCGGTCAGTCTTACCTCAGTAGTGGCAAGATTATGGAGGCACTCCTTAAGAAAAGGATAGAAACACCTGGAATCCGTAGGAGCACAGGATCCAAGATAGCATGGGTTTACAACAGGAAGGTCTTGTCAAACTAATCTAATAGATTTCTTTGACTGGGTAACCAGAGTAGTGGACCAAGAGGATCAGTTGATGTCACCTACCTTGACTTCAGCAAAGCTTTCAATACTGTTCCACTTAGAAGATTGATTAATAAAATGGGTAGGTGTGGGTCAGAAGTTGGTCAAATGGATGGCAAACTGGTTGAAGGGAGAAAACAGAGAGTGGTGGTAAATGGAATACAGGGAGAAGAGATGTGAGTCACAACTGGGTATCTCTAGGTTCAGTCCTGGGGCCGGTCTTCTTCAGTATCAACATCAGTGACATTGCAGATGGACTGGAGTGTAAGGTTTGTCTGTTTGCAGATGACACCAAGATCTGCAACAGAGTAGATGATCCAGATGGGGTGGGCAGAATAAGAAGAGAGCTGGGTAAACTGGTAAAATCGTCGGAAGAGTGACAACTGGGGTTTAACGCAAAGAAGTGCAAGATCATGCACATAAGGAAGAGAACCTCAGCCACCTATAGGTTGGGAAGGGAGTTGCTGGCAGTCAAAAGGGAAGAAAGAGACCTGGGCATCATCATCACAGATGACCTGAAATCATCCAAGCAGACCACTAAAGCAGTAGGTAAGGCTAGGGGATGTTGGGGTGTATTAGTAGGGTATCAAAAGTCGTAAGAGGGAGGTATTAATCCCTCTTTACAAGACACTAGTTAGTCCCCATCTGGAGTACTGTGTGCAGTACTGGAGGCAGAGGCAGCTATACGGGGGGTGACCAGGCCATGGCCCCATCACTTTTTGCTGGGGGCCATGTTTGTAGTTTGGCCCTCCCATTTTTGGGGTGCACCAGTTTTTTTTTAATACATTTACAGACTGTGCTGCAGTGTCCAATCTCATTTAGTACATGGCTGTGGAACAGGAGGAACAAGAAACTGATATTTGCACAGCAGCACAGAGCTATATGTGTGTCGGAGCAATGGCAAGAAAGGTAACGGTTTCAACACTTCAGTAATCATAATCCGCTAATCTGCCTGCTACGCTGACATATAACAAATTATGTGAGCACAGTGCTACTCCTGCAGTTATTACTAAATGACGGGCATTGCGCCAAGAGAAATTTCAGCACAATGCTTTTTACTATTTAGGCAAACAGAGAAGTTTGGCAGAGTGCCTCTTGAATCACTAGTGTACAGTCGTCCCAGCGCTTCTACAACAGCCTTCCTCAGGGACATCCTCGGCAAGCTGAAGCACAGGAAAAGTTTTTATTTATTTAACCTGGCTGCTAACACAATGAAAAATTACATCATTAACAGAGAAGCAGTTCCCTATATAATGTCTCTGTTTGTAGGCATTCGGATGCTTTGTGAGTGCACACTGAAGCTGAAAGCTACAGGCAGGAGTATTGTTTCAGGCCACTTGTGTTTTTTCTTATTTTAGTGTGTGCTTTTGTTTCGTGCCACTCCAGGTGGTTCACATTCACAAAAACAAATCAACTAAACTGATTCAGAGGGTGCCAATAAAGAAAAAATATTTTACTAACATATGCACCCTATCTGTGCCTGAGGTGCAATATAAGTAAATGGAGCAGAGCGCCAAATGCAGTCAATAATTGAAACTGCAGGCTGCCCCCAAACTCTGCACATTCTTTTTATGGTTTTGCAGCATGCATTTTGTTTAAACAACTTGTTTAACTACCTTGACAGTTTTATAGTAGTTGACGCTAAATACGGAGCTTCAAAACCGCCTCCCACTCTTGTCTCTCCTGGTTCACGCCATTAAAAAGTCAGCTTTTTCCACTAGATGGGCCAACACTGTAGTATACAGCAAATTGTGCATTTTTTCCATTACATCCATAGTGCAAATATATTTTTATAACAGGAGCAACATAAACAAGGGGTTAACAATCATAGCCGCTTATTCTGCTGAGGCAGTTGAACGGACACAGGAGCAAGAAACTTACAGTGCTGTCATTATCCTGCTTCCCGAATTGCCAGTAACTAAAGGTGGTGAACAATAAACACTTCTTCATAAGAAAAAAAAAAAAAAGACTGCTGGATGCTTTGTGCAGGACAGTACTGCTGCACCTTTTCTTGCTCCTAAGCTCCAAGTGCTGCATAGGAAATCATCTTTTATCCACAGAGCAGAATCTGTTTATAATCTATATTTACATGAATTTAATGCCCTAGTACTTTGTAGGAGCACTTTCAATCATGAGGACCAAAGGACAGGAGCGAGAGGGACAGAGATAGAAACATAATATATTAAAGAAAAGAACTATGCAGGTGGTCAGTTTGCATTAAAAATGTAGCTAGAATTTAGCATAAATAAAGAATAGAACAGGCTGCTAATGCAATAGGTTTTTAAAAGGGAAGGGGAGGTCCTCATAATACAGTACAGGGTCTCACTATCACAGTACTCTCTTTAGTCTGAGTTGAGTACATAAGAAGGTACAGCAAGCATACTGTCAGTTAAACCAGCAGTCGCTGTGACTCTCTGCACTGCACTGCATGCACCTTCTTTTGTAACATTGAAAGCCTTTTAAGCCTCGCATTACAAGCTTGCTCTTTACTGTTTGCTCTATGCTGGATTATTTTGTCTGATACTGTCAATTAACCAGATCAGCCAAGGACTGCTCTTTGACAATTTTATTTCTTAATTTTATTTTTATTTTATCATTTATTTACCCAGTATAGTCCAGCTGAGAAACAACATTTACATACAAACATATGAAATTACCAGCAGATACAGGCCCTCGATTCTGGCATCCCTGAGTAACGATTTGCTGAAATGCTGTGGCTGATTGTACACTGGTGATGTGAGAGGCATTCTGCCAGACTTGTCTTTTTGTTTAACTAATAAAAAGCATTCTGCTGAAATATCTCTTGGCTGGAGTGCCGCCATTTGGCAGTAACTGCAAGAGTAGCACTGTGCTCACAGAACTTGTTCACTGTAGCAAGGGATGGCCATCCTTTGAAGGAACCCCACTCTACTTGTGAGCTCAGGATACAAACTTTTGGGAGTTGGTTGCATTGACATTTAACTGGTAACATAATCTGAACTATATTGGTTCTCCCAGTTAAGTAATCTTACTATGGATACCGTGGAGAACCAATAAAAATGTCTCCACCCAGACAGCCAATGAAAAGGTGAGTGGGAGTTCAGTAAATTCTTCTTTGAGGCAGTCATCATCGCAGTTGAGTAGAGCAGATTAATTTGCACATCACATTAGTCTCTGTTTATTAAATGGTTGTCTGGTCATCTTGCTCTGGTAATAAAGAATTGTAAATTTAGCTTTTTCCCAACCAAACACTGCTGCATTAGTTAGGAATACTATGCTGAGCTTCTGTGTGCTGGGCAAACAGTTTCCTCCAGTTCCCTTGAGACATACCATGGATGGGCCCTTTAGTGCTGCGGTGCTGAGGTAAGGAGGAAAGTTATGAAACCAAACAAGCATCAAAGTCAAATATTGATCTATTGGCTGTCATTGTTCCTAATGGGTTCTGCAATTTGTTTTCTGTTTTTTTTTTTTTTTAGGAAACATTTACTAATTTTGTTTCATACAGCCAAGATTTGGTCTGTCGAGACTGGACATAGCACACTGAATGTCTGTTTAATTAGAGATTAACTTCCCTCTTTCTCGCCTTCTTTTTCTTTTCCTTGGGTTTACGAAAATATAGAAACATAAAACATAGAAATTTGACGGCAGATAAGGACCGCAAGGCCCATCCAGTCTGCCCATTTCTTTTCTAACTTATAAATGTGTCATCAGCCTTTGCTCTGTCAGTGACCTATCTATGCATGAGTGAAGATAGACTTGGTCTAAAGCAAGTGTTGTCCATGCCACTAGTGTCTCCTGTCAGCAACAATATCTGTTCATTGCCTTGCACTCTATACTTACTCTGTACTCCATAGTTCAAAGTCCACAGTGGTAGTGCAGACAGACTGCAGGTCCTTTACTTTTTAATCCAATACTGCTGACTATGTGTGTTAGCTCTGGGGAACCTGATGGACCCACTTTGTGTATTTGGGGAAAGTGGAGTGGCATAGTGTATGTTTGTGTGTGTTGGCTTTGGGAGGGTCCTGTATGGGGGGGGCAGATGATGACGTGACCAGAGTGGCACAGTGTGTGCTAGCATATGTGTGTGTGTGTGTGTGTGTGTGTGTGTGAGTGATTTAAAGACTCTGAAAACCCTGATGCCCATTGAATGTAGGAGGATTTGGAATCATGGGTGACCGGGTTTGGGAGGTAGTATAAGGAAGTCCACCCAGCAGAGAAACTGATGGTCATTACTGCAAGGGAGATCTGGTGGCCCTGAAGGGACTATTGTGTATTTTGGGAGGAGGATGCATGTAGCTTGGTGTGGTCCTGCATATGGGGGTTGAGGAAAGATGCAGAGTGCCACAGTGTGTGCATGTGAGTAGATTTTTAAACGCCAAGGCCTGTAGTGCATAAGGGGCATAGGAACTTACAGAGACTTGGGAGCTGTGGCAGAGCTAAAAGGAATCTGGAGGGAAGTCACCCCTCCTGGCTGACCAGTGTGAGTAGTGGTGCCTCTCCACCATATTTATTCATGGTTTAGTGCTTACTGTGGAGCCCATGGTTGACCGAATGTCCCACCTTCCAACTTTCCCTTGCTCATAAACCTGATTCCACTACAGCCGTGGTGGTAGTGGTAGTAACACTAAAGAGGTGGTAGTGGTACTAGTAGTAGTAGCAGTAGAAGTAGTAGTAATAGTAGTAGTAGTGAAGCCGGTCTCAACAGAGAAACTGAACGTAGTCACAGACATGGGTTTGACGTGGTTGTAGGAGGTGTAGAGTTGATTGACATGGATAATGAAGTTCATTACATTTGGGCCCTGTGTGTGTGATGTTTGAGGGTTTAGGGCACTGTTTGAGAGGTCTGTGAACCCTGTTGTGCCTGTTGTGTGTACTGGAGGTGATGGAGAGACACAGAGTTCATGTGTATTAAATGGGGAGGAGTTCTGTGTATTGAAGGAAAAATGGAAATGATCCATATGGGTACAGTGAGTGCTGGCTTTAGGGCTTCTGTGCAGTGGACAAGACACAGTGTGTGTTGTAGATTGGGGTGTCCTGTGTGTTGGGGAACAGTGGGTGAATGATACAGAGGGTCACAGAGAGTGTGATAGCTTGGGGCTACTGTGCAGGCTTGAAGCCACGCTTTGCAACCACTCGTCCTTTTTGTCAGGGATGTGGTGCGATTAAGTGGTGACACTGTTCTGGGATAATGTTATGCTTGATTTTGGGGGATGCCATGAGTGGCGCCGGTCTACTGTGATGTCAGGATGCTTGGTGTGCATCACTGGTGCTGCTGCATGTAGACATCATGGTACAATGTTACCACCATGGACACCACCAATCATGCATCCAGACATTATGGTTGATCAGCACCACTCATGTCCTACTCAAGATAATGAATACCATCTGATAAATCAACAACAAACTCTAGTCGTTACATAAGTTTTTTTTTTTTTATAAATGAACACCATGTAACATCAAAAGCCACAAAATCACTGCAAAATTGAACATTTTCAGGGGCCCCAGATCCCCGGCCCTTTGATGAAATTTTTTGCCCCTCCACATTAAAGTTACTTGAACAACTCCTGACTGAAGGCCACACCTTCACAAGCACATTAACCAAACTAGGCAGTCCAGAGAAGGGCAACCAAAATGGTGCAGGGACTGCATCAGAAAATAAATGAGGACAGATTAATGGAACTCAGTGGGCCTGATTCTTAAAGCTGTGCATCTGACGTAAGGTGCTTGCACCAAACAGTTATGGTGCAAGGTGCACCTTGCATCCAGGGCTGCCTCCATGCAATTCACAAAGGTTGCCTGAGGCCGACTGCAGGCTGCCTGCCTGAAACAGGGCTTGCACCAGCCCTGCACCCTGCACTGCCCTGTGATGTGGTGCTAGGTGGACTGCACTGATGCAAGCTGCAGCTTGCTATTCACAGACAGCACCCAGTGGGAGAAATTCTAAGTCCATTTAGACCAGCCAGGGCTGGCGAAGGGAACTTAGACATCACTGCCCTGGGTGAGCTGTCCTATGGGTAGTGAGGCATGTTCCACCTCCCCAACCCCACCGTGCCCCACAAGTGCTACATAGTGGACCCTCCATCCTTGTTTTGCCCCAATAGGGCATCCAGGGCAGGAACACCCACCAGATCCTCAATATGCCCCTCACCATGTTGGTAGTACCCCTTCCAGATCCCGTGTCCCAGTTAGTACCAGGACAAATGCCACCAACACTCCCACTGGTGCCCCGTGCCCCCCACCAATGCAGGTAGTGTCGTCCCCATCCCCAGACAGAGCAGGGACTGGCACAGCCCTCTGCACATCTCTGTGGCCAGTCCCTAATTGGATGGATCGTGCAGCGAAGGTCCAGGGCTTGTGGCAAACCCCTCCCATGCATGTGTTTGCACACGTGGCAGAGGTTGCCATAAGCATTGTTCAGGCGCCAGGACCCCTCCTGTACCAGAATATGGTGCAGGGTCCGTGGCACATGGGGCTTTGGGTGCAAGCTGCCGCTTTGTTGTAGTTTGCACCAAACGCAGCCCTGCTTGGATGTGGTGTTTAAAATTAGATGGGGAATAACTGAAATTTAAATGTTGGCAGCATGTTTGCAGGCTATAACTTAGTCCTATCTGAAACTAGAAATCTGAAGCTATGTACAAATATAAAAGTAGTGATAACCTGTATACATATCAAATTTTCTAACATTTCAATGAATACTATCAAAATTATACAAAAGTAGAGAAATCAAAATTTTGGCAAAATGATTGGCTACCTATAACTCAGCTCTCATTAAAGCTTGAGACTTAAAACTTGGTGCATATACCCCAGTGAATGCTTCTCTAAATCCTGAAATTGTGGAAAAAGTGGATAAGAAAGTTTCAAATTATCTCAAAATAACAGAAAATTAAATTTGATTTAAATATTTGGCCACCCATAACTCAACTCCCTTTCAACGTAGGACTCTGAATTATGGTACATGTGTGTAAGATGTCTGCTACTGTGTCCATTCCAAACGTGGTGTTATTTGGATGTACCTCTGAAATTATGGTGTAATAAATTAAATTTAAAATTTGGCAGAATTTCGTGGCATGTTCATGAAAAGTCCACAAAATTCTGCAGAATCGGAATGGTCGCTCCTTGAGCATTCCATGGGTGGAATTTTATATTCCGCACTGCTCTAGGTGTGGCTGAAAACAATGTCTTATTCAGCAGGGTGCATGGACATGTGATTATGCAAAATTAGCTGAATATTACATGGATGGGAGATAGCACTACAAAACATGTGCAGAGCAACAGGTCAAGATGTAATACATGATGGGCCATGGTTTTTGCAGCATGGACCACTTCAATATTCAGCCAACATATGCAAATGGATTCATTATGCAGTCTGTGTCCATCCTGGATATTTGCAAAATATTTTCTCATTACCTTAAGGTATTCACTACATTTTCATGTGGAGTAACATATGGGCAGGGATGCGCCACCAGGATGTTGTGGTGTACACCAGGAACTACATCCTGAAAGGTAGGCTTTTCTCCCATTTATTTGTGTGTGTGTCACACTGTATGATGTATGGCTGCCATATACTGCACAAAGCCCTGCTGACAGGGCAGTAGCCTATTACTTTGTCTCCACAGCACCATTGATGTCATCTGGCAGGTGGAGGTGACCAATCTCACAAGGGATGAACCCCCATGTGTGCCATATGCCATACCAGTGCAGTTCTCTGCCACAGGTGTCCCTTGGCCAGCCGCTTCATTCTATGCTGTCATTGTGCTCCCAGCCTTTGGTCTCCTGTCATACTGTCCATGTTTCTCACCCCCACACTTTCATGTCTGCAAGCCTTGCTGCATGTCAGCCTGTTGTGCCCCTGTACATCCCCAAGGTCTGCATCCATTATACCCTGTGTACACCTGTGCTGTTGTTTTGCTGCACTCACCCACAGGTTGACCTCCAGTCAGGTCCCCGGCATTCCAGGTCAGACTGGCGCCAACTGTAGGCATCGTGCACACCCCAGGGTGGTTGGCATACACATAGGTGATTTCCCTGTGGCATTGCACACCACCTGGCAGTTTATCATGTGGAAGCCCTTCCTGTTGCAGTATGTCTCTCTGTCACTTGCCAGATACCCGTAGCCAGCAGGCACAGGATTGCAATGACCTTTGTCACCACTGCCATGGCATGGCATCTATGGGGTGCCTCCCAGAGCTGTCCCAGAGGTACCCTGTTGAGATGTCACCACCTCACAATCTCGGTGTCTGTCAGCTGTTTGTATGTGAATGGGAACAGTACCATCTCAGCTGGGCATACTGCATATGGGCCCTACAGCGACCTGCCTGTTGTTCCCCAGTCTCCTTACATCAGCCATGACCACAGCTATTCCACACACCAGGCATGCCATGCATCTGTTGCCTGCAGTCAGAGTGTGTGTGTGTGTGTGTCCCCTCCATCCTTACTCTCTGGCTGTATCTCTCTCTCTCTCTCTCTCACAAATTGTCTCTCCTCTCCCAGTGCAGTTCTTACATCTGACACTGGGTGGCTTGCTGATTTAGGGCTGCCTTCTGCAAATCTAACTTTGCCGATTAAGTGCATATCGTGTTGCATAAAGCACCGCTGGCACAGTCCTGTTCATGCGGTTGCTCAGTGTATTCATGTACACGCTTCCTCATTATCTGCACCATGTCCAGTTATGGTGCATGATTGTGTATCCCTGCTTGTGCAGCACACACTGGTCTTCTTAATATCATGCATATCCTCCCAAAGAGCGCTACTGCCATTTGCACCATGCAACTGCTTTGAATATGTTGGCCAAGATATTTTCAATATGACAGTGCTAAACTTTGAGAGTAGAGTTAAAGTATGGTGCTCAAGGGCTACAATGTACAGTACCTCTGAAATTTTAATGGATGTGACCAAGAAAGAAGATAAAAATGATGTATGCTTTAAAACCCTCAGGGAGTTAGTAAAGGGTTATGGTAGATACATAGAAAAACACTTAAATAATAGCTTTGGGTTTAGTATACAGGTAGATGTGGATTTGGAAACCTTTCTTGACATTCCAGATATAGATTGTATATTATGAATTTCAATTTCATTTATTGGTTTGTGAATTAAGAGCAAACTCTTTTACAATTACATCCAACATTTAATAGTAAAAAGTATGAAATACAAAGTACACATTAAACATGACATATAGCATCAAATTTAAAACTGATAGTTATGCTAATGATTTCATCTGAAACAGTCACGTACATGAGTTACTAGATTTTTAACACGTACTTTATAACATGTTAAAGACAAAAGAGAGTTCAATTTCATTTTTCTCTGAATTAGATTCCAAGTACATGTCACAGTAACAGCCAGAATGTAACTACTGACTTTAATCTTTTGCTTAGGCAAATGAAACTGAGGTAGTTCAAAAGATCTTAAATGTTTACTAGGTTGTCTAAACTGGAGAACTTCTAATAGGAATGAAGGCAGCATTTTAAAATTAACTTAAGAATCTGTCTCCAGACAACCAAGGATTGCCACCCCACTGCAGCATAAAGGCTACAATGGCGGGTCTTCCATGGTTGGCCGGAGACAAATCCCAAAGCACTGTGATACAACCGATCAAGCACTTCAAGGACCGTGATCAGAAGTCTTCATATAAATAGGAGGTCACGTGATGCAAGTCACCAACTAACAGCCTGATCCAGCAGCTCCAGCCTCCCATTCCAATTTACTTAAATTTAACAGTTTAAAAGGCAAGCCAAACAGTATTTTTCACCTCCTGCCTGTCTGAACTCAAGCAGCAGCATTTTGAAGCACTCTGGAGCAGATAGAGGAAGAAATGTGGCATTCGAACCCAGACACACTCTGCCTCGCCACCCCAGTGAAGGCCCCAAAGAAAGTAAGGGCCTCCACACCTGCAGGAGAAGTGGAAACAGAGCCTACCATCCCGGAGAATGAGCCGTTAACTCTGGCGCAATTTCTGGCTGAGTTTAAACCTTTCTGAACAGAGTTACAGTTTGTTACTGAAGACGTGAAATCTGTAACCCAAGCCCTAGAAGACTTATCCGAACATACAGGGATAGCGAAGCTAGAATTACCTCACTGGAGAACCATTTTGTCAAGCAGGAACTGGAGCTTGTAACACTGAGGCAGAAGATGATGAGAATGGAGAGGAAATCAAGACCTGAGGGAAGAAGCAGGCACAACAATGTTGTGATCATCGGACTCCGGAGAAGGAAGAGGGAGCCGATATAATATTATTCACGCAGAAGCTGTTAATGAAGTTAGAAGGCCATGACACCTTCAGTCCCAATTACACAATAGAATGGGCACATAGGACTTTGCGAGTGATGCAACCCCAGGGTCCACACCATGTACATTTATTTTTCAATTCCAGAATTACCAGAGAGACAGTTCTTTTTAGCAAGATCAAGGAACTAAAGGAAATAAAATGAGAGCTTCACTCTGAGAATTATGCAGGACCTGCTGGTGTCAGTTCGCCAAAGGAGAGCTATATATCACCCGTTGGTAGTGAAGCTAATTGCCTCCCCAGTATTTGATTCCATATGGTATATCCAGCAAAACTCTAAGTGTTGTTATCCAGCTGCTGGGTCAACTATGATAATGCTAGCGCTGCAGCTGCAGGTTTGAAAGAGGCTTTGCCGGATTTGTTTAAGCAGGGCTGAATGGGACTGGATTACTAGCTAGCCCAAACCGATTGTCAAGGGTGCAGGATTTCAGTGACCTAATGGTGGGAATCCTGTTTCATCTCATGGCCTTATTCAATGGAATCGCACTTCTGCACTTGAATGGTTAACTGCATGGCTGCAAGGGGTCTGTGATTTCTTTGTTCTCCCTTGGGTCAAACCAGTGTGTGGCTTGAAGTGATTTGCACGACAGTGCTTTACTCTAGGAGCTTTGTCTGGCTGGCTTCTCCCTGGAATAGACTCGCTGATTGCCGACTACTATGTCACCTGGTCATTACTGTTTTGGCGTGGTCTCGTCACATCGTGCAGCACATTACATGCACTATTTTCTGCAGCATCCGAATGACCACTAGAGGGGCTAGTTCACTGGGAAATCCTGAGAAGGGCATTTTCATTGTTTCAAACTGTGTTCCAAATGTTATGACTTTTTGCTACTGTTCCAGTTTGTTACTGATAAGAATAGACGATATAGCAAACTATAAGGACATTATGCTTTATGCTGACATGTTTATGTGTGCTTATTCCTCCTCCCCTTTCTTTTTCTTGAGGGATTTGTTTTTATTTTCCTGTTAAGCATTACAAAAGAAAGGTTTATTTTATTGTAGAGGCATGTGAAACACAAAGCTTCTGGGAGATGCACCAGGGCAAGGGTTTAAGTGTAATTAGTACTCTCATTAACTTTTAATCCACCCTCAAGATTGTTATTGAGGGTATAATGAGGTACAGTGAGCACAACTGCCCGTTTAGTGCTAAATGGCAGAAAGGGCATTAATGCTTTATGTACTGAGTTGTTGGAATTATATCAACAGAGACCACCACATAGGAAACGGTGGGGTTTCTGTTCAAATGTGCTTAAATTTAAGTTTACTGGTAACGGTTGCTATTATGTTAATGAGGACCTCGTAAGGTATTTGCTAATCTACCCTTTAGTTAGTTATTGGAAGGTATAGTGGGGCACAGTGAGAATAATTGCCTTTACTAAACTGAATGGCCAAAATGGTCTCAATGTTTGTTTTTTTTAGGGGTTAAACTTGTGTTATTTTAATATAAACCACCCCAAGAAGAGGGGTTGTTTTTTCTGTTCACGAGATCATGGATATTCTGGGAATACCTCCCATAGATGGAGGGCTAATATTTTGAGGAGCCATTTGCTCTGGAGGTTTAAAGTGTGTTACTTGTTAGGGTCTGGGGTAAAGGATGGGAAGGCATGGGGGCCAGGAAGTTGTAATTCTTGTAGTCATGGACCAGAATGTGTTTTGGTTGGTAGGGTGGGGGAAAGGGAGTTCCTGTTACATTTGGGTGGGGGTATTCCTTTTGCTGTTAAGGGTTGTAGTCTGTTTGGGAATTGGGGACGGGAGGGGAGGAGGGAGGTGGAAGGAGGGGCCTCATGTGTAGAATATTAGGGATAGTTCGTGCCAGGTCATAATGTCGCATGCTTAATAGCATATGACATTATGGCTAACCCGGCATAGCGTATTAGAGCATTATCTACTGGTGCAATACCATGTATATCACTGTACACGGTATTGCACCAGTAGCGCTCTCCCAGGCAGAGGATAAGACCTCTGTTGGGAGTGAGCTTTGTTGAGCAGCTGCCATGGCTCACAGGACTGAGCCATAGCAGCAGGAACCCAGGCACAGTGCCTGGGACCGGGTTTGATTCCCGTCCCAGAATCTTTTATTTTGACCACTTTGTGCACTCCCTGAAATGGACCCCCCAGAGTTGAGAATCTTTAGTGGGGGTCCAGGGGACACAGCCTCCCATAATGGGGGGTGGGGGTGGCGCAACGCAACATAAAAGACTTATGCCTCATGGCATAAATCGCACTGTATTGTCAGCACGATTTAGCCATGCAGCATAATGTCTTGTGACATTATGACCCCTGCGCCGGATAATTAGAGGTCGGCTATTGGGAAATTCTCCAACTAGGGGCTCAAAAGAAGCAATTTATGTTTACATAGAGAGAGGACACAAGCTCTGCAATTGTTCTATGGTAGTACCTATGAGAGTATTATGTGGAACATTAAAGGGGCTAGGACAAGACAAAGAGGCATAAAGTCCTTAAACATCTGCAAATGCAAAAGGGACAGATTATATGTTTACAAGAAACGCATATGCTTGACATGGAGGCTACTCTTTTAGCGCCAATTTGTGGGGCAAGTTTATATAGCTGGAGATAGCACAGCCAGCAGAGGAGTAGCTATTTTAATAGCCAGATGTACCTTTCGTTTGTGAACAATGTGTTAAGGACCCAAGTGTTCATTACATTCTAATCCAAGGTCTTTGAACAAAACTAGGTGGTAATCAGGAGTGTATATAGTCCTAATGTGGACTCCTGGTTTCTTTGTAGATTTATTGAAGGTTTTATTCCACTTTGCCCACCTCCCAGTTTTATTGGGAGGGATTGAATTTACCTTTTTCCCTGAGGAGGACAAAGATGGGTAGAAGAGATCATTCTAACTTAAGCTCAATGAGCATTAAGGGAAATGAATGCTAATATAGGGTTATGTGACCCTGGAGGGTTTTACACTCTGCACAGAGAATTTACATTTACGTCGGTGATGCATCAATCCAGATCAAGGATTGACTACTTTTAATGAATCAATCTATGCTGCTGGGCCTTTATCATGTATAATAGCCCCTGGGTTATTTCGGACCACCCATGGTCAGATGCTCTCTAGAACTCAGCCTCTAACCTCCTTAGGCAGACTATTGGAGGATGACAACAGTAAAGCTGACATATTGAACAGGTATTTCTGCTCAGTCTTTACTGAGGAAGAGGAGGGTAATGGGTCTGAAGGAGTACAAGGAGTGAGAATGGTGCAGAAATGCACACAAGTCCCTTTACACGAAAGGGTCCTGAAGGAACTGGAAGTAATAAGAGTTGATAAAGCAATGGGGCCAGATGGGGTGCACCCCAGGGTCCTTAAAGAACTAAGAGAGGTGGTGGCTGAACCTCTGGCTATCCTGTTTAGCCGATCACTGGAAACAGGGAGGTACCAAAGACTGGAGGACAGCAGATGTAGTTCCCTTTATACAAAAGTGGGAACAAAGAGGAAGCAGGAACTACAGACCAGTCAGCCTCACCGGGTAGTGGGGAAGATCATGGAAGCACTACTGAAGGAGAGATTGCAGAACATCTGGTTGTCAATGGACTACAGGACCCAAGACAGCATGGTTTCACCAGGGGAGGTCATGTCAGACCAACCTCATTGAATTTTTGACTGGGTGACTAGGGAGGTGGATCAGGAGGCGGTGGACATGGCCTATCTGGACTTCAGCAAGGCCTTTGACACTATGCCACATAGAAGACTATTACACAAACTGGGAATATGGGTGTGGGCAGGACAGTAGTGTGGTGGGTAGGTAACTGGCTGGGTGGCAGGACACAGAGGGTGGTGGTAAATGGCTGTCACTCCACAGAGGGAAGAGTGACCAGTGGGGTACCACAGGATCAGTGCTGGGACCGTCCTATTCAACATCTTCATCAGTGACATTGCAGGACCTAGAAGGCAGAATTTCACTGTTCGCTGATGACACAAAGCTCTGTAACAGAGTAGACACACCAGAGGGTGTAGACAGAATGAGAAGGGACCTGCAGAAACTTGAAGAATGGTCAGGGGTTTGGCAGTTGAAATTCAATGCAAGAAGTGCAAGATAATGCATATGGGGCACAAAAACCCTGGCACAATATATCAGTTGGGGGTGAGGATATAGCATGCACCAAGTAGGAAAGGGTCTTGGAGTTATCATCTCTGATGACCTCAAGGTAGGGAAGCAGTGTGACAAGGCAGCAGGTAAAGCAAATAGGATGTTGGGATGTATAGGCAGGGCATCACCAGCAGGAAAAGGAGGCCATAATTCCGCTATACAAGACACTAGTGAGGCCCCACCTGGAGTACAGTGTACAGTTCTGGAGACCATACCTATGTAAGGACATAGACAGGGTAGAGAAGGTTCAGAGGAGGGCAACAAAGATGGTTCATGGATTGCATCACAAGTCCTATGAAGACAGGTTGAAGGAACTGAACATGTACTCCCTGGAGGAGAGGAGGAGAGGGGATATGATAGAGACATACAAGTATCTTACAGGGAGGAACAGGGTGCAGGAAAACACTATTTTTAGCGAAAAAAAATGTTCCAGGACTAGAGGGCATGGGATGAAGTTGGAGGGAGGACGATTCAGAGGAAACATGAGAAAGAATTTCTTCACAGAACGGGTGGTGGACAAGGAACACTCTGCCAGAGGAAGTGGTGGGGGCTGAAACAATCATGGGATTTAAGAATGCATGGGATAGACATAAAGGAATTCTGGAGGTCAGGGGTAAGGGACAACAGACTTCTAGGAAAACAAACTGAACTTACAAGCTCAAATGGGAGACTGGGTGGGCCATAGGCCTTATCTGCCGACACTGTCTATGTATCTATGTATCTATGTATTTGGAAATTGAATAATCAATTACTTAAATCAAATCTAGTAAGAGATAGCATTATTCAGAGCATAGAGCAGTACAAAGGGTATACCTCAACTCAACTGGCAGGGGAGATATTGAATGAGGAGCTCTGAAAGGTGTCTTAAGAGGGAGTTAATTAAAATAACGGCGGGAAGAAAGGCAGAAGGAGAATAAAGCAAGACAGCTTTTGAACCAAATCCAAGAAATAGAAAGAACCCTGTCAAGGGTTACCCCGTTGAAACCATGGGATGATTGATTGAACTTAGAAGTCAATATAGTGAAATCTTGAGAGAAAAAGCAGAGTATGCTATTCTCAAAACTAAGGCAACGATTTAAATCAAGGGAAAAATCAGGACATTTACTAGCTATGAGGCTAAGGGCTGAAGAAGTGTCTAAAATTATACAGAGCATTAAATCCTAGACAGATGGCACAATTAAGTTACTTCCTCAAGAAATAGTACTGGAGTTCTAATAGTGCTACAGGGACTTGTATAGTCCCATGAGTCTCCAACCTCAGAGAACAGTACTGAGGAATATCTCTTCGGTTCATTTACTACCAGTACCGGATGAGCTGAAGGAGGGGTTGTCTTTCCCTATTTCTGACATGGAAATTAAGACAGCTATTCAGTCCCTCTCTGGATAAGGATCCAGGCCCAGTTCGGTTTTCCCAAATTTTTATAAATGCTTTGCCAAACAATTAGTTCCTGGACTGAAATGATTGTTTCTCAGCACACTCAATTCGGATAATGTTAATAAACATCAGTTTGAGGACCTCATAATAGTTATTCCCAAAGCTGGGAAGCCTCCAGATAAAGTTACCAGTTACTGCCCCATATCATTAATTAACTGTATTAAGATCCTTGCTAAAATTCTGGCAACTAGACTAGCTAAGGTTATGCCTTTTATTATACATAATGACCAGGTTGGGTTTATGGCTGGCAGAATGGCCTCTGACCATATCGTAAACTGTGTCATATCTTCTCTTCATTCAGGGACTTGAAAATCCTGTGTGGGCTGATGTTCCTGGATGCAGAGAAGGTGTTTGACAGAGTAGACTGGCAATTCCTGTCCCTGACGATGGGAAACATTTGGACTTACCCTCCCTTTCATTAAAAGTGTTTTCTTTATACAACCACCCTAGTGCTAGAGTATATTGTAATGTTTTTTCTTCTGTTTTTCCATTGCTTTCGGTACTAGACAAGGATGCCTCCTTTCACCTCTCCTTTTAACCTTTATCTTGAACCTCTTCTTAGTAGAATTAGACAGGATTCCAGGGTACAAGGAGTGGTAATAGGACCAGGAATTTAAAGTTTCTGCATATGTGACGATATACTTCTCCATCTGATTCATCCCCAGAAACCTTCCGGTAGTACTGAAATTATAAACAATTATAGTAAACTATCTAATTATAAAATAAATGTAGAAAAACCCTGGTATTCCTAATTAACTCCAGATTACAAAAGACTGTAGTGACAGACTTGGGGCTACAGTGGAGCCCAAACACTCTTAAGTATCTTGGGATTGTACTGGCAAGGAGTGAATCCAAGTTAGTCAAATTGAACTTAGACTCAATAACTAATATAGTTCTACAAGACTTGCTAAGATGATGCAAACTTCTACTTTCTTTCTGAGTGGATTAACTTAATTAAAATTAATGTTTTACCATGGCTATTTTATCCTATCAGCATGCTTCAATGTCTGGCTACCACTGAAGTGGTACCTTTCATGTCAGGTTTTGTGATTTTATTTTCTGTGGACTGTGACTTTCTGCTTGGGCAGTGAAAGTGACTGAACTGCCCTGTCTCCCTGGACATGAGAGGGTTGGGGTGGGGCTAAATTCAGTTACTCATAACTACACTTTGTATATCTGTGATCTTTTGCCTGAGCAGTGAGAGTGCCTGAATTGCCCTGTCTCCCTGGCCATGAGAGGGCTGGAGAGGTGAATTCCATTATTCATAATTGTATTTTGTATATTTGTGAGAGGAGATTGCAGTGGTTCCAGAATTAAGTATAGGAGTGACTTTCTTAGTTAATAGGGATAGGTGGTGTTTTAAGTTGTATTTTATTATATATAGGGTGGGTTAGTTGAGTAATTTTGGGGTTTGTTTTTGCCTTATTTTAATTTTATTTTGTTATTGTGAATTCTGGGATAATATTGCTCTGGGTTGGGTTATAATAGGGTGAGTTTGTTTAGTGTATTTATTAATTTGTTTTGTGGCGCTGCAGAATGTGTTGGATGCCAGCCTCCACAGTTACGCGCTACTCATCCTCTGCCCTTCACGCCCATCACCCTTTCTATAACCCTCTTCTCCAGTTGGTAACCTACCAGTGCTGTAGAGCACTGGGTAATATGTGTGGGAGAAGGAGGAGGCGGGGGGTTATGAACAGTGGAGGATGAATGAGGGGTCACCAAATTGGGTGGTTGGATCCAGAAGATGACCTGTGGCTAAATGGAATCCAGATCATGGTTCACCATGTCTGGTGCCCATACCAAGGGCATTACAGATTGTGGTAGACAGATAGTCCAGGTGGCCCGTGAGGTTCTGGCCCATCTTGGGCGGTGTTGTGCAATGCCAGGGCCATTAAGAACAAGACTGCAATTATTGCAGATCTTGTTGGTATGGTGGACCTGGCATGCATCACCAAGACCTGGCTGGAAGAAAATTCTGGCCCCATTGTGGAAGTTATGACTCCAGCTGGGTACTCAGTGATACACCGCCTGAGATTGGATCATGGGGTGCAGTCTGTTTCAAGACCGAGCCTCACCTCATGAGGGTACTAGTTGAGGATGTTGAGTCCTTTGAGTGTACAGTAGTAACAGGTGTAGGCTGTCGATGCTCTCATCTACCGTCCACCTGGTGAGTGAGTATCTAGTATTCCTCCAGGAAGCTGCGGACTTCCGTCCATCGATATGGCATTTCAGTCACCCAGATTGATGGTTCTGGGTGACTTTAATGCCCGGGTCGATGACGAACTCTCACAATTTGGTCAATGCTTCTCTCAAGCCCTCAAGTTAATGACATCTCTGGCCTTACACAGGTGGTTTCCACTGCTACTCACAAACATGGACACTCTAGACATAATCTTCCTCATAGGGATCGAAACATCTGACTTGGGTGTGGAACCAGTTGGGTGGTCTGATCATTACACTGTGGGGTTTAGTTTAGCACCCCCTCAAAGGCCTACCCTGTGGAGGTGGTTAGGTACCGCCCTTTACGGGATATAAGTTCCCATGGCCTTGCGGCGGTCCTTGATCTCTCGTCCCTGCATTGGCAAGCAATGATCCAGAGACCCTCGTGTCAGCCTATAATACAGCTGTTTCCGTGGCTCTGGATTCTATTGCTCCAGTCTGTGTTCACCCTCTCTCCTTCTCCCAGGTCCCCATGGTTTGATGGGACTTTGAAGGAGATGCGAGACTAAGGTGAAGGTATAGCGTTGTTGGTGAAAGTCTGCTCTTGAGGCTGACCACCTTAGATTCATGGACCATTATTTAGTCTATCAATCTGCAATCACCTGTAAGAAGGGCAGAATTCCTGTCCAGGAGATTGCAGCTGCTCAGAATCGACCAGCTCAACTATTTCGAACTGTGGACAGACTGCACAGCCCAGCCTGTCTGCTTGTTCAGAAAGCTTTTCGCAATTAGAGTGCGATGAGCTTGTGATTCTTTGCAAGTAAGGTGGCTGACATCAGGGCAATACAGGCCAACACACCTATGGGGGTTGTTTGTGATCAGTACAGGGTCACCGTACCTCAGTTTTCCTGGAGTACTTTCAGTTGACCGGAGTTCATGAATGTCATGAGGATTATCCAGAGTGTGCACCCTACATGCTATAGTTTGGACCCTGGACCAACTTCCCTAATTTTGGGTTGTATTCACATCATCGGTCCAGTCCTTGTGTGGATAGTCTGGTGCTCCTTGGAATCGAGAGTTCCTAGCTCCTGAAAGGGCGGTGGTGACACTACTCTTGAAAAAGCTACCTTGGACCCAGACTGTTTTGCAAACTGTAGACCCCTCTCTAACCTTCCCTTTGTTGGGAAGGTGATTGATTAAGTAGTGGTAGCACAGCTGGAAGACCATTTGACCATCCATGACATCTATGAACTGCTCCAGTCTGGTTTTCGTAAGAGACATAGTACAGAGACAGCGCTGGTTCGGTGCTCAATGATCTCCTGAAGATGAGAGATCAGAAAAGCCATTCCATCTTGGTTCTTTCTTCAACTTTTGACACTGTGGACCACATGGTGTTGATAGGACACCTGAGGCATATCTCTGGAATGTCAGGGACAGTCCTCAGATGGTTTACATCATTTCTCACGGGTAGAACACAAAGAGCAAAGAGTTGTGTCTGGGTTTTTCTTCAGACCCAGCTGCTTTGTCTTGTGGGGTGCCTCAGGTTCTTACTGTCACCCATGCTGTTCGCGGTGTATATGCTACCCTCGATGACACTGTAAGAAGGTATGGACTGAGGTTTCACTGTTACTGACGATGATACCCAGCTCTACCTTTCTTTTGCACCGACCAGGATGGAGCTGTCTCGGTCTTTAACAACTGTCTGAAAGAAATCCAGGAGTGGATGGATTCTAGTTGGCTGAAGTTGAAGACTCGGAAAAGACTGAGGTGCTAGTTGTGGGCCTTGAGTCATCAGATGGGGGCTCGGGTGTTGGTGCGCCTCTGGAATTTTTCTTGCCGGTGTTTCTCTCCAGACCTTTGAATGGGTGCGTAACCTGGGTGTAGTTTTGATGATGGACTAATCCTACATTCTCAGGTGTTGGCTGTCATCAAAACCTTCTTTATCATCTTATGAATATCACCAGGGTTAGGCATCTGGTTCCATCTCACGACCTTCCCACCTTGGTCCATGCCTTTATGTCCTTGTGCTTGGATTACTGCAACTACCTTTATCTAGGGCATTCTGGGGTTGAAATCTGTCACTTGCAGCTGGTGCAGAACGTGGCAGCCTGGCTTTGACATGTTCTACTCGATTCTGCCATATTACTCTGGTGCTGTGCGGACTACACTGGCTGCCAATGCGGTGGCAGATCACCTTAAAGTCAGTTTACTGACTTTTAAAGCCTTACATGGAC
The DNA here is from genome assembly GCA_016271365.2 of Neoceratodus forsteri. Taxonomy (NCBI): domain Eukaryota; kingdom Metazoa; phylum Chordata; order Ceratodontiformes; family Ceratodontidae; genus Neoceratodus; species Neoceratodus forsteri. The sequence goes on along the minus strand of CM028138.1, from coordinate 136,255,065 downwards.
TGGGACCAGACTATCTGAAAGAGCTTCTGGTTCTATGCCCTGGTCGGTCACTCTGCTTGGCCAATGAGGGGTTGTTAGAGATTCCAAGGGTGAATTTGAAGTCATCTGGTTCAAGAGCTTTTGCCTATGCAACAACTGTGGAGGAATTTAAGAAGGCTTTAAAACCTATCTGTGGCAAAAAGCTTTTTAGATAATTGAAGTGTCTATTATTGATTGGTATATGATTTTAATCTGTGTTGTTCTGTCACTGGATTTTATATGAGCTGTTTTTATATTATTAGGTGCCTTGGCAGTGGAAAGGTGCCATATAAATAAAATCATTAATATTATTATTATTATTATAAAAAGCTCACTCCATTATTACTGACTTCATTTGGCAGGGAAAACTCCTTGCTGGGCCTATTACAAGTTGGCAGCCCTCAAAGCAAAGGCAGATTGAGACTGCCACATCTAGATTTATATTACTGGGCTAGCAGCTCTGGGAAGTTCCTAAAGTAGTTAAGGACCCCATCTGAAGACCTTGCTTTGCCCTGTGTTCCCTCATGGGTCAATTAGAAATTGAGTTGATTAAGGCAGCTGGCATTGACCTGCCTGCCCTTTTATATTCTACAAAGAAAAATCTCCTTCTAAATTGGCATCTACACCAATAAACATTTCTTTATGGATACAATCAGTTATGCTCTTTTTTATGACACTTAGCTAGTAAGGATAGAAATCTACCTTTATGCCAAAATCCTAATCTGAGGATAGGTGGCAAGATGATTTCAGATACCTGGTTGCCTCAGTTGATGGGTTTGAGAGTTAAGGATCTCTTACAGGAGAAAACTGTTACCGGTAGATGCTATCCTTACTAGATACCAAATTGGACCAAACAACATTATCAAAGTTTACCAAGTATGACACTTATTGGTACAAAAATAGACAGTTTAGGGAAGGCACGCTGTCAGGGCATTTTTGAGACCCTCTCTCAAGTAGTATAGGAGCCACATGTAATGTCTAAGCTATATAGTTACCTATTTAACCAAGCATATGTGGAGCTTGATGGAAAGCCTCACTACTGGGCAGGACAATTCTCAGACCAAGATATGAAATGGGATGTAATCTGCTGACACACTTATCGGTATATTACCCAGGATAGACTAAGGGTAGTGCAGTTCCAATTTTTAAATAATTTGTTCTGGACCCTTCTAAGTTGCATAAATTAGCTGTTTACCTAACCCCTTATGTAACAGATGTCACCAGGAAGAGGGACTCTATCTCATATATTTTGGGACTGCCCTCCAGTGAAAGAACTATATGAAACCATTAAAACTAAAACAGATCCTCTGCTCAGGATTGATCAGTATTTCACCATAGAAGTGTATTTATTGGGATACTATGCCATCATCAAGGAGAAGTCCATTAGGTACTACCTGGCCATGCTCTCATCCTCTCTTAAAAGTTAGGACTCAGACATTGGTTGGATGAACTCCCATTGACCTACACGGAATGGTTGCAGGAATTATGGTTTAATCTGAATGTTGAAAAGTTTGGAGTGAGCATGAGGAACTGTCTCCAGATACACCAAAATATGGAAGCTGTTACATACTTTATACTTGCTTCAAACTGGAGCGCAGACATCTGGCCTGGATTGAGAGGGACCGATAAAAGTCTGAGAACTGACCCATTTTGGAACTGTACTGAAAGTGATTCTAATACTGTTGGTTTAGTAAGAGGTGGCACGAGGTGGAGGGAGGGTAGGGTAGGTTGGGTAGGGTGGGAGGGGGACAGGAGGGTGGTGGGAGGACTAGAAGTGTCTAACATTGTCCCATGTCATGCTGATCAATTCATAATTTGTATGTATATATGTATGTATGTAACACTTCTTGCTCTGTAATGGACATAAATAAACTTGAATTTTAAAAAAAGTTTTCATATAAATACAATCCCCATATTCAATTTGAGACATACATAAAGAACTGACCAATTGTTTCTGCATTGAAAAAGTAAAGCAGACCCTATTTCTATAATAAAAAGGATAATAGCTTTTTACTTTAACTGATAATTGTTGTATATATATATATATATATATATATATATATCTATATATATGCTGAATTTCAGAGATTCATCTAGATAAATTCCCAAATACTTATAAGAAGATGTTTTACAAATTTTGACTCCATCCAAAGATTTAATGCTATATGTTGTGGCAATATCGTTAACTTTATAAGATAGCAAAACTTATTGGGCCAGATATGCAGAAATGTGCCAACGCCAGCTCAGGTCGGTGCAATGCAAATCCAATGTGCCATTGCACAACGGCGCTATATTCGAGGTTGCACATGCTGAAATGCACCGTGCAATACAGCTGATTATGGCACAGATGCACCATGGTGTAACCAGACCTGTGCCATGGCACAACCAGGACGTGCACCATGGCACAACCAGACATGCAACATGGCACACAAAGAGAAGCTCCAGGCAATGGTTGGAGCACAGCAGAAGTAAAGAGAGTGGGGCATGGCAGAGGAATAGACCCAGGGACAGTGCCAGGGATGCACAGTGGCAGGCCACAGGTGGCCACCATCAGCAGAGACACGCTGCCACCATACACCCCACACCAGAGAAAAAAAAGTGACAGTAAGCAGTCAACAGGTGGCACCAATGGCCAATGGAGGCCACCCATGGAGTCCCCAGCTGCCTGCTGTCCCCACCCATCCAGACCCAGAGCCACACCCAGGACCATGCTGCTAAGTACACACATGCCACACATCCCAGACAGCTGCTCCATGGCCACCCCAAGGCACAGCCACCAAACAAGGGCAGGACACCACCACTGTGGGACACACCACAGCACACAGCAATGCACCACACATGCATGACCTGCACACGATACATGCACACCACATAGACAGACACCACACCACTACAGCATGGTTCCTCATGCCAGCTGCAAAGCAGACACCGCACACAGGCAGGTAGGTCAAAATATATGTAATGTAGACAAGTATGTACAAGTGCAGGGGTGGGAAAGGTAGGAAAGTGAGGAAGGGGACAGGGAACAGGGACTGTACAGTGGGAAGGGACAGATTGAGGAGGACAGCAGGAGAAACAGGGAAAAGCTGGTGCTGGAACTAAAGGCGGCCACGCCCACTGATGCTTGGTGCCTTTAGCCTACCGGTCTGCCACGAGAGCTGGCACATCTTCTGGACTACATCCATGGTAGTGGAAGTAATCAGAATGATCTGGTGCAGCAGCCGACAGTACAGGGGCAGCCTTGACCTCCACTGGATACCTATGGCAAAGGACAGAACAGGTGATCAGTGCAAGGTCCCAAGGTACCATGCCCACCCACTATGCACAATGGGCAGTGGGAACACACACACCCCTGGGTGGCACTCCAGCCACCCTCAGGGGTGGGCCAATGCCTGCCAGCAACCCTGCCTGCCATGGCAGTGCACAGAGGTGGGCACTGCTGCCCAATGGCCAAACAACTGCACAGTGACAGTCAGATGGCAGAGGGCACCAGCAGCACCACAGCAACACCAGTGGCAGCTGGGTGCACACCACCCACCAACGGCTGGTACACATGTGCAGTGGCTGCACCACAGTGCATGCACCATGCACAGTGTGCAACATACAGTTGCCATGGCAAATGGCACAGGTAGACATGGCGTACCCACTCCCTCACTGGCCACACTGCACTGTGCACAGGACTGAAATAGTGCCTACCTGCCCACTGTGGCCCCACTGGTGCCTGTCCCACTGCTGCACCACTACTGCTGGGTCCTGCTGCGGCCTGCTGGGCTTGCCCTGGTTCTCCTTCTGCCCTCACCCAGTGGTGATCTTCAGGTCCTGGGAATGAAACAAAGACATGTACACATCAGAGGCACCCACAGCATGTGCCCACACACCACCCTGTGCACAGCGTGTGCCCTGCCAGACATGACCCACAAGGCTGTATTGAGATGCAAGCTGCAGCTGGCAATGCCACACCACAATGTGCATGACAACAGTGTACCTCTCTGCAGGGCATGCCAGGCAGCCACGCCATCACCACAGCACAGCACAGCACTGGCACACATGCAGCATGGGATGACTTACCTGGCCTTGGCATGGCCCCTGGGTGGATGCATGCCTGCAGCTGTCTCAGGCACTCCGGGTCCCACTGCATGAGGTCACCATACCAGCGGCAGCATTGCTCCCTGGTTCTGGCCACCCTGTGTGCTACACCAGGCTGGCAGTGATGCCCTGCCAGACATCCATCTGTGGCTGTTGCAGGGTACCTGCCCAAACAGCCCTGGTGCATGTGGCTGCATGGTCACCAATTCAATATCACACCAGTTATGGACCCGGCGAACTCCCAACTGCACCATTATTCTGACTGTGAAGTATGGGGACAAAATGGTGGCCAGAGGTGCATGTGTGCTAGCGTGCATGGGATGCGTGCCTCATAGAGGCATCACGCTGTGTCCACCAATGGCGCAGTGCTGGAGATGCACAAAATTGGTGTGGCCTGAGAGGCACATGGTGGTGGAGACCCAAGTGGTCAGAGGGTCAAAAGTAGGGGCCAGGGGTAGACTGGCGCACTGTGCTTCAGTGCACAATAACAGCCATGGTGCACAATGCACCACGGTCCCTATTGCACAGTGGGCACACAGTGTGCAATAGGTGATAATACACTGCCTGATGCATGCTCACTGCGGTTCTGCACACTGCGCATGCCTGGCCATTGTGCCACGACTTGCTCCAAGCAATTCTGTTGCACAAGGATCAATCACATGATATTCAGCTGCCACATGCAAGTGAGCTCTTCAGCCAATGCACGGGCGCACTGAAGAAAGTAGTATGTCATTACCATTGTCCCAATGCTCATTTGCATGCATTGCACCATAAAAGTGTCATGGACCAGCACAGGCCATGGACCGGTATTGCAACCATCTGAGGTAGGTTGCACATGCCTGCTGCAGCCAGCACAGCAGGATGGATGGAGTAGGCTGCTGCTGACACTGACAAACATGTCCATGTCCACAGGTAGCACTATGTTGGAGCGTGAAGAGAGTGAGGAGCATAGGCCTGCTCAAACGCAGGTCTACTTTTACTACAGAGGCAGATGCCCTGTTTGAGGCCTACCTTGACAGGGAGCCACTGCTGAGTGGTGCCACAGGCACACCAGCCAGGGCTGCAGCCTGGGAGGAGGTGGCGGCGTGTGTCACCCAGCAGGGCAGCCACCAGCGGTCTGTGCAGGAGTGCCATAAGAAGGTAGGCACAGATAAGTGGCACATCAAGGAGAAGGTAGCAGCCATTTATGCAGCCCGGACAGCCACTGGAGGGGGTCTGCTGATGTGCCACCTTCTCATGGCGCAGGAGAGTTGGTGACAGCCACCATGTGCCGCTGCACTGTCGAGGATGTGCTGGGTGGAGGTTTTCAGATGGGTGGAAGCCCATCACTGCATGACACATATATTGGGCATGCACAGCATGCAGTGGCCAGGGAGGGGAGGATGGGGGTGTGGATGGGGGCCATGCATCACTGACACATCTGTTTTCTCTTTCAGCAGCAGCATGCCTGCATGTGGTGGATGGGGCACCAGTAGCAGCCGTGAGGCAGGCCCAGCCCCAGAGGACCAGCCATCCACCTCCATGGGCATCTGGGGGCCTGATCAGCTGCAGAACTACTGCTGTCCAGCCGGATGTCCTGGGCATGGGGTCGGATGAGGCCCTGGATGTGTTTCAGCAGGATGCCAGCCATGATATTCTCTGCATGGAGACAGATTGGGGTGGGGTCCGACACCGATAATGACCTGACCATGATCCTGGACAGCATGGGTGGTGGTGTTGTGGGGAGATGCCCATACCAGGTACCATCACAGGCAGTGCGCCCAGTAGCCTGTCAGTGATGGGACAGCTGCCAAGCCACTGCAGGTGCTGTGTTTCACCACCATGGTGTTGCCATGTGGTGGTGGTGATCGGCAGCCTCACAGGAGCTGAGCAGTGTACAGAGGCCAGAGGGGCAGTAGGCAGCAGGGGACATAGGACAGCTGGACATGGGGTCCACTGCCAGGGTGCCTGATAGGGACCTACTCATGAGGAGCCCATTGTTCAGCATCCACCTGAGTATGGGGCTGTGCAGTGCGGTCGTACACCACCGGAGGTTCGGCGTCTGCCCAGTTTCTCCTGAGTGCTGACCAGTTGGCAGAACACACCGTTTGCTGTGGGCCTCCATGGAGCAACAGATGCTGTTGGTAGCTGGGTGTGTGCCCTGCATGTGGAGGTGTGCCAGGTGGCCGAGCAGCATGAGAGGCACTGCACAGCTTCTGGAGGCTATTGAGCACTTTGCGGGAGGACACGACCGCATCCCAAGATTGCATCGCCAATGCGATCACAGATTGGCCTGCACTGCTGGCTGGCACAGGGCATGGCCGCCACCTCAAACACCACGTATGCCTTGTCCATCCCACCATCCCAGCATCAAGTGACACCCTCCCTGTCGACACTGGGATCTGCTGTTGCTATCCCAGGCATGCCTAGGTGGGCCTGTTTGGGTGCCTATACATCCCTGCATGGACCCAGTTGTGGTCCCACAGTACAACCCCTGGAGGTTGTTGAATATACCTGTGGCTGAAGTGCAGCCTGTGGCTGCCGATTAGCTGACGTAGCGCCTTCATAGCCATGGTTCATGCTTCGGTGAACCTGATGTGCATGCCACCCTGGCTGCTGTCTGCTGTTGCTGCCCTGTGTGCATGGGCAGTGTGTGTGTACATACCACAGGTGTGGCACCTGTGTGTGGTGCCGCATGCTGCCTGTGTGTGGCCTGCAGCACTGGCCCATGGCATGGGCATGCCACATGCCGGCGCCTGGGGCACATGTGTGTGTGTGTGTGTGTGTGTGTGTTGCTGTTCACTGCTGTGTGCAGTTGTGTGTGGGTGTGGGGCTGTGTGGCACTATCACCCCCATCCCTGCACCATGCCTCTTATGTGTGCATCCCCATTGACATACATGCCCCTGCCTGTGTGCTGTACCTGTGTCTGTGGTCAGTGCAGGTGTGGTGCCACCCACCTACATGCACCATAGTGCTCCTGCGCATGGTGTCCTTGTTGTGGCATGCCATCTTCTGCAGCCTGGGATCCCTCCACCCAGGGGTGGGCTGTCCACCACCCTCTGGCCCATTGCCCTTGTCATCCCACTACTGTCCCCTCATCAGCCTCGACAGCTATCCCATGGTCAATGGCCATGTTGTGCAGTATGCAGCAGGCTAGGAATAGGCCACAGGCTTTCGAGGGCTGTGCTGTAGGGCACTGCCAGATCTGTCTAGGCAATGGAACCGTGCCTTCAGCATCCCAAATACATGCTCAGTGATGTTCCATGTGCTGGCATGTGCCTCATCGTACTCATTTCTCCGCTGGGGATAAAGACGCTGATAGGGGGTGAGCAGCCAAGACCTGAGTGGATAGCCGCTGTCACCTGTGTGGATAATTACATGGTTAGACCTATGTCATCTGTTACTTTGCCCTTGCCTATCCCTGGTGCCCATGCCAGTGCACCCACCCTGCCCTGCCCAGCACCCTTGCCATCCCATAATCACCACTAATGGTGGGTAGGGACGTCCCCATGCTTGAACCTGTGGCCCAGTGCAGAGCAGTGCCAGATGAATGCATCATGTGCACTCCTGGGTGTGTGGCATAGACACTGGTGATGTGCCTCTTGGCATTGCACACCACCTGGCAGTTCATGCTTGGGAACTCCTTGTAGTTCATGTAGGCCACTCCCTCAGGGCCAGGTGGCATGCGGATACCCATGAGGGTGCAGTCAATGGCCCCAAGCATGCTAGGCATGCATGCTACCCTGTGGAAGTCCTGTATGATTGATGTACACTCCACCTGTGTGCTGGTGAAATGGATGTATTCGAAGCATGTGGCAGCAGGGCGTTGAGGATCTGTGTGAGGGGTGGGACGTGACTGACTTGGGTATGCCTGTAGTTTCCCTGTTGGCCTCTGGAAGGTTCCCGTGTTGAGCAGACACGTGACTGCTGTCACCTTTGTCTCCACAGACATTGCGTGGCTCCGTCTTGTGGGTGCCTGTATCTCCTCACTGCACAGCTCACAGAGCTGCCTCAGAATAGCCCTGTTCAGGTGATACCAGCCCACAATCTCTGTATCACTGTAATTCTCAAAGGTGGTGTGGGCACAGTATCACCTGTTCCAGACTTACTGCTGATGGGCCCTTCCATGGCCATGTCGCTGTTCCTCCTGCCTCCTTATACCCCTCATTATGGCCTCCATTAGGAAGGTGCACTGGCCATGGCCCCTGATGTCCTGTCTCCCCTGGGCGGTCGGCTGCTGGGCTGTATGCCACCTTGGTGCACTGCATGGCACTTTGCCTGCCTCCCACTCTCTCTCTGCACCGCTCAGTCTCCACTGCCACCTCTGTCCCACACCCCTGTGACTGACTGTGCCAGTTACTCTATCCCTCACTGGCTGTGTCTCCCTTGCTCTATCTCTCTTCTTCTCTCCTCCTTCTCTTGACAGTCTCTCTCTCTCTCTCTCTCTCTCTCTCTCACTCTCTCTCCCTTCTCCCTGGTGCAAGTGCTGTCTGTGTGCTTGTGCCCTGTATTTATAGGCTCAAGTCTATTTGGTGCATCCAAAGTTTGCTCCGCATTTGCCCCATGGTCCCACAGTTGAATATCACACTGCACCACACATTCATGGGCACACCCCTGCTCTTGCACCTGCTTTCATTATAGTTGTGCATTCATGCAATGGGACTTGCACCGCATAATGACTCCGGCTGAATATCGATCCTGGCGCAAGTCCGCACTTGTGCTCGTGCAACTTAGTTGTGGCTTCATGAACTGCTTTGAATATCCCGGCCATTGTGTTTTGCCTACATTCAGTAATAACCACAGATTAATTAATTCTTGCTGCACTTTATCAAAATAATTTTGAAGTGTATTAATTGCCATTGTTAGGTCCTTGTTATGTGCATACAGAATAGTATTGTCAGCATAAAGAAATAAAGTAGAACAAGATGAGTTAAATTTGGGCAATTCATTAATATAGATAAGGAACAAAACGGGGCCCAGTGCTGAACTCTGTGGGACACCCTTGTTAACATAAACAAAATCAGAACTATACTCTTCTGCTTTTACACTGAGGTCTTTAATCTGTTTAACAATATGTTATCATCCACTGAATCGAATGCCTCTGAGAGATCTAAAAAGAGCAGGAACTGAAAAACCCTGATCAAAAGCTCTAAAATAATCATCTGTAACTGTGGAAAAGACAAGACTGGTGTTATATCTCTTTCAAAACCCTGATTGATAATCAGTCAATATTTTATGTTTTGTCATGAAAGATGTTAATTGTTTACAAACCAGTTTTTTCAAAAGTTTAGAAATAGGCGATAAAATTGAGATGGGGTGATAACATCCTGGATCAGAGTCATCGCTCCTTTAAATCTTTACAAGACAAGCAGAAACTAGTAACCCCTATCAATTTGGATGGAACTATAGCAGCATGAAAAAGTTTACTTTAAAACCATATGGTCCTAGCTGGTCTGGTGGTGCTGGAGACTGAAATTCTGGTTGTTAAACTTCATGCAACACCAGTGACCTAGTTTCAGCCCAGGCTGCCTAGGCTTGGCAGGGGTGAGAGAGGATTGAGCTTCGGAGGACTGCTTTTCTCTCTTGGGAGTGGGAGGTTTGTCAGCCCGCTTGCTGACTGTCCTCTTGCAGTGGCCAGAGGGTGGTATGGGTCGGAAAGCATGCACCTGTTTCATTATGTTGATTGGGAGAAGGACAGTAGAAAATTGGAAAAATGGAGTCAGCTGGCTCCATGATGGCCACACCAGAGCCCCAGCCAGCCTCCCAATATCCGGATTCTGTTCTGGGAGTGGGGTAAAACGGCACCCCTTAACCCCAGCCCTGCAACAGGGGAAACCCGTGGGGATTTAGGAAGGTGTCAGGTCAGAGAATGGAGAGGTTGAGACTGAGTCCCTCTGAGAGAGGGACCAGAGCTGCCTGCCGGGCTCAAGAAGCCATACAAATCTATATGAAAAAACCTCATTATTTTATTCTTTGGTAACTAGGTATGGCCCTCAATAAAAATTATTCTGTGATAAAAAATGAGGTATGGCCCACTAGGCACAAGTGCCTGATTTTGGGGTGACCTGGAGCACTGGGTGGTTAAGTGATTTGCTCAGAGTCACACAGTATGCATGTGGAGGTTGTGAGACTCAAACCCAGGTCTTGTCTGCTGGATGTACCAAGCTCAATCACAGCTCGTTACTCTAACCTCTAGGCTATACTGCCAGCCCTTGTCCTAATGGTCTGAGTACCAAGCTCTATAAACATTTTCTTCCAGAATTAGGTCCAATCTTAGCTACTGTTTAGAATACTTTAGAAATAAATGTATTATTCCACTATATGGCCCAAGGTATTATGATATTTCTTGATAAAAAAGGGATCAATTGAAATTGGTAATTGAGGCCAACCAATTTAATAAATGTTGATCATAAAATTCTGAGTAAAATTTTCTGCACATGAATAACTACAATAACACAGAAGGTAATTTCTTCAGAGCAAACTTGTTCAATTCCTGGATGATCTTTGGTGGAAAACCTGATCCTTACTAGAGAAAAAGTGGCAAGAGGTAATTTGGGATCTTTACACAGAGTTGTATTGAGTTTGGATCAGAAGGAAGCCATTAATCACATTTCACATAACTTTCTGTTTACAGTTTTAAGATTTCATGGTATTCGAAATACAAGGAGACCAAGTCTAAAAGGATAGAGAAGCCTACAGAGAGAAACTCAAGAAAGATGGGAAAGCTGTTAGGGTGGAAAAGGCTCAGACCAAATAAAACTGGCTCAAGAAGTGGAAAGGGGACAAAACATTTTATCAATACATTCAAGAAAAAGAAAGGCTAGAAGGAATAACATGGCTGGCAACAAGGAAGGACACCTGTGGAAAATGACAAAGACAAAGCAGAAGTTCTCAACAAATTCTTCTGCTCGGTCTTCACACAGGAAGACATTGATAATGGTCCAGCACCAGCCAGGACACTTCTCCATACCAGAGGAGCTGACATATCCCCTTTACGAAACAAAGGGTCCTTGAAGAGTTGTCTAAAATAAGGTAGACAAGACAATGGGCCTTGATGGAATACACACAAGAGTTCTTAAAGAACTTAGGGATGAACTTGCTGCCTCACTTGCTGAATTAACAGTTCACTGGAACAAGGAATAGTACCACAGGACTGGAAAAGGGCATGGTTGTGCCATTGCACAAGAGTGGTAGCAGGAGGTAGCAGGAAACTATCACCCAGTAAGTCTGATTTCAGCAGTGGGTAAAATAATGGAGACTTTGCTTAAGGAAAGGGTAATGAATTACTTGAAAGCAAGTGGCAACTTGACCCAAAGCAGCATGGCTTCACATCAAGACACCAATGCCAAACAAATTTGATAGAATTCGTTGACTGGGTTACAGGAGAAGTAGACTAGGAGGCAGCAGTGGATGTGGTGTATCTGGACTTTAGAAAAGCTTTTGATACTGTCCCACACAGAAGGCTAGCCAACAAACTGGAGCAATCTGGCATCGGTTACAAAGTAGTTAAATGGATCACAAGCTGGTTGCAAGGCAGGACACAGAGGGTTATGATAAATGGCACCTTGTCCCAAGAGGGAAGGTGTCAAGTGGCATGCTGCAGGGGTCAGTATTAGCCCCATCCTTTTCAACATTTTCATCGGTGACATTGCTGAAGAACTGAAACAGAAAGTCTGCCCCTTTGCAGACATTACAAAGCTCTTCAACAGGGTAGACACACAGGAAGGGATCACAGAAATGGAGGCAGATCTTAGGATGCTTGAGGAATGGTTCAGGAACTGGCAGTCGAGGTTCAACAACAAAATTGTAAAGTCATGCACTTGGGTAGAAGGAACCCATGCATGAAGTACATCCTGGAGGGCAGCAACTAGAAGAAAAAGCTGGAATGGGATCTCGGTATCATGATCACAAATGATTTAAAGGTAGGGAAGCAATGTGAAAAGCGACATTAAACACAAGCAGCATCTTTGGATGTATTGGTAGGGGTATTGCCAGTAGGAAGTGTGATGTAATCCTCATGCTGTACAGGTCTCCGATGAGACCTCACTTGGAGTACTGTGTGCAGTTCTGAAGACCCTCACTTAAACAAGGACATAAACCATCTGAAGATCGTGCAGAGACATGCCACCAAAATGGTGCAGGTCTGCACCAGAAAGTGTACCAAGCTAGGTTCAGCCAGCTAAATGTATTCTCCTTCGAGCAGAGGAGGAACAGGGAGACATGATTGAGACATTTAAATTTGTTTAAGGGATCAACACAGTACAAATCATGAACCTCTTCTGGGAAAACAGGGCTGCACATACTAGAAAACACAACATGTGCCTGGTGGGAGGTAAATTCAAAACAAATGTTAGGAAGTACTTTTCATGGAGAGGTGATGGACCCTTGGAACAGCCTGCAACCGGAGATAGTGGCAGCCAAGATGGTCAATGAATTCAAAAAGGCATGGGATGGACAATATAGTCACCTTAGCAAGACAAATTGATAGTGGGGGTAGAAAATCCAGGCAGACTAGATGGACCACATGGACTCCTCCTGCCTGCAAATTCTTATGTTCTTATATGTGGATAAATTGTTGTATGCATATGCCTCTTTTCAGGTATTGATTAATAGTTTCTTGGATAATAATATTATTCAGGTTAAGAGGAGTCTGGGACTTCGGTGACATCAGCGACCTAACGGCAGCATAGGCGCGGCTCTGTCCCCTCCTCGAACAAAATCCAGTTACATCACCCATAGAAAACATGTCTTCACCAGCCAAGATCAAGAGAAACAAAGCGAGTAAACTCCCATCGACTCCGATGCAGAAATTACAAGAAATGATACAGGAAGAAATCAGATGTGGCGTTCAAGGGAGGAGGTGCTGGAGGGCCTACAACACCCAGAGACCACCTCAGACGAACCCCAACAAACCTGAAAGAAATAATCACACAAACGGCGCAGCACAGTTGCCAAAGAGATCAAACTCTGGGTGATCTCAAATCGGATGAGCAAAATAGATCATAAAACGGAACAACTTGAACTATGTATGACCCAGACTGTTGAACAAACGGACCGCCACGATAGACTCTTGCTGTACCTCATGGCTAGGGACCGAGAACTCACACAAACTCAGACGACTTGGAGGCAGAAGTAGAAGGCACAACATAAGAATATCTCGGAGGGATCCCAGAAGGATCGGAAGACAAACACCAAAGTGTCATAATCTTCCTCCAAGCAACTCTCAAACAAATACTCCCTCTGCCACAAGATCTGGACCTTACTATGGACCGCACATAGATCTCTGGTCCCTGCCCAAAAATCCAGAGGCGAGGCCTCGTTCCATCGTGTAAGGCTGAGTAACTACCAAGCAAAGGAGGAGATACTTCAAGTGGTCTGGAAACAGAGAGCGCTCTTTTATGAAGGCCACCAAGTGAACATTGACAACGACCACATGACACGCTTGCAGGAGGCCAGAAAAACTCTTGGCCAGTAATGAAACAATTGCGGGCCCGCAATATTAAAGCACAGGTTTTGTACCCAGCCCATCTCAAAGTTGTCACAGATAAGGGCTCTAAAATCTTTCAGGACCTCCTTGCTGCAGCTCCTTTTGAGTCGCTAGGGATTACTATCCCACCCCTAATGAAAGAGAAGCTGGAAAAGGACTTACTTACCTCGGCCTGGAATGTTGCTCAGAAGGGGCCCCCAAAGAGGTTCTGCCTGGGGAATCCAACAGACGACCCTCCGAGCAGATGTCTCCATGCTGGTTAAACAATTTGGAGACCCTGCTAAATTGGATAAGAAGGCCTCACATTTGCAGGAGGAAGGTGAGGATCATCGTAAGTGGCGAACTAGAGCATGGCGGAGACCTGAACATGGAATGCAGGACTGAACAGTTTCGATTTACACACTACCTTTATTGGCCCAAGTCTGGTCCTCCTTTGGAATTGCCTCCCAACTCCATGTTCGAGGCCCTACAGTGATGGTAGACCCTCTTTTTTGGACTCCCACGGGACTTTCCTGCAGTTCAGAGATGCTCCCTGGCTGCTCCTGGTCTCTGAGCTCCATGCAACTTGCCTGCCCGCGGCAGACAAGCGCTGTACTCTGCAACCTGACGACTGCGATTGAGAGTCTCTCTGGAAGGGCTAAAGGACTCCGTTTGAGACCTAGCTGAAAACCTTCCTATACAGGGGCAGAAACTCTTCAGAATCATACTTGGACTGCCAATGCGAGGGGTTGTTTTTCCTTTTTTTTCCTTCTTTCCCAAACCTTAAACGTGATAACATTATGCTAGTGTTCTGATTAAGGGACAGGGGAGGGGGGGATTTAAACGAGCACAAAGGTACTTTAAACCAGCTTACTGGGCCTTAATCTGGACTTCGATCCAATATTTGCTTCCATTTGACCTCATCAGTTGCTCACTGACTTAATCGTACCTTTTGGTCATGGTTGTATAGGAAGAGGTTCTCCATCAGGATTTATCCAGAAGACAACACGGATTTATGCCTGTATTGGAACTGAAAGCCCTGAGACACTGAGCTATCAACTCAAAATTTATGTCTGTTGTATCCTGGGCTGGGGTCCTGGGGGAGGGTTTTTTTTTTTTTTTTTGTCTGTCTCTTTGCTTCAGCCCACTCTGGCTGGTTATTTAGGAGCTCAAGGGGTGATGATAAATGTTATACTGTTGATCTGTATGGATCCTAGAATGAGGAGGGCTTTGAAGCATGCAGGTCACTGATTGTAGGGTGTCCCTTCTGGGGTCCTCCCCAGGAAGGAAGGTGGAATCCCACATTCTGGAGCCCCCTTCTAAATGTTGCTTTTGCGATTGCCCTCGGCTGGGACCTACTGCCAGCCCTCCCTTGGAAGTACATTATCAGCTACTTCAAGCGCGGATGAGGGAGTGCTAAGGGACTCACTCACCCTGCTACCACCTAAGCCCAGGCCCTCATGTGTGGAAAGTCCTGCGATGTATTCCAATCTCATGGTTGGGAATTACTGGTTTTACTGTTCACTGGTTTTAACCTTAATTTGTTAGAAAAGTTAACGGGTACATCTATAGTTGGGACAAGGTGCACTTACCAGACATGTTTGTATCAGTCTTCCTTTACTTAGTTAAGTTAGTCAAGACAAACGCAAATGAGTAATAATAATATGAAAGTGCTCTCCTACAACATTAACGGCTGCTCCAGTCCGGTTAAAAGAAAGCAAATTCAGAAGTACCTCACCAGACAAAACTGTGAGGTGGTATTCTTGCAGGAAACTCATCTGTCACCATCTGAAACCTTAAAACTGAAGACCAAATCACACCCCTATCTGTTTTTTCATCCCTTGATGCGGAGTCGTAAGAGGGTAGCCATTATGCTTTCATGACTCGTTCCCATTTGAGCATGAAGAGGCGGTGATGGACCCTGGAGCTAGATATTTTATGGTAATGGGTAGAGTACAGGATACTCCTGTAACTCTAGTTAATGTTTATGTCCTCCGGGCTCCCCACAGCATTTTTGTGTCGATTGCTCGGTTGGTTGAGAGGTCTAGGGGCCTGCTGATCATGGGGGGACTGGAATTTGATATGGGATAAAAACCTAGACACACATTGAGGGCTCAGGCCACCGATCAACATAAGGTAAGGGTGGTCAAACACGCTCTACACCAGGTGGGGCTAGTGGACATTTGGCAGAGAGATACCCAAGAGTAAAGACTACACCTGTTATTCCCATGTCACAAGGTTTTCTCTAATCGACACATTTTCACCTTTAAAGATGGAGTGGATGGCTTCCTTCGATGTGGGTGGGTACTGCCACCCTGTCGGACCATAGCTCAGTCTTCCAAGTGGCCTCTCCCTGCCCAAGAAAATAACTCATTGGAGGCTCAATACTTCCTTACTCAGGGACAAGGAGGTCCTAAGTAAAATTAAACAATAGATCACAGACACGTTGCAGGAAAACACTACCCCGGGGTGTCCCACAGATTATTTGGGATCGCTGAAAGCCACAGTCAGGGGACATTCATACCATAGCCTCCCAGAAAAAAAAGAGCGCCTCTTGAGGCAACAAAAGTTGCTGACAGAGCTGAGGGAGCTGGAGTCTAGACAAAAATGGATTGGGACACACGAGAGATCGAGAACTTAGGTCCCTGAGGGGCCTAAGATCAGAAGTTCAAAGAGAGGAGATGGAGAGAAACCTCTTTTTCTCAAACAAAATATTACGAGGGAGGCCCCAGGGCACTAGGTTATTGCGCTCGCCTGAGACACTTTAGAGCCAGGGCTACAATAACTAAAAATTATATCTCTGACTACAGGCAAGATGACTAATAGGGCAAAGCAGATTACAGAGGCTTTTGTCTCTACTACAATAAGCTATATACTCCACAGAAACAGATATCCACCCAGGCGATTACGGAGTACCTTAGGACCCTTCCCTCCCTAAGCTCACAAGGAAAAGGCCAGCTTTTGACCAGACCAATCACACAGGCGGAAATACTAAAACTATAAAGGGCCTGAAGAGTGGGAAGTGTCCAGGGCCAGATGGTTTTGGGACCAATTTAAAAGCCTTCGCCGTGAAACGGCCCCTATATTGGTAGATGTCTTCTCAGGGTCTGGCAGGAGGTGAACCCGATTCCTCCATCATGGCAATACGCCACAATCTCACTCATACCAAAAGAAAACAAGGACCCCTCCTTGTGAATCATACCGCCAATTTCACTCTTGAACTCTGACTATAAGATCTTTACCTCAATCCTCGATCTAGACTGAACCCAATTCTCTCAGAGCTTATCAACCCAGACCAGTCGGGTTCGTCCCCAGGCCGACAGGCCCCAGATTGAGTTAGATCAGTGATCAATATAATTGATGCCATTCACCGCACATGCCTCCCTGCCTGCCTCATGAGTCTAGATGCTGAAAAAGCCTTCGATAAGGTTTCCTGGCCTTTTTATTCATGGTTCTGGAGCGAAGGGGTTCCCGCAATCTTTTATTGATAGCTTGAAGTCCCTATACTCTGGCCCACAAGCGTGTGTCAGAGTAAATGGGGATATCTCTGACAGATTTGCTTTAAGCAGGGGCACCCTTACAGGGCTGCCCTCTGTCTCCTCTGTTATTCGCCCTATACATAGAGCCTCTGCTGAAGCAATTGTACTCTCCTGGGGTACAGGGAATTGACGTCGGAGGACAGCAACGGAGAATATCACTATACGCAGATGATGTTTTACTTTGTATGTCGCATCCACAGTCCGCAATCCCTCAGATATGGTCAGTTCTATCAGAATTTGGCAAATATTCGGGTACGTTTAATAAAGCCAAAACTGAGGTTTTGTGCTTTTATTATTCCTTCCATAGGATAATGGAGTTCCTGCCATTTAACCAGCAGGCGGATAAAATGAAATATCTAGAAGCCTACCTTACTAAACATAATTCCCACCTTTTAGGGCAAATTATGTCCCACTCTCTACCCAGGTGCAAAGAGATCTAGACAGATGGTCCCTGCTGAACCTCCTTTTACTCGAGAATTCACTCCATTACTATGAATATCCTACCCAAGTATTTGTATCTGTTTCAATGCTTGCCAACCTTTATATCTAGAACCCACTTTCATAATTGGCACAAAATGATCACAAAGTTCATCTGGAATAACAAAAACCTAGAATAAATGCCCAGATCCTCCAACTGACTAAGATAAAAAGGGGTAGATCCCTACCGGACCTTGAAGATTACTACCTTGCCACACAAATTAAGAGGCGTTGCAATGGTCTATTCCCACCTATGCAGCCAACTGGAAGGAGATGAAAACATTGGAGGAGGAGGAGCGGAGTCCATTGTTAGGAGCTCGCACTCATACAGTTGAGTATGGTTAGAGCACATCCCCTCCCTTCTTTAATGTCTGCCAGGACACCTTAAAGGCCACCTGTAGGGCCTGGCAGAAATACAAACTAAAACTCTCTATGGTCGCTGCACAGTTGTCATGGGACAATGATTTCACTCCGTCCCTCCTAGACCACACTTTTAGAGCCTGGGAGAAGAGAGGTTTAACTTATATCAGGCAATTTATGGTAGGGGAGAGGTGGTGGACTTTAGAACTCTGAGCAGAAAACAGCCTGCTAATGCTGACCATTTCAGATACCTGCAGGCAAGGGATTATATCCTCTATTGCCGAAGAGGGATCTTCTAGGGATAGGCGACCCCTTCATACAGAGCCTTCACACAATACTAACTTCACAGAAAACATCAGGTCTCATTTCTATGCTTTATAAAGCCCTGACAGAATTGAGAAGGATCCTTTAGATAGAGTCAAAAGGAAATGGTTGGAGGAAGGTATGTGGGCTCACAGGAATTAATTGGGAGCCAGTATTTAAACTGGCCTCCAAAACTACCTGCTCACCCTTCTGGCAGGAATTCAGCTGGAAGGTGAGGATACATTACTTCTCCCTCCTTTGTCATTAAGTAAAAGAACCCCAGATAGGGATCCGAATTGCTGGAGACTTTGTGGGGAGACACAGGTGAATTATCTGCATGTTTTTTGGTCCTGTCCTGGCTTGGGCCCTTCTGGAGGAGGTGTCTCAGGCATTTGCAGAGTTGTTTACCCTGCCCTGGACTGGACAAACCTTATTGGGGAGCCCCCAAAACCTGACTGGAGCTGATACGTTGTATCTCTGGTCCCTCCTCTTGGTGGCGGCCCACAAATCCATCACCAGGCTATGGCTGAAAAAGACCCTCCCAACTTAGGTAATTGGATTGAGTTGGTGCAGGAGGTTGCAGAAATGGAAGAAATAACTTATAAGATAAACCATAAGATACCAGTGTACATTCGGAGATGGACGGGATGGGAGATCTGGCGGGGGACAGATGGGAGAGTTATGCCCACCCGTCATCCTGAGGCTCCACTCACAGCTTGACACCAGTTAAATTTAAGTAGAAACACCTCCCAAAACGATCTCAGTGGTGGGCAGCCGTCAGAGGACGGCCTACTTTGTTGTGGGGAGTTTGATGTGACATGTTTTTAATGACCCTGATGCTGTTGTTTTGTGACTAGAAATAGAATGATGAGGGTCATTCTTTCTTTTCTATTGTCTACCTTTCTAGATGGACTATACATTTGTAAATGGAACTGAATCTGTCTGACTGGTTCATATTAATTGTACCAATGGTTACTAATAAACTTAAATTTAAAAAAAAGAGGAGTCTGGCAAGGTTTCTTAAGTCCTCTGCTATATGTTTCCTGTTCAGACATATTAATTTGGAAGTTTCAATTAACAGATGATATTAATAGAATAGAAGTAAATCATACCATAATACCTCAAAACATAAGGGCATATGCAGATGGCATTTGCTTATATTTTGCTGATAAACTATCAGGAGAGAATGCATTATATATTTTGTAAGGGTATGAACCAGTTTCTGGAACTAAAATTAATTTGCAAAAAGTAAGGCTTTATGTTTAGGAGATGCATTTATGAGTATCCAGAAAATAAGTTCAATATCAATTGTTCAAGACACAATACCTATTCTAGGAAATGAATTTGATACAGGAGACATGGCTGTTAGCAGCTCGAGCTGGATGAAAGTTGTGAATTCCTCTTTTGTGAAACTTTCATGAAACTTTGTGAATTTCATGACATTTTCTGAACTTCCATCACTGATGAGATTGGAATCTTCTGAACGTGTTTAGTGGATTTTCGCCTGTTCCACAGAATTGTTTTGACTGAACTGCAAAATAATACACATGAATCTGGACAGTTCTGAGGTATTTTAATCTGCAGATTAATGGATTATTCTGCAATACATGTAATTATTCCACAGTTCAGTAATCAATGCTGCGGTATTACTTTTCCATTAGAATTCATTAATCCCAGTGTACTGTACACATTTATTCTGCAGTTCAGTGACTCACTGAACTGTGGAAGGAATGGGAATTGTGGATTATCGTATTAACCGCGGAAAAAAAATCATCAGAACTGACCACTGTTAGTGATCAATTGTGTAGATTTTTTTCTGCAGTGTAATGCAATAATCCACAATTCATCCATTTATTCCACCATTCTGACTTTTACAAAAATTCCACTGGTGGATGTTTACTTTGCATAGTCCTATTAGCAACTGGGCAAAGAAGGTACAAGAAGGAGTAAGGAAAGTTGCCAGACGGAAACATCTTCAAATGTTTAAACAAAAAGGGTATTTATTGTTAAAATATTACTGTTGCCGACATGTTTACATTTTTGTTGGTATTTCCCTAACTCTGGAGCTAGAGGTTAGGGTATAGGAGACAGGACATGTTGTTTCAATTACTTTGAGGAAGTAGACTGAATCTAGTTAAAAAAGTTGTACTTATTTACCTTTCCATAAAAGCGGATTGAATATGATTAACCCTATAACTTTTTACTCCTTATTTTTCATAACATTTCTAGAATGTTCAAAGAATCAGAGTCTGTCTGCAGTCTTTTATTGCAAGAATAGTTAATACTGTTTTATAATAAATGGGAAAGAGGAAGCTGGGTGGTTCCCTCAGCTACTTGAGCTTCAGATATCCCTATCTATATAGTTACATATATTTGGGAAGCAGTAGAGCACAGTGATTTAATGCTCGGAGCTGCAAATCTGGAGACCTGGGTTTGAATCCCACAGCCCCCACTTGCATACTGTGTGACCCTGAGCAAGCCACTTAACTTCCCTGTGCTCCCAGGTTGCACCTGTAAACAAGCTTTCAGCTTAGTGTGTCTTACCTGGTTAAACAATTGGAAAACATCATTAAAGAAGATAAAATTGTGGAAACTGACTCAAATAGAATTTAAAATCTATCAGACAAAACACATTTTTGATTTTATATTGTAAATTGGTTATACAGAATCATAAGTTTTTTCCTGGAGGATCAGAAAATACTTTTGATATTTCAATAAAATTAATTGATAGACAAATTCCATTATATTTGTGGATACATTATGGGTGAGCTGTCATGGAAGACTTGGGGTTTGAAATTCTATAAACATAAAAGTGTGGAAGAATGCTATTGCCCTAGAGTTACTTAATCGGAATATTACAAACTCAGGAACATTTAAGTTTGAAATGTCCATATGTTGCATTTTTGAACTTGTTCAATAAGGCAACACAGTTATGGGAATTTAAAAAATCACATATTCTGTCCTGATATTAGGAATATATACAAACAAGCAAGCAATGGTTTATTTATAAAAAACACCGCTCACGCAAGAATCATATCATTTGTACAGTTAAATATATAAAATCTCAGATTAAAACGACACAAAAATAATTAAAACAAGAAACAGTTTCATACTTCATCCATATCTAGGGTAAGCAAGATTAAAAGATGTTTTAATGTAGCCTTAATGCTCTTCATGGTCAGACACTCCTTATCCGAATAGGTAGAGAGCTCCGTGGGTAGGGGCCACAAATGCAAAAGCCCGGCCCCAGAAGTTTTCAAATGAATGCTGGGAACCTCCAGCAATCCCTCATCATCAGACTGGAGTGAGCGGGGGGCAGTAGAGGCAAAGAAGATCTTGCATGTAACATGGTCCTGTCCATGTAGGGCTTTATAGGTCAGCAAACCTACCTTGAAGGTGCTCCACCAATGAATAGGCAGCCAGTGCAGAGCATACAGTGCAGGAGCGATATGGCAAGATCGAGAATGCCTGGTCAACAACCTGGCCACCGTATTCTGCACCAGCTGCAAGTGGCGGATATCAATCCCTGGTAGCACTAGGTACAGAGAGTTGCAGTAGTCAAGGCGGGAGGTCACAAAGGCATGAACCAATGTTAGAAGGTCATCAAGTGGAACCAGGTGTTTAATCTGGTCGATATTCCCATATGGTAAAAAGAGATCTTGACAACGGATGTCACCTGAGAGCTAAGCCAACCCGTAATGAAAAATAACACCCAGATTTCACACCCTTTCAGAGGTCAACAGCTGGCTGCCACCAAGCCAAAGCCTGGAAGGCAGCCCAGCCAACAACCCCTCTACTTGATGACACAGGTCCACAACCAATACTTCAGTCTTGTCAGGGTTCAGTCAAGAACCAGTCAGCACTCATCCAATCATGGATCTCAGTGAGGCAGTTGTTAAAGACCGAGACAGTGTCAGCCTGCTTGGCACAAAGGACATGTATAGCTGAGTATCATCTGCATTGCAGTGAAAACTGAGCCCATACCACCTTACAATGTCTCCCAATGGCAGCATATACATAGTGAGCAAAATGGGTTATAAAACAGAGCACCGCGGCACCACACAAGGCAGGAGAACATGTCAGAAGAAAATACCCAACACCACTCTCTGAAAACCTGCCTGTGAGGAAAGAGGGAACCATCTGAGAACTGTACAAGGCAGTCCACAGATCAACATCAGTAACACATCATGGTCCACGGTGTCAATGCCAGAGAGATCAAAGAGAACCAAGATGGACCGACTCTTCCGACCTCTCGCTATCAGTAGATCATTGAGTACCCAAATTAGGGCCCTCTCAGTACTATGCCTCTTCCAAAATCCAGACTAAAGAGGAACATAGATGACGTGGATGATAATATGATCCTCAGGCTGCAGAACAACTATCTTGTCAATAACCTTTCCCACAAAGGAAAGTTACAGACAGGTCTGTAGTTGGCAAGACAATCTGGGTCGAGAAAGGATTTCTTAAGGAGATGTGTCACCCTACTTCCTTCAAGGTGTCTAGAAACACACCTGTCTCTAATGAACACCAGACTATCTCAGCTAGGACTAGGCCCATGACCTCAACACACTCACAAGGAGGTGAGTTGGGCCTGGTCCAAACTACAGCAGGTCACTGCACACTCTGGATGATCCTCACGACATCCACAATCCCATCGGGTCAAAGTTGGACCAGACATCCTGAGGCACTGCAACCTCCCATCAACCACCATCAAATCCATTGGAATGAGTTATGCAGATCTCAGACCTGATGTCGCAAGCTTGTCTGCAAAGAATCAAGCAAACTCATTGCATTACTCCTGTGACAACACTCTCCGAGACTTCAGACAGGCTGGATTGCACAGTCTGCCGGCAGTTCGAACAGCTGAGCTGGTCGATTCTGTGCAGCAGCAATCTCTCTGGACAGGAACTCTGCCTTCTTATGGGAATGGCCAATTGATAGTCCTTATAATGGACCATCAACCTAAGTCTGTCAGCATCAAGGCCCGACTTCTGCCAGCACTATTCCATCCTTTATCCCACTCTCCTCAGCTCCCTCAGAGTCCCATCAAACCAAGGGGAGCAAGGCACCAGGTGAGGGTGAATGCAGACAGGAGCTAAAGAATCCAAAGCTTCAGTCACAGCCTTGTTGTAAGCCTGTAGCAAATTGTCCAGATCCAACCTTCACTTGAAAAACCCGATAGGTCCAGCACTGCTGTGAGGCCATCTGGGTTCAAACTCCTTAAAGGGCTGTACTGGACCAACTCTGTAGGGGCAGGCCTATAGGGAACCTGGAAATTGAACCTTATAGTGTGGTGGTTAGACCAACTGACCGGTTCCACCACTCAAGTCGGAGGTCTCCATAACCAGCAGGAAGACCAATCCAACAAGTGACCATGATTATGGGTCACAGAGATAATCACCTGTGTGAAGCCCAACAAATTCATAAGTTTGAGGAAGTCCTGACCAAACTGCAAGAGTTCATCATCGACCAAGGCATTGAAATGCCCCTGAACAATCCATCTGGGGACTCCAACACTGTGTCGATGACAAGTCTGTGACTTAATGCAGGAATTGTTTCTCCACCAGGTGGACGGTAGATGAAAAGAATCCTGCATCCCACACCTGTGCCCATGATACACCAAGGACCTGGTCTCCCCAACTGGTACTTCTACAAGGCTCAATTCCATTTTAAACATATGGCTACACCCCTGCCCCTACGATCCAACCTCGGGCGGTGTATCACTGAGAACCTGGCTGGAATAGTGGCCTCAAGAACTGGACCAGTATTTTCATCCAGCCAGGTCTTGGTAATGCAAGCCAGGGCAGATGACCCAACAAGGTCTGCAATAACAGATGTCTTGCTTTTATTGGACCTGACATTGCATAACACTGCCTGAGTAGGATGGACACCGAGGCTGGTTGTGTCATCTGCTCACTCAAGGTGGAGCCCTTGGGTATGGGAACTAGACAGGAAGGACCCTCTCCAGAACCCATTTTGCCCCAGGGCATCTTCTAGTCCCCACAACCCCATCTGCCCACCCAGCTTCACCCCTCCCAGGTCTGGAACCCATACCCCTAACGCTCTCCCCACTATCCTCAAAGCCCGATATCAGTCATAAACCTCAGTGGGCAATGTAGGACAGTTAAAAGGGTGGAGGCCCGAGCTCTGAGGAGAATAACGCCTGCGGGAGAGCTCTCTGCCAACACATGTCCACAAAACCTTCTGCAGTAATTAAACAACAAATCACAAAACAGTACAAAAAGAAAATAAAAAGCAAAACTAGGATAACGAAATTCAAACAATAAACACAACCACAAACCGAGAGAAAAAGTAGCACTCATGCAATGTCCAAATAACCAATGTCCAAAATCAGTTGGTAAATGATAGTCAATGTCCAGCTATTAAGCAAGCACGACAGGGCTTCAGATAATGTATAGGAAAAGGAAAAATGGGTCTCTAACCCCCACCCAGCTAATGAAAAAGTTTTGTCCAGTCTGCTGCACTCCACTACAGCAGACAAAATAAGAACTGTCACAAATGGATAGAACAAAATGTTCAGAAGCTCTCTTACTGCCTCCAACCGTTAAATTTCACTGATACAAGCCAGGACACCCTCTGAGGAAGTCCAGAGATTCCTCAGATAACAGCTGGAAACAGGTCTTTTGCAGCTCCTTCTGCTGAACAGCCACAAAATATGTCACCCCGGAGATGGCCACCTGAGCATGAATGACCTTCCCAGAATAAGGGCCCCAGAAATGCAGAACCCTCCGCACCCATCTCAGTGACACCTCTGGACTATCAAGGCCCTGCTATCCACCAGCTAGCATTCCCCAATGCCCTTCCACAAAGCCGTACACCCCAAGAAGCCAACCCAAGATCAGCACTGCAGCTTAATGTGATGACGGCAAGCACAGTCTAAACAGTTTCAGCCTCAAGAAACCACAGCAGGCTCTGAACCCCCATGTCCCAAACCAAGTAGTGATGATCCCTGCCCAAGGCCATCCAAGGACTAGGGCCCCAGAGTGAGATCATCCCTATGACAACCTCACCCCAGATAGCCCCCAGCAAAAACAGGTGCTCCCACACCCTGTGGTGGAAGTACCCACTGCCACCCCCCAGACAAGCCTCCAGACCAGACCACCACCCCATGGCTGAGATGCCAGATCCCAAAATAAAGCCAACTGCTGACTTTAAGTGCTGTATCTGTGGCAAAACACAGTCTGGCAAGCTACTTGCTGGCCCCACTCACCACCTTTAGACCACTCAGTCCCCGGCACTCTAAGTCAATCAGATGCCTTGATCTCCTCTTTCCCCAACATACTGCTGAAAACTCCTCAGTAATCCAAACAGGCAGTCCCAGTTTCAACAGGAAAATTATACAGTCACCAGAATTGAAAATAAAAAGTGGATATTGTAATCCCACCTTAGCTGCTCGAAACAAACTGACACCACCGGACAGATAACAAAAAGAATGCAAAGTAGAATCACTAGCAATGTTGAAATGCTTGTGTCTGGCATCTGAAACTGTTGGCATGAAGACGCAGATGCTGTAATGAACAAAATGCTCAGAAGCCCCTGACACGAATAAAACCTCACTAGTCTATTGCACTGAGGATCCCAAACTAGACTAAAATAACTAGAAAAGAGGATTAAATAAAACAGTCAGAAACACTAAAATAAAAACATTCTTCAGCTAACTATTCAGTCAGACCCACACTGGTCACCATCTTGCATATGGACAGGGATGGTCAAAGATACTCGTTAGTGCTTTCCGAGTTATTATGACATTAGCAAAATATTTAATTTGGCAATTCAGTTGTAAACTGGTTTTGCAACAGCAAATTTACCTGAAGAAGAGCTCCTTAAAACTTTATGCTCTCATCTATGCACAGTTTATGAATCAGACTGGGTTAAAATTCTTATAGGACAAGTGCAGTCTTTTGCAATCATTATAAAATCAATTATCCACTCAAAGCTGATTTAAAAAATATAGGTCTGGGGAGGGGTACTTCTTGAGTGCTTCTTTTAGGTTCTTTTGGATTTGAAGAACTAGAATACAGTTATACTTTTTTTTTTGATTGTTGTTTCTATGTAATGTACTATTAGTCTTAATAAAATTACCCTTACTCTTTTCAAGAAGTGTCATGGGCTCATTAATGTCCGGCTGAATAACCGGCATAACCTGAAAAACAGGCAGACGAGACCTCACTTTAACAAATCATCCAAAGACATCACCTCAGGTGTGCAGCACCCTGTCATGCTGCACTACAGTGTCATTATTGGATTTACCCCAAGTTCTTGCTATTGGCTAGATCCCACAACCTTCCAATTTTCCAGCCTCAGAGATAAAGTGTGCAACTTGCTGAGCCTCTGCCACTGATTTTCCTGTCTCACAGACTGGAATATCTTGGGGCTTACTTCCACAAGAATCAGTAGAGAGATTTTCTATTTGACTCTAGAGTGGAAACTGTTTAGCAGACTATTCAGCTCCTCAGAGCTCCGAGTGTGGTCTCTGCCCACCACTGCTTGCAAATGTTGAGTCTGATGACAATCTCAATTAAACTACCCATTAAGCATGCATCCACATGAGACCACTTCAATTTCACCTTCAGTTAACTTGGTTTACAGCCTTAGTATGGTATAAGATTCGCATCTGGCTCTCTCCATTGATTCAACAGACCCTTGCTTGGTGGGAGCAGCAAGAAAACCTATCAAAGGGATCAATCACCTCTGTTCCCTCCCACATAAAGAATCCTGATGACAGATACCAGCCTTCAGGGCTGGGGCGTGGTTCTTCACCAGAGTTCAATACAGGATTCTGGAGTCCAGAAGAAGAGGTCCTCCAAATCAACATCCTGGAGACAAGGCAGGATTTCTTGATCTTCTCCACTTTAATGTACAAATCAGGTTCTAGGCATTAAAGGTTCCATAAGACAACATCATGACAGTCATGTACATAAGTAGTCAAGGTGACATGAAAAGCAGAAACTGACTTCTAAAGCTCAGAAAATGCTTTAGTAGGCAGAGAAGCACCTTCTGTCTCTATTAGCCATATGTCTATTGGGAGAGTTAAACACATGGATGGACTTGCTCAGTCACTAAATCTTACATTTATGTTTGTTAAATTTGGATGTGTTTTGTCTCTTGTTCTCTTAGTTCAGGACACCTCAGACAGATCTCTTTCCTTGCAGAGAAAAATGTTCAGGTTCCAAGATTCTTTAGCCAGTTCCAATGTCCACAAGTAAAGGCAGTGGATGCCCACTTTCAGGATTTTAGAATAGCCTACTTGTTCCCTTCAAATTTGATAATCCCAAACATTGCCCAAATGATACATCAGTCAAGAAAAACTTCCTACTGATAACACCCGAGTGACCCAGAAGACCATGGTTCTCTGAACTGTTGAATTTCATGACAGAGGAGCCATTCTGTTCACTTACCACAGGAACCTACTAGGTCAGGGTCCTATGCTCCATCGAAACCTAGTATATCTTCAGTTGTCAGCCTTGCTCCTGAGAAGACTTGCCTTTTAAAACAACATTTTTCTACCAAGGTTTTGGATACTTGTATACTATCCAGAAGGCCCTTAATGCTTTCAGGATGTGGCAGGACCTGGTTGCCAAGGGTGTAGGCAGGCATACTCAATGTACATATTTGTGTACCATTTTTTTTATCTGTCCCAAACCATATGCTGTTTCATTACCGTTGTCATTCTTATCTGAAGTATTTGAGTCAGTGTAGACCACTGAGTAGCTTTTGTATCAGTTTAAGCATCTATTGTCATTTAGGACATAGATGTATATACAATCTGTTTAGAGACTAGATGAGACATACAGAATAAAACAATATGTTTTGTTTTATATTGGGGCAGCCTTGTAGAGATGTGTAATTTCTATGTTTGCTTGCATGCATGCATGTAGAAACATCATGTGGCTGCTTAGAGAGAAGCGGTTATGGAGGTGCAGCAGTGTGACAGTGAACCGAGACATTCCATTTGGGGCTTGGCAGTGGTGCACCAATGGAGGCACAGTGTGCTGATGACACTGGCTTCCAGAAGTGCCAGCAACTTGTAATGTTTTCGTCGCAGCAATCAGGGGCCTCCGTCACTGCAGCATCAGTGATTCGCTGCAATGAGGAAACGACCTGTCATTGCTGGGCGGAACATTGCTATAGTAATATTGTTTGTGAACAAGTGTGGTTTTGCTGCCATGTTCATAAACAATAGTAATCAGCTCCCACTGCCAAGGGGTGCCTAATCCCCTCAGCAGCATGTGCCCCCACAACAGTGTGTTTTTGCTGACGAGGCCCCACTCTCCGTCGGGTTCAGTTCCTGGGTCCATTTCACCTGCTGAGGGGGAACCCACTCCCATTGGCATTATGTCCCCTCCCAGTTTCATTTACTGATGGGGAGCCCATTCCCAGTCAGCACAAGTTCCCTCACAAAGAAACATAGTAGAGTTGTGCCAAGGAGTGCCCAATCCCTCAGCTCTTGCACACCTCTCCCTGTTGTGCCAAAGGGTGCCCAATCCCCCATCAGCTACAGCTGCCCCCAAAACACAGTGAGTTTGGTATGCTGGGAGTCCACCCCAGCATGCCAAATGGTCCTGTAAGAAAAAAAGTCCCACAATGTATTTTTTCTACCTGTAAAAAAGAAAGGTCCCTCGAGTCTCCTTCCCCTCCCACAACCCGCACCCGCCCACTGAGTACCCCACCTCCCCACACCCCTTCACCCCATACTTACCTCCAGAGGCTGGCGGACAATCTTCGTGGACTAGGAACACGCCTGCACTCTTCAAAGCCGACTGCGAACTGAAGAAATGCCGTAAGCTGTATAATGGCATAAATTGGTTTTTCAAGTTTGATGCATATCTCAGGCATTTTTGGAATTGTGGTACCAAATTTTGAACATGGGGTTTTAGGACCCCTTCTCATGAATTCTGCCACTGTCATGGTGTTATTCGGTCCCAAAAGATGATTTTGTGGTCACCGTGGAATTACCTTTCAGGACCGAGTAATGAAACAACAGTGCCAGTGTTCATGAGGTGTGCCTCAAAACGTGTATCTTGCCAATTTGGTGGGAAAATCCAAAAATGACTGTTTTAAAGCTACGCACTCTTGTAACTTTGCGAATTTGCAATATTTTCATCCAGATTTTCAACATTGTCATATTTCTGCACTTCTTATGAACAGTACAGCTGTCATTTTTCACATCCTGGCTGAAATGTGTTTTCACACTTCCGCACAGAATATCATGGTCACTGTAGAAATCACTGTTGGGATGCATGAAAAATCACTGTAACACTGTTCATGAGCAGAGGTCCTAAAATGTCTATGTTGAAAATTTGGTGATGAAAGTAAGTAAGTAGTAAGTAAGTAAGTAGTAAATGCAAGTAAGTAAGTAAAATTTATTTTAGCTTTTCGATACCAAAGGCTGTACAAATAAAACAATTAAAATACATACATATAACACAAACAGCAACAATAACAATGTAATTACAATAAAATACAGTGAATCACTCCCCATATGCCATTTGAAATAAATAAGTTTTAATTCTGACTTAAAGCTCTCAATGGTCAGGCAACTCGTATCCGACGAGGTGAGGAATTCCACAGGGTAGGGGCAGCATAAGAAAATGCCCGTGCTCGATGTTTTAAGCGAACCCTGGGAACCTCTAGCAATCCCTCACCGGTGGGAGCGGAGTGAGCGAGAGGGACAGTAGGGAACAAGCAGATCTTGAAGATACCGCAGTCCCTGTTCGTAGGGCTTTTATAGGTCAGTAACCCGACCTTAAAGGTGATCCGCCACTGAACCGGCAGCCAGTGCAGTTCGCGCCAGCACAGGCGTAATGTGACTTCTCATAGACGCCCCAGTCAAAAGCCTGGCTGCTGCGCTCTGCACTAGCTGCAGCGGTTATCAATCCTCGTAGCCCTAGGTACAGGGCATTGCAGTAATCAAGGAGAGAAGTAACAAAGGCATGGACCAATGTCGGAAGGTCGGCCGGAGGAACAAGGTGTTTCACCCGAGCAATATTCCTAAGATGGTAAAGGAAGATTTGACAGCAGAAGACACCTGAAATTTCAGGGTCAAACTGTCGTCAATAACACCCAGGTTACGCACCTGGTCTGAGGTCGAGAGCTGGGCACCATCGATCCATACGCCCAAGGAGACCAGCCCTACAACCCACCTCAAAGTCCATAAATGAGTGTGTTATGAGCGTCCATTGCGCAGTTTCAAGCACGTGTAATCGCGATAATTTGCAATATTGTCATTCCAGATTTTCAACATTGTCATTTCTGCACCTCCTTATGAACAGTACAGCTGTCATTTTCACATCCTGGCTGAAATGTGCGTTTGCACTTCCAGCGCAGAATAGCGGTCGCTGTGGGAAATCAGTGTTCGGACACATTACGAAAATCACAGTGACACTGTTCATTAGCAGAGGTCCTAAAATGCCTATGTTGAAAATTTGGTGATGAAGGCCCCTAAAATGACTGTGTTATGAGCGTGCATTGCACAGTTCCACTCACACTCATAACTTCGCACATTTGTAATATGTTCCTCCAGAGTTTCAACATTGCCATTTTCTGGCCCTCCTTATGAACAGTACAGCTGTCATTTTTCACATTCTGGCCGAAATGTGTTTTGCACTTCTGGCCCAGAATAGCATGGCTGCTGTGGGAAATCACTGTTCAGGACACATTACAGACATCACAGTGACACTGTTCATGAGCAGAGGTCCTACAATGTCTATGTTGAAAATTTGGTGACGAATGTCCATAAAATGATTGTGTAACACGCATGCATTGTGCAGTTTCCACGTATGCTCGGACATGTGAGCATTTTTATATTCCCACTACAGATTTTCAACATTGCCATCTCTTCACACCTCCCTATGGATGGTACAGCTGTCATTCTTCACATCCTGCCCGATCTGTGTTTTGTACATGTGGCGCACAATGGCACTGTCGCTGTTGGAAGTCAATGTTCAGGACACATTGACATAATCACACTGCCACTCTTCATGAGAAGAGGTCTCACATGCTTTCATGAGGTGGGGTAACAAACAGGCAATGTTGAAAATTTGTAGTGTAAATAGCAACAAACACCTGAGGTGTTAGGGTTTCTAACCATAACGTCCTACCCTGTATAGACTGAAAGGCATCGGTGTGCCTTTGGATTGCCAACTGTACTGCTCATGCCATCCCACCCCTACCTCTAGCCACTGACAGTCATCGAGGTGTACCTTGGACTCTTCAGCCCCAGACTTCACCCCATTCTTCTATGCTGCACCCATTTCAGCGTATGTCCTTATGGAATGGGGTGACTGTAAAGCAAACACCCTAAGGAGACACCTCAACACGTGTCAGTGACTGCAGAATAGGGTGATGTGGACATGGCATGACAGTCATGGGCGATGACCAAACACTTACCCCAATGCCTGTCCGTCTCTCGGGATGGAGGTGGGGTTGGTGTGAACTTCGATACTTCATCGCTATTCCTATTCTGCATTTGTCTAACTCCTGAATTTCCAGTGCTAATACCAGCAAGCAAACATTCAGCATTGACAAATGCTTGTTTTATGTAGGGCAGCAGTCAGATGGAGTGGGTACAAAACAGAAATTTCTGTCTACACCACATGCTTTTTCTGTCTTTCCTCTTGGGGTGAAGAGTGAGACTTCACACCCATTAAGGCTCTGGAACACTGATTTGAGATGTTTTGTAGTCAAGAATAGACTGGGGCTTGGCTGTAAGCACTCTGTGAAAAGGTGTTGGCTATAGGGCCCATCCATTCTCCCCTAGATGATTCTTCCTATGCACTCATTCCAGATGTTTTATTTAAGCAATAAGGCACTCCAGGGTGTGTGTTATTGTGTAATAACATCACTCTTGGGGTGGTGAAGCACAGGCAAAGCCATGCTTCCACCACCGCAGGAGTGATGTTATTACACAATAACACACCCTGGAGTGCCTTATTGCTATTATACAATGGTTCATTTTAAAATAATAATAAAAGTAAAAAATGTATTTTTAATGACATTTTATTAGTTTTTTGTGTGTGTGTGTGGAAGGCATATATTGGAGGTATGAAGAAAAGGGTATGCCTCCCTGATGACGACACCAACACAGAGACCTACCTGCTGTTGATGAAATCGACAGTTTGCCAACAGATCACTGTGTTGGTGCACCTGAGACAGGGCACACTGTCTCTCAGTACTGCATCCCTCCCGAATAAACTCTGACTTGTAGTTGATTATATTCAGTACAGGAGCTGCAGGGTGTAGCCCTCACATGGGGGTTTGGGGCAAAGCCCCTGTAGAAAATGGACCAGGAGACATCTGGATTTATGTTGACTGCAACTTATGGTCGGCATAAATCCTATTGCTGTGATGCCATTCGAATGAAAGTGTTGTCGAACCGCATCATAGAATCAAGAAAAGTAGTCCTCCAGATGGTGCTGCTGGTTCAGAGTTCCTCCTTTTCCAGTCTTTCTGTGTCAGTTTGTGTTCCATCTTTCCCCACTCCCACCCCCTCAGTTACACAGACATACATGATTCTTGGTGGCCACATAGTTTAGGTAAACCACTTTTGCCTGTGGTTTTGCATCCTTTTATATTAAATTCATTGTTTTTGTGTAGATGACCAGCCCTTCTGTACTGTGCAGTGTAGCAAGTGTATGGTGGGACTATTAATTTGGGCACGTTCTGTCAGAATGCCTACACTGATGGAAATTAAGGTATTTTTAAACTGGGGTGGTTTTGGTACAGGCAAG
This sequence comes from Neoceratodus forsteri, assembly GCA_016271365.2. Lineage (NCBI taxonomy): Eukaryota > Metazoa > Chordata > Ceratodontiformes > Ceratodontidae > Neoceratodus > Neoceratodus forsteri. The sequence continues at coordinate 136,222,086 of CM028138.1, read as the reverse complement.
TGAAAAGAAAAAAGGGGTTTATTTTGTTTTACATATATACTTGTGTGCAACATTTGAGGAAATGACCAACCAGGCATGTGCTCACACTGAAAGCAAGTTTAGCTGCAGGTTGCGGTGCTAGGGAGAAAGCATTTTTTGTTTTTAAATTAATATATTAGTTATTTCTTTACTTGAGGAGCGAGGGATAAGGAAGAGGACTTGAAATGGATTACTTAGCTTGACAAAAGGAAGAGACAAGTGATGGAGTATGTGTACCTGTGTTGGGGAGGTCCCCAGGTCCCCACATCTCCTGCTTTTCATAGCTGAAGGGTTTTAACTAAGTGGTAAGCTGTGGAGTGGTGGTACAATTTTGACTGTTATGCTGTCATGTGTGTGCCTAAACTTCACATAGTGATGTTATTGTTCAATAACATCACTGTGCCAGGCACACGCTGACCAGTCAGGATACAAGAACATTATCTGCCATTGTATAATTATATATAATTCTTTGGTAACCAGGTAATGCCCACAAGACACAAGTGTCTGTTTTCAAGGATGACATAGGAGAGCTGGGGCGGTGAAGTGACTTACTCAGAGCATACAGTATGCAAGTAGAGGTTGTGGAAATCAAATCCATGTCTGATGGATGTACCAAACTCATAACTGTAAACTCTAGATTATACTGCCAGACCCAGGTTTGGATTCTTCTGAGAAATTGGCCACTCAGACATTCCTGCCATTCTCCAATTTCTTCAATGTGGTCTAAATTTTTGCTCTCATGGCTCTTTGCAGACTGACTTTTGAACCTTTCCCATCTGTTCCAGAGGATATTATCACTTACAAGGTGTGCTTTCTGATATCTATTTGCTTAGCAAGGTGCCTATGTGAGCTTCAGGCTCTCTGTTGCAAGGAACTTATCTTATCATGCATAAGGATGATACTTTAAGAACAGTTCCCTCCTCTTTCTAAAAGTGCCTATTGTATTCCATGTGAACAAGGAGGTATAGCTTTCTTATTACTGTCTTAGCCTATCCAGTCCTAAAGAAGAAGATTTGCATAAACTGGATCTCTGCACAGTGGTAAAATGCCATCGATTGGCAGAATTTTGAAACTTGATAAACATTTTGTTCTCTTTGGGGCAGCAATGAAAGACCAAAAGTTTAATCACACCTTGACAAGATGAATGAGATCTTGTATAGCAATGGGTAATGTAGCAGCCAAATTAAAACCACCAGTTTTGATTACAGCACATTCTACTAGGGCTATGGCAACCTCATGGGCTGAAAGGACAAAATCCTCCATATTAAAACTTTGCAGGGAGTCACTTTATCCTCCTTTACACCTTCAAAAAACATTGCAGGTTTGATATACAGAATTCAGCAGATGCAGCATTTGGAAGCAGGATACTGCACACAATTATCAGAAGATAATTGCTATGCACTTTACCCAAATGTTCATGATTATAATGCCTGTTAATCTCCTTGTTCAAATCGGTAACTTATTCCATCTTTGTATGTACAATATCTGCAGTGTATGGTGGGTCTTGGAATTCTGCTTGTACCCTGTGAAATATTCGATGGGTTATTTCATGTTTTGTAGTCTCATTGCATATCAAGTTCCTGTATTCTTGTATTATGTAATATTCCTGCAAAGTTGGTAGTAATGTGCTACAAGTAATGCATTACTGTAGATAGATTACATTGCCAGTAACGTACTTGTAACTGATTACTTGTAGGAAAATGTAATGTTGCTGATTTATTATTACATTTTCGAACAAGTAATGCATTACTTGTAATGCTCTGTTACATATTACTTGGCACCACAGATGAGAGGAAAGCATGGAGGAGGAGGACAAGTGAAAGTTATTTAACTCATTGCCTCCACAGGAGCTCTCTGAAGTTGTACCACTTGTCTCCTGTATACTGTTAACAGTGAATCCTGGGTCTTTTAAGCAAAATCAAGCTCGTAGTCAGCATGCCACAAACAAATCCTAGTAGCTCAAGAACCATAAGTGCTAGGCACAAAGTATGAGTGGCAGAGTTGTTCAGCACAAAATTACCTTTCCAACGGTGGTATGCAAGTAATAATAAGTAATTTTGTTTTTTTCTCCTATGCTGGTTGAAGAGCAAACAAATTATTTTGCACTAAAAAGGCAACATAAGCCATTTTGTGTTGGGAAATATGTAACATATCAGCACCAAATTAAGTATCCAGACATTAGATGTAGTTTTAATATTATGTTTGTAAAAAAAGCTACCTTTGTATTATGAATTATCATTTTTCCCCTATTTTAGTCAAGGTGCTTTGGTGAGGTTTGAGGACAAATCTCAACCATACACACCATACCATAAACAAATGTGTATAACTCCTAAAGCATACATGATACATACAACATATCAGCAGCAAAGTTGTTCAGCACAAAATAACCTTTCCAATGGTGCTATAGCAATCAATTGTAATTAATTCAATTTTTGTTTTATACTGGCTGAGATACCACAAAATGTGCTTTATTGAAGGTGCTTAAATGAATCTTGATGGGCAAAATGTCAGCCATACACACCATATCATAAACAAATGTGAATAACTCCTAAAGTATACAAGATATACACAAAATATCAGTGGCAAAGTCATTCAGCACAAAATTACCTTTCCAATGGTGCTATACAATCAAATATATATTCTAGTCTATTATATTATATATTAAAATATATAAGTGACATCTCCAGACACTGCAAGGGCACACAAGAAGTCAGTAGTGGACTTCTGTATTCGCCTCAAGACACACCAGTGTATTTTATTGCTGATTACATGTGTTTGCTAGGAGACAATGAGTTAATACACTCTCTGTTATTGTGTGTCGTACCAGCCCATCTCCTCCCTCCCTCCCTTTGATGCTCCTTGCATGGTGCCGTGCCACCAGTCAGACAAATGGGCTTTCTAGTTCAAAATATATGACTCAAATGAGTTAAATAAAACAAAGGAAGGCAGTTTATGGCAAACCCAGCCCCTGCTATCATGCCCCAATAATGTCTTTGCTAGCCTAGGTCAGTGTCGGTGATAACTGTGGATTGAAGACAGAAGCATGCAGGCAGCAAAGGCGTGATAGTAGGGTTGCAAATTAGCTTTTAGGCAAGAATCTTCCTGTAATTGGCCAGTGGGTGGGGGGGGAGCACTGGTGGCGGCCTTCAACTGGCTTTAAATTATACCTTTAATGTGAGGTGCTGCCAGTTACGCTTATGTCAAATGTGCTTGTGTGCTCTGATCAGATCCTTCCTTTGTCAAATCAAATCAAATTTTATTTATAATGCGCTTTTCTAAAACCAAAGCCATACACAATACAATATCCGATCAAACATACACAATATAATATAAAATCAAGTATACAATCTAAAATGGTATAAAGATAGAAAGGCAGCAACAGTAAAACTAAATATTGTCCCCAAAAGCTACATTAAATAAATAAGTTTTTCATGAGGACTTTAAGGTCTTGATGGACAGGCACTTTAATCCTATGAAGTAGAGAGTTCCACAGGGTCAGGGCTGCAAAGAGAAAGCCCTAGCACCTGCTGTTTGAAGACAGACCCTGGGAACCTCTAGCAATCCCTCACTGGTGCAGCGAAGTGGGCGGGGGAGTAAGGCTGAAGGAGATCTTGCAAGTAACTCAGTCCCTGTCCCTGTAGGGTCTTATAGGCAAGCAATGCAACCTTGGACGGTGAGCCTCCAGTGCACTGACAGCCAGTGCAGTTCACGCAGCATAGGAGTGATATGACTAGTTCTTGACAGCCCTGTCAGCAACCTGGCCAAAGCGTTCTGCACCAGCTGCAGGAGACAGAGATCCACCCCGGTAACTCTAGGTATAGAGCATTACAGTAATCAAGATGAGAGGACACAGAGGTATGGACCAACACAGGAAGATCCTCAGGCGGAACAAGGTGCTTTATCCAGGCAATGTTCCTCAGATAATAAAATGCCTGGATCCACTACCAACACCTTAGTCTTATCCAGATTTAGTCTTAAACAGTTAGCACTCATCCAGTCCTGAATCTCAGCTGAGGCAGTTGTTAAAGACCGAGACTGCACTATTTTGTTCGGGTACAAAGGACATGTAGAGCTGAGTATCATCTGCATAGCAGTGAAAACTCAGCCCATACCACCTTATAATGTCTCCTAACAGCAACATATACACTGTGAACAATATGGGGGGACAGCACGCTAAACCCTGCGGCACACCACAGAGCAGGGAAAGGGGCCAAGGAGAAAACCCCTGACACCACCGCCTGGGTCCTGCCTCTGAGGAAAGAATGAAACCATCTGAGGACTGTCCCAGAATTCAGACAACTTCAGATGCCTCTCAAATTTATGATCAGGGCAGTTCATTTGCAACATTTCACTGGGTAGTCAAAAAAACATCATTCAGAGGTCCCCTGGAGGTTTTAATAAAAGCCATCATATGCCATTTAATAATAGCTGCCCACTCTGAAAAAAATAGAAGCCTTGGCTGAGAAAAGGAGTTTTTAATTGCAGCTGTGTAAAGGACAAAAATGAGTTGATTTAGTCAATTTCTGGAGATATTTTTTGTTTCTATTATTACAAACTCCACTATTAGAAAATTATGAGGACTTCTTTTAAAATGTTCCACTCCATGAAGTTTACTTTTACAAAGAAAACACACCAAATATTTATTTATTTATTTATTAATAAGTAAATAAATATTTTTTGGGAGGGGTCCTTTGTAAAAGTGAACTCTTACTTTGTTCCTTGGGAGTGGACACTTTACTAGAATCCCTCATCATCTCATAATAGCAGAGTTTGTGATAATAGAAAGGAAAACAAAAAATGAGTTGATCTCTGTAGGGGCTCCAAAAAGAAAAGAAAAAAAATCCCATATAGTCAGTGTGGTTAAGCTCTGGGAAAAAGAGCAGGTTGTCTGTTTGCCCAATATAATCTGCCTGTGATTATACTTCCCATTGCTAGTGAAACAAGCATTTGTCAATGCCAAATGTTTGCTTGCTAGCATTAGCATTGGTAGTGTAAGAGTTACAGAGCTGCATAATAGGAATGGCAGTGAAGTATTGAACTGAAGCCAACCCCACCACCACCCTGCAGATACTGATAGGCATTGGGGTGTGCCTTTGAGTCGTCAGGAATAACGGCCATGCCATTTCACCACACCTACCCTGCAGACACCGACAAGTGTCATGGTGTGCCTTGAGGTCTTTGGCCTTATGTTCACCTCATTTCATCAGGAAATATGGTGAGATGGGTGCAATATAGGAGAATGGGGTGAACTTTGGGGCAAGGTCCAAGGCAATCTCGATGCCTCTCACTGGCTACAGGGTGTGTGGGGGTGGAATGTGTAGGAGCATTGCAGGCGACAATCCCAAGTCACACCCCTGATGCCTGTCAGTCTCTACAGGGTGGGGCGTTATGGTCAGAAACCATAACACCTGATGTTCATTGGTATTTTTCATTCAAATTTTCAACATGGTTTTTTTGTGACACCCCACCTTATGAACAGTGGTATCAGTTTGTTAGCCAAAAGCTGATTTTGCACAGCGACTATGCCATTTGGCACCACAGGTGCAAAAACACATTTCAAACAAGATGTGAAAATGACAGCTGTACTGTTCATGGGGAGGTGTAAAATGGCAGTGTTGAAAACTATGAAAATATAAAAAAAACTGGTGAAGTCAAGATCGTGGTGTAGAAACTGCACAACGACACCCGTAATGTAATTAGTTTGAGAATTGTTATTGCAGATTGCTAACATAGGCATTTTGGGCCTCCGCTCATGAACAGTATCACTGTGATTTTCTTAATCTGTCCAGAACAGTGATTTCCCACAGCGACCCGTCAGTTTCATGCTGCGAAGTGCAAAAACACATTTCAGCCATGGTGTGAAAAATGACAGCTGTACTGTTCATAAGGAAGTGTGGAAAATGCCAGTGGTGAAAATCTGGACTGAAAATATTACAAATTCATGAACTTACGAGGGTGAGGAAACTGCTCAATACTAGCTCATAACAGTCATTTTATGGATTTTGTCACAAATTTTAACATAGCCATTTTAAGACCTCTGCTCATGACCAGTGTCCTGTGATTTTCTTAATCTGCCCCCAAACATTGATTTACGCACACTCAGCTGTGCCATTGTACTACATGCTGGAAACACATTTTGGGTGAGATGTGAAAAATGACAGCTGTACTGCTCATAAGGAAGTGTGGTAAAATGGCATGTTGAAAATCTGGAGTAAAAATATTAAAAATTTGCGAATCCTACGAATGTATGTAGGAACTGCACAATGCATGCTCATAAAACAGTCATTTTAGGAATTTTTCACCACATTTTCAACATAGGGTTTTGGGGCCTACCTCATGAACCGTGAGACTGTCATTTAAACTTGGTTCCAAAAGTGGTTCTACACAGTGACCGTAAAAATCACCTTCGGGACGAATAACAAAATGATAGTGCCAGAATTATGAGGTGGGGTCCCAAGAACCCATGTTGAAAATTTGGAGAGAAATCCAAAAATGCCAGATATGCATCAAAGTTGAAAAAAACTATTCATTCCATTATACAACTTACGGCATTTCCTCAGTTAGTGGTCAGCTTTGAAGAGTGCAGACGTGTTCCCAGCCCACCGAAGATCATCGTGCCAGCCTCCAGAGGTAAGTATGGGGTGAGGTGGGTGTGGGGAGGCAGGGTGCGCAGAAGGTGGGCTGGTGGGGGCAAGACAGTCAGCGAGGGACCGTTTTTCTTACAGGGCATTTTTTTTTTAAAAGATGACACAGGACTTTTGCCATACTGGGGTGGGCTCCCAGCATGGCAGCTGGAAGGCTGTTTGGGGGGCAGTGGAGCTGATGAGGTTGGGCACCCCATCAGCCATATGGACTGTTGCCATGCTGGGGTGGGCTCCCATTGTGGCACCTAGAAGTCTGTTGGGGGGATACAGTGGAGCCGATGGGATTGGGCACCCTGTCAGCCTTACAGAACTGTTGCCACACTGGGGTGAGCTCTCAGCATGGCACCTGGAACTCTGTTGGGGAGCACAGTGGAGCCGATGGGGGATTGGGCACCCCATCGCCATACAGTGTGTTTGGAGAGGGGAGCGCATGAGCACACTGGGGTGGGCTCCCAGCATGCTACTGATACGGAAACAGAGCGTCTATGACAGCTGATTCAATGCAGTGCCGATGTGTAGGCACTTTGCATACTGCTGTCGCGGGCAGTATGCAAATTGCCTATATGTTACCACCACTGATTGCAGCGGTTTTGCCTTTAACTGTACGCCACTCCATCTGAAGGGCTGTCATAGACAGCTCCAACATTCATTGGTGGGGTGCGCTGCTGCACAAAAGGCAGCAGGGCATTGAAGTGGGGAGGCACACCTATGAATTCTCATATGGTGGCATTATGTTTCTTGCACATGCGTGCAAGCAAACATAAAAAGTAGGTAAGGATATTTTGGAAGTTACTGAGTTTGTGTTTCTAGACCTTGTTAAACAGCTGGCGTGGTGGCTGACATTATTGAAATGCTCATGTAACCACTTGGCAAGCCCCACCCCCAGTTTTGTTTGTACAAGTTTTTTTTTCTGTACATGGTGTTCATAATGAATTCATTCTTGGTATTCAAGAAGTCATTTTATTTTTTAATCAAGCTTTTGCACCCACCCAGTTGGCTTACTTTCTCCTTTTATGGCTGTAGGAGGAGCCTTCAGTCATTTGCTATCCTCAGCTCTAAAATGGCCGACAATGGCATGTTGCCATTGGACTTTCAGTATCCTTCTGAAAGTCTAACAGAGCTTGGAGCAGTCCACCTGGGTCAATCACTTGCTATAGAGCAACAGCCACACTATTTCTGCTGCTACTTCTGTATTATGGGATGAAATAAAAAAAAAAACACTTGATAAACGTAGGCCCCACATCATTTAAATGTATGGTAGTTTATATTGTACACATATTTACCCATGTCTAGCAAGTCATAAAGTTTAAATATACTAAGAACCACAAATCTGTCACCTGCTTTCTCTCTCCAGCACATCACACTCAAGTTGACAGAATACAGCTTAATATACAGCACACCATGGTTACTGCCATTCATCTAGCTTCCCATCTACCCTTGCTGCTGTTGAAGGAATCATTATTTACATTGACTAAAAACTCCATTAAGATAACCACTTAATTTTCTTCCTTATGGGATACTCAAATGTAAGCTCAGATATCTGAGTATTTTGTGGTTGACCCTTACACAAAAAGGAAACAAATAATCTTACCCGAGCAATACTGTCTATATTCAAGCACTCCAGCATGCACCAGCCCTACTGCATGTGGCTCAGTGACCGCATTGAATTATACAGTTCCTCCAGTCCTAGTGATGCTGTTGGGTGCTTGCAAATACTATACAAGCACCATTACATGAATTCCAGCCCTCACACAAAAGCTGGATAATTGGCTCTTCGAAAAGTGCAGTAAACATTCATCACAAATGGCACTTTACATGTTGAAGTTAACTGCTACCTCAGCTGACTTGTACTCAAAGACAGCGGTAACATACTCTGCTGCTGTTGCTGCTGCCACTTCTGCTGCCACCTCCCTCCTCAGACCGACTGATTTTCTTAGAGAAACAATGGAGCTCCTGCTGCTTCATACACCCACAATATTGGCAATGGGCAGATCGCTAATAGCAGATTGGATTCATGCCCCACAGACCCAGAGACTCCTGTTTTAAATCAAGTGACTGAGAATTACACTGAAATGCATTAAAAGGGACACCTCTCCAGTTTCTTAGGGCAAAGGAGATTGCCCTTTCATTTATTTGGGTGCTGCAGATTATCATTTTGTCATTTCATGACAGTACTGTTTCAGTGCCTTCTTGCCTTTGAATCTGCTGCACCCCACTCCAGTAAACAAAAGAAACAGCTGCCTGTGTTAAATGCCTCTCAGACCCAGCAGAGTTGTAAAGTAGATTCATTATATCATTACTGTTGCTGGCTGGCTGCATAATGACTCTACTTTACAACTCTGGAACTTTAACACTCCTGTTAATTACAGCAGCCCAGCAGCCATTGGCACCCATATCTCCTCTTTGTTTTGGGAGTCAGGACTTAGCATCTACTGTACCTCGCAGAACACTTAAATTGATATGTCCTGCCTCCAGCGCTGGCACCTCTAGGTCAGACTGCATCAAGTTGGAAAAAACAATTGGAATTTTTTTTTTTCATTTGAATGATCCAACTACAGTGGAAGTTCCAATCTCCTGAATGAAGCCAGGCTAGCAAGCCAAGGGAGAGTTAAAGACATAAAGTATAAAGGTAGCCACACACCTCCACACACATCCCAGTTTTCTTGACTCCTTCCTGCTAATGTGGCTTTGCATTGATGAGGTTGGGTGTTGGGGTTTCTGATAAACTTGAGATGATTTTGTGCTGACTCCAATTCCATCCAGAGCTTCAGGCATCTGCACTGTATGGTTTGATTTAAACATTTTTGTTTTGATTTGATTTTGTTCAGACAAAAACAGCTCTGTGTCAGTGAGTGCTGTGATGTGACCTGAAGGTCTCTGGCTGGCCCCATAACCGTAACTGTAAGGTGCCACCCACCCACCAGCCTCGCTGTCTCGCTTGCTTGCCTTGCCCAGGGCAGTCCAGTCCATGTGTGTCTGAGGGACTGTAGGTCGAGCGGTCGAACTGTAGTGTCTGGCTCCCTTGCATTTCCAGATCATTCACAGACCTGTCAGTGGACTGTTGGTCTCAGGTGGGACAGAAGAACTGAAGAAGATTCTAAAATAGGCAAATCCACATTCTGTTCTGCTGACTGTAGCTGCGCCTGGACCTGGTACTGTTATTTAACATGTTGAAAAAATCTATTTTTGTTGATGCACAGAAGTATGTTTTTAAATTTTTACATTTTTAAATTTTTATACAAAATAGCAAAAGCTCTGCCATCAGGCATCTTTTCTAGTAATAATCTGGCCCTCACTAGGCATCGGCTTAAAATCTAGGCAGACTGGAACTGCAGTGCCAGCCACAGTACTTCCTCATCAAAAGTATCCCAAAAGTGACTTGTTTTATATTCTTACAATGTGGTGTTGCCTGTAATGTTCCATCACATGTCTGATATCCCACATTTATGTATTAATGTAAAAATTTAAAATATACTTTTTACTTCTTCTGATTTTTGGTAATCCTTTAATTAATTAGGAACTGTTGCTGCAATCAATATAAATTCTTCTTATGAACTTATGCCCTTAGTTACATTGTGAACATTTCCACCCGTTACTTCAAGCAAGCAACCCCTAATCTTACTTGATCTTGCTTTTGCTCACTTCACATGCAAATATGCTAGAAGATAATAAATAAATGCCACAGAAAAGTCTGTGTTTATTCTTAAATGGAACCTCTTATATTTTCCAAATATTTCCAGAAATATTTGTTTTGTTTATGATAATCCATAATGCTTGAAATTATATTTAGAAAGCTGCAACTTTTGAACTATTAGACCTAATAAATGAAGTTTTTTTTTTCAAATAAAAGCTTGACATCTGGTCAAAATAACAGGATTTAAAACATGTTGTGAACCATTTTATGTTTTATTAAATTGATATATGAAAGTTGTGGCAATAATATATATTAATACAGACTATATTAATCTTAGACAGTTCAGTGAAAAACTTGAGTTGTTAAAGAGGGAACTCTTAGCTTGTCCCATTGCATTACTTGACTTGGCACTCTAGCAGTGGAAGTAACTAGAGGGGCATTCCCACAGGATAACCCATAGGAAACATTTAGTATGGGGTGCACTCCAGTACCAGGTGCAATCCCCAATCAGGAAAGCAGTCCTTTGAACTTAACTCCTCTACTATATCTCCCTGCTGGAATTCTTCCTATAGTGAGTGCCCCAGTGACATTCTGGCAGAAAATTTGGCAGCATACGGTAAGCCCAGTGATGCGGAAGGCTGAAGCACCTAGCGCTTTTACCTCAGGCCACGATGACCCGGTTTTGGAAACAGACACAGGCTGTTCAGGGGTTATCTTGGGGAGGAAGGATTGAGCATCCCAATGGACAACTATCCTCCGTTGGATAGGGGGATACTGTGAGCTGTTGATTGTCTGCCACCTGGAGGTGCCTAGGTGGCAGCACAGCTTGGGCACACACACCAACCAATCATGGGAGTTTGAGGATGTCTCAACAGAGGTAGAACTCACCCATCATTCCACTGAACCTTGTGCAATCATCGGATGAGAAAACCAGGAAAAACCTATGACACCTCTATCACTCTTAGAGATGCAGTGAAGTTAAACTCTTACTAGCATAGTAGAGGTGAAGTGGCCCACCTCCTCTTGACATATAGCTATTCAAAGCATCCATTGAAATGCAGTACTTCACCACTTCAAATTATAATGACTTTGTGTTATGATGACTGCGTTACTTCACTTTACTTTCTTTTAAAGACAAAGTGAGTGAGCATTGTAACAGCCCACATATCACATGGATCACAGTCTGCAGGGCACATGCTTCAGGCAGGAAGTTAATTGCAAGAAAGTGAAATACTTTCACTTTCACCTTTAAGTAATGTGGGAAAGAGCTGTGTTTAAGAGGAGACAGAGATAGTAAAAACATAAACCCACTTTGAGAGAAGACAGAGAGATAGCAAAAATATAAACCCATGTCTGTCCCTCTGTGAGGTAGGAGGTAATGGTGCCATGGAAGCACCATCTCTGGTGGCACCCCACCAGTGCCCCCCCACCAATGCCTCCACCTGCCATGGCCCTGCATCAGTGGTTCAGCAGGAAGTGAGGAGGACCTCAGCAGTCACAGTTGCAGCAGTAGCAGCAGGTTTCACCACCCTGGCCCCAGACGAGCACCAGCAGCAGCTGGCAACAGCATCTGGGCCCCCGCCTGTGCCTGGTCCTCCCCTGCAGCTTATTAGTGTGGAGTTCTTCAATATACTGCCTGCAGACACCAGTGTAGTGAAATGCAATCTGTGTGGTGAGGTGGTGCACCATGGCCCCAAGGGAAATCATCTGGGCACAGGTGTTCAGCGCATCCACCTATACAACCACCACCATCAGATTGGCAGGCCAAGCTTGTCGAACAGGGCAGGAATACACCTCTTGGCCCTGCTGGGCAACAGGTAGCAGCATGGCCTCCACCTGCAAGTGGTGTCAAGCAGGGTGGGCCATGGAGCAAGTGGCTGCTCCACAACTGGCAGGTGACAGCGGCAACCCTGTATGAATACCTGTCATACATGCCAATTTGGGCCTGATGTGAAGTGAGTTGGACCATGTGAACCACTGGATTGACAATGTGGAGCAGCAGTTGAGCTCATGGAGGTGCACCAACTCCAAATAATGGGCATGCTTCAACTGCTGCTCTCACACCATAACATTGATCATTAGTTTTTGTTTGTCCTTGCATCCACCATCTTCTCCATGAAAAGTAGTTTGTGACGTTGCCCTTATCCGTCCTCCTCTATTTTCAAATTGTGCACATCTCTTTTTCTGAAAGATGCTACCCTCTTGTACATTGTTGATTCCTTTTGATACTTGATAGTTTCTAATATGCCCCACTTTCCTTGCGGTCATACACATTAAGCTCTAGACTCTACAATATTTGGGAAACTGGTTAACTTGTTGTCACGGGTTGAAATTGGGGCAGTACTCATGTCATCAGCAACTTCACTACCACTGGTGGGGCAACAGCATCTCCAACCATGACTGAAGCTACTCATGGTGCTGTGAAAACATAGTCAGAGAAACCTTTACTGGCATTAGCTATGCACTTCTGCTGTATACTACCACACTCACAGCCACTCTTACCACTGGCAGCAGTGCCGCCAGAAGCATCTTTGCATGCATGTCTCTTTGCAGGCATTTTTGGGATTACACAGAAAATTCACAACAAATTGAGATTTCTGAAATTTGGGGTGGATGGGAAGCCAAAAACAACTGTGGCTTACAGATGCAGATTGGGCACTAAACAGATGCAAAACACAGATGCAGATTGCACACTATAAAGAGATGCAACCACACAGGCACAAAACACCTTAACCAGTGGTCACAAAATCCCAAACTGGAAAATAAATGATACCTTCTGTGGGTTGGGGGCTGCAGTAGCAGTCCAGTAGCTAAACAGAAGAAAGCAGTAAAAATACCACAGATGGATAACTGATTCGAGTGCAGAAATTACTGTGTGGTATAAAATGTGTCTGACCTGATGACACGCACACACACACACACACACACACTACAGGTAATGCAAAGAACATTTAACAGTGCAGTACACTATGGGCCAGATATTCAGAAATGCGCCAAAGGCCAGTGCAAGTCCAGCGCAGCACAAAACCAATGCACCATAGTGCAATGAGTGACATATTCAGAGGTTGCACATGCCAAACTGCACCAACACAACATGGCTGAATATGGCACAGTTGCTCTGTGCATGCAATGGTGAATGCAACATGGCGCAACCACAGGTGCGGCCATGGGCAACCACAGTGAGCCATAGGCAGACACAGAAGTCCCAGGGCAATCATGGGAGTAGAGCACCACAGCAATGGGGGCACAGAGTGGAGACCCAGAGACAGAGCCAGGGCAGTGGAATGACAGGTCACAGGAGGCCACCACCAGCAGGGCATATAAGGTGACACAGGTACCCAAACCCCACCCCAGAATACAACAGTGGCACAGACAGGAGGCAACAGGGTGCCAAAGGGGATGGAGGGCCACCACATGGCCCCCACAGGAAGCAGGCCGTGCCCCTCCTGCAGATCCAGAAAAGGCCAGGCCATGCCACACCCAGGGACATGCAGCCAAGCACACACACCGCCACACCACCCTGACAGCCTCCCAAGAGCACCCCAAGGCATGGCCAGCAACCGAGGGAGGGCACCACCACCATGGGACACACAGCAGACACAGCAGTGATCCACAGTAGCACAGCACGTGCCCCAACACATGCACACCGCACAGACAGGCACTGGTCCACTGCAGCATGGCTCCTCACACCACCTGAAAAGCAGACACAGGCAGGTAAGTCAAAATAGAAATGTATTCAAAATAACTATATACAGTAGCAAGGGGTGGGAAAGGGTAGGATAGTGAGGAAGGGACAGGGAACAGGGACTGTACAGTGGGACGAGGACTGGTGGGGAGGTATGGCTGTGGAAGCAGGGGATCATTATGTAGGTCTAGCAGAGCCATGTCCTGCACCCCTGCTGCTGTTGGTGCCTCCTGACCACCAGGTGCAGCCACTGAACCTGGAAGACAGCCTCACATTGTTGTCGAGGTCACCAGGCTTAGCTGCCTCAGGAGCCTGCAGTACAGGGCCTCCTTCATCATTAGCAGACACCTAGGACAAGGGACAGAACAGGTGATCAGTGCAATGTCCCAAGGAACACAGTCCAACCACAGTGCGTACCAGGCAGGGGAACACACACCCTGGAGGGCCCATTCAGGCCACCCACAGAGGCGCGGCCAATGCCTTCTGGTAAGGTGGCACACCACCTCAGTGCACAGTGGTGGTCCTCACTGCACAGTGGATATCTGACTGTGCCATTGTAGTCACATGGCATAGTGCCCGACTGCACCAGAGCAACATCAGTGGTGGCTGTGTGGACACCCACCACATCAGCAGTAGGCACACCGTGACCAATGGATGCACCACAGTGGTGGGCACCACACACAGTGTCACACAGACAGCTGCCACGGCACATGGCATAGGTAGCCATACTCACACCCATGCCCCTGTCACCCCCACTGATGGTGCACAGGACAATGTCAGTGCCTACCTGCCCTCTGTGTCCCCACTGGTGCTGGAGCAACTCCTCCTCCTGGGCTGCTGCAGCCTGGCACCCCCAGCACCACCGACATCTGTCCTCAGGTCCTGGGAATGGAACAGAAACAGGTACACATCAGTAACCAACCACAGCAGCTTCCCACCGCCCCCACCTCTTCACAGGGTAAGCCACTGCTCGACACCTCCCACAGAGTGACGGCGCAACGCAAGTGGTGGAGGGTGATGCCACACTGTACTGTGCATGATGGAAGTACACCACCTGCAGGACATGCCAGGCAGCTTAGCCAACACCACAGTTCAGCACCAGGGCACACATGCATGATGGGCCTACTCACTGGCTGTGGCACAGCCCCATGCCAGACGATGACTCCAGCCTCCGGAGGTGCTCTGGTCCCTCCACAACAGGTCCCCATACTGGTGGTGACACTGTTCCTCACTTCTGGCCACCTCTGTGCGCTGCATGAGGGCATCAGCAATTGCCTGCCACACAGCCACCTGGGGCTGCTGCAGTGGTGCCTGCCCAAACAGCTGGGTGTGTGTGGCTGGATGCAGGCCACAAGGTTGACCAGCACCACCTGCATTCAGTAGACCTCCTGTCCATGTCACTGCTGTTGCCGCGCCATCACTGTGGTATGAGCCACTGAGCAAAATGGCAGCACGAGGTGCAAGTGGCCAGTGCATGTGCCAGATGCATGGGCTGAGGGGACATGCGCTGTGTCAGCCCATCACACAGTCACAAAATGTGCAGCATGGGCATGGCCAGGCAGGGTCACAGGTATGAGGTACACCCAGGAGCAGAGGTCACAGCAGGGATCAGGGATCAGCCGCTGCACAGTGTGCACGCGCAATAACAGTCATGGCTCACCATGCGCCATGGTCCCTATTGTGCAATGGGCACACAGTGCACAATAGGTGGGAGCACACCGACCAGCGATGTGCACCGCGGTCCTGTGCAGTGTGCATGTCTTCAGCATTGTGCCGCGACTTGCTCTGGAGCAATCTCATTGTGCACAGGGCAAATTTGCGATATTCAGCAACCACATGCTAATGAGTTCATCAGTCAATCGTGATGCACTGGGAAATTAGCATGTCATTACCAATTGCACCAATGCTCACTTGCATGCGGCACTACAAAAGCACCATGGACTGGCACTGGCAATGGACCGTTATTGCAACAATCTGAGGTAAGTTGTGCATCCTGCTGGGGACACTGAGCCCAACAAGCATAGCAAGGGGATGGATTAGGGTGCTGCTGACACTGACACACTGTGCTGTCCATGTCCACAGGTAGCAACATGTCGGAATATCAGGAGGGTGAGGAGTGTGGGCCTGCTCGCAAGTGCAGGTCCAACTTCACAAAGGCAGAGGCCCTGTTTGAGGCCTACCTCAAGTCAGTGTAGGACTGCCCCAAGAAGGTGGGCACTGATAAGTGGCACACCAAAGAGAAGGTGGAAGCCATCTGTGCACCCCAGAAAACCACTGGAGGTGGGCCGGCTGATGCACCACAGCTCAAGGCGCAGGAAGAGTTGGTGGCAGCCACCATGCTCCGCAGCACTGTGGGTGGCAGCCCATCAATGCATGGTATGTATGTTGGACATGCACAGCATGCAGTGGCTTTGTTGGGGGTAGGGGCCTTATGGGGAATGGGGCCTTGCATCACTGACACATCTGTTTTTCTTTCAGCACCATCATGCCTGCATATAGAGGATGGGGCACCAGCAGCAGCCGTGGAGGCAGGCCCAGCCCCAGAGGACCAGCCAACCACCTCCATGGGCATCCGGGGCCTGATTGGCTGCAGCACACCACCACTGTCCAGCTGGATGTCCTGGGCATGGGGTCATGAGGCCCTGGATGTGTTTCTACAGGATGCCAGTCTTAGCGTCCTCTGCATAGAGACACAGATTGGGGTGGGGTCCGCACCAATGACGACCTGACCATAATCCTGGACAGCATGGGTGGTGCTGTGGGGAGTCACCCATACCAGACACCATCACAGGCAGTGCACCCAGTGGCCTGACGGTGGTGGGACAGCTGTCTGCCACCACTGCAGGTGCTGCTGTGTGCGCTGCCACAGCAGTGCCATGTGGTGGTGGTGGTGTGGCCGCCAGGTGCTGGGCAGCGCTCAGCGGCCGGATGGGCAACAGCAGCAGGGGCCACAGGGCAGCCAGATGTGGAGTCTGCTCCAAGGGTGCCTGATAGGGACTTCACCCCATGAGGACCCCATGGAGCAGTGTCCACCTGAGCGGGGCTGTGCAGCATGGTCATTCACTGCAGAAGGGTCGTGCCCTGCCCAGGTTCTCCTGTGTGCTGACCCATTGGCAGAGCACACCTGTTTGCTGCAGGCCTCCGTGAAGCAAAGGTGCTGCTTGCCATTGAGTTGCATGCACTGAGCGTGGAGGTGTGCCAGGTGGCCGAGCAGCACGAGGCGGCACTGCATATCACTAGAAACAGGGAGGTACCCAAAGACTGGAGGATAGCAGATGTAGTCCCCTTATACAAAAGTGGGAACAAAGAGGAAGCGGGGAACTACAGACCAGTCAGCCTCACCTCGGTAGTGGGGAAGATCATGGAAGCACTACTGAAGGAGAGATTGGTGGAACATCTGGTTGTCAATGGACCACAGGACCCAAGGCAGCATGGTTTCACCAGGGAAGGTCATGTCAGACTAACCTCATTGAATTTTTGACTGGGTGACTAGGAGGTGGATCGGGAGGGCAGTGGACATGGCCTATCTGGACTTCAGCAAGGCCTTGCCACTGTGCCACATAGAAGACTACTGCACAAACTGGGGAATATGGGTGTGGGCAGGACAGTAGTGCAGTGGGTAGGTAACTGGCTGGGCAGCAGGACACAGAGGGTGGTGGTAAATGGCTGTCACTCCACAGAGGGAAGAGTGACCAGTGGGGTACCACAGGGATCAGTGCTGGGACGGTACTATTCAATATCTTCATCAGTGACATTGCACAGGACCTATAAGGCAGAATTTCACTGTTTGCTGATGACACAAAGCTCTGTAACAGAGTAGACACACCAGAGGGTGTAGACAGAATGAGAAGGACCTGCAGAAACTTAAAGAATGGTCAGGGGTTTGGCAGTTGAAATTCAATGCAAGGAAGTGCAAGATAATGCATATGGGGCACAAAACCCTGGCACAATATATCAGTTGGGGGTGAGGATATAGCATGCACCAAGCAGGAAAGGGATCTTGGAGTTATCATCTCTGATGACCTCAAGGCAGGAAACAGTGTGACAAGACAGCAGGTAAAGCAAATAGGATGCTGGGATGCATAGGCAGGGGCATCACCAGCAGGAAAAGGGAGGTCATAATTCCACTATACAAGACACTAGTGAGGCCGCCACCTGGAGTACACTGTGCAGTTCTGGAGACCTTACCTACGTAAGGACATAGACAGGGTAGAGAAGGTTCAGAGGAGGGCAACAAAGATGGTGCATGGATTGCATCACAAGTCCTATGAGGACAGGTTGAAGGCACTGAACATGTACTCCCTGGAGGAGAGGAGGAGAGGGGATATGATAGAGACATACAAGGTATCTTACAGGGAGGAACAGGGTGCAGGACTGCACTATTTTTAAGCGAAAAAGATGTTCCAGGACTAGAGGGCATGGGATGAAGTTGGAGGGAGGACGATTCAGAGGAAGCGTGAGGAAGAATTTCTTCACAGAACGGGTGGTGGACAAGTGGAACACCCTGCCAGAGGAAGTGGTGGGGCTGAAACAATCACGGGATTTAAGAATGCATGGGATAGACATAAAGGAATTCTGGAGGTCAGGGTAAGGGCAACAGACTTCCTGGAAAACATAAAATGAACTTACAAACTTAAATGGGCAGACTGGGGCCATAGGCCTTTATCTGCCGACACTGTCTATGTATCTATGTATGTATCTATGCACAACTCCTGGTGGCTATACAGCACTTGCAGAAGGACACAACCGCATACCAGGATCACATAGCCAATGCAGTCATGGATGACCTTGTACCGCTGGCTGCCACAGGGTGTGGCCAGCCACCACGGACACAATGTAGTACACTTTCCACCCCATGATCCCAGCGTCAGGCCACACCTCCTGTCGACACCTGGCTCTGCTGTTGGCATCCCAGGCATGCCTGGGGTGGGCCTGTTGCGCCTACACACCCCTGCATGGACCAGGTCATGGTCCCACAGTACAACCCTGGGGGCTGTTGCAACACCTCCTGTGGCCGATGAGCAGCCTGTGCCTGCCAATCAGCCTTGGTGCAGCCCCCCCATGGCCACAGTGGCCATGGTTCTGCATGGCGGTCCTGATGTGCGTGCCACCCTGACCACAGTCTGCAGCCACTGCCCTGTGCGGCATGTGTGGGTGTGTGTTGTGTGTGTGTGACACTGGTGTGGCACCTGTGTGTCACTCCGCATGCTGCTTGTGTGCATGCCTGCCCAGCCTCTGGCCCGTGTGGCATGGGCGTGATGAGGGCAGTTCTTCACTGGTTGCACCTGTGCACCGGTGCAATGCCTCTGATCCCCGCCATTAGCCAGCGCCTGGTCGCATGGGTGCATTGTGTGTTTCTGTTTGCTGCTGTGTGCAGTTGTATGTGGATGTGTGCCACTGACTTCCCTACCCCTGCTGCACACCTCTGTGTGTGCATGCCCATTGCCATGCACTCCCGTGCCTGTGTGCTGTACCTGTGTGTGTGGCCAGTGCATGGGTTTGGTGCCACTTACCTGCATGCACCATAGTGCTCTTATGTGATGGTGTCCCGATACTGCCGTGCCATCCTCTGCAGTCTTGGGTCCCTCTGCCCAGTGGGGAGCTGTCCACCACTCTCTGGCCCATTGCCCGTCCTCCCACTACTGTCGCCCTCATCAACCTCGACAGCTATCCCACGGTCAATGGCCATGTTGTGCAGTATGCAGCAGGCCAGGAATAGGCCACAGGCTTTCGAGGAGCAGTACTGTAGGGCACCATTAGACCTGTCTATGAAACTGAACCGTGCCTTCAGCATCCCAAATACAGGCTCAAAGATGTTTTGTGTGCTGGCGTGTGCCTCATTGTAGTATTCTTTGGCTGGGGATGCGCGCTGATAGGGGTGAGCAGTCAGGGTCTCAGTGGATAGGCGCTGTCTTCTGTGTGGATAATGACATGGTTAGCCCTGCATCCTCCTTTGCTGTACCCTTGCATGTCCCTGGCACCTCGCCAGAACACCTACCCTGCCCTCCCCATCCCATGGCCTGTTCTGCCTGGCACCCTTGCCTGTCCTATACTCACCCACTAGGTGTCCCGTGGGGATGTCCCCATGCTCAAACCTGTGGCACAGCACAGAGCTGTGCCAGATGGATGCATCATGTGCACTCCCAGGGTGTGTGGCACAGACATTGGTGATGCACCCTGGCATCGCACACAACCTGGCAGTTCACACGTGGGAACTCCTTCCTATTCATATAGGACACACCTCAGAGCCAGGTGATGTGCAGATGCCCAAATGAGTGCAGTCAATGACCCCAAGCACGCCATGCATGTGTGCTATCCTGTGGAAGTCCTGCATGGTTGCTGTATGCTCTGCCTGTGTGCTGGGGAATGGATGTATTCTGAAACATGGCAGCAGAGCATTGAGGAACTGTGTGAGGAGGCATGATGTAGCCAACTGGGTTATGCCTGTGATGTCCCCATTGGTCTCTGGAAGGTGCCCATGGTGAGCAGGCACATGACAGCTGTCGCTTTGTCTCTACAGACATTGCATGGCTCCGTCTTGTGGTTGCTTGCATCTCCTCACTGCACAGCTCACAGGGCTGCCTCAGAATGGCCCTGTTCAGATGGTACTGTCCCACAATCTCAGTATCTGTATAGTTCTCGAAGGTGGTGCAGGCACGGTACCACCTGTTTCAGGTGTACCACGGACGGCCCTTCCATGGTCTGTCGCTGTTCCCCATGCCCCTCACACCCTTCATTATGGCCTCCATTAGGAAGGGTGCACTATCCATGGCCCCTGATGTCCTGTGTCTCCTGCGTGGCCAGCAGCTGTGGGCTGTATGCCACCTGGTGCACTGCATGGCACTGTTCCTGCCTGTTCCTCTCACTCTCTTAGCCCCTGGCTCACTCTCCACTGCCACCTCTGTCCCTCTACCCTTGTGGCTGCCTGTGACAGTCACTCTGTCCCTCACTGGCTCTGTCTCCTTGCTCTGTCTGTTTCTCTGTCTGTCCAACATCTCTTGCCACTCTCTCTCTCTCTCTCTCTCTCTCCCTCTCACCTGGTGCAAGTGCTGTCTGTGTGCTTGTGCCCTGTATTTATAGGCTCAAGTCTGCTCAGCACATTCAGGTTTTGCTATGCACTTGCGCCATGGTTCCACGGTTGAATATCACACTGCACTGAATATTCATGGGCATGCCCCTGCTCTTGTGCATGCATTCATTATAGTTGCACATTGAACAATGAGATTTGCACTGCACAATTGGTCCTGCTGAATATCACTCCTGGTGCAAGTCTGCACTTTCACCGCACAATTGGTTACGCCATGTGCAACTGCTTTGAATATCCCAACCTATATAAACAATCTTTTAAACAGAGTGAAACAATGCACTGCACCACAACAAACAGAAAATAATTATCAAAATTACTTCAAGTATTACCGGGTGTACATGAACACACAAATACTAACACACACTACTAGTACAAAACAGAAAGACTGCCTTTCTCATGTGAATCTCACCCACTACAAATACACCCTCCCTTGAAGCACACTTCAACAGTGTCTGTCAGTACACAGGCTGAATATGCTAAATTAACATTAAAATGCACACAAAACAGTCAACACTTGGTGATCTAAGCACAGGAGGGTTTTCTACAGTCGTACTAAACTTGGAACAAAATAATTCAATCAAAAGTGATTTTTAAAACTTTTAATGTTTTGATGCTCAGAGCTCTGAGCACAAACTGTCTCCAGCTTCCCACTACACACACTATGCAGAACTGAGGCTGTGCAAGACAATATAGAGCCCATGTGACCTGCAATCCCATTAATCAAAGCAAAATTTGCCTCAAATATCAATAAACAGGCAAAGCAAAGTGAAGTCCATCAAATCAATGGCACTTCACCTCAAAATTAAGGGAAGGCTGTAATACCAGGCAAAGTAATGAGAAGTGCATGGAAACAATGTACTTTGTGTTCAGATTTTATAGGAGGAGTGATTTGCTTCGCATTGTGGAGAACTACATGGATTTGGGATAATACACGAGTGCTCCACATAGCAAGTGGGAGCACATCGCCTAGCCTCTAATCATCATAAGTGATGGCCCCAGGACCTCCCGGTTCTGTTCTAAATGGATTCACATTGGTGCAACAGCAGGAGGAGCAACGTCGGGACTAGGAAACCGGGTGGATACGGGGTCCAGTGGCAGGTAAGAGGTGGCGATAGGCTGGGCAGAAATCTGTCTCCCAAAAAAAAAATAATTAAGGGCATTCCAGATCTGATTGCATTGCAGGTTTTAAGGGTGGCATCATGAAAATACAAAAGACCACACACTATTTGCACAGCACAGAAAATTATAAAAGTTCATCACTTGTGGAGAAAATGGTACATAATATATAAGGTCATCTCTTGTTGGGTAAGTCATCTGCAGAAACTATTTTCCAGTGATCTGTACTATACCAGTTAAAAGCAAGCATTTTTCAATGCCGAATATGCACTGATGTTGTACCACGCCTTGCTTGTACACATTGTTACTGTATATTTATCAGGGACAAACCAGATGAGATGCAAATCTCATTTTCAGTGGTGTCCTGCTTTTATGCATTTTAGACTGTATTTACCCAGGATAGGCCAGCTGACAGGCAATATGTAATTTTCAGTGGGCTCACATTTTACCAACATTTATTTTTATGACCTGACATTATGATCAACAGCTGTTAATCCTTGGATCCCCTAATACTTTTGGGCCAAACTGGGATATAGCACTTTGCAGTGAAGAAGACCCTGCCCCTTTGTTCTGTTTAATTAGGACCATTAGAGGAATCAATTTTGCCAGCAACAGGTAGCTTGGGAGAATGCCTACCATCTGAGGAAGACTTTGGCAGTTGGATGGTACTAACTATAGGCTTAAGCTGTACACCTCCTGCTGCCACTGGCCTTCCAGTTGGCGGGCGCTGGCTGTTACCTAAAGCATTATACTGTGGCCTTAGATTTTGCATTTGATCTAGCCATTATGGCATTGAAGTCTTCATTTATGCTGCCTTACAAATGAAAAAGAGAACACCCAAAATGTTGCAGCATTTCAGAAATCAAGAAAGTCTCCTGCATCTTTTCAAGACACTGGTAACAACAAGTAATAACTTTGGTAAGAAATCAGCACACCAAAACCTCTGCTAGCCTTGTGAATGCAAGACATAGAAACATAGAAGTTGATGGCAGATAAGGACTGCCAGGCCCATCCAGTCTGCCCATTTCTTTTTCTATCTTATAAATGTGCCATTGGCCTCTGCTCTGTCAGTGGCCTATCTATTCATACTCATCTGTACTGCTCCCTTATGCCTATCCCATGCCTGTTTGAAGCCCTGCACTGTATTCATAGCCACCACTTCCTGAGATAGGCCGTTCTATGCATCCACCACCCTTCTGTGAAAAGAATTTCCTCACATTCCCTAAATCTGCCTCCCTCTAATCGCATGCTGTGTCCTCTTGTCCTGCTATTTTTCTTATATTTAAACATGTTAGGCTCTTTCACCTTATTAATGCCCTTAAGGTGTTTGAATGTTTCGATCATATCACCTCTCTCCCTCCTTTGCTCAAGGGTATACATATTGAGCTCCGTTAATCTGTCCTCATATGTCTTCTGATGCAGTTCCTGCACCATTTTGTTGCCTTCTCTGGACTGCCTCAATTTGGTTAATGTTCTTGTGAAGGTGTGGCCTCCAGTACTGCACAGTACTCCAGATGGGGCTAACTAGTGTCTTGTAAAGAGGGATTATTACCTCCTCTTACGACTTCTGATACCCCTACTATACACCCTAACATCCCCTAGCTCTTACCTACTGCTTTAGAGGTCTGCTTGGATGATTTCAAGACACCTGACAAGCTGAATTATAAAATTGTTATTGGTCTTGCCTGTTTGTAACCAACAAAACAAAAGATAGCATAAGAAGCAGGAGCTACCCTTCTTAAAGAAACACCAGACTGTTTGCTTTTTAAGTGAGAAACATCCATAACAGTCTCAGGAGTGTTCCACCAGATTCCAATCAGCATAAAAAGATCTCAGAGGATGTTTCCTAAGTGAAAGTTGCAGAAGGACTGGGCAGTGATATAATACTCTGTGGTTCTTTGAGAGCGATATTGTTTGACACAGTAGGACAGTCAATAGCCCTGTTTACATGGTCATTTTGCATCAGGTAACATGAGCACTCTGGTTGCTCCAGTGCAAATGTGACCATGTAGACACACACTGATCATGGTGGGCCAGTCAGTAACATGCTCCCAGATTCCTGCAAGCTGGGAACACCGGAGTAGAGGCAGCTAACAGTGGCTTCAATTGCCGTGGTGAACTGTGTGTGCCACTGCAAGCCTGCAACCTGCTCAGTGGCTCATGATACATCAAGGTGATGTCCAGCCTCCCAATGCATGGCCCCTCACCATCGCACATTGGAGTGATTCAGATAGGGCTGTGTAGACAGGCAGACCGTCAAGTCATGGGTGGTCAGGACTGTGCTGTTGCGGGTCAGAATTTAAAGTGCTACTGCCCTGTAAACACTGCTATAGTTTTTATTATACAATGTCAAGGACTTTGTCATTTGCCATAGTTCTGTCAGGATGAGTGGAAACAATGAAATCATGCAGTGAATATTTTAAGGATTGTGGACAATGTCGGTTGGGTTGCAATTAAATTATTTTACTTGGTGCCAGAACAGAATAAGTGGTGTTAGACCATAAGAGTGCATGGACAGTATAGTGAACTTCTGGTATATAAAGGACTTTACTTGTTTTAAAGCTCGAAATCCTCACAGATCAATTGAATTCAATTCAGCTAAAAAGGTCTCTTGTTTTTCTGTGGCCGCTACAAAGAGCTTAAAATGTCAGTATTATATGATTGGATTTGCAGGTTGTTTTTTTGTTTGCTGGTTGTGCTGCCAGAACCATTTCATGAGGGATGCAGTAAGCTGCATCTGAATATTTTACATTACCTTTTAATAGTGTAACTTTCAAGCACAAATTGCAGAAATGTGTGGAGTCATGGCATGAAGCCTCGTAGGGCATAGGAAACTCCCCCAATGTACTGTATGTCAAAGAGTTTTACAAGCAATTAATAACTGCATCAGCCATAAGATGAGTTCAGGATGTTAAGGGAGATGGAGGGATATCAAATAGTTAATTATAGAATGTGTCTTAAAAATCCTCCAACCTGATTGGCTGACAGGCACCTTTATCCATGGTAAATCCTGTGACATACCAATGGGTAAAAGTGTCAGTCAGTCAAATCTGCCAAAAATCAATGTGGCCCTGAAATCAAAACAAATGCTGCCATCTTATATCGCTGCTAAATGGCAACTCGTGCTATAACCGCTGAACAGCTTGCTTGAGCGAGTGACACGTCACTATTAAACTGACTGCAAAATGTGTGTTTCTCTGACTGTTCCTGACCAAACAGTGGTTAGGTTTCTGCTTCCACTGTAACTGAGTTATGTTTAAAAAAATCACTTGAAGTTGTAATATCAACAGTCACTGAATGCTGCCTGCTGCACACTGGTACAGTCTCCCTAGTGCGTACCTGTCAAACATTTTTTTGTTTGTTTTTTTAGTCACCTTTGACTCTGTTTCCTCCCAACCATCAAATGAATCCTTGCAGTGAGAACTCCTTTGAAAAAATAAATAAATATTGGTAAAGTCTAAAGCGCGAATGTTATAAATGGCTTCCTTCCCCCATCAGCTGCGGATACTTGTGTTGAGAAGCCATTGTCATTGCTTCCTCCACCCCAAATCATGCCGCAATGCTAAGGTAAGGCAGCAGCTGGAACCCATCGTGGCAAAGCAGGAGTTTCAAACGTGGAGAAGGGCAAACCACTCCTGAAAAGAACCAACCTGCAAAATAAAGAAACTTTTTTCAGTAGCTCATATGCACCATACCACTCAGTAGTGATTGGCTATAAGAAAAAATACACTTCAACCAGAAATTCAAAACACTGAACCGCCGGTAACCCCTGTTCCCATTGCAGCCACAGAATGTGCACAATCACATGCCACCATGGCAAACAAAAGCACTGCTTCCAAAACAAGTCTATGAAAAACAAATAGGTTGAACCTCATGTACAGGTTGTTACTCTAACCTCTAGGCTATACTGCCCCTTATCAACACCCTAGCAATACAGCACTATTTTTCTGGCACAGCAACAAAGTCACTAAAAATCATATAAAATGGTTGGGGTGGGGATATTTTCTTGATTTTTTCTCCACAAAAAATAGGACATTGTATAATCACAATAAACCACTCCATGGTGTGGGTTATGCTGGGATTTACACACAGCTGACCTGATTTGACCACTCAGCCTACCTGGTATGACCAAGAGGCTGCACCATACACCATGGTAATCCCAACATAACCTACACCCTGTCATGGTTTATTGCTTAAGTCACGTTCAAGATAACACAGTATGTGACAGTGGTGGGATTCACACCTAAGTCTCCACATTCACAGTTCCCCATACTAACTACTGGGCTTGACTGCCTCCAAAGGCTTTTAATAATATTTCTGAACATTTTTTGTATATTTATCTGCTACTTCATTTTAGTTGTCAAAAATTAATTTATGATTAAGCAGGTCGTTTTTGTTTGTTTATTTGGCAGTAAAGGCAGTTAATGTGATCTGTAATAAGACTTGGTACCAGTAATGCATTTAGTGTTTTTCTTCTCACTATTGTTTTGAACAACTAAATACATCACTGTATAAAGTACATGCTGACTTCAAAGTAAAATACTTATCTGGAAATGTATTACAGAACACAAATAACAAAATGCAAAAGGGTAAGGCAGTCTGGTAGAATACCTCTTGCCTCAGATATCTCTTTATCTGAACCTCTTCTAACAGGACAGATCTTTAATCAATATACAGTATATAGCAATCCAGCAGGTCTCCTCTAGCTCATAACTTATCCACCAGTGCCACCAGATAAATTAAGTCTGCTTATTGTTGGGCACAATAAAATTAATTAAGGATGCTTCTGATCCCAGTAGGTTCTAGAGAGCAGTAAACTGTTAAGATTTACAGTTTTAGTTTACTGACAGTACTCACATTTCTATAGCCAAGCTCTATTATAACTCTTGCTGCCAGGCTCCTGTAAGTCTCCTGGGAATGTTTTTTACAGTAAGTCTATCCTCCTGAAATGGGAATAAGTTTATATTTGAACTAACCATAAATATAACAACCCCATGGTCTCATTGGTGCTTACATATTATGACAAGCTAGAAAGTGTGTGATGATTGTTTATTGTTATCTGTGTTAGCTATGGGGTTTTGAGACAGCCTGAGAGCACTCTTATCTGATAATACACATTACCATGCCATCTTTCATTTTCACTTGGGTAGCCATTGTATCAGGTTAACAATGGATGGTTCAGACTTCACATGGACCTATTGGAGGAAATGGGTTGACAGCTGAGCTCTTGAATATTCTGTATTAAATATTCCTATATAGTATACCTGCATTCTTAACAATACAATCATCATAAATGTGCATTTATTGTATTTCTGCATGGCAAACACTGGTTTAGAAAAAGTGTCCTCTGTACCTTAATAATTGCCCTTCCAATTCTTTACCCCTCAGCTTTACTATCTTCCAGTACCCTTGAAAGGAATTGTGTTGTCTTCCAACAAACGAACCGTGCACAAGGATTTAGCGGTCATCTAGCCAAATGAACAAACTTGTTTAAAACAAGCTAAAGCACACGCTTCCTTTGAGAAAGGATTTTGTCCGAAACGCCAAGCGCATCTTGGTGTTCAATAAATGGATTTTAAAAGTTGCTCCGTGTCTGAATTTTAGTGGGTGAGCGTGTGCTTTAGCTTGTTTTAAACAGAATTGTGTTGTCTTCCTGCTTGACTCTGACCAGAGATTGCTCTGTTTAGGCCCAGAACTGATCTGAATGAAAATAATGGAAGGTCAGACCAGCTAGTCAAGAAAGAATCAAGGAAAGGAGACCACAGTGCCTGGCTGCAGCTATAGTTGGGAAGACAGAGTGAGCTGAAGTTGACGAACAGTATAGTGAGTAGTGGGAGGATTGTTCTGGTGGAAACCGGATGAAGAAACATTTTTTTCAAGGCTCCACTCCCAGAAAGAAGGTTAATGGAACCTTATCCCTTGAGCTAACTTTCCAGAAAGGTATATATGAGACATTCAAGGCCTTTGAGAAATCTATTTTTGAGAGGGATACATTTGAGTTATGTCCTCTCTAGGTGTTGTGTTAGTCACCATTTGCCGTTTGCTTCACTGCAGATTTTATTTCAGTGGCACGTGATGGTTATTGAACTTTGTTTACTGCCCACATAGTTCTTAGTGTTTTGCATTATTATCAGACGGCCTTGGGTTGTTGACTTTAGAAAACTGTAGAGTTTTTTACTGTAATTTACTGTAATCTGACTTTTTCCTTTTGCAGAACATACGCTAGACAATATCAGATAGGGATCAGGCATTGCAATTAATTTCCTCAGAGAAACAATGGAGCCCAGCTGCTCCATACGCTCACAATATAGATTATGGGCAGCCCACAAACAGCAGATTGGATCCATGCCCACAGACCCATATACTCCCTGTTTTAAATTAAGTGGCTGAGAAGTACACTGAAACGCTTTAAAATTAATTATATTATCTCCTGCATGACACCAGTTACATAATTGGATAGCCCTGTGAAGTTTTGCAAATGGTACATAATATTTAGTTCTGCATAGCACTACATCCAGCAAAACATGTCCTTGCTAGCTTGAAATTATCAGGGCTTTGTAAGCTTTACACATTTGAATATTTTATGTAGTTAAACAAAACGCTTCTTTTGACTTTAATAGTCCTACCATAAAACAAAGTATGGGCTATAAAGCCTAGAGAAACCATAAGTTTCATTAATAATTGCCCTGGATTCGTTGCATAATTGAATACTAAGAAGTTACTCATTAATATTTGGAGCCACAGCAGCACATTGATAGAGAGCTGAGGCAGTTAAAAATAAAGCTTTGTCCTCTGATTTTTATGGCTGTGGGTGGAGCCTACAGCCACTTCTTGTCCTCAGCTCTAAAATGGATGACTGTGGCATGTTCTGTTGGGCTTTCAGAAGTATCCTTCCGAAAGTCTATCAGAGCTTGAATAGTCCGCCATGGTCAGTCGTTATAGCACAACAACTGCCCTGTTTTGGCTGATACTTCCATATTATGGGATGAGAATGCACATGCATGCCTTGCATGCATGCACAGTTCCACCAACATCAGCATCTTGGGAATAGTAGTACGCCATTCAAAGGAACTATGCATGTGCGAGTGCTGTGCATGCGTAGTTCTGTCACCTCCACCATTTTGAGATGGCACTTGGTGGTGCTCTTTTCACTGAGCTTTTCAAGCTCACCACAGCTGTATTGGCTCTGGCTAGACTTTGTTCATTTTGGGTCCTGATGTGCTGCCAGCAACATGTTAGTCTCTTCTCCCCACAGTTCTAGCCTGTGGGGATCTATGCTGAGCAGGGCCCAAGGATGCAGATGATCATCATATAGATGGCTTGGTGCAAATGCTTTTGTTCCCAATCATCATTCACCATCTTTTCCTCCATACTTTGGCATGGTATGGCCTACATCAACCCTGGGTGTCACAGCATTCCTACAGTGAGAGGCTAGTTTCCTGGCCCTGCTGCATGGGGTCTCTGTGGCTCAGAAGTCACCATCAGTCCTACCTGATTGAGGCACACTGATGAGTGGTAGCTACCTCAGCCCATCTTGTCCCCAGTGATACAACCTGAGACTGCTCTTGAACCCAGTCTGCCTGTATGGCAACATGATGTGCTGTCCTTGGACTATCAAGGTGGTCTTCATGATGTCTGTTGTGAGCAAATTACATAATCTCCCCTACTTCTCTGGACTGGAAGGACCAGGATCAGATGTGATGCAGAGGCAGGGAGAGGCAGTGGAATCCTTTCTTTCTATAATGATGTCTATGATGAAATGGGAGATGGCACTAACATCGGTGGTGACTGCACTGTGCCAGCCATTCCTCTGCAATAGGAGCAGCATGTTCCTGGCTAATGGAAGCAGTTCTACTGAAAGGGATTAAACAGCTCCACCCTGCATGCATGATGCCAGCCGCTAACCCACCCATCTCAGACCCCCAAATTCCTGAGGCCTATTACCTGCTTCCTTACTGTGTGTTCTCACTGTAGGCTAGAAAGCAAATGCTCAGCTGAATGGAGCCCTCCACAGGAGGTAAGCGGCCTACAGGAATAGCAGAGGCCATGGAGGATCTGTGACGGAAACCATAAGGACTTGTAGGTCTACTGTTGAAGGGGCTGCTGGAGCAGCACAACCTGGTTAAATGAAAGAGTGAGGTGAATACTGTGGCAGAGGAGGGGAAAGGAGACAAAAAAAGCATGCAAAAGTTCATTTCTCATTATTCTGATCAGCTCCCTGAGGGCTGTGAGGCTCTGTTAGAGATGGGAGACCAAACAAGACTTAACATGCAAATGGGGAGGGGATACACACACGACAATAATGGCAGAAGGACCATTTCAAACTTATTTTAGGTTTTGCTGCATGTAGAAAAAGTAAGAATAGTTCAGTAACCAGAGAACTCAAATAGTGACCAAGTACACTAGTGGTCATTTGGGTGTTAGTTGAGTGTACGCTAAATATTGCCACGTAAATTAATAGTGAACAGGCTTAAAAGTTAAACTTTTCAGAATTCAATCAGACTGAACAATCATGTAGCATTCAGCTGCAAAATATCCCTATAAAATGGTTTAAAGTACAAGTTAACATCTGTATTAGATCCAAATCATTTAAGTTCAGTTGTGTTTAGCGTCTCTGTTTAGGAAACATTGTTTCCATAAGCATGTACAGTTTTCAGATACACAGCACTGCACTGTATTTACCCATTGAGTTACCTTGGGCAGTGTTCCTTTGAGTCTTCATTTTCCAAAGTCATGAAGGGCTCATGATGGTAATTAAACTGCTCAGTAGAAGAACGTTTACTTTGTGGTGAGCAAATATATTATGCTTAATTTGTGTTAAATATAGTGGCTTTACTTTTCTTAAAATATACTGTGATTTCAGAATCAATGTGGAACCCTAAAATCACCATTTTCAGACTCTAGGACATGAACATGTACACCCTTGAAAAGAGGAGGGAAAAGGTGAGACATAATAGAGACACACAGGTGCACAGAATCAATTAGGTCAACATCTAGCAACTCTTCTTGAGTTTAAATACAGGGACAAAAGGGAGTTTACTAAAGCTTGCTGGGAGAGAGTCAAACAGGATGTCTGTAAGTGGTTCTTCACGGAAGAGTGGTTGATAAGTGAATAAGCTGCCAAAGGAAGTGATACAAACAAACTCAAATCAGCAGCTTCAAGCAGGGATGGAACAGTCATGTGGGATTGTTTGGGGTGGGAGTGCCAGTAACAAGTTGAGAAGTGTCAGTGGGCAAGGCAGAATAGTTAGGGTGGGCAGACTGGATGAGCCATGCTACAAGCCTTTTTCTGTCATCAGTAGCTATGTTTACTTATTTATTTATTTTATTTATATATTTAAGTCTCGGTATTAACACCTTTGAGTCAGAGACTCATTTACAAAGCTCCACATCAAGTGAACAGAATTCAAAATTATTGTACAAGTAAATAGTGTAAGATACAATAAGGCAAGCAACATTGTTTACAGTAATGCAAATAACACATAACAGGTATGAAAATTAACATTATAAATGCAGTTACACACATCAGAATCAAGTAGCAGCCAAAGTTGACATTGTCATCTGGGGCATACAGGGCATTCAGTAAAGTGGATAACACAACAGGAATGACATTTGCAAAATAAATGCAATTGCAAACAATGAAAGACAAGTAGCAGCCAAAATTTACGTTATCATCAGGGGGCAAACAGGGCTGGAGATGGGGGAATAGGAGAAGCAGGGAAAACTAAGTGCAGTCACAGGAACTACTAGCCATGAGATGCTGCCGCAGCTTCGCTTAAAGGGCCCCATTTTGGTTCAGCCAGGACTATAGCAGGGAGGCTATTTAACAAAGCTGGTGCCCTGTACATGAACGACAGCTGGCATTGTGAGGTCCTGCAGCAAGGGACAATGAAAGAGGGTTATGGAGGCACTTCTCATCTTCCTTGGAGTAGCTACAGGTGATGAGCAGCTGCGAGGAGGGTGGAGTGAGACCTAGAGTAGTTTTCTTAGCAAGTAGGCAAGTCTGGTAGTGGAGTCTGCATTTAAGGTTTAGCCAGATAGTCTCGTGGTATAGTTAATAAGTGTGAGTGAGTCTGGGGCTCCAGTAACAAGGTGACAGGCTTTGTTAAGGGCAATCTTTATTCTGTGGAGGGCAGTACCTGCTGCAGAAACATAGATAACTAGCCCATAATCGATGACAGAGAGGATAGAGCTGGTTACTGCCAGCCTGAGAGCATCAGAGGTAATGCAGTGTCGATGTCTGTAGAGAGCCCATTCTAATGTTCACCACTTTGCAGACCTGGTTGATGTGCTCATGGAAGGCTAGGGAAGAGTAGGTATCTCCCGGATAATTAAAGATACTGACTTATTCTAGTGGCTAGACATGGTTATTGAAGATGTTGAGGCATGTCCCTATGCTTTCTTTGTGGGTTTTCAAACACCATAACCTTAGTTTTTTATAGTTAGTTATGAGTTTATGGTCAGAGAACCAGGATTCAGCTTTGGTGAAACACTTTGATGGGTGCCCTTAAGTGGAAGAGGAACTGGAGTGACTTGAGTAGATGACAGCACCATCTGCATAAAGAAGCAGGTTACTGTAGCAGACAAGAGAGAGGAGTTAAGGAAAAGATTGAAAAGAAGTGGGCCCAAGATTGATCCTGTGGGACTCCTGAGTGGACAAGGTGGTTGCTGGAGATGGTATCACAGATTTTGACATGCTGCGTTCTAGCACAGAGATAGATAACTAGGTGGTGACTTCATGTGAGATTCCAATGGTGGGAAGGGTAGCTACTAGAAGGGTATGGTTGACTGTGTCAAATGCTTTTAGTGGTCTATGTACATAGACCCTACAAGGTGCCCATGGTCAAGGGCTTTGTGGATGAATTCAGTAAATTCAAAGAGGGCAGAAGAGGTAATATGCCTCTATCAAAAGTAATATAAGGTAATATGCATTACAGTAACAGTTACTAATTACTTTTTATATAAAAGTAATAAGTAACTGTAACTGATTACATTTCTTTGAGAGTAACTAGTAACTGTAACTGATTACTTTTGAAAGTATCTTACCCAGCACTTTATTCCTGTATGTAATTAACTCCAGGTTGCACCTGAAAAGGGACTTTTAGTCTCAGTGGACCCACTTGGTTAACAAATTCAAATAACTAAATTACAGAACATTTGTCCCTATGGCATAATATATGGGTCAATATTCTCCCACACCTTTTTTAAAATGGGTTCTGCTTTTAGAACCCATCTGTAGGGATGACATATTTACTGGTTGGCACTGTTTATAACTCACCGACAGTGGTTGGCAAACTCCGTTATTCACACGTGACTAACGAACTATGAAAAAATGGAGTTTGCCCAAGCACCTTTCATGGACACTGCGCCAACCTACCCAATGCCACTTGAGCACCTCCCAACTCCCTTCCCTCATGCTGCCAACCCGCTTTGCTGCACTGGAAAACCGCTAAACCACAGACATTTTCCTTGTCATGCACCACACACCAAGTGACGGAAAATTACTTTTAATAAATCTTTTAAATTAAACACAAAAATGGCAAGCTGCTCACACTTTACAGTGGACACTGAATCTGACTGCTTGAAGTTCATTGAAGAGCATGAGAACAAAAATACACTGCAAAAAAAAGAGTGACATCCAGTTGTTTCAAAGTTCCTGACAGAGACAGGTCAGACTGCAGAATTCCTCAACATGCAAATGGGAGAACTGGACACAAAAATAGCTAATTTCATCTTTTCATTAAAAAGGAAGTTGCTCAAATGTTTTAAACATTATTACAAATGTTGCTTCTACAGCATACTTACTTGCACTAGTGCCAGTTTTAAATAGATAGCACTGCCTAGAACCAGTAAATATAAAAAAATAAAACATGGAGAAGTCTGGAAATGTGATTTTATGCACACTCTTTGTGTGTGATGCCAAGATAAACCCCTCGGACTTCACCCTCAAAGTTTATGGGGCAACACACTGCCAGTGTGCATAAAATCCTCATTAACCACACTTCCCATGCATTATTTTATATCTATTGACAATGCTGAGTAAGACAGAAAGAAGTAATTCAATGAGACTTACCATCATTCTTTTCTTTAAGTTCTAACATAGTCAGTGGGGCCACAGGCAAGAGTGTTACTCTTTGGACAGTATTGCCTGATATATATGTAAGTGTTTTAAGATTTTACAAAGAAGTTGGCATTACAATAATTATAATTCTGGTTTTATTACTGGCTGTGAACAGGCAAGTGACTATTTCTTGTTCCTTTAGAGAACCATTCAGTTTCTTTTTAGTTAGTGAACTTATTGCATGAAGCATCAGTGCAAGCAGACACCATATGCATGTACGACATCGGATGTAAGCAATACAACTCAACAGACTGCTCACGTGGCATCCAACTATTGAGAGTGCAAGGGAAAGAGTGGGTCTCCTTCTTTATTTTATCACTGTGAACATCTGTAAAAAATCATTATGTATCTATAATGGAGATGAATGTTTTGGGTAGCTAGATTCTGCTGTGTTGCAATATCTGTATCTGAGAAATATGGAGCTTCAGAAAACTAAGGACACCAACAGGCCTGCAAGTTTGGTTCTACAATAGAACTGAACTCCTTGAACTTAAGGGGCCAGAATTATAAAACTTCGCCCTGTCTCAAACCTAGTTTGCGTGGTACAAAAAGGGCTTTGCACCAAACTGATATTCACTAAAGCCCAGCTTGCACCGCAAAACTGAGTTTGCACCCAGGGCAAAGTCTGAGGGCCTGCAATGCAAATCGGGGGCCTGAATACTGATGCAGTCCCATCAATAAAGTATTTTCTCCTTGCAAGGGCCATTTGCAGAGTTCCCTTGTGTGGAGAAACTACCACTGAGGAAAACCTTCTCTTAACTCCACACATCTTTAGTAGTTGACAGAGGTACTGTGGCTCCCCTTGTCAATTGCCATCCTGAGTAATAAAACATAACTTACCCAGGTGTTCTAGTGGTTCCGCCCGATCTCTAATTGCCATCCTGTAATATGAAACAAATATCGCTGGTAGTCCAGTAGACTCTCCCCACCCTCTTTCTCCAATCACCTCCGTAATATGAAAAATGTCCCTGGTAGTCTAGTGGTCCCTCCCCCAATCTCCAATCACTGTCTCAGTATCATAACAATACATATCCTGGTAGTCTAGTGGTCCCTCCCCAATCCCCAATTGCCATGCTGATATGATAACAAGAATAACCCTGGTGGTCTAGTGCTCCCTCTAACCTATCCCTGATCCCTTCCCACCATACCTTAAATAATTACCCTGGTGGTCTAGTGGTCCCCACTCATCCCCATCTGCCCCATATGAAGAAATACAATTTCCTAGTTGACCTCTTCCCCACCTTGGCAGTACTGTTCCACCACCCTGCTCCTCCATCCTGAAACTGAGGCCAGCAACTGGCACAGATCTCCAACCACCAGCCAGCCACCGACTGAGCTGTCATGGAGCAGGTACTGTATACAGTATGCACCCACTGATTGACAGCTCAGTGTAAACTGTCAGTCAGTGGGCACATACTGTATACAGTATGCGCTAATGGCAGCTCAGTCGATGGCTGACCCTGGTGGTGAGCAAAGGCTGTGCCAGTTACCAGCTCAGTTTCAGGATGGGGAGCACGTGGTGGGACACTACCTGCCGGAGTGGGGGCAGGGGTCCTCTAGACAACAGAAAATATAGCCTTACTTCAAGAAGGCTCTTGCAGTAGGTAATAACCATTTGGACTAAGCTGCTAGGTGCTAGGACCACAGGGAAAACATTAGTTATCAGTGTCTGTCAGGGAGCCGCCCACCCAATGTTATGTGACCAATGTGAATGTGATGCTATATAGTGAGTGGTTCCACATCTGCCCTCCAGTTGTTTTCTGCCATTGACCTGCGCATATTGGACCTCACGGAGAATGCTACTTTGTCAACCACCATTTTGGATGAATATTTCTACTCCTTTTCCTTTGTTTCTTAGAGTATTAGTATTTCTAAGATTCATGCATGTCATTTCCGATGCCTTCTGAATTACATAAAATTAGTGTGACTCCTACGGATCTCAGCTCCCTCACAAGGACAGCCATTCCTTCTGTCTCTTCTTCCTGGACCCAAAGCACAAGACCAAGGAGTGTGAGGCCTGCCAGAGCTTCAACCAGGCCACATGGAAACGCCATCAACAGGCCCTGGAAGCCCATATTTTAAAACAAAAATGGCCTCCACAGAGAAGGAGCTGAAGAAACTCAGGAGTTCTTCCTCTTCACCGAGGGACATCGCAAGATGCTGAAAGACAAGCAGAGACATCAGAACTGGGATTGAAAAGGGAAGGAAAGGGGAAGGGAAATTGTTTAACCAGGAAAGGCACACTTAGCTGGAGCTTGTTTCAGGTGCTATCTGGGAGAACAAGGAAGTTACGTGACTTGCTCAGGGTCACACAGTATGCAGTGAGGCTGATGGGATTCAAACTCAGGTCTCCAGGTTTACAACTCAGTGTTCTTAACCACCATGCTATTCTGCCCACTGGATTGGTCTCCTTCATGCCTGCGACTTCTCTTGAGAACAGTGGACAATGAGATGCCTTCCCAGGGAAGCACCCTCCTGCCAAGTCTGCTTCTGCTGCCACAGATCAGATGTTGGTATCGCCATTGGAGTTTGTCTTAGTTCCAGTGGGAGTCTCCAGGAAACTGGAAACACCTGCTGCCCTTAGGCCCATCAAAACCATCGTGTCTACAGGTGAGTGGCAAGGCCAATAAGTCAACCATTCACTTTTCCAATGATTGCCCGGCCATGACTGATAAGTCTGATGCTGGCTCTGCTGGTGAACTCCTAGTCCCTGCTGATAAGTCAAACGCCGTCCCTCTGGTGAATGCCAAGCCCCGGACCCTTGTCAGGCTTCTACAACATCCTGATGCCAAGGCTCCAGACCAGTTGCTGCCTGTGCTGCAGCCTTCCCAGGAGGGTTCTCCTCTTGGGACACTCTGTCTCTGCCTCCTGTGGTGGACCCTCATGATTCGCCTATAGCCCCAGAACTGGAGGGCAGAGAGCATCCGCCTGTCAATACCACCTTGCTGCCAATGCTGGATTGCCCAACACCAGAGCCTCTTCTGGGCCTTGCCCTGCGCCTAATGTCCCCTATCTGGACCTCCTGCTCCCCAGAGTCTGGGAGGACCTTTCAGCCCTTCAGTGCTAATGCTGGACCTTCCACCTGGAGACCCAATGCTGGATGTCCCTTTGCCACCATTGGGCCCTCTGCCAGCTACCTCAGCAGTGCCATTGGGTCCTCAGACAGGCCCTCAGCTCCTCATATGGGTCCTCCACTGAGCTACCCAATGCCAGGCTACCCAGCGCACATTACCCTTCCTCAGGGTATCTGTCACCAGGATATCTGACTCCAGGCTACCCAACGCCTGGCACCCATGCTTGGTTATCCTACACCTAACTATCCCACTCCAGGATATCCTACACTGGGTTACCCATCAACAGGATACTCAACGAATCAATACCCTGTGCCAGGTTACCCTTCATCAGGATATCCTTCTATTTGTCAACCACCTCCTCCACCTCCACCTCCACCACCCCAGCCTCAGGTGGACTTGCAGGCAATATTACATTCTTGGTGAAATGAAGTCAAGATGCAGTGATCCTCCGAGCTAGACAGGGGTCAGCTGGTGGCTACCCTTTGACGGTCCACTCAGAACCAACGATATGGTAACATTTACCAATAGAGTCTCACCCTTCACCTCTAGTAGGAATGCGACCAGACCTTTAATCTGACCTACCATTCCAGAGAACTCCCAGCAGCCACTGAAAATCCCTCCTAGGGTCGCACAACTTAATCAATTAGCACATTAATTCTACTCATCCTCTACACTAGCCATTCGAGCCCTTAACTACTGTACGTAGCCCAAATGGTGATTTGCCAGAAATCCCTTCTGGGTCAGTTAGAATCAAAATCTGAGGCCCTACCTGACTTGAATTTGAAAGCAGACATAGCTCAAACAGTCAGAACAGCTAGGTCAGCCAGCTACCATGCCCTACGGGCCACCTATGATGTGATGGATGCTTCAGCCCACAGTATGGTACTGCCATGAGCCTACGCAGACACTCATGGCTGAGAATTTCTGGCCTGACACCAGAGATTCAGTCCACCATCCAAGACACTACTTTCAGGGGACCTGTTCTCTTTGGAGGTTACGTCAAGGAGATGATCACTGACTTACAGGACAAAGGCAAAGCCTTGCATTCTGACCAGTTCATGTACAAGCCCCCTACTTAAACCTAAGCAACCATTTCATAGGCAGCAAAGGTGTCAGTAAAAGCAACACCACAACCGACATCAGAACAAACATCAGGTCTCCCATAAGTGCTGCCTCCGGCCAAATCCCAGACAGCCTCCTGAGCAGCACCACCAATTTTCCTTCCATCTCCTGACTTGCAACTGCTCTTTCCACCTCCATCACCAGTTCAGGAGGAACAGGTAGGAGGCAAGTTTGCAAACCACCTACCGGGTTGGTAGGGATCACTTCAAACCTGTGGATACTTCAGTTCATAGCCCAATGTCACACAATAGAGTTTATAGTGAGGCCTCCAACAAACCCTCCAGATCACTCTCATTATCTTCCAGGACACATTCACCTTGTCAAAGAGGAAATAGACTTTCTTCTAAGGAAAGCAGCCATAAAGCCTGTTCCTCTGAACCAGGCAGGCAGGGGTGTAACTCCCACTTCTTCCTGGTGCCCAATGAGATGGACACTGTTTGACCGATCTTGGATCTGAGCCACCAAAACTTGTACATGGAGAACAAGAGGTTCCATATACTGAACCTTCGGGCTTTCTTCCTTGCTACACCAGAAACACTGGCTTTGTGTTCTGGATATGCAGGATGCCTAATACATATCCCTATTTTCCCATCCCACCACCGCTTCCTCAGATTTACATTCCAGGAGGAGCATTTTCAATTCAAAGCCCTCCCTTTGGCCTTTCATCAGCACCCAGAGTGTTCAAGAAGTGCCTAGTGATGGCAGCTGTAGTGTTGCGCCATCAGTGCATCCATGTTTTCAGCACCTCAATGATTGGCTCTTGTCAGCCCTGTCATGGGGCAGTCTGATTATAGTACCTCCCTATCCGCTACCCTGGACCTTTTCAACCAAGTGGGCATCACGGTCATCTACCTCAAGTCCCACCTTCTACCACTACAATGCCCTAAATTCATTGAGGCAATGCTGGATATGGTCCAGGGATGGGCATTCCTCCTCCAGGACAAGGCAGAAACCCTGACATGACAAGCCAGTGTTGTGGCTTCCCATCGTTGGACCTCGGCAAGGCCAGTCCTACACCTACTGCGCTTCATGGCAGCAACCATCCCAACAGTTCACCTAGCCCAACTACACATGCGGATCATGCAGTGGACACTTTGGGTACAGTAGGATCAGAGGAGAGATGACTTGGATCACATGGTCTTGGTCTCCAATCCCATGGCCTCCTGGATGGATGGATGGAGACCATGGATCTCCTTTGGTGGCAGACTCAGGGCAACCTCAACAGTGGTGTCCTTTTCAGCCACCTCCCACCGCCTAGACCCTGATGACGAACACTTCTGTACTGGGATGGGAGCTCACTTAAGGGATCACAGGATGCAGTGGTCCTGGTCTCAGAGAGAACTGCCTCTACACATCAGTGTTCTAGAAATGAGAGCAGTGATGTATACCTTACAGGCCTTCCAGCCTCTCCTCAGACCAGGATCTCTCCTGATCCAGATGGACAACATGTGGGTTGTATGGTATCTGAACAAGCAAGGAGGCTCATGCTCTTATCCCCTAAGTTGGAAAGCAATGTATGTATGATCCTGGGCAATCCAATACAGCCTTCATCTCACTGCAGTGTATGTCCTGGGCGTTCAAAACATCCTAGCGGACAGCTTCAGCTGCACACAAGCCATAGCTCATGAATGGGAACTGAGACAGTCAGTGGTAGAAGAAATCTTTGACCTTTGGGCAGACCAGACCTTGATCTGTTTGCATCCCCATCCAACAAAGCTACCCAGTTTCCGTCATTGCTCCCAGGCATGGTGTTTTCTGGCCAGACGCTGTCTCTCTGTTGGACAGGGAGGTTCTTATATGCCTTCCCACTGTTGCAGAGAGTACTGCTGAAACTGCAGGTGGAAGGGCACACTTGATCCTGATTGCTCCTTACTGGTGGTGCCAAGTAGGGTTCTCTACTTCAGCAGCTGATGGTGAAACCCCTTCCTCTGCCCATCGACCAGCATCTCTTGACTCAGGAGCAGGGAACACTGGTCCATCCAGGTCTCAGATCCTTTCACCTTCATGTGTGACACCTGCTGACATAGCAGCTTCACATTTCTGGAGTCTCTTCTAGGGTGGCTCAGGTGTTAGTGGATGCTAAAGCCATCCACTAGATCCACTTACACTATGAAATGGAAGAGATTTTCCATCTGGGCAATGTCAAGGTTTGGGATCCTTCTTATGCCGTGTACCCAGGTCTTGGAGTATATTCTGTATCTTTCTGACCTTGAGCTAAGCTACTCTGCTTTAAAGGTCCACGTGTCTGCCATTTTGGCTAACCACACTCAGTGGATGGTAAAACATTGGTTCATTTGGAGATATCCAAAACCTTTTGAAAGGATCCTCCATTTGGACCCCAGTTAGGAGCCCCGTCCTCCTGAGATCTGAATTTCATTCTTGAGAAACTTACTCTGCCCCCCACATTAGACCAACTGCGAGTTGTGACATCGCTACCTTTCTTGGAAAGCACTCTTTTTGGTTGCTATTACTTCTGCTCAAGGATTTACTTAGCTTCAAGCCATGATATGTACTGTAAGGATCCTTATTTGATTTTCCACAGAGACAGGGTGGCTCTGCATACAAATCTAAGTTTTACCAAAGGTGGTTTCTGAGATTACTTGAATCAGACCATACACATGCCAGTATATTACCCTGAACATTCTAATCAAGGAAAGCAATTCTACACACCATCTATGTGCACATAGAATTCTGCATTACTTCACTAACCAGATGAAGTCAGTCCACAAAACAGATCAGTTGTTCATTTCCTTTGTGCCCAAAAGAGAGGGTGCTGTGTTTCTAAACAGTGTTTGTCCAAATGGTTAGCAAACTGCAACCTTTTCTGTTATCAGAAGTTAAGGGACATTCAACTGAGGCATGGATGCATCTACTGCTTGTTTCAGAAATATCTCCTGCTGACATATGTGCAGCAGCCACTTGGAGTTCTGTCCACACCTTTACTAAGCATTATAGTTTGAACATTGCTTCTATGTGCAGGAGTGCAGGACTGGCTTTCACCTAGCTGCCCTTCAGGGCTTTTATCCTAGACCCCTGTCTACTACCTTTCCTTGCCTTCCATGTTTCAGACTTGTCTGAATTTGACTGCTTGGGACTCAGTCCTAATGGTTATTACCTACTGTAAGAGTCCTCTTGAAGTAAGATAGTGCATTAACATAAAATCTTACTGTAAAAGTAGATCTTGAGAGATGCTCTTGCCGTAGGTACTGCTTTCACTCCACCTTACACCTGAGGTTTCTACTTCTTCTTCTTCTACATAGATTTTCTGGGCTCCAGGAGCCCACTTTCTTCCCTGTCACACCTTTCTAGGTCTCCGATGGGAGAACTTGAGGTGGGCATGGGACCTCTCACTATATATTGTCATGCTGATGTCAAATCATGTGACATCAGGTGGGTGGTTCCCCACCAGACACTGCTGTTTAAAGTTTTCTGTGGTCCTAGAGTCTGGTGGCTTACTCCTAATGGTTATTACCTACTGCAAGAGCCTCTTTGAAGATATACTGTTACGTAACATTTTACATAACAGTACTTTTTACATATGGGCAGATCTGGGATGGGTGAGTAGGGGACTGCTAAACCACCAGGGTAGTTTTTAAGGTATGGCAGGGAGGATCAGGGATAGGGTGAGAGGACTACTGGACCACTGGGGTTATTTTGTTGTCATAATGGGACAGCAATTGGCAAATGGGAGAGAGGGAGGGACCACTAGACTACCAAGGATATTTATTATTATACCAGGATGGCAATCAGAGATCAGGGAGAGGGAGATACAACTAGATTGCCAGGGATATTTATTTTTATTATACTGTGATGGCGCTCGGAGATCAGGGGAGGGGGAGGAGGGACCACTAGACTACTAGGGATATTTATTGTTATACTGGGACAGCGATCAAAGACTGGTGAGAGCCACTAGACTACCAGGAAATTTTTCATATTACAGGATGGTGATCGGAGAAAGGGGAGGGACCTCTGGACTACCAGGGATAATTGATGTTATTATACCTGGACAGTGATCAGAGATCGGGGAGGGTAGGGACCACTGAATCAACAGGGAATTGTTTTCATTATATGGGATAGTGATAGGAGAACAGGGAGGGACCACTGGATTGCCAGGGCATATTTTGGTCATATTATGAGATGGTGATCAGAGAATGTGGAGGATGCACTAGACCACTGCAGTCTATGCAAATGGGCCCATAATGTGCATGCAAATGGCCACATAGCACCTTGCATGCCCAATGCCCTAGATAGCTTTTGCCAGAGAACAGACAGAACACCAGGAGGAATGAGCTACTGGTATAACTAAAACGCCTACTGCATTATATTGCCCTCCTTCCTCCCCACCCTAAACCAGTTCAACGTTTATAGGCACAGGATTTAACTGACAACAGGAACTTCCTGTTTGCGAGCAGAAAGTGAGTGATCACAGACCCACCAAAGACTCACCATCCTAGAAGGGCAAGAGTAGTCTCTGTCCCACCCCCGCTGCTGGAGGTCTGACTCTGAGCAAGTAAGGAGACTACTGAGAAATATAGGAACTTCTTGTCTTAGAACAGGAAGATCAGGAGCTAAAAGGGTGCAGAGGCAGTAAGTAAGTAGGAGAGGAGAAAAAGAAATAAACAAACAGAGGAAAGAGTAAGTATTCCAAATAAGAGTTAGGGGGCCAGAAAAAGACATGATGGGAGTGGTGAGTGCAGTGGCTGTGGAGCAGCAGTCTTCCGGGAGATGTTCTGGAGGATGCAGTGTTGTCCATCTGCAGACACCTCTCTGGGCTGAGGAGGAGGTTACTCATCTCCAGGCTGAGTTGGCCAGGATTTCTGGGATCTTCCTCCCACCCAGGGACCACCAGGGTCACTGCCATTGCCTCAGAGATTGCCAAGAAAGAGGAGTGGTTGGACCACAGTGTGCTCAGAGAGGGTGAGGGTGGTGGAACAGAGGTGCATCCCTCCAGTTGTACCTCTCCACAATTTCTATGCCATTCTGGAAAAGTGTGGTTCCTCTATGGAGGCACCCACAGTGGAGACCAAGGAGGATGCTGGGAACCTCCACAAAGGAGACCCACAGGAAGGTGGCATGGGACCCCACAGGGAAAGAAACAACCCTGGTGAGGGACTCCATTCTTAGGAAGGTAGAACTGGGGGATGAAGGAGAGGGAGGTAAGGTACCTGCCTGGCACCATGGCTTGACAGACAAGGAGTGAATCCTCAGGATCACAGGAGCAGCTGCACAGGGAGGGAGATGGATGTCATTGTCTACCTAGGAACAAATGACCTGGCTAAGAAAGGAATCAGAGCAGTGTAAGAAGCATTTGTGGAAATGGGGAGGGGCCTTAGACAAATAGCACACACGGTAACCTTCTCAGAGGTGCTGCCTGTCTATGGCACAGGTGAGGCTAGGTGCTCCACACCATGGGATTTAATCAGTGGTTGAAAAACTGGTGCAGAGCTCAGGATTTGCTCATTGGGGACTGGGAGTCCACCTGGAGGATGCAGGCCTATACTGGCATGATGGTCTGCATCTGTCCAGGAGGGGAACCGATCCTAGGTGATAGGTTTAAATACTTCATTGACAAGCATTTAAACTAGCCAAGGGAGGAGGCACTGAAAAGAGAGGAAATCCTAGCCCCCAAAATATCAGGGTACTAAGTGAGGTAGACACCAACATAGAGATGTCAATAGGAGAAGTGCAGGAGTAAATGGAGAAAGTTACAAATGCAATAAGGACAAGGATGGGGCAAAAAGGATAAGGTCATCAAGAAATGGAGGCAATGAGTACCAACCCCGTAGTCTGGGCAACAAGCTCCTGAACTGGTGGCCTTGATGGAAGAGGGATGCCTGGGTATTGTAGCAGTCACAAAACATGGTACGCAGAGAACCATGACTGGGATGTTAACATACCAGGGTACACAACCTACAGGAGAGACAGGGAGGGCAGAAGGGAAGTAGCTCTCTATATAAGGGAAGGAATAAAGCAACTGAATAAAAAGTAAACAGGAGAAGAGGAGGCACTGTGGGTCACCTTAGAGACTGGAAATGGCACCACAATCCGCACAGGGTTGTATATAGACCCCCATGTCAGGGGAAGGAATGGACAAGGATATGATAGAAGGCATACTGAGGGATGGCAGAGAAAGGGGAGATACTGTTGATGGGGACCTTAAATGCCAGATATTAACTGGATCACCCTTTTGGCAGCCACTTCCAAAAGCAGGGCCATTCTTGATGCCCTTCAGGTGGCATGCCTCAAACAGCTAGTTTTGGAACCTACTCATGAGGGAGCAATCTTAGACCCATACTCTCAAATGGGGACAGAGAGAGGAGCTCAGATCTAGAAGTGGGTATCCATTTGGGAACAAGTGACCACCAAACAGTGTGGTTCACAATAAACTCAGCTACAGAGTCA
Source organism: Neoceratodus forsteri (assembly GCA_016271365.2). Lineage (NCBI taxonomy): Eukaryota > Metazoa > Chordata > Ceratodontiformes > Ceratodontidae > Neoceratodus > Neoceratodus forsteri. Next base: position 136,177,183 of record CM028138.1, on the reverse strand, counting down.
AGCCATACAAAAGTGAAGGTTCTGGACTTCAGGAGGGCTGACTTTGGCAAGATTGGAGAGTGTCTTAGAAAAGCACTAGCAAACAGGCTAGAAGGATGGGTGGAGCAACAATGGGAAATATCAAAATTGCCATCACAGAGGCAACAAACCTTTGTGTGAAGCAAATAAACAAATCAAAAGAAAGAAAAGCCACTATGGTTCTCAAAAGAGGTGGCGGTGAAGGTTAAGGAGAAAAAGATAGCATTTAGGAAGCATAAGGAAACACAGAAGGAGCAGGACAGAGAACTGTACCAGTTAATGCAGAAGGAAGCAGGGATGATAGTCAGACTGGCAAAGGCACAAACTGAGGAAAAGATAGCTAACTCTGGTTAAGAAGGGGATAAAACCTTTTATATGTATATCAGGGAGCGTAGAAAGACAAAGGAGGGATAGTGAGGCTGAATAGAATGGATGGTGGGTGGGCAGAGAGTGACAGTGAAAAGCGGGATACTGAATGAATACTTCTGTTCAGTATTCACAAAAGAGGAAGTGGGGACGTGCCTAATCCAATTAACAGAAGCACTCTGGAGGGGTCGATCCCAGTCCTTTCACAGAAGAAAGGGTTCTGAAAGAACTCCTAAAACTGAAGGTGTACAAAGCAATGGGGCCTGATTGAATTCACCCCAGAATTCTAAAAGAATTAAGCAGAGAACTAGTGACACCACTGACTACCCTTTTAACAAATCATGGGAGGATGATGTGATACCTGAGGACTGGAAGAAGGAAGATGTGATTCCCTTCACAAAAGTGGGACCAAGACAGAGGCTGGAAACTACAGACCTGTCAGTTTGACCTCTGTGGTAGGGAAAGTGATGGAATCACTTCTGAAGGAAAGAATTGTTGAGTACCTAGAGGCCAGTGGGGCACAGGACCCAAGGCAGCATGGGTTCACAGCGGAAGGTCATGTCAGACAAATCTAATTGATTTCTTTGACTGGGTGACCAAAGTAGTAGACCAGGGAGGGATGTGGACATGGCCTACCTAGACTTTAACAAGGCATTTGACACAGTCCCACACAAAAGATTAGTAGTCAAATTAACCAGCCTGGGAATGGGTCCCAGGGTGGTAGCCTGGGTAAAACATTGGCTGAACAACAGGACACAGAAGGTAATTGTAAATGGAGTCCACTCTGAAGAAAGAGGGGTTACTAGTGGGGTACTGCAGGGTTCAGTACTGGGTTCAGTCCCATTTAATGTCTTTGTAAGTGACATTACAGAGGGACTGGAAGGAAAAGTATGCCTCTTTGCAGATGACACAAAGATCTGCAACAGGGTTGATTCACAAGGAGGCATGGAAAGGATGAGAAGGGACTTGGCAAGATTGGAGGAATGGTCAGAAATATGGCAGCTTGGATTCAATGCAAAGAAGTACAAAGTAATGCACCTGGGAAACAAAACCCAGGGAAGATTACACAATGGGAGGGAGGTAGTAACAACAACAAAATGGAAAGGGCCTGGGGTAATCATATCAGATGACCTTAAGGTTGGCAAGCAATGTGAGAAGGCGGTGGGGAGGACTGGGGGATACTGGGATGTATAGGAGAGGCATCATCAGCAGAAAATAGTAAGTTGTTATCCTCTGTACAGCCAGTTCTGGAGACCCCATCTCCGCAAGGGACATAGACAGGATGGAGGCAGTTCAGAGGAGGGCAACTAAAATGGTGCAGGGTCTGCAAGAGAAGCCATACGAGGAGAGACTAAAGGAGCTTAATATGTATAACCTTGAGGAAAGAAGGGAGAGGGGACATGATAGAAATGTTTAAGTACCTCAGTGGAATCAACAAAGTCCAAGAAGGTAGCATCTTTCAGAAAAGAGATGATGCAAGAACAAGGGACACAATTTGAAGATAGAGGGGGACAGCTCAGGGGCAATGTGAGGAAGTATTTTTTCACAGAAAGGCTGGTGTACGTGTGGAACTTCCTTCCTGAGGAGGTTGTGGGGTCTAAAACTGTGGGAGAATTCAAGAATGCATGGGACAGACATAAGGCAATTTTTGTTGGGGTTAGGAAGAAATACGCTGTTGGTCAAATAGGATCTGCAGCTTATCCTCTAGGCAGGGAAATGGGCAGACTAGGTGGGACAAGTGGTCCTCATCTGCCATCAGAGTCTATGTTTCTATGTTTCAATGGGCTCATTTACATGGCTGCTTTGTTGAATAGGAAATAGCACACCTGTGCTATTCATTCGTGAGGGCCATTCTCGGTTGGGTATTGGGGCCATGTTACTGGGGTTAGTAATGGCTTTTGTGGGTTACAGATGCCCTGTTCTGGCCCATTCACAGTTGGATAGCGCAATACACTGTTTGAATGTGAATAGCAAGATTTCACACCTGCATAACTGCAAATCCCTGCACAAGCGTTTGCTCTATGATTTGCGAGTTTTGTGAGTCTAGCCCTAGGTGTTTAATTCTTTGAACGATGGCAACTTTAGGGAAGACAGGCAGACTTTTGATCTGACTGGTTCTTTATGGTCCAAATGGGGCAGACCAGGTGAACCAATCGAACCATGGACCACAGTCTGCACCCATCACCATACAGCGTGCTCAGACCAACGCCACTGACAAGCCCTGACAGAAAGCTGCTCCAACAGAACACTGACTGATGCCCTGCTCACTGCCACTCAATCACATTTTGCAAAATATCAAATTGATTGTACACAGAAATCCCACACAAAACCACTGATGTTCTACCTCACCATTCCCCCACCTTCTATCACCACCCGACTGCTGCTGCTTGAAAATAGGACCCTGGCTCACCATACCCTCTCCTCACCTTCTCCTTGATCCTCCTGTTGCAGCTTCCTCTTAGTCCATGATCATGAATAACCCAGTAAGTTTTTGTTTGAGTGAAAAACAACTGCAAAGGGTAGCCCAGCCATCTTTAGTCGACAACACACCAGCTGGCTTTCATTAGGTGGCATATGCTAATAAGGGCTACGAATCAATTGCAGACTTGGTAGCCCTTATTAACATACCCAGTGTGCCAGAAGTCACCTGGTGCACGAGATGGCTGCGAGTGGCAAACCAAAGAGGATTTGTGCATCATTTAATGAATTTTATATGGTTTGACAACCAAAGAGTTTGTTGAATGCTGGGATGTTCACACAGTCCTAGACCCCAACATTCTAAGCTGCTTAGCACAGCTTCTTAAAGCTACAGCTGTAACAGTGATCCCTGATCATGACCATATACACCCATGTGTGAAGATTATCCATTGACAGTGTTAGAGCGGTAACCCATAATAATAGCGAGTAAATAATTGCTACTACAAAAACGCAAATCAAATATGGTGAAAGTGTTATTGGCGACTGCAAATTATCAGTGCCCAGACATAACAGTGAATACTGCTGCATACTTGTTTACAAAACAGCAATTATTTAAATCGATCCTGGATAGGTGTCTCCTGCTGTTCAGGTCTCTGCCAGCATGCCTCCAGTCTTACATAAGCTTCACCTAAGTCAGGAATTCTGATATCACCTTTCATATCTAGATCCAACTCACGTTCTGCACCTCAGTCTGGATTAGGTGCTAAGAAACCTGAAACCTCATAGAGTTTTAGTAATCCCTTGTCTTTGTAGTTGGTGCCTCTTGAGATAAGCCACAACATTGCATTTGTCTTACTTACAGCTTTTTATCTGTGCTCTGGATCTTAAGGATTTGCACATCTGCACACCAGATTCTTTTTTCCTTCACTGTGCTGAGAATTTACCATCTAAGGTACCATACTGTAAACTGCCATTCTCTGTTTTGTTCATAAAATGTACTGCTTCACATATTCTTGTTTTAAGCTGCATCAGCCACTTATCTGTCCATCCTTACAGCCTGCCTATTTCCTTCTGTATTCTTTTGCATTCTTAGTGGGAGTTTGCAACTCTTCTGTATCCCTTCAAGGATTCTGGATAATTTATAGAGGTATGTTTTAGTTAATAGCAGGAGAACAGACTGGACATCTGCTCTTCAAAATCCCACTCCACCCGCAAGTACAAGCGGAGCCCCACTGGAGATATTCAACACATTCCACCCAGCATAAAAGATCTTGCATTCAGGACTTATGGATTCAGGACTTATGGCAAGGAATTATTTACTATTATTGGGGCAATGCAGGTACTGGGTGAGACAGTGGAGGTGATGGGAGGCTGTAGGAGGAATGCTTCCCTGTGTAAGTAGAATTCGCTAGTGCTTGCTATTTAACTAGATGTACTAGCTTTGCAGGGATCACAATATTTACACTGGGGCTATATTTGTAATGGCAATTTTGTGCAGGCACTATTTGTTACCGCTGAAATATACAGGCTGTTAAATCATTCATGATTATTTTTCACAAGGAACCATTAGAGCTAACAGAAAAAGATATTACAATGTACCCCCCTCACTACTTTGAACAGTATACTACCCCTGCTGTCCTTGACTGGGCATACAAACTACTTCAGAAAATTGGTACCATCCCTAGCCTGGGAATGTATACCAGGCTCATTTCTTCTAGAGGTCAGAAAGGGGTGGGGTGTACAAAATCAATACCATTTGACCAAATAACCCAGGTCCTGAGGAGAGAACTTTTGCTAGGGCTATGCTTGATCTATACTTCTGGAGGGGTACCCAGTAATTCCACACAGGAAGCAGTAACATGAATGTCCAAACCAGGTTGAGGTTCTAGAATGTGACTTTATTCCAAAGATGGTCTCTAAAGCAAGGGTGGACCCCAAGGTTTACATGTAGTGGCACAAGGCAGTGGCAGAACAACAGAAAACTGTATCTTACAGAAACTTGACGTATCCCATATGTCGTAGAACTTTGAATTCTCTTCAGTGGCAATGGCCTTAACTGAACACACAATTCTTCTAGTGGCACTGGCCACAATGGAGAATACCTTGCCATATGGGTATCAGAAGGACTGTAACACTTTGGCAAGTGGCAACTGGCCACAACCAAACCATTTTCTTAGTGGCACTGGCCACAACTGAGCTCACTGTGGCTTATAATTAGCACAACCCACACTAGAAGGTAAACATTCTCTTTCAGGCATTGGCCACCATGTCCTGAATAACCAGGTGTCCTTATGAAACCTGTAGTGCTGAACTGGTCACTCCAGATAGGGGCTACCCACCTTTCACTTTCATATCCATACCCAGCCATTCTTTTAGAGTTACACTTTAAACTTCTGTAAAAACATTTTGGAATGAATGCATCTTGAATGACTCACATCCAGCACTAGAAAACACTATTCTAGGAGTGTAGAAAATTAAAGTCCTGAACAATGTGCATAAGTCAGCCTTTGGACCCCACAATTGCCAGCCAACTTTAAACTTGAGAAAAGTCTCAATTTAGAACAGAATTGGTGTATCTTTTCCTCTGTCAGAGAAACACCCAAGTATAGGTACTTTTCCTAGGAAGCACAAAGTCAGATTACTCACATCTGGAAACAGAACAGGTAGCTTCAAAGTCCTGGATCAAATAGGGATGCCCTTCAGATCCATTTCTAGCAGTCCTTTTCATCTCTCCAAGGATTCTCTTGGCAGGCAGATGTCTTTCAGGACTAGGTGAGAACATAGGCTCTCCTCCCAGAGCCCACTGCAGCTCTCACTCCTCACACTTTAACTGTTGACTCAGAACTCCTACCAACAGCTAACCCAATATTCTAAAACTCCCCACTCAGAGTCAGCTGCCATGGTTTCTGCTGCTGCGAGAGTTCTAAATGACATAACTCTCTCATCTCAGCTGAAACCAAGTAAAGAAAGAGTGAGTAGGTGAAAACCCATTTAACCAGTTATTCACTAGCTGTCTTCCCTACCTAGCACTGACACCGATGGGATTCTAGTAACCCCAGGGGACTGAGTGGTTACAACAATACACCTGATAGAATACTAAAGAAAAAATAGATGACTACCTCCCATCTCTGGGGTTAATGTCCTCAACAAAGGTTCTGTCCTTTGCTTTTTTTTATTTTGTATTGTAATTAGTAGAAATTTTATACAGAAACCCTCACAGCTTCTGCCCGGCATACAGCATACAATTTTAATATGTGTTATGGTCTGCTGTGGCACCAACCTCTTTCCTTTCTTCTACTCCTAAACAATTAACTTTCTCAAAAACTACTTCAGAACTAAAGCTTCTTAATGAAAGAAAAGAGCATTTTTGTTACTTTTACTCCAAATAGCTCCTCTAGGAGCTGAGGCATGTTGAACCTGTAGCAGTACCTGTCAGTCTGATCACATTCACCCCAAGATTCAGTCACTAAACTATTCCTTTATTCTTCTTCTTCTCCTTTTCTGTCACACACCACTTGTAGGATAATGTTTTTTTAAGAAATTACTTCTTTGTTCTTTGGATAAGTTTGCTGATAGTGATCACAATGCCAGCCATGATTACAGAGCAACAGCCTCCCTGCATATCCTTGCTCTCTCAAGCTGATAATGATTGCAATGCCAGCTGTGATTGCAGAGCAACAGACTCCTACATATCCTTCCTCTCTTGCAGCTGTATGCCGAATAAGTGATCACTTGGTTGTTTGCAGCAGTAAGATAGTTACAATTACCATAAGAACAAAGTTTCTTCCAGTATTTCAAGCAAAGCAAAACATACGAACATACAAACATAAAAGATGCCAGCAGAAGAAGGCCATTTGGTCTATCAAGTCTGCTCATATTGCAGAGTCCATAGCTTGAGCTAATGTCCCTGCCCCTCCCTCCCTCTCATCCCAGTCTCCCTACCCATGAGTCTTACCTTCCCTATGTCTATCCCAGCCCCTCTTAAAGCTGCCCACTGTCTTCAATGAGATGACCTCTTCCGACTGCACATTCCAAGTGTCCACCACTCTCTCTGTGAAGAAGTGTTTCCTGCCCACCTCCTAAACCTCCACCCTCCAGCTTCTGATATGATTGCCACTCAGCTTAAAGAGACTCTCCTTATCAATCTCATTTATCCCTTTCAAGTACTTGAATGTCCCAATCATGTCTCCTCTCTCTCTCCTGTCTTCCAGGGAGTACATGTTCAGTGCCCTCAACCTCTCCTCATATGCCTCACCTTTCTGACTGGCTACCATCTTTGTAGCCCTCCTCTGTACCTTTTCCAGCAGGTTAATGTCCTTTTTGAGGTGTGGGCACCACTACTGAACTCCATACTCTAGATGCAGCCTTACTAGTGACCTGTACAAGAGCAGTATAACCTCCTCTCTCCTACTACTGATCCCCTAGCTATGCATCCCAGCATCTTGTTTGCCTTTGCTGCTACTTTCTTGCACTGTGTGGAGTGCTTCAGGTCACTAGTGATCATCACTCCCAGGTCCTTCTCCTCCTCTGATGCAGATACTGAGCTCCACCCAGGTAATACTCTGTCCTGGGATTCTTGGCCCCAATATGCATAACTTTGCATTTTTTGGCATTGAAGCTAAGCTGCAAGATCCTGGACCACCTCCTCAGCTTTTCCAGATCTTCCTGAAGGTCCTGTATCCCTTCAGCTGTGTCTACTCTCCCACAGAGCATGGTGTCATCTGCGAATAGGTACATTTGCCTTTAATGCCATTTAAGACCCATTCATATGTTTCTTAGCGCTCCTCCACTGGCTTCCTCAGTAAAATAAACAAATATACAATGTTGCCACATTCATGTAACTTTGTCATGGTGCCTAGGGACAAAGTATACAGTAAAAGGCACCCTGAAAGAAATCAGAGCTAAATTAAACCATTTTGGATAGCTCAATTAGGGCTCATTTAATGTGTACCACCACATATTCAGGGCAGTTCAGATGGCAGTGAATCTGAACCACTCATCCCTAGTCAAAAGTACATGGTAAGGGCAGAGGCAGGCAGTTTTTATGTCATCTATGGAACTGCAATGAAAGGACAAAAGGATTCTGAGGCCACTTTAGCAAAGTGGCTTAGAGCTTTGATTGCAAAAGTTTGCTTGGCATCAGACCATGAACTGCAAGCTTTAATTGAGGCATATTTGACCAGGGACATTGCAGCATCCTGTCCTGAATGAGCAGAGACTTCTGTCTTAGAATTTTGCAGGGCAGCCATGTGGTCTTCTCTACATACCTTCATAAACATTACAGGCTTGATGCACAAAGCTTAGCTGATGCAAATGTTGTGTCAAAGTGAAGCAAGCAGATATAAGAAAGCAAATCTCTCACTGGAGTATATGGCAGCAATATAACATGAAATGTTGTGCTTTATGGTAATATAATAACTGGGAGCGTTTTCTCCAATAGGAAACCCAGGTTATAATTCACCATTATAACCCACGGGTTATAATGGCGAACATCACCAGGTTTCCTTGCTCCAGCGCATGTGCCTGTCTCCACTCACACAGCCTGCTGACACTTGCCCACCGTCAACTCTGCCTCCACCACCACCACTCGGTGGTAAGTTAATGTACACTAAAAACAACTTGCCTCTCAGCAGTCTGGTTTGACTCCGCAACTAATTTTTATTTTTTAAAGATAAAAGCAAAGTGTTTGGCAGCCGCTGGTCGCACAGGCGGCAGACCGCTGACAGCCTTCCATTGGGACCAGATTGTGGCTGTTTATTTTATACAGTTGCTGTGGTGAAAATGTTCTCCAGCAACTATATACAATAAAACATGGGGTTGTGTGTTTAATGAGTTTTACACACATCCTTGGTGTTGGATGCTTAAATAAACCCTTGAGCTTCACTCGGGGTTTATGTAGCATCCAACACCTCGGTGTATGTAAAAACTCATTAAACACACAACTCCATGCATTATTGTATATATAATCGCAAACCACAGGTGCATTATTAGGCATGAGGTACAATGGAGAACCATTAAATGCAACCTGAGAAGTATGATTGTATCACAATAATACCACACAATAGATTATCATATTTAAATATCAGGCAAAAAAGATAATAAAGTAACACAAAATTATTTTAAAAGGTAACAGTAAAGACCTTTCATTGACATATGCACACATTTTAACCTTGATGACAAAAAAAAAAAAAACAAAGACAAAACAAATAGTCCAGTTCTGGTATTTAGGTGGAGATAGGTGGTATATTGAAACAATAAAAGACTAAAGAGAATGAAAACCCTGCATGACATGCATGTCGTTATCTATCTAGCTGTCTGTATATATATATATATATATATATATATATATATATATATATATATATATATATATATATATATAGTCGGTCTGTCTGTCTGTCTGTCTATCTATCTATCTATCTAGCGGAACTCTTTTATAATGGACATGTTTGTGCCAGCAGGTTTTGTCTGTTATAAGGTGAGTCAAAATCTTAAAATTTGAATCTCCTCCACCATACCTCAAACACAGGAGTTAAAATGAGAACATGCCCCCTCCTCTGCCAACCAGAAATATAGACAACTGCTATTTGCAGCTGATTGGGAACTGAGCAGTAAACAAGACTGGAAAGATTTTGCTGTACAATACCTGTGCTCATTGGGTTAAGGGGCTTAGCAGTAAATGCTAAGTACACAAAATGGGGTAACCAATGCTGGTGCATAAAAGTCCACAAAGACCAAAGGCAGGAAAATGATTAACTATAGTTTTAACTATTGCATCCATAAGAAGCCTTTATTGGGAGATAATATAGATAAAATTAATGACATCCTATGCTCCTTTCTATAAAATTTGAATGTCATTTGTGGAAACTCCTGCTGTAAGATGGCCAGTTCTGTGACATTTGTACCCAAGGCTGCAGTTTGTCATTTTATTTGAATGATAGACTTTGTTGTGCCCCATAAACTGTTTACCACTTGTGTTAGTGCTTTTCATGTGCTGGCCATTTAGGGCACTCGTCTGACCCTCCACCCCATACCAGATCCCCCTGAAGTTTGGCTCTTGAGCGTAACTGCTCAGGTCCCCTGTAGTTACATTTAGGCGTTGCATCAAAATTGAGTTTAAATTTTTTTTTACTGTTTTAAGCACTGTGCTCAAGCATTGCCTGTACTGGAGCAACAGTGCTTTCATTGACTACTTTCTTCCTTGTTTTAGGTCCACTCTCACCTGTGAGGTCACCTGTGACCTCTTCATATCTCGCTCGGCTGTTAGTCACGAGATGTCGGCGGGATTCTGTTTCGGGCGAGAACGGGTACTGAAGCAGTGGCGTGGCTTCATTGGGTATTGGCTTTCATGGGGGGTTAAAGCGTGGTGTCCTGAACATTTAGTCCCTACCAGCATCAGGAGCTCTGAAGAAACACTTTCTGCCCCCCTGGATCTGTGACGAGGCGCCACGAGATCCATATCCTCCAGGTAAGGGCGTTACTTGTAGAGGTGTTGCGTGTGCCTGAGGAGTTTTGCTAGTCTGTTGCGTCTTCCTGGGGAGCCTGTTTTGTCTCTCAGGAATGCCTGTCTTTTCAACACTTTCAGAGGGTTGCGTGCGCCTGATGAGTTTGCCATGTTGTGGGGGATTAGTCTGTGCGTCTTCCCAGGGATCCTGTTTTGTCTAGAAATGCCTGGCTTTTCAACACTTTCAGAGGGTTCACGGGGAGCCTGTTTGGTGTCTGCATAGAAATGCCTGGCTTTCCATTAACACTTTGCCATGTTGTGGGGACAATAGCTTTGACTGTTGTGTCTGCCTGGGGAGCCTGTTTGGTGTCTGTTTGGTGTAGAGAAATGCCTGGCTTTCCCTATGTTTAGCTAGTTCCCTTCTTTAAAATCCCCACCACTTGATCTGGCTCTAATTTTACCAAGCTCATTTTGCCTTGGAGTCCATGGTGTGGGACAACATTTTGCCAATTTGGTTGCTGAAAGCAGACTTTTAGGCACAACCTGAACATGAATTGCAGCAACTAAACAGGTAACCTGAAAGTGTGGACTGACTGGCTTTCCCATGTAATACCAGGTTTGCTGTGTTCCTGCTGCATGGTGCTTTTAAGAGGGTGAAGTGGTGTTTCTTTGGATTGCAAGGGGTCTAAAGAGAGTATGCTGCATTCTTGGGGTTGGGGGACTAACCTGGTGGGGGCCTAATTTGTTGATGAAGCAGAAAGCAGCTTTCTTTTCTTGGTCAGGGTGGGTGGGCAAATGCATTGTGGGGCCAGTGTTTGGAAGCCTGCTGTGGTGTGTAGACCTTGGTCGGACTATTTAGGCTTGAAGGTCACTTTTGGGTTCGAATGGTGAAACGAGGTTCAAATTCTAGCCCACAATGCTACGATGATGGGGTAACGTGCCGCATGGTCTGTGTTTGGAGGCCTTCTGTGGTGTAGGCCTCAGGCAGACTATTTGGAAACCAAAGGTGACCGTGCGTCATAGCCGATTTTGTTTTCTAGGTGTGGGGGCCTCTGTCTGCAATGTTATGTGATTATAATTTGTTGCGTATTTTAATTTGGCTGAGAATGCTGCATCCATTGTGTTTTATTTTGTTTTTGGGGGCTAATATCCCGTATGGTCTTAGCCTGTGTTTGGAAGCCTTCTGTGGTGCGTAGGCCTCGGTCGGACTATTTGAAACCAAAGGTGACTCGTTTTAGTCCGATGAGGCCCTCCTTTAACAAGCTTCCAAACACAGGCCCAGACCTATGGCATGACGATTTTGTTTTTCTAGGTGTGGGGCCTCTGTCTGCAATGTTTGAAATGTGCTTATAATTTGTTGCATTGAATTTGGCTGAGAATGCTGCATCCATTATGATTTTTTTGTTTTTGGGTGGGGCTAACATCCCACATGGTTTGGAGCCTGTGTTTGGAAGCCTGCTGTGGTGTGTAGGCCTCAGTCGGACTATTTGGAAACCAAAGGTGACTCCTTTTAGTCCGATCGAAGCCTACACACCACAGCAGGCTTCCAAACACAGCCCAGACCTCTTGGCATGACGATTTTGTTTTCTAGGTGTGGGGGCCTCTGTCTGCAATGTTATGCGATTATAATTTGTTGCATATTGAATTTGGCTGAGAATGCTGCATCCATTGTGTTTTTGTTTTTTTTAGCGGGGCTAACATCTCGCATGGTCTGGGCCTGTGTTTGGAAGCCTGATGTGGTGTGTAGGCCTCGGTCAGACTATTTGGAAACCAAAGGTGACTCCTTTTAGTTCAGTCGAGGCCCTACGCACCACAGCAGGCTTCCAAACACAGGCCAGACCATGCTGCATGATGATTTTGTTTTCTAGGTGTGGGGCCTCTGTTTGCAATGTTTGAAATGTGCTTATAATTTGTTGCATTGAATTTGGCTGAGAATGCTGCATTCATTGTAGTTTTTGTTTTTTGGGGGTGGCTAGCATCCCGCATGGTCTGGGGCCTGTGTTTGAAGCCTGCTGTGGTGCGTAGACCTCGGTCAGACTATTTGGAAACCAAAGGTGACTCCTTTTAGTCCGATGAGAGGCCCGCACCACAGCAGGCTTCCAAACACTGGCCCACACATCTGTTGTAATTGTCTGCAAAATAATGCCCATTTACTAATCAAAGTCCTTTCTGTTATGTACCATGTTGTGATGTGTGTGCCTATTTCTCCTTGTTTGCAGGCCGACTAATATGGGCCTCCATTTTGTTTGCAGGTGGGTGGAAGCGGGCCTTCATTTTGTTTGCATGTGGGTGGAAGCGGCCTCCATTTTGTTTGCAGGTGAGTGGAAGTGGGCCTCCAGTTTGTTTGCAGGTGGGTGGAAGCGGGCCTCGATTTTGTTTTGTGATTCTTTTCTTCAGATCGACTTTTGGGAATCTCCTCTTCTGGCAACTTTTGTCCATTACTTCCTCTTCCGTTGACTTCATTTTGTGAATAACCACCTCTTCCGTCGACTCGTTTTGTGTGCATTACCTCTGCTTCCTTGACGGTTTGTGAAAAGTCACCTTCCGTCGACTTCGTTTTGTGTGCATTACCTCTGCTTCCATAAGCGTTTTGTGAAGAATCACCTCTTCCGTCAACTTCATTTTGTGAAGAATCACCTTCATCGACTTCGTTTTGTGTGCATTATGTCCTCTTCCATTGATGTTTTGTGAATAATCACCTCTTCTGTCGACTTTATTTTATGAAGAATCACCTTCCGTCGACTTCGTTTTGTGTGCATTACCTCCACTTCCATCAACGTTTTGTGAAGAATCATCTCTTCTGTCAACTTCACTTTGCAAAGAATCACCTTCCATCAACTTCATTTTGTGTGCATTACCTCTTTGTCCTTGACATTTTGGAAAGAATCACCTTTCCTGAAGAATCTCTTTGTGCAGTGTCTCTTTTATGGTGCCATTTTTATTTGCATCTACTCTGTTTTGTGATCAATCTCTTGTTGCATCAAATCTTTAAATTTTGACTAATCTCTTGTGGTGACCACTTTGTCACCACAAGCGAGGATAATTAGACAATGTATTCAGACTGATCGCTTACTGTGTTGCATGCGGCCTCTGTGAGGCAACACTTATATCAATTATGTGTTTCATCATCTCTGGCACTTCAGTCTTGTTTGGCAGCATGGTAGACTTTTGTTTTACCTGCCAAAATTATTTTACTGTGAAAGTTGACCCATGATTTTTGAATGCACTTGTGTTTCAACAGTTAACTTTTCACAAGGAATGGAATCAGAAGAAGACCCTTGGTGTTTGCTGCAGCAATGCTCACTGAAGCTCTCAGAATACAGTCGATCCTAAATCATCAAAAAAGGAACAAAGCGTTACCGAGCAAACAGAAAGAAATCCCGGGCGTTATCAAAACTACAGGGAGAAATGTGCAGCGCTCACGTGCATACCGCTGCAACATGAATGATGACAAGCAAGAACATTATAACCAGATGGCTAAAGAGAGAATGAAAAGATACAGAGCAGCTCAGAAGCAGAAAAATTTCGAGCTGACACCAGTAGTGCTCCAAGAAACAGAGAAAGAAAGCTGATGAGAACACATCTGAAGCATAAAGACAAGCATGGAGGGAGAAAAAACGGCAACAACGTACAAATGACAAGTCAGAAATGTCAATGAATTAATGAAAAGAACACGGAAATACACAGAAAAAAGGAGCCTGAAAAGCTTGCACAACTCTCAGCCACCATCATCACCACCCCACCAGCTGTACTGATTGGCCCGCCAACTAGAGAGCTGTGTGATGCTGCAGCCCACAGATATGACAGTGCTGTAAGAAAGGCTGTGCAGAGAGCAAGAAAAGGTCTTCCAAAATCACCAAATAGATTTTCTTATGTAATGAAGAAGATCCTGTTATCTTGTTCACCTGCCAAACAAACCACATTGGCGCAGCAAATGTTATCCCAGTCCATGCAACCTTCAAGAAAAACTGATGTCTGCTTTTTATGGAGAAGATATCAAATCTAAAAAGGTCAAAAACAGGACAGACTCCCTGAACAGAGGGTTCATTAATACAGTTCTTGTGCTAAAAAAATACCGTTTGCTCAGAACTGCAAGTGCAACACTGGGCATCAGCTGGAAGAGGCTCATGGAGGTATCACTTGGTGGAACAGAATTTAACAAATCGCACAAGTCTGCACTGCCGAGTCAACAAAGAGAAAGTGGAGATTTGTTTGAGGACTCTGCAACCCCACTACCACATGAGAAAGCTTTTCAAAAGAACCAGCACATGTCAGTCATATCTTGACAGACCCATCCATACTCTACACAATGAATTCACCCAACAGAACCCAGACACACTGGTAGGAGTGAGGAAATTTGGAAGCCCTAAGCCCTAAGCACATTAAACTGGCCAAGAGAAAAAATTGGACCAGTGCCTCTGTGAATACTGCACGAATAGCTTACTGAAACTCAAGGCACTGAACCGTGTGGTGGATCTTCACCGGCTGACATCATGTAAAGTCTTCACTGTGCAACGTGCAGTAGAGCTAACAATGTGTCCTTGCCCTCCTTTGCAAGGTTTTACAGCCAGGACTGTGTGTAAAAACATGTGAACAGTGCAGCACAGAAAATTTTGTAAAAGCCATGGAGGACCTTATTAATGAACATGGACAAGACAATGTCACATTCCAGCAGTGGGAGAATACAACAGTCATCGAACTGTCAATGGCATCCAGGTACGGCAGACATGAAAAGTGCTGAAAATAAAAAGCAACATTAGGACACTGGTGGAAGTCATAAAGAGGAACTTTTGTTTTGGGTCAGCACTTGCATACAGCAGCATGTGCAGCACCACCAGTTTGCTTACATCAAAATACCTATCCAGGGATGGGTAGTGATGGTTCTTGACTTTGCCGAGAACTATGCTAGCAGATTACAGGATGAAGTGCAGGCAGTCCACTGGCATTATGAACAAGCCACGGTTCCCAGTAATAACATACTACCCTTGTGAACAGTGTGAGTCAACAGTAACAGAGTCATTAGTTTTATATCCAGTAATTTAAAACATGATCACCATGCCGTACGTCACTTTGTGGAGCTATCAATTCACATCTACAAAATGTCCGCAAATAAAAATCACCAGAGAGATTAATTTCACTGATGGCTGTGGTGCCCAGTATAAATCAAAATGGGCCTTCTTTGACATTTCAATGTCATCCAAGAATTTGGCTTCCCCATCGAGGCGCTTTTTTGGCTCATGACATGGAAAGGGTCCAGTGGATGATGAGAGTGCCGCTGTAAAATCAGCAGCAAGCAGAGCTGTACAGTCACGATGAGCCATAATTAGAAAAGCTAAAGAGCTATATAAATTCTGCCATGCAACATTGACTAGAAAGCATGACACAGAAGGGTGTATCAAACATTTCAGACATCCATTTTTCTGGGTTGATGAAAATGAAGTTAGAAGACCAGCCGAAGCAATGTTAAAATGATACCTGGAACATGAAAGCTTCACAGTGTCAAGTGTAACAGAAGGTGTGGTGGTAACAAGAAACCTGACTTGTTTTGCACACACTGTGCTCATGAAGATGGGACCTGCAAAATGTACATCATGTTGAAGACTGGAAGGTTAAAAACTAACTGCTTCCGTCATACAGATTCTTGTCTTCAGATGCCAACACCAAACCCATTAGTCCCTCTGCTCCTGCACACACAACAGCTTCCCAGCTGCTACCTTGCATGTCAACACAACCCATGACTTGCTGGCCACAAGTGCTGATCCTGTGTTGGAGTCTCAAACAGCCTGCAGTGAGACTCTAGTGCTTGCTGAGGCCATACCTGAAGAATCCACAGGCAACGATGGTGCACATGACAGTGAGTCAAAGGTTGCTGAAGAGGATGCCACCAGAAGTGAAAGCACTACAATCACCACTGATGCTTGGCTCCATTACCCATGAGACACACGGTCCCTAAAAGCGGAGAACTTTGCTAGACCCACAAATGATACAGACCAGTCAGTATTATGCCATGTACTACTCAAAAGAATATTTTGTGGGGCAACTAACTGCAGTGGATCCTGTGGGACAGTGGTACTCACTGAAGTTCATGAAACAGCGTGGAAATGTCTTTAAATGACCACAGCATGAGGACAGTCACCGTGTTCGAAGAAGATGACTTTTTATAGGCCAATTCAGTTTTTGCAGGGAGGTGGGACCTTTGAAATTAACAATGGTGAACTCAGTGCAATCAGTGAGAAGTTCTGCACACTTCAGGACAAATGGAATTAAAGGACTAGCATTTTCAGTGTACAGTGCTGAACTCCAAAAAATATCAGTTCAGTTGCCAAAGATTATAATAGTGTGTTTGTATAGGATAGTGCAGCCTTGTATGATCGTAGTAGAGTAGCCTATTGCTTTATGTAGAATTATTTATTTTTTTTGTAATATTTAAGTGCTAATGTTGTAAATATTACATTTTGTTTATATGGTTACATGTTTGGTTGTATTACTCATTTGACTTTTTTCCTTGAATGATTAAAAATTTGAAAATTGAACAGGTATTCTCTGTCTCTTATTATGCTGTTGTTTGTATCATGTCCCCAGTTACATGGGCAGTCACTTTCACGTCCCCTGTTACACATGCAGCTCTAACTTTCATGTCCCCATTACACGTCAGACTTTGAGTAGGCTTTTTCTCAGGATCTGAAATGGGAGTTATTCTGTGGCATACCACATATTTATAAGGTAAGTCACTGCATAAATAAATTATAATAATCATTGCTATTTTTGACTTTTTGACACTTTGGTACCCCTTTTTCATGCACAGAGCTAAATGTGATTGGAAAGCTTTTGATGTACAGAACCTGTGTTGATTGAGGACCAGGAGGGCACAGGAGTAATCCTCTGGAGTAAGGAGTAAGGTGTCAGGTGTCAGGTATCAGGCATCAAGTGAGGTGAAGGATGCTTTACAGTGCCAGATAAATAAGCTGAATAATCAAGTGAAAATTATCATGCAATTTGCAGCATGTAACAGGGTACAGAGGAGTTCACAGTGCAGGGGTTGCAAGTATGATATAAATATGTTTTAACATTACCAACATAGCCTTTGGCTCTTGACATGGCAGATCTGTTTGTTATAAGCAAGAGTCCACTACAGTGTATCCTTTATAAGTGGGTTCCACTGTGTGTATTATACAGGTGTGGTTGTGCCAGTATATTAGGATTGTTAGGCAGTTTAATGTCAAACCTCAAATTTTGCATTTTAATAACTTTGCAACAGTTCAACATATTCACAAAAAGTTGGCATGCTTTGCAGCTAGAGGAAGGTCTCTTGACCTGCCAAATTTTGTGTAATCCCTATTTAGTTTTGAGATACAGAGTGGTGCAAAATGCAAAATTGTACTCCTTTATTTTCAATGTTTTTTTTTTAGTTTCTCTCGACAGTTGTGTCTCGAAATGGCTTTTAGTGTGGTCTGAAATTTTCGGGTTGAAAGCTTTTGCCTCAAAGATGTGCCTTTTGATGGTTTGGTGAACAAATATTAATCTTTCAAAACTTATTGATTTTTAATTTCAGTGGCAAAATACTGTAGATGTGCCATGTGAAAACAAGCTTGTTTTCATGGGGAGATATCTTGTTTCCCAATGGAGGTAGGTTGTTTTCACAGGCAGAGTTCATATGGTTGCAGGAACCTAGTTGTCTAGTGGCATCCTCTGCTCACCCAATATTTTTCCAGTATGCCTGGTGTTTAGTGGCATCCCCATTATGTTGCCCCCTGTTAAGTGGCACCTCCACCCTCCCATTACCATTTTGTTTCTTAATTTGCTGACAGTGGGGTGCCCAATTCCCCTGTCAGCAATGTCAGCCCCCATCAGTGTGGGACACTGGGAGCTAACTCCCAGTATCCCAATTCATGTGTTTCCCCTCAAGCAGTGTGGGACACAGGGAACCCATCCCAGTGTCCCAAAATCAGTTCCCCATTGTCTTTGAATTTTGAAACCTGTAGGAAAAGAAAGCGGTCCAACATATTTTCCTTGTTAAACCTGAAAGAAAGAAAATGGTCTCTCATCATCCCGCCATACCATCTCATCCATCCCCACCCTCTCACTGTACAAAGTCAACTCCAGCACCCCTTACCCCATATGTACCACCAGAGGTCATCTGCTGTCATCTTCTGTGGACGGACACATCTGCACTCTTCAAAGCTGAACTGTAAACTGAAGAATCAAGGTAAGTGCTGTATAATGTCTGTCAATGGAGTTTTCATGTTATGTTGATATCCAAGTCATTTTAATATTTTTTCACCAAATTTTAAACATGGCCTTTTGGGACCCTGTCTCATGAACACTGTCACTGTCATTTCATTAATCAGACCCATAAGGTAATTTTTTGGTCACTGTGCAAAATCAACTTTTCTGTACCAATTAAAGAAATGACAGTGCCAATGTTTATGAGGTGGGGTCCCAAAGAGACCCATGTTGAAAATTTGTGAAAGGATATCTAAAAATGGGGTCCACACTAAAGTAAGGAACAAGACGACCCATGGGAGTGCAGGGCCTGAATGACCCTGTGCTCCTACTGTGACATAAGAACAGTTATCGAAGGAGGAATGAGGATATAAATAAACTATTTGAAATAGTAAGGAAATTCATTGCAAAAAAATTTTAATGCACCGTTAGGTTGAATTGTCAAAATAGGAAATACGACCTTAGGGTTCCCAAGCCTAAGACCCCACTCCTTCTGTGCATGCAGGAATAGGCTTGAGGAGCGTAAGATTCCCAATCCCACACTCCATCTCTTGCCTCAGTTTCCAACCCCTAAGACCCATCCATGCCCCCCACCCTGCATGCAGTAACAGGTGTGACAGGTGTGCCTTGGTGTATTGAACCCTAATGCTCACCCATTCTCTTATTCTGTACCCATCGTAACTTACTTAGTCTTGGAATGAGGTGAGCATTAAGATTTGAAATGCCCAGGCACATCCATCGCACCTGTTCCTGCATGTCAAAAACCTTTTAACACCACAAAAATTAAAGTCTTGAGTTTGGGACTTTCCTTTGCACCAACCCAATCAGCAAATCTCTTTGATTTGGAGGTGGACCTGCAAAACTTTTTTCGTACACTAGGACTAAATAATTTATTTGGGGAAGAACAGCAAATAGATCAATACCAACAACAATTAAGGCAAAACATGACTGTGAAATCAAAATATAATCCTCCTATAGGAAGAAACAATGGTATAGAGTCTTTTATGAATTAGTGGAAAAGGAAGTCATGCAGCTGTTTAAAACAAAAAGATCTGAGACCAACTTATCAAAATCTTAAGAAAGAAGAGAGGCTTAGACAACCTTAAAAGGACACCACAGTGGTCATTAAAACAATGGATAAGGGAGGGATTGTAGTACAAGACAGAGGTTAATATTAAGAAATGTGTTTAAAACTGTTAAATAACCCAGAAAATTATGAATTATTGACAACAGAGCCAACACCCACCATCCAAAATGAAATAAAGAATATGATTAAAGAACATGTAATTATGGACGGGATACAGCCATGGAAGCTGATTTATTAAGCAATGACTTTCCAAGAATACCGACTTTCAATTGTATTACAAAAATTCACAAAAACACTGAAAATCCACCAGGCAGACCCATTGTCTCAGATATGGACTCTGTATTTGACTGAATTTCAAGTATATTAATTACCACATACAACCATTAATAGAAAAATTAAGACATATATTACAGATTCTTTGGACATGATTTTAAAATTAAAAGATTAATCCAACCAGGTGATATCTGACAATGTGACATTAGCAACTTTTGATGTAGCAGATCTTTATACTTCTATCCCACACCAAGAAGGAATAGAATGTCTGAGGACACTTTTAGATGGGAGAGCAAATGGACTAAAACCAAAAACAAGGGTTTTACAGGAGATGGCTGAACCTATTCTCAAGAAAAATTATTTTGAATTTGATGGACGGTACTATCAACAAAATAGGGGTATGGCAACAGGCAGCACCATGGCTCCAGCTTACACAAATGCGTACATGTATAATTTTGAATGCACGCATATTTTGAATCAGGAACAAAACAGACTTAGGAATAAAATAAAATTATTTTGTTATATAGATGACATACTTGTCATATGGACAGGTAATGAAGAAGATCTTATATTATTCCATGATGAGCTTAATGCCAAGGACTCTAATTTAAAATTCATACTGACCTATGATAAAACTCAAATAACTTTTTGGGTTTGTTAATATCTATCAAGGAAGGAGGTTTGAACCACCTTATTTAGGAAAAGCACAGATCGTAAAATGTTGCTCCATGGCAACAGCTACCATAAGCCATGGTTAAAAACAGCATCCCATACTCACAGCTAGCATGGGTTAAACATAATTGTTTTACCAGAAGGAAACAAAAACATGTAAGTCAAATGTTATGGAGAATCAAACAGAGAGGGTACAAAATGGATACATTGAATAGAGTGGAAAGAAAAATTAATAACAGCAGCAAGGAAGACCTACTAAGGGGAGATAAAAAGGATGAATCCACAAAGGATGTTTATTTTCTACAAAATTTAACCATAAGTTTTTAACATTAGGAAGATTGTTAACAAGTACTTTTATCTAGTCCAAATGAACAACGTTGGAATCCAAAGTTTATAGAATAGACCCATCATGGCAGCTAAGAAAGTTAAAAACACTAAAGACCAGGTAGTAAGGTCTCAATTCAGAATTCCTGAAAAACACAGTTACTACTAGACCCATTATGGAGGTATCATGCCATGTAGTAGGTGTTCAGTAAGTGGATATACTTCTAAAAAGTGAATTCATCCATCTACAAATGAATGAAAGGTTTAAAATCCATCACCATATTGAATGTAACAGTACAGAGGTGATTTATGTTATACAGTTCCCATGCGACAAAACTGTATATTGGTCAAATAAGCAGGTTGCTGAAAGTTGCATTCAAGAACATAAAGGAGATATAAGGAGGAGAAATGAGCAAGTTCCTGTAGATGTACACTTTAATCAAGAAGGACACAATGGTGCTTCCTTGAGATTTTGGGGTTTAGAAATAGTAGAAAAGCCTGAAAGGGAGGAAATTACCGAAAGGCTTCTAAGTAATGAAATGAAATGGATTTTCAATATGAAAACTTTAGACCCTACTATTGGTCTAAATATAGAAACAAACTGGCAAGCTTGTGATTGAATGCTTTGGCTGGTTGAATGGGCAAGGATAGAGACAGACAGACCGTTTAACAAAACATAACATAGATGCATTAGCTTTAAAGTTAGGGACTAACTAAATGTTATGTGTATGTAAATATTACAATTACGAAGAAATGATGTGTAACAGCCATCTTGATGAAACTATACAGTAGCAGTATGTAAATATTCAGTAAATAAAATTAGGTTGAGTGCTTTAGTCTTCCCATAGCCCCAATATCACCTAACATGGATCCTAGACCTCTGAGAATAGTGCAGAGATAAAGTTAGAGTATTATTATAATTTTCTGCATATAAAATAAACATCAATGTAATAGAAATACTTTTTAAATTCTGGACTCAAAGAGATTTTGTAAATGTATCACAACATATAATAGTGTCTGTCTCTGTGGGCCTGGTCCTCTGGTTAGGAGAAAGTGTATGGTTGCTTAGCAACCATTCGCACATGCACTAGCATTTGGAGGAGGAGTCGACATATGATATCACTCCACTTGCCCCACTAAGACAGACTTGAGGAGAACTATGAAAGGAGAAGTACCTGTGGTGCAGTTAATTAAAACACTACAACAGCGTAATAGAGATCCTGGATATCAATGGCTACGAACTTTTAGGTAAATAGAACAAGAACATTACTTGTTTTGAACATAAGAATGATTGGTGCTATAAGAGCAAAATTTCAAGGTAGAAACACAAATGGATATTTATTGTAGTTACTTTTTCAGAAAGAAATGTTGGAACTAAACCCAAAGTAAAATGGAATTATAAAAAGCCTCAAAACCCAAGTAGGCTACAACATTCAGACACAGGGAGGCAGGCATTTATTTTGCAGCAGTAAATGTGGTTGTGATACATGATAGTATGAATTTCAATACATTTCACACTAGAAGAAATGTCCTTTTCATGTAATAACAGGACTTTAAGGACAAGGCACAAAGAATGCCATTAAGATATAAGGCAAATGAACACAGTGGTAAGCCAAAGGGCAGTTTGCTAAAGGCTTTATGACATAAGTTAAATATAATGAA
The DNA here is from genome assembly GCA_016271365.2 of Neoceratodus forsteri. Taxonomy (NCBI): domain Eukaryota; kingdom Metazoa; phylum Chordata; order Ceratodontiformes; family Ceratodontidae; genus Neoceratodus; species Neoceratodus forsteri. The sequence goes on along the minus strand of CM028138.1, from coordinate 136,154,696 downwards.
TAAATTATTTATAATAAGAAATAAAATGTTTTCTTTTATCAGATTATGATATAAAACCCTGTGATCAAACTCTAGAAGGGTGAAATGTAGGGGGCATCAAACACTGAAAATAAAGAATTTTTATGAACTCTGTTCAAGTGAAGAAATTATTTCATTGGCTTGTGCACATTTAAAGACATAGCTTCAATGGTCACTTCTATGTTAAATCCAAAATTTGCACTCTAATAGCTCTGCAATCGTTTGACCACTTCACCTGAACTTTGCTAGTGCTGTCTGGAATCACAGATTTCTGGATGTGCAAGTTTCATTCCTGTCAGAGTACAGTAGTGTAGATATGGAATGTCAAATCATGTGAAAAATATCACTTTTCTTGTCAGTTTCTTGTCCTCCATTTCTCGAAACCACTTGGCACTTTGGTCTAACACTTTCAGGGTATGTGGGGGTCTGGGTCGCGGATATGCCATTTAAAGGTTTGGTGAAAAATATTAATCCGTTCAAAAGTTATTACAATTTCAAGTTTTCCATTAGTTCCTTTGGGAAAACTGAGCTGTCCCATGTGAAAGTATAATTTTTTATTTCCACAGCACTTTATCTTTCACAAATGTGTCCACTTCTTTTGTGCTTCTGCCATCTTGTTTTCAGTGAGTGGCGCAAAGAAAACATTATAATTCAAAAACTAATGCCCCTTGATAAACACCAGTGGTCGTGTTTACCTAATCGGAGCCCGAGGAATACAATGCTGGCATCAGTTTTTGATTAGATGCCATGAAATATGTTTATTTTAAACTGTACCACCCCAGCCCAATCCCCACAACACACAGCAACAAGCAAGGGTGAGCCTTGGGGTTATCCTTACTAACACTCACCCATTTTCCTATGCTGTAACATCTCACTTCCTTACACATGGAATGGGGTGAGTGTTGGGTCCGATGACCCCAAGACACAACCTGACGCCTGTTGCTGTGTGTAAGGGTGGGTGTGTACAGTTGGTTGTGGGGAAGGTGGTGTGGGTGTTATGACTGTGAACCATGTCATCTCATTTCCATACTTTTGTAACTTTAATGTGAATCCTAACTGATGTATTAACAAAGTTTTTTTGCAATGAATACACACACACACACACACACACACACACATATATTTATAGATATAAGTATATCTATAGTAGATAGATATACTGTAGATAGACAGATAGATATAGATATTCATTGCAAATAACTTTATTAATGTATCAGTTAGGGTTATAACTAAAGTGAAAATGCGGGAAATGTGGTGTTTGAGTTTCCAACCCTAACACCCCACCCCATTTGCAGACACTGACACATGTCAAAGGTGTGCCTTGGGGTCCTCAGCCCTAATGCACACCCATTTCATAAGTAAATAAGCTAAGATGGTACAGTATAGGAGAATGGGGTAAGCATTAAGACTGGCGACCCAAAGCACACCCTGTACGCCTGTCAGTGTCTACTTGGTGGGTGATGTTAGGGCTGGAAACAGTAACACCACATTTCCCAGCTTTTATGCTTTAATAACAACTCCAACTGATACATTAATGAAGTTTTGCAATGAATTTCCTTACTTTTCAGATAGTTTAATCATATCCTCAGGCCCTGCACTAACATTTCTGCACAAATGCGTATATGTACAGTATGTAGCTGTGAAGCGCAGGTCCTGTGCTTCCATTCTAGGACAACAGTGACCAAATTGTCAGCATAGCCATCTTATTTCCCCAACTCATGTACCCACTGCACAAAATGTTCAAATCCTCACCTAAACATAATTCCAACTGGAATGCCATTCCACGCCACAGGGAGAAAAATTTTTGACCAGAATTTGAAAAATGATAGCTGTGACATACATAAGGTGAAGTAATAAGAAGGCTCTGTTGAAAATTTGTGTCAAAATATTTAAAATTCCAAAGTTATGGCGTGCATAGCAAAATTGCAAAGAATGGGCATAACTTTGCCATGTTTCATATTTTGACCCAAAATTTTCAACATAGCCTTCCTGTGACCCCACCTCATGAACAATATAACTGTCATTACACAGATGCCACCAGAAGACAGTTTTACCAACCAACTGCGAAATCACCTTTTCTGCGAGAGTTGAATAATGACAGACACATTGTTCATGAGCTGGGGTCCCAAAAGACCATGCTGAAAATCTGGTGTGAAAATATAAAAAATGGAATAATCATGCATAAAAGTGAAAACCCCATTGACATGCATGTAACCAAAGCATGAAACAGGATCCTGTTTTGTAAAGGATCTTTCCTCATGCTTTCCTATTGTAGTAAATGAGAAAGCATGAAATAGGATCCTTTTGTGAAACAGAATCCTAAATCAAGCTAACCCCATTTTAGTGAATAGGAAAGCATGGTAAAGGATCCTGTTTTGTGAAACAGGATCCTATTGCCTACCAATCAATTAACAATAACTTTAAAAGCTCCATGGTAGTCTACCGGTCCCTCCACACTGCCCGATGTCTGATCACAATCCCCATGCTATGGTGTGTCCCTGGTAGTGTGGGGTCCCTCTACCCGCTACCTGAAGTCCGATCCCCATCCCCGTCCAGTTAAAAAAATCTTAGTAGTCTAGTGCTCTCTCCTGGTGTCCTGATCACCATCCCCATAATGATAAAAAATACCTAGTAGTGTAGTGGTCCCTCCCCATCTGATGCCTGATCACTGTTTGCTGAACAAAACATCCCGGTAGTGTAGTTCTCCTCACCCCTTCCTGATGTCAGATCCCCATCAGCATAGTAAAATACAAATTACCTAGTGGTGTAGTGGTCCCTGCCCTCTCCTGATCCCCTCCCTGAAAAAACACTATTTTCCTGGTGGTCTAGTGGCCCGCCACCCCTCACCCTGTTAGGTGATGCACCACTCCACTCTCCCATCCCCATTTCTGGTCCACAACCACCACAGCCCTCCTCTCACCTCCACAGCTGACCACAGACTGTGATAACAAAAGTACCACCTCAGACTGTGGCTATAAATGAGCACCTACTGTGTACAGTAGGTTGTCATTCATTGCTACAGTCTGTGGCCAAACTCATTCAGAGTGCAGTCTGTGGCCGGCCATAGAGGTGGAGAGGAGGGCTATGCTAGTTGCAGACAGCGAATAGGGATGGCGGACCCTGGTGGTAGGTCATTACTTAAGAGGGTGGAGGGCCATTAGACCACCAGGAAAACAAATGATCTTGCAGGGAGGGATCAGAGAGTGGGGAGGGACCACTAGACCACCAGGTAATTTCTATTTACTATGTGGATGGGATCTGACATCATGGGAGGAGGACCACTAGACTACAAGGGACATTTTTTATTCTTGGCCATGTGGGAAGAAAGGAAATTGGGGGTATTTGTTCTGTTGCACAGTGGGAGGTCAAGGGCAGGTGCAGGTGTGATAGATGATGGACATTTTTGCATTTTTACAAGTAGAAGGATATGCAGAAAAAAGACATCAAGGGACGGTTGTCATGAAGCATCAATGAAAATAATAAATTGGCATCAGAGGGTGGGGGTACCACTAGACACCAGGGATAAAGCACAACTAAAAGGGAGGGTGGGGGACTGCAATACACACCAAAGGGGTGTAGGCGTATAAAAAATGACAAATACATAAAATGTATAGAAACATGAATAAAACAATAAACATATGTATATTAAAGGTGGGGTGTTACTAGACATCCAGGATAGGGGACAGTGATCAGCAGTTGCAGGGGTGACACTAGACATCAGGGAAAATGGTGACTTGGAGCTGAAACTGCAGCCAGCAGCATGAGTTCCAGCTGCGGCTGCAGAAGTCAAGAAAATCCTCCTGTTCACATACAGAGATGCAGGACAAGTGCTCCTCTCACTAAGCCAGGAACCGGGATTTTGGGTGACAAAAGGTGTTTCTTGTCATAATTTGAAAAACAAACATCAGAATGTAGCTAAACTGGTCCAGTTTACTTAAGTTCTGATGTTTGTTTAATTCCATTCATTTTATGCAATTTCTTTATTTTCTGAATCTCACTAACTGAAAAACAAGATGGTAGACTAAGGAGCCCTCTGTAAAATGCATTAGGCTCCTGCCACACTATATGACCCTGTCTGCACAAGTGGATTAGCTCCTGTAAAAATAAAAATATTTTCTTGCTGGACATCTATTTTTCTCATTGAAAATAATGGAATTCAAAATGTAATAACTTTGGACTGGATTTCTAGTTTTTGACCAAACCAACAAACGGCACATCTATGAGGCAACAACCTTCTACCCTGAAAATTTCAGACCACAACCCTAAAACAGTTTCTGAGGTACCGTGGAAAAAACAAAAACATGTAAATGTAGGGATTTCTAACACTTTGTTTCTCAGAAACAAGACAACGGATTTACAGAAATTTGTCACGTCAGGAGACATACCCAAAGAAATTATACATGCAAATGTCATGCAAATTCATTGAACCATTGCAAAGTTAAAGTGAAAAATGTTGGGTTTAACATAGAAGTGATCCTCAACCTAACTATAGTGGTACTACCACACCACTATAATCTGTCTGTCTGTCTGTTTTGTCTGTCTGTCTGTCTGTCTATCTATCTATCTATCTATCTATCTATCTATCTATCTATCTATCTATCTATCTATCTATCTATCTGTCCATATATTATACTGGCACGGTAGCGGTATAATTAAGGTGAAACCTAATTTCTATGTTAAACCCAAATGTTTGAACCTTACTAACTTTGGAACTGTTTTACAGATTTGCATGAAAATGGGCATGCATAATGGCCTGGGAAGGTCCTTTGATGTGGATGGCGAAATGGTGACATTTTGCTGTCAGGTCCTTACAGTGACAATTTTGAAACTTGTCAAAATTGTCACTATAAGAACTTTGCTGTTTAGGTGTTGTTGCTATAACAGTACACTGGGTTTCCAGCCTAATGCCCCACCACCACCACAACAACCTGCATACACTAACAGGCATCAGAGGTCTACCTTGGGGTCGTTGGCCCCAACCCTTACCCACCACCCTGCAGACACTGACAGGCATCAGGGTGTCCCTTGGGGTCATCGGCCCTAAAACTCACCCCATTCCATAAGTAAATAAGCTGGGATGGGCACAGTATGGAGAATGGGGTGAGCGTTAGGGCTGATGACCCCAAAGGACACCTCCAACACCAGTCAGTGTCTGCAGGACGGGTGGGGTGGGTGAGCATTAGGGCCAATGGAGCCCAAGGCAGACCCCTGATGCTTGTTAGTGTATGCAGTTTGTAAGTGGTGGTACTACATTTCCCTACTTTTGTTTGTAGTTACAACCCTAACTGATGCATTAATGAAGGAATATCTATCTATCTATCTATCTATCTATCTATCTATCTATCTATCTATCTATATATATTCATTGCAAAAAACACCATTAATGCATCAATAAGGGTTAATAGTTTAGTGACAAAAGTTTGGAAATTCAATGTTAGGGTTCCACCCTACCACCCAACCCCATACCTCCACACACCAACAGGCATTGTGGTGACCATGAGGTCATCAGGCCTAACTCTCACCCCATTTCATGTGTAAACAAGCTGACATGGTACAGTATAGGAGAATGGGGTGAGAGTTAGGCCTGATGGTCCCATGGCACAACCCAATCCCTGTTGGTGTGTGAAGTTGGGTTGGGTGGGATGGTATAGATGGGAACCCTAACATCAAATTTCCAAACTTTTGTCACTGTGTTATCAACCCTAACTGATGCATTAACGGTGTTTTTACAATGAATTTCCCTTCTTTTGAGAAAGTGTAATATAACTGGTATGCGTTCCCTTCACACTGCCCATTTGGTGCATAATGGTATGCATATGTGGGAGCACAGGCCTCTGGGTCCTGCACTCCCACTTACACATAAGTGTGAAGACATACTGCAGCCCTAGAGTCATGAAAAGAAACCCTTATAACACTAATTTGACAATGTCTCAGTGATTGTAGCAACTATGAAAATAATTCCCTGCAGTTGTAATCATGACTTGAAACCTCCACAAAGCTGCCCAGAGTGAAAAATCCATACCTCAAATCATTTTCAAAATAAGGGTGCTAAAAGGTACTGCAATGTTATCCTATGGGACATTTCTCAACTTTGGAACGCCATAACTATGGACCCAGTGTGCATTTCTTCACCAAACTAGAAAAAGGCACATCTGTGGGGTAAAGGCTTGCCACTCTACAAATTTCAACCCAAAGCCCTAACTGTTTATTTGTAGTGAGGTGACAAATAAATGGTGTTTTTGATGCAGTACTGTCTCAAATTACTACACTTTTGCAAAATTTGCAAATAAAAGGGTGTGAAAGTGTCACATCTGTTCTTTCACAATTTTAACAGTACTGGGGGTCTGATGTCTAAAATATATTTCTGGGGAATTTTAAAATTCTGATGCTAGCATTGTGTTCCTCATGCCCCAATTAGGTAAACACAACTGCCATTGTTTACCAGCGGGCACTAACGTTTGAATTCTGGCCATTTTTCTCCACCAATAACTGATATCAAGATGGCAGAAGCACAACACTACAGAAGGCATTGGAGACAGTAAAATGTACTGGCGACAGCTTTCATGAGGCACATGTATTTTCCCATTGACTACAATGGGAAAACTGACATTTGAATAACTTTTGAATAGATTAATATGTTTTCACCAAATCTTCAAAGGCACATCAGTGACCCAGATTACATATTCCTGAGACTTTCAGACCAGAAGGACAAACCATTTGGGTTTTAGCCCGAGCAAAAAATAGCCCCTAAAGTGGGTTTTACATGTTTTGTGGTGCTCCACAGCTGCCACAAGCACATAGCCAACCAAAACAAAACTTGTCAGATCCAGTGATCTATAGTACCTGGCCCTATGAAAAGTTTCAGGAAATCCATCATTTGGTTCAAAGTTCTTATAGTGCAAAATTTTGGATTTAACACAGAAGTGACTGGGCAACCTAACTGTACTGCCACTACTGTAGCAGTATAATATATACATACATATATTATACTGGCACGGTAGTGCCAGTACAGTTAGGTGAAAGGTGACTTCTATGTTAAACCCAAATATATGAATGTTAATAACTTTGGAACCATTCAATGGATTTGTATAAAATGTGGCTTGTATAATGACTAGTGTTAGGTCGCTTGATCTGCCAACTTTCTTGAGAATCTTTGTGTGGTTTCTGAGATATAGAGTGTTGAAAACACAGAAAATCCATGATTTTTGACATTTCTTTGTCCATCTGGATCTCTGAAATGGCTTTAGGTTGTGGTCTTAAATTTTCAGGTAGAGCGCCTATGCCACACAAATGTACATTTTGAAGGTTTGGTGAAAAAATATTAATCTGTTTAAAAGTTATTTAACTTTAAAGTTTACCATTATAGCCTATGGGGAAAAATGTATGCTCTGAAAGAGAAAACAGGTAAACAACCTGGGGTGGGGGTGGGAGGGCTAGGATGGTAACCCTAACATCAAATTTCCAAACTTTTGTTACTGCAATGACAACCCTATCTGATGCATTAACAAAGTTTTTGCAATGAATTTGCCTTATTTTTGAGAAAGCATAATGTTGTTACTCATACTGTATGTGGACTCTACACTCCCATCATGCATACATTTTGTAATTGCCTCTGATCTTCATGTGGGAGCACAGGGCCCATCTGTACATAAGTGTACAGATATTTTAATGATTTCGCATCCCGTGTGGGACCACAGGGCCCTCTGGCGCTGCACTTCCACTACTGCATAATGTAGGGCCCTGTGCTTCCATTATTACATAATGGGATCCAAATGTGGGCATGCAGGGCCATATGGGCCTGCACTTCCATGTACCAATAAGTATAGAGACATAGCACACACTTAGAGCCAGTCCAGGTAACCCTTGTGTTGCAAAAGTTGCAATATTTCAGGAACCATAGCAACTTTGATAAAATTCCTTTTCAGTTGTATTCATGGCCTGGCCACCTCCCTAAAGATGTACTAAGCTGCTCTTTGCCAAAAATACATATCTCAAACCATTTTTGAGATACAGCCACCAAAAGGTGTGACAACCACCACAATGTTATCCTATGGGAAAATGTGCAAATCGAGTGCTATAACTTGAAACTGGTGTCAATTTCTTCATCAAACCTGGAAAAGGCACACTTGTGGGGCAAGGGTTTGCCACCATGCAAATTTCAGCCCAAATGTCCTAACCCTTTTCTTGCTATGAAGTGACAAAAAAAATGGTTTTTGGGTCTGTTTACCTGCTTTCACTTTCAGATCATATATTTTTTCCACATAGACTATAATGGGAAACTTTAAAGTTTAATAACTTTTGAATGGATTAATATTTTTCACCAAACCTTCAAATGGCACATCTGTGAGGCAAAGGCTTTCTACCCTGAAACTTTCAGACCACCACTTAAAGCTGTTTCTGAGATCCCAGGCGGACTAAAGGAATGTCAAAATCACAGATTCTTCTGTTCTTTGACACTCTATATCTCAGAAACCACAAACAGATTCCTATGAAACTTGACAGGTTATGAGAACTGCCCCTAGCTATTATGTATGCCAAGTTTCTTGCAAATCCAAAGAACAGTGCCAAATGTATTAATTTTCAAAAGTCAGATTTAACAAAGAAGTCACCTTATGTTATCCAATGGGAACATTTGCAAATTCAGAGTGCTGTAACTATGGAACTGGTGTCCATTTCTTCACCAAACCAGAGAAGGGCACATCTGTGAGGCAAGGTCTTACCACCCGGCAAATTCCAGCCCAAAAGGCCTAACTGTTTTCTTGCTATGAAGTGGGAAAGAAACAGTTTCTTGAGGGGGTTACTGTTTTGTTAACATTTATGCTTCTTGTTGCCATTAGCATTTGCATTACCATTTATGCTTACCATTTCTGCTTTCATTAATGTTTGCACTTGCATTTCTCTTACCATTTGCATTATCGCTTACATTTGTTACCATTTACGCTTGCGTTTGCGTTACCATTACTATGTGACAAAAAATCACATTTCATTCACTATTTATAGTTCTAATTCTCAAAAGAAGGGAAATTACAAGAAAACTCTGTTTCATGTATCAGTTAGGGTTATTCCACAGCGACAAAAGCAAGGACATTTATTTTAGAGTTGCTATTCCTTACCCCACTCCTCACCCGTTCCCACACGAGCATCAGGATGTGCATTGGGGTCATCGGTCCTAACTCTCACCCCATTCTCCTACACTGCACCACCTCAGCTTATTTACACATGGAATGGGGAGAGAGTTAGGATCGATGACCCCACACACAGCCTGATGCCTGTTGGTGGGGACGGGATGGGTGTGGGGTGCAAGGGTGGCAACCCTAACACCAAATTTCCTCACTTTTGTCACTGTAGAACAACCATAACTGATGCATTAAACAGAGGTTTTGCCATGAATATAGACATATATATATATATATATATATATATATATATATATATATAGTTACCTAATTTACATCTCAAAGCAGTTCTGGCATTTTTAATGAACATGTGTTAACAACTGCTGAAATAGGTTATTGGGTGGGGTTGATTTCTCTTGAACAGGTTTACTCATCCTTTATTCAAATGCATGTACATTTATGAACTTCAGGACTTTCTTTAAGAGGTTTGGGTTTGATTTTGCCCATTAAACTGTTTTTCCATCTTTCCTCTTTTTTTATTGCCTCCTTCCTCACCCTGTTGCTTTTAGGGCTGTAGTGGGCAGAGCCATGCAGTCCTCTTACTATCAAAAAGGACTCAACATTCCTTCTGACCAAACAACATGTTGGAGTTGCACCACAGTTGCCTTTATGTCTGTGGGCACTCCACTCACACTGCACTATTTTTCTTTAAAAAAAATTTGTGGCATCCTGATCATGACACAGGGGACTGGGCACTCTCAGTGTCACTGTTATGTTTCTGGGGGGAATAGAAAAGGGAAGGTTGGATAGGTGTATAGCTCTAATTTGAAAGAAAAAACAAATTGCAGTCATGGCAAACATGGCACACTCTACCATGTCCAAGATGGCCACTGATCTCTAATGCACATGTACTGATAGCCGTACATACACACAGTGAGTGGCCATCATGGACACAGTGGAGTGTGCTGAGTTCTGCCATGACAGCCATTTGTTTTTTTTTCTTTAAAATTAGAGATATCCTCCAACCAGCCCTCCTTCTCAGCACCCACTACCATACCCCCAGAAACATAAGAGTGACAATGGGGTTCCCAATCCCGGTATCATAATTAGGATGCTGCTGTGTTTTTATTTCATATTCCCCACCTGACCCCTCCCTCTCAGAGCCCATCACCCCCCTCCAAGATAAGAATGACACTGGGGTGCTCCAATCCCCAGTGTTGCCATCTGGAATCCTCATTTTATTTATTCATATTCACCCCACCCTCCTCTCAGTGTTCACCAACCCCTCCCAAGAAACACAACAGTGACATTGGGAGTGCCCAATCCACAGTGTCATGATTGGGAATCCTCCGTCATTTTTTTTCAAAAAGAAAATCATCCATCGATGCCTTTTGCGCTGTTACCTTCCCCACCCAACCTTCCAACTCAGCATGCACCACCACACCCTCCAAGCCCTTACTTACCCATCGGTGGGTCCAACACCATAATCTTCTCTGGACCCAGTTACGGCTTTCTTTTCAAAGCTGGACTGCGAACTGAAGAAATGGGAATGCGGTTCAATGTATTTTAATGGGTTTTGAACTTAGCTGTATAACTTGGGCATTTTGAATATTTCTGAGCACATTTTCAACATGCCTTCTTTGGGACCCTATCTCATGAACAATTGAACTGGCATTATGTAGATCTTCCTGAAAGGTGATTTTGCAGTCCCTGTGTGAAATCACCTTTCAGGCAGGAGTTGAACTTTTCTCTGCCATTGTTTATGAGGTGGAGTCATAAGAAGACTTTGTTGAACATTATATGTAAAATATTAAAAACAACAAAGTTATGAACCTATGTTGAATTTTGTGAATGCAGGCTTGTAACTTTGGTAGTTTTCAATATTTTCCATCAAATTCACAACATAAACCATATCTTTACAGCACCTTGTTAGTGTGACACCTGTTATTTTTTAAATCTTGGCCAAAATGTTTGTTTTACATCCCAAAAGGTGATTTTACGGTCCGGTATGAAATCACCTTTTGGTCAGGAGTTGAACATTTTCTCTGCCCTTGTTTTTTTGAGGTGGGGTCATAAGAAGGATATGTTAAAATTTGTTGTAAAAATTACAAAACAATAAAGTTATGAGTCTACATTTAATTTTGTGAACACAGGCTCATTACTTTGCTAATTTCACTATTATACCCCAAATTTACAACATAGGGATATCTTTACAGTACTCATGAATGTGACAGCTGGAATTTTTCAAATTCTGACCAAAATGTTTTTACATTCTGAATGGTTATTTCACAGCCCCTGTGCAAAATCACCTTTGGGTAGGAGTTGAAAATTTTCTGCCCTTGATTATGAGGTGGGTCATAAGAAAGCTATGTTAAAAATTTGGTATAGAAACATTTAAAAAGCAACAGAGTTATAAATATATGTTGAATTTTGTGAATGCAGGCTCATAACTTCGGTAATTTTCAATATTTTTACCCTAAATTTACAATATAGCCAAATCTTTACAGCACCTCATGAATGTGACAGCTGCCATTTTTCAACTCCTGCCAAAAATGTGTTTTTGCATCCTGAAAGTTGAATATCTGCTCTGTCCTTCTTCATGAAACATGGTCATAACAAGACAAAGTTGAAATTTGAAGTAAAAATTTTGCAAAACATCAAATGTATGAGCCTCGTTACATTTTGCTGATGCAGGCTCGTAACTTTGGTAACTTTCAATATTTTTTGCATAAATTCTTTAGTGCAGCCCTATTGACTCTGTCCAGAGTCTGTTTTCTTTTATTTCCTCTTACTCAACAGAAGGAGTGCTTGCCATGGAATGACACACACACACACACACTACAAGCTTTATGTGAAGCCAGACCCTCAGTTGTATCTGTAGCTGGATGAACAGCAGAGATTCTCTGGTAAGCACGTAAAGACAGGATGATTTTTTATGGCCATAAAAAGGACACTACTGAGCAGTACTATGAGAAATACAGTCATTTTATTTTTTTTAATTTGTCTGCAAAGAAGAGTAATGTTTAGGGAAATAGGTTTTACTTTTGTTCTTTTAAGTAGTTTTATTTATTGGGCCTATTTAAAGTTTTTAGTGAGTAAATTTGGTCTCTTAAAATCCGTTAAACAGACATGAGTCAAATCCTGATCAATCTAATTCAGATAGAGGCAATTACTTCAGTTCCATAAAACAAGAACGGTCAGGGGATCAATTGAATTGATTTCATATTCCCAAAAAGTTGGAAGCTTTCATCCAATCCTGAAGATAAAGAGCACCTTTTCTGGTACTTGCCATGGCACCCCAGAATCACTGTTATGCCTTATGCCCCCAAGTTACAGGCTGCATTAGAAAACATATTTTTTAATTAGCTGGCATTAGGGATGGAAGGGATCATATTGAGCCAAGAGCTCATCCTCCTTTTCACTTCCCTATTTGGCAAAACACCCCTGTGTTTTCACATTTTGTGATACAATAGTCGGGAATATGCTCCATTGACTTGAATGGGGCTTCTTTTTCAATCATACTTTTAATATTCTAAATGTCCAAACTGTACAAATTCTTTCTCTGGTTTTCAAGAAGGGCAAAGATGAACTGCTCCCATTTAGCTATTGCCCAGTGTCACTGTTAAATTCAGATGTTAAGTTACTGGCCAAGGTTCTGGCATCCAGATTAAAATCAGTGTTATGATACTTGATTTCCCCTATGCAGGTAGGCTTTATGTTGGACCACCTGACAAGTGATCATTTTGTAAACTTCTCCACCTGATTTCTGCATCTGGGAGAGTGAGATCCAGCAGCTTTGGTCTCCCTGGATGCAGAAAAGGCTTTTGACAGGGTCTCGTGGCCCTATTTGTTCACAGTTCTTACAAAGTTTGGCCTCCTGCCTAATTTTTTGTAAGTGGGTTTGAGTTCTCTATACTCAACCTATGGCTCAAATACACTGCAATGGTCTTTCCTCTGCTCTGTTTTAACTACACAGGGGTACCCAACAGGGGTTATCCCCTCCCCTCCTTTTCTATCTCTATTTAGAACCTCTTGTTATTAGTTTGTTGAAAAATTTAGCTGTGAAGGAGGATTGGATGGGGTCTAAGATATGCAGTGTCTACTTATGCAGATGATCTCCTCCTACATGTGGAAGATCCCACCATTTCTATCACTACAGCACTATTGGAGATACAGAGGTTCTAGGACATTCGGGGCTATAGCGAAATGTGGAAAAGATCAAGATAAGGCCTTTGGATTCTGAGGTTATTAAATCAGAGATTCAAAGTTTGAGGCTGACATGGGAACTGAAGACTATACACTATTTGGGGCCAGGTTCCCTGGTTCCTGGCAGATCTATGTAAGATGAATCTTTCCTCCTTGTGCAGGAGATTCAGTTGGACCTCCCAAGATGGTGGCTTTGCCCTATCCCCATGGGCTGGGTTAGCATAATTAAGGTGAGCGTTCTCCCACAGTTGTTATATCCTTAAGGAATGATAGGAATCTTCCTTCTGAAAGCTTGGTTTCGCTTACCTTCATAAGTCCATTAATCATTTCTTGTGGAAGGGAGAATTTGTCCACTGGGTATATTTTAAACTCGCACAACCAAAGGATAGTGGGGGCTTCATCTTCTGGACCTCTTTCTACTACTTATCTCTGCATAGTACAAAGTGGTTGCAATAGGGATGTGGCAGCCAGTTGTCCTTCAGGGAATTACTTACCTGACTGGAACCAGATAGAGACCAATCTGTGCCTCAAGGTAGGGGTACACCTTAGTAGCCTATCTTACTTGAAAATCTCCATGTTACTGCCTTCGCTTAGATCAGCCCATTTTATTTGGTCTTTAAAGTCTTGCTTGCAGCTTCATTCATATTTAGTGGTGGACTGGAGTAAGGCCCTTACCCAACCTATACTGGGTAATCCACACTTTCAAATTGATGGTAGGCCCATCCCACGGGCCATTTGTTCTCCTCTGTGGGAGGCTATGATTAAGTCTTTGCTTAGGGATGACCAATTGTTAATGCTTGCAGAGTTACAATCAGAGTATGGGGTTCCTGTTTTGCATACAGTGGTAATCATAGAAAAGTTTCACAGTACTGAGGGTATACCTGGGTATATTGAGGCAGAATGAGGCAGGATCACATTACAGTCAATGCAAAGTGCCTCAATGGTACCTCAAGGTACCTTGATGTAGGAAACATTTAGATAACTACCACTGCAGGTTTAAGTATTTAAAAATGACTAGGGCTTTAGAGGATTTTTGTGGCCCGAGTCCATGGTATTCACTGGGTGTTGGGGTGTTAGCCAGCTTCTCTCCAGAGTTACTCAGTCTCATCCTGTCTCTGGTTTGTATTCTTGCTTGCAACGGGCTCACCCCCACCTTATTGGAGATAGTTTTTCTGGCAGCAAAACTTAATTTGACCTATGACTCTCTCCATTGGCAAACCATTTGACACAACCAGAGAGATCAATACAGATGGACCCAATTTACGATCCTTCACAACCTATATTTTACCCCCATGAGGCTGTATCAGATGGGTAGGGCCTCATCACCAATTTGTTCCCACTGTGGCTCCTCAGAGGGGACATGCAACATATGCTCTGGGACTGCACTAAAATTCAACCTTTCTGGGGTAATATTAAATTGTTTCTGGATCCACTTTTGGCCTTAGAGGATGCTTTTCTCCCACAGTTTGCATCATGGGTGATTTCCCAACATCCCTGTTTCGACAGTGCAGGGCCCATATGGTCTTAATTTCAATGGCAGCAAAATGGCTATCCTTATTGGTTAGAGGATAGTACTCTGCCTTTCTGGAAGTGGTATATGGAGATAACCTAGGCATTGGTGGTGGAGTAGCACACTGCTTCAATGCATGGTAGAGCTGACCTTTAGAAAGAGATTGTAAAACCCTACACACACTTTTATTTGCATCAAGAGTACATTAACAGGAATGGGCAAGACTGGGGTGATCATCTCTACTCCAGCTCTGCCTTTGGCTAACAATGATAGTGAGTAGAGTATCTTTGAGAGTCCCGGGGAGCCAGAGGATTCTGGTCAACTCAAGTGGCGATGTTTGCTCTGTGACACAGATGCCATCCTTAGTTTCAATGCCTGCTGCAGACCGCCCTTTTGACTAAGGTGCTTGGGGAGGTTTCTTGGGGGGTAGGGGGTGTTTGGGGAGGGAAGGTATTTGTTTTGGGTGGAGACTTCATGATTATGTACCATTGTTGGATTGTACAATGAACATTGGCACATTAAATTTTGCTGTTTGTTCTTTTTGATATTATATTCTTAATAAACATAGTTAACTAAAAAAACCCTACAAATCCAGGTCACCGCTGTACTAAGGAGTGTCAGAGTTTGATCATCTGTACTGCCTTGGGATTGGAGGCTGGTGCTACAGACTCTGTGTAAGCCACTTTTGAACTAGGGATGGGTAAAATTTATTTTCCCTGGTGAAATTTCCTTGATATTACGATTTTGTTTTGTGAAATTTTGGAAAAATCTCCTTGAAAATGTTGTGGACTTTTGCCAAAAGTTTAATTTCAGTTATTTCCATCTAACTTAGAGTATTTGTCCAAATTGCACCAAGGCTAGTATGATGAATTTACCAGTCCCCCATATAGTAGTGTACCTAGTTTTACATCTCTATCTATAAAGGTGACTTATAAGCTTCTAAACTTTTAAACAAGTTAAAATTACATGCCACAAGTATGTAAACTGCAGAATTTTAATCCCTATACATTTAATTATAGATCGAGGAACGCTCTCAACCAATTGAAGCATTCCTTTCTTCTAGTAGTGTGAAATTCTTATTATGTGAAGAGTGTATCACATGCAGCTGACCTTTAATGGACATGTTCAGATACGCTTATTTTTAAATTGATCAAGTTCAATCAATAATATGTTAATAGCACCATTGAGATGGTTGTAAGAGTGATATCACTCATATTCTTAGATTATCAGTACTGCTCACCTTCAGTCAGTGGTTCTCATGCCTTAATAATGTGCATGAAACCACCATTGCAACTCATGAGAATATGATCATGTGGGCAGTGGTATTAACATGCAAACTAGAGAACAGAATGCTATCAATTTTGTGAGTTTCATTGACCCTAACAGTGAGGCTGTGTGTGTGTGTGTGTGTGTGTGTGTGTGTGTGTGTGTGTGTCAGCTCTGTAATCTCTTGCTCAAAAGCTGATCAAGTTATAAAGCAGCCAATAACAATATCAATAATTAAAGTTGACTTTCATGTGCTTGTGTGAAAATTGTGGAATTTTATGATACTTTTGTGGAAGTAATTTCCATACATTTTACCCAGCCTACTGTACACTTGAGCTGTCATTCAGAGTAAGAAAAAGATTGCAAAGAGTTGTAATAAGATGGCATTTATAGAATACTGTAATGTAGTGGTGCCAAACATCAGGTCAGTATTTTGAGTGAAGAACCATGAAGAATAGTCATGCACATCACTGTGCTAGCTTGTCTTTTGCAATATGCCAGCTAAACACTAGAGCTTGTTGACTAAATGACATGTGGAAGCACAACCATGTGCAGCATTGTTCTTGTGCAATATCACCTGCTGACTCTTTAACAAGCCTGAAGATAACAACATACAGTATATTTTAACATTTGAAAACAGTGGCACCCAGTGAAACCACACGTTACAACTAGCTGTGACTGAGGCTATTGTGACAAAAGTATGTGGATATTTTTAGTCATGATGCACATGCTGATGAGTATCACTATCTCAGGAGTGTTTGAAGGGCATTGCAGGGCCAGGATGCTAGTGTAGGTAAGTTGATATGCCTGCCTGCAGTACAAGTCAAATAAATGTGATGTATAGCCAACCCCAGATGGACTGAAGTTCTGAAAAGCAGGAAGGGTTATGGTTATGTCAATGGAAAGGAAGTCAAGGAATTTAAACTATAGGATAGGGAGGTAGCTAGTGTGTGGGTCACCAGTGTCAGGCATTAGATGCATGGGTTCACCAAGGTATGGCAGCCATGCTAAGTAGCAAAAGAATAGTAAACTGTCGCTTGGCACAATAAATCATACAGGCAGAATTCTCACTTGAAAGCAGGACATATGAGAATCATACCCACAAAAATGATCAGTCTGAGCACCAAATAAAAATCCAGAATTGGCAGCTCAACCAAAGCACTTTACAATCTTAAATTGCTGTCCCGTTAAGGTTCAATTGGCTATAGTATACATTAGTCAAAACAAGAAATTCAGTGCACACCCTTATCCCTCCCCAAATTGTCAAGTCATTACATTGTTGCAGTGTGCTTTCTGCCTCAAATGGCTATTCACTTAATTCATCCCAAAGGAAATGTCTCTCAGTTTTGAAATCAGAACTCTGTTGTGAAGGCAAGCTCAGCCATCATTCAACAAGGTGAACCTCCCATCTCCTGAGGCCTTATTCTAAAATATAATGGCAAAAGTTGACTCCCATTAAAATATGGTGCACTGCCGTATTGACTCACTTTAAATAAGGTGCAGTTCCAAACCAACTTACTGGTGATTGGTGGGAGCCAGCTAATGGAGATAGACATATTTCTCCTGAACATAAACAATCCAAAATGATCATCTCAACCCTTGCACGTTCACAGACTTAAATTGCTATCTCATTGAGATGCTATCAGTTATGGCATACATAAGCTGAAACAAAGCAAGTCATTAAATTGTTACAATGTGCTTCCTGCCTCAAATGGCTACTCAAGTATTTCATCCCAAGAGGAGTGGAGGTCTCTTTGTTTTCAAATCAGAAATGTTGTGTGTAAGCTAGCTCAACCACCAGTCCACAAGGTGGACCTCCCATCGTCTGAGACCCTATTCTAAAATACAACTGCCAAAGTTGACTCACTTTACATAATGGTGCACTGCCGTATTACCTCACCTTAAATAAGGTGCAGACTCCAGACAATGTACTGGTGATTGGTTGGAAGGCAAATAATTCATATCAGAGCCATAGACCAGGCATGGAAGTCGCTAAAAGCCTCACACTCCATTGCAGTGCAAGCTAAATATCTCTCCTTTTGCAATGCCTGCACTAGGTTAATCCGGCAGCCAAAAGCTAACTTCTTCAAAGCCACCTTACAATCCAACTAAACCGCCCAGCTAAATTCTGGAAGGTGGATAAAATGCTCCTGTCCCCACCCTCCCAGCTCCCAACCTCAGTTCTGGATGTAGGTGGTACCTCAGTGATGGACCCTTTTGAAGTGTCCTCTGAATTTAACTCATTTGGTTGAGGTTGTGGAGTCAAGAACAGTGGTAGAATTCAAGAATTCATGGGACAGACATAAAGCAATTCTAGTTGGGGGTAGGAGGAAGTAAGCTGTTGGTTAACTAGAATCTGCAGCTTATCCATCAGGTAGGAAATGGGCAGATTAGGTGGGCCAAGCGGTCCTTATCTCCTGTCAAATTCTATGTTTCTATGTTTTCACAAACTGCACCTCAGCACTTCTTGCCACACTCCCTCCTTATCAGAATAAAACTGCCCCTCCCCATCGGCGCATGGGCATATTCCCCACCTCCACTATCTCCTTCGGTCAGGTCTCCCGATGGAAGTTTACAATGCCTTGATTGCTCTAAATCCCGCAAAGAGCAAATGTCCCATTGGGCTGGATGCCAAATTGATCTTCCTAGCTGCTTCAGCCATCGTTATCCCCTTTGCCACTCTTTCCAACCTCTCCTTCTCCCTAGTTTCTGTCCCATTGGAATGGGAAGCACACAACGTTATCCTGCTTCCGAAAGGCAGTGACCCCTCCACC
Organism: Neoceratodus forsteri; assembly: GCA_016271365.2. NCBI lineage: Eukaryota > Metazoa > Chordata > Ceratodontiformes > Ceratodontidae > Neoceratodus > Neoceratodus forsteri. The sequence goes on along the minus strand of CM028138.1, from coordinate 136,135,806 downwards.
CCAGATAACTACTACCCAATCTTCCTCCTCCCATCACTGGCAAAACTCCAGGAACACCTCGTACTCTCTCAACTTTCCTCATTTCTCAAGTCTTCCTCCTTCTTCTCTCCCTATCAGTCTGGCTTCAGGAAGTCCCATTCCACTGCCACCTCCCTCCCTACGGCTTACTGATTCCATTCTTGCTGGTAAGAACAAGGCCACATCACCTCAGCTATTTTCATCGACCTGGAAAAGGCCTTTGACACGGTCTCCCATGCACTAATCCTGGACAAGCTCACTCATGCCAGGCTCTCTGCCATGGCCATCAGCTGGTTCCACTCCTACTTGGTAGGCAGGTCCCAATCTGTCAAAATTGATAACTCCATATCTTCCTCCCTCCAAATCACCACTGGTGTCCCCAAGGCTCAGTCCTTGGTCTGCTCCCTTTTCTCCACCTTCCTAAATGACCTTCCCATGGCCTGCCCACATACATACATCCACATGTATGTGGACAGCATGGTTCTGTATACATCAGGTCCCTCAATGGCTGATGTGTCGACCAGGCTACAGCAGGACTTCAATGATATTCAGCTCTGGTTTAGGGCAAATCAACTTTTCTATATGGCAAGAATACAGTCTCAATGACCTTCTGCACAAGGCAGAGACTCTCTTGACTCTCCACCATCCCTCCTTCCACACCCTGGATGGGACTACTCTGGAGGCTTGCTCCTCCTTTAGATGTCTCAGGGTCTGGCTTGACCATCACCTCGACATTTCTGTACATGTTGATGCCATTCACAAAAGCTACACCCTAAGCTGGGTGCCATATTTCTCAACCGTGGTTGCATCCTGCTGCCAGCCTGCCACTCAATTGTACAGAAAATGATCCTCCCTATCTTTGACTATGAGGATGTTCAAGTTCAAGTTTATTGCAGGAAAGACTCCATTGAGCAAGCTCATTCACAAGGAGGTCCTGAGGCACATACACATACAGTTCGCAATTACATAGACAGGAGATATAAAATGTGAGAACAACAAAGAAAAATATATAATACAAGAGGTATACACAATAGAAGTCCTTATCTATATATGCATGTAGTCTATAGTGTCACTCCCATGTCCACTCTAGAATAGAAGAGGACCAATAGCAAGTCCTACAGGACTCCAGTGTTGATGGGGAGGTTGAGAAAGTTAATCACTAATCCAAATGGATTGTGTCCTTCCCACAAGGTAGGCATGGAACTAGTTTGTAGCAGTGCTTGAGAGCCCTGAGGCAGAGAGTTTAGCGAGAAAGAGGGGTAGGAGACTGTGTCAAATGCCTTAGCTAGATTGAATAAGATGACATAGATGATGATGTCATGATCCATGCCAGTGAGGATGGAGTCAGTGAGCCTGAGGAGGAGGTGGTTGTTGGTGTTGCTTCCAAAACCCAGACTGGAATGGGGTGAAGAAGCAGGAGGGAGGAGTCAAGGTGGAGGAGAGTTGGGATAATGCCATCTGTTCCTGGAGCTTGGCAAGGATGGGAAAAGAGATATGGTCTGGAATTACCTGAGTAGAGGGGTCACCACCTTTGGGAGGGAGAGGACAGTGGTGTGCAAACAGGCAGCTGGGACAGAGGCAAGAGAGAGAAGAAGAGGTTCAGGAGAGAGGCAAAGGGAGAGCAGATAGTAAGGGCTGACAGATAAAGGAGCTTGAAGTCTAATCCACTGGGAACTTACCATTGGAAGGGTTTAGAGCAAGGAGAGCTTTGAAAGTGTTTGCAAGGGATACAGGGAGAAGAAGAAAGAGGGGTGGAAGGAGGCAATTCTAGAGGTGAGGGGAGGAGGAAGGGGAAGAGGGGAGGGAAGTGAGAAGGGAGGAGGTGTGGGAGGTGAAGAAGTGAATTAAACTCCTCAGCCTTAGCAAGGGGTCAGACAGGGTGGTGTCACCAGCTCTGAGGACAGGGATGGGGCTGTGCCAGTGAGGAGAACAGGGCATGGCCTGTCTTCAATAATTTGGATGGATGGTTTATATTTGATTGTAAGGTGATAAAGAAATATTCAGCCCTTGTGAGCCTGACTGCTTGAATGCATGTATTATGGGGGAACAGTACCTTTGAAAGTCTACAGGATTTGAGATTTGTGTGCCTTCCAGACCTGGCCACAAGCACATAGACATGCCAGCAGTTTGGCTGTGATCCAGGGAGGTGAGAACCATGCACCCCGGGTGTGCCTAAGTGGGGCATAGTGGTTCCAGATAGTAAGAATTTAGATTTGAAGTAGTCAGGGCTAGGTCAATAGAGGTGGCAGCAGGGATGGGAGCCCAATCAGTGTATGACAGATCCTCAAGGAGGGGCAAGGGCCAAGGATTTGTATGAGTGGATCATTAAGATCTTAGGTGAGGATTTAGGCTGGTGTATTTCACGCACAGTGTAGATCAGGTGGTGATCACTAAGGCATCTGGGAGGATGCCAGCTGTGACTATTCGATGTGGATGAGAGGTGAGTGCCCAGTCTATGAGGGTATGGTTTGAGAATTTGTATTTAGGTGAGTGGTCTTGCTTATTAACTGGACAGGTTAAGGGCTGTGATGTTGCTATGAGTTTTGGAGTGTGATGGAGAGCCAATTCAAGTTAAAGTCTCCCAGGATGTGAAGTTCACCTGTGGAGGCATGTGACAAGAGACTAGCCAGAAGGTCAGAGATAGTTGTGGAGGGAGGCTGGGTTGGCAGTAGATGCCTGCAACAATTATGGGAAGGGAGAAGAGAAGGGAGAGTTTTACCAGGAGGAAGCTTGTAAGCATATGGGAGGAGGTGGCTAGTATGGGGTAAACTGAATCAATGAGGTGATATACATGGCCACACCACCTCTTCTGCTGTATCAATCCTGGCAGATGAGGGAGTAGCCAGGGATGGAGACACTTCCATCATAAATTTTAGAGTTAAGTCATGACTGGATAGAATTAATATGTCCAGGATGAAGGTTAGGGTGAGAGGCTGGAGTAGGGTGGTTTTGGGGAGAAAGCTCATTTTCTGGGAGTAGATTGGATGCCTGGGAGAAATTGTGGGCTGGCTGTAGTGTGAAGTAAGGAAATGGGGAGACCAACTGGCTTCCCATAGAATGCCTTTAAACAAAAGGTATATGGCTTACAAGGGGTAGAATGGCCTGAGGGTAGGATTGAGAGAGCAGCAATATACAAGAAAAGCATCTCCCAACTTGGATGGGTGATATTAGCTAACTGGAGTAGGGCAGGCTTCAGGCAGGAAGAAACCAAGTGGGAGTGAGTTTGGGAAGGTATACCAAGCAGCTCCCAAAATGGGTGGTGAAAATTAGCTGATTGGTTCAGAAATGGCTCCAGGTAGGCATAAAACAGCAACACTCTGAGTGGGCATTCATATTGGAGAGGTTGGCATACCTGGAATGTCTTCAGCCTGGTGCTGGAGAGGGCTGTTCACTTACCATCATGACCCAAGGGACTCCGGCAACATTCTGAGTAGCTGAAAGCTGAGGAGTGAAGAGAATATAGTTACGCTCCACCCATTTACAGTGATACATGAGACAGACCCACAAGGTGGGAAAGGGAGAGGAACTGAGAGCAGGGCAGGACTGGGGAGGAAACAGGCAGCTGAGACAGAATCCACAAAGTAACAGCTTGACTACAGAATTAACCAGCAAAGAAGGCCTGACTACATAGACAAAAACTATCTATACTGCTCTGGGGACACAAAATGTTATTCCAACACAGCGCTGAACACAGAAACCCTATCCATGCTTTTAAGCATTTCAAGGAACTTAAAGTATTGAGTTCATGTACAGCTACAGTCTAGCAGTAACATTTGGTGCCAAGGCCGTTTGTGCTGGAGAGGTCAGTGACCTGGGGTGTCTTCAGTCTGGTGCTGGGGAGGGCTGTTCACTTGCCCTCACAACCAGAGGGATCCAGCAGCATTCTGAGTAGCTGGAGCATGGGTGTCTTCAGTCTGGTGCTGTGAGGACTATTTACTTCGCCCTCATGACTTGAGGGGCTCTGGAAGCATAATATATGTTGCTACAGCTTATCAAGAAGACTGGTGAACATTCAGAATTTGGGGGCACTTGTATGGCTAGTCCTACTTGTTGGTTGGCTCAAGTGCTAGTGATTAAGCTATATAATGTAACTTATTTTGTATACTATTTTTTTCTCATAAAGACACCACTATGGTTCTTGAGAGAAGTGATCTAGAAGGAAGGGAGGCGTACCAGGAAAATTACAGGAAACAGAGAAGGCAGTGAAGGTTCTAAGGCACAAACAGAGGAAAAGATAGACAAAGAAGTAGCTAAAGGGGACAAGCTCTTTTCAATACAACAGTGAAAAGGGGAAGATAAGGGATTGTGAGGTTGAGAAGGGCAGATGGACACTATACACAGGGGATCAGGAAAAGCAGATGTCCTGAATAAATACTTCTGCTCAGTGTTCAAGTAAGGGAAAATGGGTACAGACCACATAGAAGCAGCAGGAACACTGGAGGAAGGAGGGGCCTCAAGTCCATTCACCTAGTAAAGAGTCATGAGAGGACTTGCACATTTTGAAAATAGATAAGGCTATGGAGCTAGAAGGGGTACACCCAAGGGTGCTGAGGAAGCTCAGGGATGTATTGGCTGCACTTCTGAGAGCTGTATTGAACAACTCACTGAAACAGAAGTGGTTCCAGACAACTAGAGGAGGGCAGATGTAGTCCCACTCTTCAAAGTAGCAACAGGGAGGAGGCTGGCAACTCCAGGCCAGTCAGTTAACATGTGCGGTGGAGAAGTTAATAAAGATGGTATAAAGGAAAGGCGAGTGGAGTATTTTGAATCCAGTGGATTGCAAGATCTGAGTCAGCATGGTTTCATGGGGTGGGGAGTTCATTTTAGATGAACCTGATCAATGTCTCACACTGGGTGACCAGAGAAAAAGATCAGAGTGGGTGGTGGATCGACATACTTAGACTTCAGAAAGACCTTCAGTATTGTACCACATAGGAGGCTTACAAGGAAACTGGGCAGTTGGCAGTGGGACTCAGGTGGTAAACTAGGTATGGAACTGGTTGATGGATTGGCAGCAGAGGATAGCAGTAAATGGCATTCACTCTAATGAGGGAGAATGACCAGCGGGGTGCCTCAGGGCTTAGTACTGGGACCTACCCTTTTCAGTGTCTTCTTAATCAACACTGCAGAAGAGCTGGAAGGAATGTATGCCTCTGTGCAGATGACACCAGCATCTGCAATAGGATAGATACTCTAGTACTCTAGAAGGTGTGGAGAATGAATACAGTTCTAAGAAAGCTCAAGGAATGGTTGAGGATATGACAGCTGGTTTTCAATGCAAAACATGCAAAATCATGTACCTAGGGCACACAAACCTGGGGTGGTGTATAACATGGAGAAAGCAGTATTGACAGTCACTAAACAGTAAAGGACCTTGGAGTATCATATCTGATTACCTTAAGGTGCCAGGGCAGTGCAACAAGGCAGTAGGCAGGGCCAGTGGGGTGCTGGGGTGCAATGGGAGGGAAATCACCAGCAGAACAAGGGAGGTGGGGTTTCCACTGCATTGACAACTGATGAGACCCCATCTGGAGTGATGTGTCGAGTTCTGGAGATCACATTTCAGCAAGTACTTAGACTGGGTAGAGTGTCCAAGGAGGACAACTAAAATGGTGAATAGGCTGCATCATTAGCCTAATGAGGAGAGACTGAGGAATCTCAATATGTACACCCTGGAAAATAGGAGGAGAGGTGAAATAGAGATCTATAAGTACCTCATGGGGTGAATAAGGTACATGAGGGGAATATTTTCTAGAAGAGAAGGTACAAAGAAGAAGGATCATGCAATGAAGCTGAAGGGGGAAATTTAGGAGGATGTGAGGAAGTACATCTTCACTGAAAGAGTCGTGGACACTTGGAACAGTCTTCCAGCAGAGCTAGTGAGGGCAAAAACAATGGTGGTCTTCAAGCATGTATGGGCTAGTCACAAAGGAATATTGATAGGAAAATTGGGGACTGAGTAACCAGAGATCTGGTAGGGTCTGTGGTGACAGTGCAGGCTGGAACCAAATGGGCAGACTGGGTGGGCACAGTGATCCTTATCTGCCAAAAACTATGTTTCTATAACTTTTTCCTATGGCATGCAGGCAGGCTTATCCGCCCATCCAACCTTTCAACTCTGTGCTACATCCCTAGGAACTCATCTGAACAAAGGTCCCCATGGTTGGTCCCCCACGGAGGGGCCAGGAGGTGGAAGGCCATCCCCCGTGCATAATCTAGAAGTTGATTGGCCATTCCCAGGTGATAGCATGAGTCAGGGATGAGTGCACGGAACTTTATGAGTACAGAGAACATCCTTTTCCTCTTTTCTGTGGTCCTGCTTATCCCTGCTGCAGGTAAGCAGTAGTGCATGCTATGTGAAAGCACACATGCAGTATGTCAAACCAATGGTCTATCCATATGTGCCACACTAGTCTGTGCTACCACTGGGCTTTCACCTGTTGGCAGATGACAACAGGACTGACATCCTTCTTTCCCCAGCAGAGGAGAGCAGTCTTGCAGAAGCACAATCTTGTCCCTCTCAGCCAGCGCACAGCAACCCAAGTTTGGTCCCAAACCCTGGTTGTTGGTATGGTGGATGGTAATGCTAACATGATGCCACTGGGTCAACTTTGTGTACGCTACGATTTCAAAACAATCTTGAGCAGGTCTACTGGAGGAAATCAACACACATACCTTTGACACTGAAATATTTCCACCTGGTTAAGGTGGGATCTCATATTATTTATTGTTTCTGAAAATGTGTTACTGTATTATATGTTTTGAAGGAGCTGGCACTGGATCATGAGCATTGAAGGTTTTCTTTTCTTCTTTGGTACTGTATTGGAAAAAATCAGACTGGCTAATTGACTAAAGTGAAATGTTCATGTCTTCAGGCTTCCAGTGCTGCTGGGGCAGTCTAAAAGTTAAGACTGTACAACTTATTTCATGGAAGAAGTGAGCATACCCCATGGCTTCTGTGCATTTATATCACTGGAAAAACAAAGGAGTACATAATATCATGGGCAGCACAGCACATGCAAATAGATTGCCTGGTACAGAAGTTGTCGGGTGAAACTCCGCATGTGCACAGCCCGTGGTGTGTGGCCAGGGTCCCCTGCAACAGAAGTGTGAGGGCAGCATGTGGCATTCAGGGGTTGGACCAGAGGCACAGGGAGTACCCAGGAGACCAAAGGTGGCACAAGCATCCCATAGGAGGGGATGCAACAGTGATCAGCAATAGATGGGTATAGACAGCAGTGGCACAGGTGCAGGAGGATGACCATGACAATTACAGGAGCACTATGTCCCTGCATATACGCAGGACATCGCACACACAGCCAGGACCCAGTAAGACAGATAGAACTGCCAGTCATTCTGCAACCATATGGATAGATGTGCCACATCACATCATTCCCCACCAGTTTCATTAGCATGCTTACGGTACATGGGGAAGCGGCTGACACACATACCCAAGGCAGCACCGAGTCACCCACCACACCGATATGATGGACTGCAAGCAGGACTCAGAGGGTGACAGGGGATATGAATGGAATCCCCCTGTCCATTGTACCCATTCAGAGGTAAGAAATGGGTGCACCACAGGGCTTGTACCGCCTGTTCTCTGCTCACACAGATCTGTCCTGCAGTGCTATTACCGGCTTTCTTATTGTTCGTGATGTTTTGTTCTCGATGATATGTCCCATGATGCTAACACATGGAACTAACCCATGTGTATGAACTATTCCCCATTGACAATGTTGTAGATCTAAAAGAAAATAAAATAAATTTCCCCTACTTCTTCCATTGCCTGCATTTCACATTGCTGTATATTGCATGTGTGTTGCTAGTTGTTGAATTCAAAGTGTATGACTTTGCATTTGTTGCATTAAAGGGCATACCACTTTTATTTGCTGAGTCATACATATTTTTTAAAATATCTTTTTATTATTAGGATACTTTCATAATAATTTCAGACATATGCACATTTACCTTTACATTGACCATAACAAAAAATCATTCATAATCTCAACATCTCAGTTTTAAACCAACAACAATACCTAAATACAAAGAAAAAAAGGGAAAAAAAACTATCAACGAAATAAACCAATGACCATTTTGTTACTTCAGAATTGTCAAATTGTAATTATTCTAATGAAACTCCAAGATGCAAGGAAGCAAATAGAAAAATTCTCTGATCTATTTGGAATATTTTAAATGATCTATCAAAACTGAAGTTGTCTAAACTCATGTAACCAACACTATTTCTCACATTTAGGCAATGAGAGGAATTCCAATGACTTAAAATGGGTGTTTTGTTTGCCATGGATCCTAAAATAATAATATGCTGATGACTGGTAAAGTTATTATTAGAAAATAAATAGTTCAGCTGGCCTGGTGGCGCATGAGGGTTGAGACCTGGACTTTACATCATGCCATGCCAATGACCCAGGTTTGGGAATGGATTCGGATCATTCGGGTTGGCTGGAGAATGGAAGGATTGAGTGTCCACTGACAGCTGTCCTTTCTTGGGGTGGGGACTCAGCACCATGTTAGACTGACACCCAGCAGAAGCTGGGTGTCAACACAGGTGCAACACTAAAATGGGGTGGACCCATGCAGGGCATAAGACTGCCTCCACAGAGGTGGAGACAGTCACACCACCCATTGCACATGCATGGGTCCAGGGAGAAAACTGAAAAGGTTCAGAGCTAGCAGGCTCTGTGATGGCTGAGCTGCTCCGCACCTCCCCTTAGCATCTAGATGTTGGCTTCTTGGGGTGAGGAGCCTGGCACCCCATACTAGCCCTGTCATGGGTTGGGGGCAACCCATGGGGATGGCTGGTTGAGGTGGGTATGGGGAAAGCTCACTGGAGAGATGAGTCCACTCCAAGGGAGGGGCTGGTGCCGCCTTCCAGCTCTGATGGAGGAGGAGAAAAAATCTATATGGAAAAAATAGTTCAAATGTAAGGGGAATATCCAGGTTAAGAAATGTAGATAATTCCATTGTAGTAGATTCCACCATGAATAAATTTGTGAACAAGACCACAACATATGATAAAGGGTTTCTTTACCCCCACATAGAAGCCAACAATATCTATTTAATTTATCATTCATATGAAAATCTTAGTTGGGCAAAGTATGCAATATCAAAAATCTTAAATTGAATGGATCTATTTTTAGCATAATAAATAATTTTAGTTGAGACATTTCTAAGTAATGTCCATTAAGTTGCATACAATGGAATAGCAAGATCCTCATTTCATTTTTCTGTAGTCGACTACAAATATCACCCTATCATATATCAAGCTCTTGACTAAATGAAATAACACTGGTTGAAAAAATTAGTATTTTTGATATAGGCAATAATCTCTTCAATTTTACTGGATAATATTCCCCATGTATTGGAATCCCTGAGCCATATATGTTTTTAATTCCAAAAAGTTATTTCTAAAGGTCAAATAAGGTAAACAGATTTTGTTGGAGTCTCATCTGAAGATTGCTTGAAAACTGCCATGTAATGAAAGTGTTGTTTTAAACTAAATATGACCAGTTTTGGATTGGAGCTGATCCAGAATACCATAAAGATCATTATATACATTTTTCTTGGTCCAGATATTTTTATAATGTGATTTATTAAAAATCTATCATTTTATTGGGTCATTGTACCATCAATGTGATATCACAATGTTGTTAACCCATTGATGGTATGTCACATCGATGGTACAGCAATGTGAAGTGATCTGTGCATGTACATTCCACAAACTGCTGGCATTACTGAACAGGCCGTGGTGGTTACTGCTGAATCCAGAAAAAGTGGTAGTGAGAGTTCAAAAGTAATTTTAAATAAATCAGCAAGCATTTCATTTATCAATAAATCATCTTTTGTTAATTTTCTCATTTAGAGAATTGTTGATATAAATATTGGAAGAATCTGCCAATGATTTAAATTGAAGTTTCTTCATTTCTTCTTCATTTATTGAATTCATTTGTTTTCATTTATTAATCTTAATTTGATAAGTAATTATTTGGCCTCTTAAATAGTCCTTAAATCCATCCCATTTAGCTTTAATTTATGTCACTTTTCAGTTATTATGAGGGCAAAATTCTTTTTATAAGTTGTTTAATTAGGCCAACAAAATCTAAATAAAAAGAAGTGTGTTATCAAAGCATCACTGTGGATGTGAAGTTCTGTTAATAAAAGGTCCCAAAACATAGAAATAATAGCATGATCAGATAAATATATCCCATCAATTAATGTTTTTAATTTATGAGTGAAGATTATTAGTAAAAAAATAGTCCAGATGAGTTTGAATGTTGACTGGTTTAGGTCTACACTTATATTGTTTCTTATTTTGATACATTTATGTCCATATAACTTTAGGATTATGTTGTTTAAGGCACCCTAAAATTTTGGAAGTTCAATGATCATTAGTTGACAGGGTTGAAGATTTGTCTAAATATGGAGATGCCAACACATTACGATCTCCTGCTATAAGAATTTGGTTTTGTGAAGTTTAGTTATGCCAACACCCAGTTTCAACAAAAAATATATAGATGAGGAATGGTACATAGTGTAAACCTATAAGAACGTCTGTACCATTTAGAAGTCTTTAATTAATATGAACCATCCCTGTTCATCAGAAATAGTGTCAGTTTAAAATCTAAACCATTCGTTATCAGTATGACTACTCCCCTACTATTGTTTGATCCTGATGAATTATATACATTTTAACCCATTACTTACAACCATTTGCATGTATAGATGCAGTGAAATTTTATTTTGCAGGCAAAATGCTAATTGCTGAATTTCACCTGTGAAATGTGGAATTTCACCAAGAAATTTGGAATTTCATCTGTGAATGGCAGAATTTCACCTACAAGTGGCAAATTACATTTCATGGGCAAAATTCTGCATTTAATAGTGAATTTCACACTTGCAAAATAATTCATGAAATACTCAATTTCACTTAATATTTCAAGGAACAAAATTCCGTAATTTTGCACAACACTGTCTGTATGGTTGGAAGTAAGAAATTTTTCTTGAAACAACAAGATTTATATGTTGTTTTGTTCTGCAAATGTTAGTATTTTATTCCATTTTCTATAGTTGTTCAGATCATTCACATTTAATAATGCAGCACCAAACTTATCTAAATTAATATCCTTTCTAAATGTTGTATTCAAGGGAAAATGTATGTTTATCATTTCTTTCCATAAGTATGAATATCATCACACTATCAGAATTCTTAATAATTGACTGTAATAATATATAAAAAGAAAAAGTATAAACAAACCTCAAAAAAATCAGAAACATAAGTAAGAATATAAAGACATTTAATCCAAATATAGTACATCCATCGTATGGTTGTAAAGCATGCTATAATTTTCAGCCAAACATGAGCTGCTCATCCCTCCTGACTAACCTCATTCTATATAATAATATTTGAATAACAGAAGCCATAAAGCAAAGTTGAATGAAATTTTAAGAGTGCAGAAATTACATACAGTAATCCCTTTAAAACAAGTCAGTCTCTTTATAAAATGGAGAAAAGATCTGGAATTAATGTGATGAGCTCTTCTGAGTTTGTCCACATTAATTTTTTATTTTATTTTAGTCTTTGGTAACCAGGTAAAGCCCACTAGGCACAAGTGCCTGTTTTCAGGTGTGACCTGGGAGCACTGGGCAGTTAAGTGACTTGCTTAGAGTACACAGTATGCAAGTGGAGGTTGTGAGAATCAAACCCAGGTCTTATCTGCTGGATGTACCAAGCTCATTCACAGCTTATTACTCTAACCTCTGGGCTATACTGCCAGAGTAATACGGTAGTATAGTTTCCCATTAATGGTTAGTCACAACTTTACTGAGCTAAAATAGATTTATATTTCTTTATCCAAAGTATATATCTGATCAGGTCATACTTCTTCTGTTTTAAAACAAGCTGAACAGGCAAACAGGAAAGGGGTGGCAATCTATGTAAGGAAGGAATAAGGTGTATAAGGGAAGAGAGAGGAAGGTGAGACAGAGACCCTGTGGATACAGCTTCATGATTGAAGGGTAGGGTGCTGAGGTCCTGGGTGGTCTATAGGGCACCAACCCAAGGGAGAAGCTGGACAGAGAGTTGGCAGATCAGGTATGGAGGGTTTGCAGGAAGGGAACACAGTGGTGTGGGGGACTTCAACCCACCTGGGGTGGACTGGAGCACACCAACCACCATGATTGCTAGGGAGCAGGTTATACTGAGGGTATTTCAGGACAGCTTCCTGGTGCAGCTGGTGCATGAGCCAACTAGGTTGGGAAGAACTCTGGACCTTGTACTAGCAAATGGGGAACTCATAAAGAGACGTAGCCATTGGGGACCCTCTGGCTGGGAGTGACCACCACTCTGTTATGGTTCATACTCAATATGGGGAAGCAAACAGGGGCTTGGTTACCAGGGTGGTTGATTTTAGGGGGAAGACTATAATAAGATGAGAGAAATTCTGATAAGCCAACTGGAGGAATTTAGCCAACCATGGATGCTAATCAGAAATGGGGTATCATTAAGGCGTGGCAGGTGGAGGCCACTGGGACATGTACTAGGCTACAGAGTAAGGGGAAGGGCTAGGAAGCTCAGTTGGCTGCCAAAGAGGTAATGGAGGGATGAGAGCACAGAGGAGAGCATTTCAAAGAGTCAAAAGATCAGGGAGGGGGAAGATGGGAAGGAGTATAAAAGAAGTCCAGGAAGTCCATAAGACTAGTAAGAGCCACCAAGGTGGTCAGGAAGCTAAGGCTGGCAAAGGGCATAAAGGACGTGGAAGTACTTCTTTAGATACATTGGGGAGAGAGAGGAAGAATAGGACCAGATAGTGAGAATTAGGAAGGATGGGGGCTGGGTAGAGAATGGAGAGGTGCAGGCAGAGGCACTAAATGAGTACTTCTGCTCCATATTCATAATAGAGATGGGGCTAGATACTGCATGGGAGTGGGGAGGGGCAGGGAGGGAAGGGTGACTGATGGGAAATTTTGGATGCAAGGGTACTGGAAGGACTGAGGGCACTGTGGGTGGACAAGGCACTGGGGCCTGATGGCATTCACCCTAGGGTGCTCAAGGAACTGGCTGGGTGCCTGGTAGGACCACTGGCTGACCTTTTCAATACCTCACTGAACATGGAATGCATGCAACAAGATGGGAGATTGGTTCATGTGATACCCATTTACAAAGGAGGCCCAAAGAATGATCCAGGTAACTACAGACCGTGAACCTCACATCAATCGGGGAGAAGCTCATGGAGACAATCCTAGAGAGACTGTGACCTTCTTAGAGGACAATGGTTTCCAGGACAGGTAACAACATGGGTTTGTCATGGCAAGTCTTACCAGACAAACCTGATTGAGTACTATGATTGGGTGACCAGTGAACTGGACATGGGTCATGCAGTGGATGTTGTGTACGTGGACTTCACAAGGCCTTGATTCCATGCCACATGGGAGGCTAGAGGGAAGCTGGAATATGTTGGGGTGGGTTCAAAGATAGTCAAATGGATCACTAATTGGCTCAAGGGCAGGCAGCAAAGGGTGGTGGTGGAGGAAACTCTCATCACCTGGGCAGTAACAAGTGGGTGCCACAGGGATCGTTGCTGGGACCAGTACTGTTTGGGATATTCATAGCAGATATCTCACTTGGGACCCAGAGTAAGATCAGTCTGTTCACAGACAATACCAAGATGAGAGCTGTGGTGGATGGCATTGAGGTGGAGGGACTGCAGGGAGACCTGAATAAACTACAGGAGTGGTCAGAGACACGGCTGTTGGGGTTCAATACCAAGAATGCAAAGTACTGCACTCAGGAGCTAAGAACCAGAGGAGGAGCTACCAGCTTGATGGGTACAGTTGGGGAACACTGAGGAGGAAAAGGGCCTGGGGGTTATTATAACAGGAAATATGAACAACTCTGCTCAGTGCAGAAGAGCAGCAGCCAAAGCCAACAAGATGCTGGGCTCTATAGCAAGGGGATCTCCTCTAGAAGTAGGAGGTGGTTCTTCCCTTGTACGGATTACTGGTCAGACCTCACCTGAGTACTGCATGCAGTACAGATGCCCTTCCTGAAGAAATACATCAAGCTGTTGGAAGGGCAACACAGAGCAACTAAGATGATCCAGGGTTGGAGGAATTCTCGTGAAGAAAGGCTGAACAGGTTTGACATGTATTCCTTGGAGGAGAGAAGGGATAGAAGAGACATAATTGAGACCTTTAAGTATCTGAAGGGATAAACAGAGAGAATACAGGAGAGATATTCCAGATTAGAAGGGGAGGGATACTAGGGCACCAATTGAAGTTGGAATGCAAAAATTCAGGAGAGAAATTAGAGACATTATTTCATGGAGAGGGTGGTGGACAAGTAGAACACTCTACCAGAGATGGGGTTTCCTGTAGTATGGTGGGCTGCTTCAAGAGGTTGGGGCACAGTAAGGGGAATGGCTGAGGGAAAGGGTGGAGGGTGGGGCAGCTGCAAGCTGAGGAGCTAGCTGCACAATTGAGCAGTCTTGATAGACTATGTGGCCTGTTTATGCTGGCATTTCGTATGTTCATAATGTCTGGAGGAAAATCATGAAAAATGCTAATGAAAGCCCATTTTATAGTAAATCTTTTTATATCATAAAATGCCATCATAGAGAAATGTTGTCTTCTGAATGAAATAATTTGGCAATAATTGGTTTAGGAGGCAAACCATCTTTGAGCTTTGAATGGAGAGCTCTATGAATTGATAAAATTCTGTTTTGAGTTTGGATTTGTCAGACTCAATAAAATGGCCAATATATCAGGTATCAATTCTAAGAGTGAAGAATTCTGTCCCCACTTCTCTGGTACACCAAGAATTCTTATGTTTTTCCGACGTTCTTAACTCAAAGTCAATAATCTTTGTCCATATCTCTGTTAACAGACTTTCATGATAAGTAGTTTGTCTTCAGTTACTTGCATTTTTCTTCCAAGTCAGATACTCTCTTCTAATTCATCTGTTCTCTTCAACAGTGACATTTGTTGATCCAGATGATAAATGGAGGATTTAATATCTTCTGTATCAGTTGTTAGCTTATCCATGCTTTCCACTTTAGTCTTTATATAAGAGATATCAGATTGTAGTGACTGAGCCCATACTGTCTCATTATCCTGGTGTTGCTGAAATGAGGTGGGACACCCTATATGGTACCAATCAACATGACAGACAATTGCTTTCTGCTATCATAAATCTAGGCCTTAAACAAATTGTTAGAGAGCCAACTAGGGAAAAACATACTTGACCTTGTAATAGCAAACTGGGAAACCCTATATCTGATTCAGGATTCTACCTCCCCCATAGGAAACAGTGACCACATGTCTGTATTTTTCCCCATGCAACTTCCTCTACATCCCAAAACCAATAAACTCAAAATAAAACAATATAACAAGGTTGATTTCAACAGTATAAACTATTCTCTAAACTCATTAAATTGGGAACAGATTCTTCTCCATCTAAGAACTTAGGAAGCATGGAAATTTCTGAAGGAAAAAATATTTCAACTTGAAAAACAATATGTACCTGAAAAAACAAATATAATAACAAAGGAAAAATTCCACAATGGTTTAACAATAATATTAAAAATTAATTACACAAAAAATAAGCTTTTCTCCAAACTTAAAAAATGCCCACTACCCCAGAAAGACTCTATTGGTAACATATGGAAGTCAGTTAAAACTTAAAAAACAAATCACTTTGGCTAAACGTAATTTAGAATTTAAAATTGCCCACACAAAAGACTGTCAAAGCCTCTATACTCTTACTTTAATGAAAAAAGGGTAATAATAACCTAATGGACCTTTAATTATTAACAAAAAAAACAATAACATCAGATACAGAAAGAGCAATGGAATTAAATAACTATTTTACATCAGTTTTCATTCAAGAATTAGCTCTTCCACTTATTGTAGCAATATTAAACACTGAAACATGCAAGATTTCCACTCAGGAAACACAGACAGCACTGGATTCTTTAAAGCAACACACTAGTCCAGGCCCAGATAATATAACTTCTAGATTCCTCCTGGAGACAAAGGGCTCCATCACCTTACCTCTAACAATTATCTTCAATAAATCCTTCAAGAACCCTCAGTTCCTGCTGACTGGTGTTCCGCCATGGTTACACCTATCTATAAACAGGGCTCCCATTCGAAGTTGAAAATTATCGTCCTATTAACTTAACCTCAATACCATGTAAGCTAATGGAAAAAATCATCAAACAACAACTAGAAAGTGAAATGTTAATTTTAAACATAAGGATGAATATTAACACGGGTTTAAAACAGGTTTTTCCTACAATACAAACTTACTCTCCTTTATAATTATAATAGTTATAACTTGAACTGTAACACACCCTATGGATATTATCTTACTAGATTACAGTAAAGCATTTGATAAAGTTTCACATGCTGTCTTAATCAATAAACTTAGTAATATGGTTTCTCATCCTCATTAATTTCATGGATAAGTCAATGGCTAAACAATAGAACCCAGAGAGTTAGGGTAAATGGCTCACTGTCTGACACAGGAAGGTGGCCAGTGGAGTTCCCAGGGATCAGTGCTTGGTCTTATCTTGTTTAATTTATTTATAAGTGACATGTGCATCTCAACCAATAACATCTTGGTCAAATTTACTGATGACACTAAACTTGGGGGTAAGGCTAATACTCAAGGTAATGGATATGACTTAAAAATGATCTAGCCTTAGTGGAATGCTGGGCACTTATTAACAAAATGCATTTCAATATATCTTAATGTGCAGTACTTCACCTAGGAAAATAACCCCAGACAAATATACTATCTAAATAACTCTATTATCAGAACTTCTAACACAGAAAAAGACTTGGGAATACTAGTCAACGATAAACTATCCTCAACCTCTCACTGTACTAAAATAGCAAATCAAACTATTGCATTACTTTGCAGAATTAAAAACTTTTGTGTCCAGATCAGAGCAGTGTCTTATGTCACTGTACAGATCTCACGTTAGGTCCCATAGACTATGGCTCACCCTTTTGGAGCCCTTATTTAAAAACTGATGTTGATAGAATTGAGCAAGTTCAGCGAGTGCCACCAAACTTATCCACACCTAACTTATTTAGATTATAGCACTAGATTACAACAAACAGAACTCTATACTCTTAAGCAAAGAAAGACCAGAGGTGATCTACTCCAACTGTTTAAAATTCTTGAAAACCCAGAACAATGATAACATGTAGTATTACATACTCCACAAGAAAAATTGTGGCAAGACTTCACAATAGACAGCTGGAAGTAATGAAAGCCAATAGCAATAAAAGACTAAATTACTTTACCATTAGAACACCTAGAATATGGAAGACATTACCTCAGGACATTGTCAATTCACCAAACATTGCAATATTTAAAATAAACTAGACAAGTGGTTAGAAGGAAGGATTTGGGTTAATGCTCCATGTATATAGAGGACAATCATGATGGGCAAATCATACACTTATGTCCTATACACCAAAGTACCAAAGTAATAAAGGAAGGCACCATATTGTTAGCATAGACTTGCTTATTTTTCCCTATATTCATTGCAATATTCAACAAATTAGGGATTGTTAATAGTAGGTTTTGATCATGTTCTTTGTCCATGGAATCATGAATGTATGTTGGATGCAAATCCTCTAGCACATAACCATGGAGCTCAATGTTTCCCTCTGGCATTTTTTCAAAATGTCCTGAGAAATTAGCAGTTATTCTGCTTGAGTGCCTCTTGACATCTGTCAGTGGGATCTTCCACAATCTTGTTGTTGGTATTGGAAGCTTCTTCTGTGTGACTGACACCTGCAACTTCTTAAGCTGTCTCCAGAGTTGCTAAAGGGAGAAAACACCAAATGTAGTATTTTCAGAAAAAACAAATTCTGCTTTATCCTGTTTTTGTTTTGAGTTTTCTATGATATCTCTATGTGTCATTTTTGTTTTTGCAGGTCTTTGTTTAATCTGGCATACTTTTTGTTTTCAGCTGTCTCTGCTGTCTTTGCTTTTGTCAGATTGCTCTGCTGTTTTCCGTTTCCCTGCCTTTTCTAGTGTCCTTTTTGGTGTTGAGAATTCAAAAGGTATCTATCATAAGAAGTGTATGCTTGATTGATAAAAAGAGTTGATTCAGTCCTCTTAAAGAAATGTAGGTGCTGTGTACAGAACCAGCAAATGCTTTGAAGTTTTGCTAATCATCTGAGTTTCTGAACCAAAGTACTTGTAACTACCATGTTCAGTGACTGTTCAACTAACTTGAACAGTATATGCAGGAAATTCTCTTTAAACAATATAGCAAGACTTTTACAGGTGAAATGTAACTTTTTACTCAACTCTCTCAGGCTTCAGTACCTGCCTATGTATAGTCAGCATTCCATACACAACAATACATGTCTGCTCTGTGTTCTCTTTTCACAAATGTTTAAGTAATGTTGTCCAGTTATAGTTGAGCTAGGGTAAGACATGCTTTTACCCACCATAAGAAAACACTTTGTTACACATCATTGTACCTGAGTATGTGAAATGTCACCACTTGCCTTTATTGTTTTCTCAGTCTTTCACTCATATCACCACATAGCCAGGTACAGATAGCAGACAAACCTAGAACAGCCTGCTCATGGGAACATTCAGTTAAATTCTTATTTAGTATTGTGTCCCAGTTTCTACAAGACAGTTTGTCTGGTTGTCATTTGCTCTTCAGGTCTATAGGGCAGCTTACAAAGCCGGGATGGCTAGAGGCTGGTTCACAGGAGGTAAACAAAGCAGTTCAGCCACATCCTGCTGATGCCACTGCCAATTTGGATCTTGTACATACCAAATCACATACCATATTTAAGTTGCATTTTCTGGCATTTCATTTAGGTGCAACAATGTCTCCTAATTCTTTATTGTCTGCAAATTTAGAAAACCCATCCTTTTTCCAAATCCATAATACATAGGTTCAAAGCATATGTCTCAGCATAGACCCTAGGGACCAAACTACCCACAGAACTTTAATATGAGTATGCTTCCTCATACATATTCTCTGTTTTCTATTTTGAGCCAATCTTCTACCTATTTGCCTAATTTTTAGGGATATGTAGCATACAGAGTTTGTTAAGTAATTTACTATGCAATGCCCTATCAAAGCCTTGGTAAAATACAAGCATATTAACATCCACAAGTAATCTAAAGTCACCTGCCTGAGTTATCTTTTTCATAAACAACAGCAGGTTTGTTTTGCATGTCATTCCACACCTAAAGCTGTATTGTCTGTCTTCATATAATCCTTTCTCTGCCAAAGTCTTATGTAACAGCCTTCAGTATTCTTTCCATGATTTTGCAGAACCACTGCTGTTAAACGGAGTGGTTTGTAGTTAGCTGATATTTTGTTTCCCTTTATAAAGTGTCACAATGTTCACAACCTTCCAAGTCCTGGAAGCACTCCAGTGTACAATATTGCCTGAAAGATAACCGTTAACAGTTTAGCAATCACTTCTACAGCCTCCTTTAGAAACCTTGGATGTAATTCATATGGTCTCAGTAACTTGATAACTGCTAACCTCCTTAATTCCTTTCAGCTTCCACCACTATGATTTTAAAACTTGTGTTAAAATATATTCGATTGATGGAGTGAAATGGTTTACTATTCCTACATCCTTTTATTTATCTCCTCTTGTTCCATGTCAAATATAGAAGTAAAGAATTTATTTAGTAAGCATGCCTCTTCTTTGGTTCATTTGTCAAGAAAGTTATGATTTATCTTCTGCTTTACCTGAAGGGTCCTGTGTGAAGCAAATTATGACTCACATTCTGTTTCATACAGTGCCTAAAGGCCGTGCACAAAACAAAGTATGAGTATACTTTCTCAAAAAGTAAGGAAATTCATTGCAAAAACTACACTAATACATATGTTAGGGTTACAAAGCCACAAGGATTGAAATGTGGTGTTAGGGTTTTCAATTCTAATGCCACCCCATCCCTGCTCTCATAACTCAAGGCCATGATACACATTTGGAGCCATGCCCCTAGGGTCTGCTGCTTCAAGCTAGATGTCTGCAGATATGCCCTATATGGTTACTGCTCTGTCTAGGACCCACAGAGCTCTGTGTGAAGCAAGATACATGTCTGGAGCTGATCGCACAGATCTCCTCTTTATACAGGCTGCAGGGCACTATGTGAAGGAAGTTACAGGTCCTTAGGTGTTCCCCTTCAGCCTCCTGCTTCACATAGGCCTGCAGGTTTAGGACCATACACCACATGTCTCTTCCTTTGACTATACAAACCATGGTACTGGTTTGTGGCATGTACCCAGTAATTCTGCTTCTTTATGGACAACCTGCAAGAAATAAGACACTTATGGCAAACTTGTGTAGCATGGCCCCAGACCTGTAGTTTGGCCATGGGTCATGGATACAAGGAATGGGTTAGAATTGGGCTTTAAGGTTGAACAATCTTAAGACATAATTATTTTATGTTATAGCTTTATAACCCTAACATATGCATTAACATTTTTCCTTGCAATAAATAGATTCAATATACAGCAAATAGCAAATATAGAGAATATTTTTTTAAACATTGTTTATTGCATTTTGGTAATAGAACCACCATTACAATACATGTAGAGGGAAATACAGTGTTATACAACAGAGTTCACATTGAATTGAGCGTTACAAGGAAGGAAACTATACCACTTCTCACAGTATGTTACAGCACAGGGGTCACTTATACATAATATTTTAAAACAATCAATAATAAACCAAAAAGCCATATGATCACACAAAGGCAAGGGCCACTAAAGTGGCAAAAGTGTCACAAATGAAGGTTCCCACCATAAATTAACTGGTATAATGCCCATAGTCCGAAAAAAAAAAACATCCATTAAGTATTGCAAGGAACTTCTCAGGCATGCAATTTACTATGTTAAAAAAGATTCACTGGTAACTGAACAGGAAGCCCTGAATTTACAGCGTAAAAGTGTAAAAATACACTTAAATCTAACAGACTTCAGACATTTAATATTAAATACTTTGTCTCAGTTTCTAGAACAGTGCTCATAAAATGATTTACCTCAATGGACTAATATGCCCAACATGCACAGAAAGTTCTTACTGAGAGAAGCAGGTGTAAGGAGGAGCCAATAGGTGGGAAACCAGATGCTTACAGCACCATCTTGATCATGCAATCAAGCTATCACCTATATTAAAACAGAAAGCCCATACTGTATGTCCATTATAGTTTCCTGGTTCCATTCCTCAATCGCTACCCTATTCTCCCTTCTCCCTTCTACAAGGACAAGTATCTTGTTACATAGTAGGATGCCAAACAGGAAAGTGAATGAAACAGCTTTTTATTTTAACATGTCTATTTAAAGTCAGTTAGGACAGTCAGAATTCAGATGTCCGATTCAGCATCCGATGGAGCTGCATCCAGGGGCATTAAATTCCAGTCTGATCTTTTCTGTCAGCTTACCTGCATTGGTAGGGTTAGAGAACAAATATATCATGCCCCATAATAAATTTTAAGTTGAGCAGACAGTAACAGATAATGATTAACCCACAGTTCTTGCAGAGCTGACCAAATGCCATCAAAACTCCTCCTTTGTGAGTTGGTGCTGAAACTTAAATCCAGAAAGAACTTGACTGTTACTTCTCCCATTTGGCTCCCTAGATCATTGGGCTGCATCAAGACTTTATGTCCTTCTCCTTTGGGCACCCTGTTACCAGAAGGATGGTGCGTGTAGATGACTCATCTTGTGGAGGTCTCTCCAAGCAGTAATTCGATAGGCCTGTTTGATAGTGATAGTTGCATCAAAGATAGAGCCTCTGGTAGCTAACAAGAAACCTTTCAGGTTATCTCCCTCTGTGTCTTCAGGTAATCCAATGATGTGAATTTTGGCTGCCCTAGTAAAGTTCTCAAGTTGCTCCAATCATGCTCGTAGGGTGGTATTCTCATGGACAAGTCCGTGCAAGAAATAAGGGCTTTTCTACCACTTCACCTGCCTTCAGTGCTTTGGCCATTGCAGTCTCAGCTTTTGCTCAAGTAGGGCTGTTCTGCTGTTAAAGTTTTCAATCTTTTATCAAGACCTTGTATTGCTGCAAGGAGCAAGGCTAGCGTAGAGTTACCACTTGAAGTTGATGGCGTTGTGTCTCCACTACAGCCCATGTGCTCTGGGCCTTAGCTCTGGTCTGATCAGTTGGAGGCTGATTCTTTGACTTCCCTATTGCTGCTTGCTTTTGCAACTCATCTGTATAACACTATAGAGTGGACAGCACCTGCAGTATCAATCACAGGTGCCAGATTTACACTTTTAAACTCTTTCAAAGCATTTAAATTTCAATACTAGTAGTTCTTGAGTCTGCTCAGCTGGATGTCAGGCCACACCCCAATAGAGAAGAATTTATTAAAATTATTGCAAATAGGGTGACCTGTGGCACTGATGATTTTATTACCTTGTTTATCTACAGGGTTCTGGGGCACAAAAATTACCCATAGGGTACAGGAGGATGTAGAATGAACTGGAACTAGTGGAGGGTTAGAGGACTGAGGGTGGCTTTGTGTGTATGAGAGAGAGAGAGAGAGGTGCCAGAACAGATGCTTATAATATCACTTTTACAGTGACCCACTTGGATTCACCTTGAGCCTTACCAAAAATTGTTTTCATAAATTACCAACAATAGTAACAATTCACATATAATATTATCCTATGCTCTCCAGATTCAGAAATGATAATGAAAAACACTGTTGCCACTCTTTGGATTATGTAAGAGATAAATATATAGTTTATTCACATATGTACAAGTCCTAAATCTTCATAATTAGCATAAATGTCAAGCATAATAAAAATAATGTAAACATAAACTGCAATGTAAGCAAAACAACAGGTTGTAGAAAATCAAGTAAATCAAATAAAACAAAACAAATTTCTGCAAATAAGCAATGTGAATAAGCAATAATCAGCATAATAAATTACATTGTTTATACTATTTCTTCAACATACTAATAAATATCATGACCTTTTTCTATGTTAACTTGCAACTCATTACATTAGTGTCTCAGATTATATCTTTGCATAAAATTGTTTTTAAAACTTCATAGCATGCAAGAAGATACTTTTGTTTTCACCTAAATTCTAGCTTAACTATATACCCAAGGTTTTGGAGCTAAAATGCATGAAGTTACTACACCAGAGAGCCAAATAAGTACTAAAAGTAGAATAAAGGAATGCTTATGTTTTAGTTATCTGTAGGTGTGATCTTCTACTTTTAACTTTCAAAATCTTGATGAGAACTTCTGATTTTGGATGACAAAAGTTTTTGGTGGTGGACTTGGCTTTAGTCTTCGGTCTTTTCCCTTGAACCTGGAACTGTAGAGTCTTCTGACATCATTGAAGCAATGCAGGCTGGATCCTTCTTGCTTGCAGCACAAATCATCAAAAGTCATTTCAGGATTTAGTAGGAAAATCAGACAACAAGATCTTAGCAGTTCAGCACAGTCTGTACAAAGATCTCTCCTGTGGACAGCAATGTTGTTTTGGTAACTGGACTCTGTGAATCTTGCCTGTTTCAGTTCATTTCTGCTCTCAAACCTGCACCTCTGGACTCACTGCTATTTAACAGCTGGCTGGTAAATTCCCAAGTTAGTCTCTTGTTCAAGCTTTTAACAAATGCTAAAACATTACTTTAGTCCAGATTCTCAGTATATAAACCATATACCTTGCTTCATCCAATATTGGAAAGAGTCCTTCCTGTAACAGTCAGTTCTAGCAGCTGGACTTGTTGTACAGGCTTTCAAGCTATTACACCCCTGGTGGTGGCAATGTATCAACCAAGTTGTGGTTCCAAGCAGGCATGGCTTCAGGCTTTTGGCATAGAACAAGTCCCAAGCTCATCCAAAATTATCAGGGCAGCCAACACAGGTCTTCACACCAAAGAATCAGGCAGTTCTGGGCCGGCTTTGCCAGCATCCATTTATATCCCACTTGCTAAACCTTATCACCATCAAATTATGATAGGTCTGAGTAGTCTTTGATGGTGTTACTGTTAATTCCTCTAAGCTACTTTTTTATCAATAGGACCTCATCTTCAAAACTATTTTTTTATTAAATAAAGCTTTATTGGTTTTAAGCACCAAAGATAAATACATAGGTTAATCTTCAAAACTATTTTTGATATAAAACGATATTTATTTCTTGCATCTATGTGCACCTTGTTACAAATGTAAAACTTACATTTTAGAAGCAGCTAAAGAGAAGAATCATTTGAGACCAAACATAATGTGTTAATTTTAATATAAAATCTATAATTTATAAAAACATTATAAAACATTTTCCCTTTATAGATATCTAAAAGTATTTACAGATTTCAGAAGTACATTGTTATCTCTTTAAAATGATGTTAGTTTGGCATACCTGCTATCATTTGAAACTTTATAAATGTTAGCAGACTTCTTTAAGACGGGATCTTCTTTGTTTGAGGTAAATGGTGCATGACTTCATGTTGCTTTAGAGTTTATCCAGAAGGCTTACAATCTATGTGACTAGATGTTTCTGTTAGACAAACACTTGTGACTCATTCCATTGAAAAGGTGGCAAGGTCAGCTTACTAGAGACGCAAACTTGTCAATATATTTTAAACAGTTTGGGGGCTGCAGAGTTTTGTAAATAGTTCACACTACACTTTGCTGATAGGTTTAAGACTTAATCGTTGGGCAGGTTCATGCGTTTCCAATAACCTGTATAATTCTGAAATGTATCAGCATTTTTGTATATGTCCTATTAATAAAAGTCTTAGGGCTAGATATACAAAACTTTGCCCGGGCTAAATTAGCACCGCTCAGTGGGCAAACTTAGCCCAGAGCACAAAGCAAGACATATTCAAAAGGAATAGCCCAGGGCAAACAGCTTCTGAATATAGCATGAGAATGAGGCTGGGCAAACAGGGCTGGAGTGCAGGGCAAACTTAGCCCTGGAATAAGACAGCTCTGAATATGGCAACCAGGAAGTGCAAACCACAACAGCAACACAGTGCACAGCAATATGAAGGTAGGTAGAGGTGAACTATGTGGCCAATGTGTGTGCCAGCAAATGCATGGACTCAGTACAGCTGCATGCAGCAGCGTATGTGAAAGTACAGTGTGCAAAACTGTAAAATATTCCCAAACTGTTTGCACAAGCGCTAACACGTTGCACTGGTTAAGTGCAGGGCTAAACCGTTAGCCCAGTGCAAACATGTTTGCCTGGTGCTAAACTTTGCCATATTCAAAAGTGACATGCAAATGAGCCTACTTAGGTAGTCTCTGGGAAAACATCCAGATTAGCATCTCATTATGCCCTGATTTGCATGCAGTTTGCACCGGGCTAATGGTTTAGCCCTGCATTAAACCCACACAAATGTGTTAGCACTGTGCAAACAGTTTGGGGAATATTATACAGTTTTGAACACTGCACTTGCATACGTTGCTGCCTGCATGTACTGGAGCAACACCAACATGCAGGCATTTACTGACAGGACATTACTGTTACACTGCTGTGTGACCCACAGATGCTGCACCTCTGGCATTGGATGCTCACAGTGACATATACATATCTGACTTTGTGTGCTGTGGCAGTTGTACAGCTGTGCGGTATGTGGCCAAGGGCATATATTATCAGAAAGGCACACTGGTGTTGGGGTATTCCCAATACTGGCCCATGTGCACTGCATGATGTGTTCCAGCCTTGTGGCCACACCTGGACTGTTGCACGGCCTGGCCACCCATACACTCTCCCATAGCATCCTCCATTCCCACAGTGCTGAATGTGTGTGCTGGCATCTGTTAGTGTCCACAGGCAGGTGGTCTGCAGGTGTTGCTGTATGGCCACACTGCCATGCTGTCCACTGGTGGCAGGTCACCACTTACTGCCTGGCATGGCTGGGACTGGCAGATGATGGCATCATTGTGTTGCCATCAGTTAGCACTCATGTTCCTCTATGTTTAGCTTTGTCTATATGTCATATTTATTTGTTAGGGGTTGTGCAAAGCCATGCAAAGCCACACAAACACCACACAAAATCAGCCAAAGTGTCATGCAAAGCTGATTGCCCAGGTTAAGACAACTTTTCCTGGGTGGTAATGACCACGCTAAGTGTTACATTAAGTCGCACAAAACCACTGCGTGGTGCAATTTGATGAATATAACATTGTGCCTGTATTCATGTACACACACCCTCAGTTTGCCTTGCATACATTATGAGTTTGCCTGGCACTAATGCAGTTTCACACACTATTTGGCCTTTTGAATATAGCAGACCGTACTAATCCCGCTAAACCTGCACAAACAGTTTTTGCCTGTCATAAAGTTTTGAATATCTGGTCCTTAATTTCTTAAAGCCAGTCTATTTTAACCTCTGATGTTACGGAAAAACAAGGTCATAAATTATGTAGCGTTTCTATGACAATAATCTCTTAGTCTTAGTTTCAAGATCTTCTTTTACTCATTGGAAGAGATGCTAAGGGGCTCCTGATTTAAACAGACTATCCTTGAACCTTTTTTTCTGAAGTTGTCCCTGTATGCTATATTCCCTTTTGTTTCATGACATCATTCCTCCATTTCAGTATTCAAGCCTTAAGTAGCATTGTCCTTGTTTTAAAGTTCATTTAGATATATATATATATATATTTTTTCAACTATCTTTCTACTGTCACTGGAGAACTCTCTCAGCATCCTGCCACTCCACAGGCTCTACCTCCCACCATGACCTCCTCCTTTTCCTCCCCAACCCAATGAACCCCTAGACTCTGAGCCCCCCAAGGTGGGGCCACCCTATCCTCCCAGGGCACTCTATCTAATTCTAGTAGGCCAAGCTGGGTGATCGGCCGTGGAGGGAGGAGAGTCTAGTGTTGGGACTGTGGCCTGCATGGGATGGAGAGTGCCATCGCCTATCTCTGGGACTGGGATTTTTCTTTGCTTGCCCCCCTGAGAACAGCCATGCAATGATGTCAGCATGGGCTGCCCCATAGACATCCACCTCGCTCATCTCCAATGCTTTTCCTGTGCTATTAGTACTTCCAGTCTCCACGGGGTTTCTATTTTGCCAGAAGACCCTGGATCCTTCTCCAGGGACATGAGTGCTGTCCTATGGTTGCTCGATCCTTCTCCTCCCTGCCGACCCCCAGCACCCAGGCTCATTCCTGAACCTGGGTTGCTGGAGTGGTGCAGGTGTGGCATCCAGTGCCTCAACCCTCAGCACCACCAGGCTGGCTAGTTCATTTAGATATTAATGTGACCAAAACATTTAGTACTTAATAATTAAGCCAAAATAAAGATATAGTATAGCAAAGGAGGCAGTATAGCACAGTGGTTTAAGGCACTGAGCTGCAAATCTGGTGACATCCAGCAGACCAGACCTGGGTTTGAATCCCACAGCTTCCACTTGCATACTGTGTGACCCTGAGCAAGTCACTTAACTTCTCTGTGCTCCCAGGTTACTCCTGTAAAAAGCTTTCAGCTTAGTGTGCTACTCCTGGTTAAACAACTAAAAAATATATATATATAATAATAAAATATTTTAATCAAATTAGTTCTGTTCCTACATTTTCCCCTTTGAATTAAAATGCACCCCAAAAATGCATTTGTAATTCAAAACTATAATTCTTCTATATATGGGTATATAGTTTAAGCATTGCAGGAAAATACAACATAAAACACAAAGTTACTACATCATCATCATGTGGTAACTTATGACATCATTATCACATTACATCATCACATATGACATCATCGGATGTGACATCATAGATGTGACATCACTAGATGATATCATTAGAGATGTACTATTTTTACATACATATGTGTACAGTACTACATGAACTAACATGATTAAACACGATTACAACTATGTACACTTTCAAAATAACATTTTCTTTTTACATTGTTTTGAACATTTCACACATACAACTAATTCTCTTTGCTCAACAGTTTTAAAGGTCACTATGACAATTAACATTTTATCTAGACTCTAATTCCGGATCACCACTCAGATTTATTTAGAACATTTTCCCATGTTTTGTTGCA
The DNA here is from genome assembly GCA_016271365.2 of Neoceratodus forsteri. Classification (NCBI taxonomy): domain Eukaryota; kingdom Metazoa; phylum Chordata; order Ceratodontiformes; family Ceratodontidae; genus Neoceratodus; species Neoceratodus forsteri. The sequence goes on along the minus strand of CM028138.1, from coordinate 136,107,739 downwards.
TTCATGAAATTGTCTCAACTGATTAATATGAACCCATTTAGGTACTACCTCTCCAGTGTTTTTTCAATTTGGTATGTTACAGGTGAGATTTTGTCAGTGATCACAAAGGGTCCTTGCCAACTTGGAAGAAACTTTTGACCTATGGCTTTATAGCTATTGTAGTTAAAGTAAAACACTTTATCACCAATTTGTTACTCTTTTGGACTAGTTTTCCTGTCATAATATGACTTAGAAGCCTCAACACTTTTCTCTAAGTTCTTCTGAGAAAATGTAAAGGTTTCTCACAAATGCTATTTCAAATGGGTTACATATTCATGTGCTGTACTGTCATGTGCTGAATTTAAATTCCTGTGGTATATAGGAGATGCAGCGGTAACACCATCTGTCTTCCTGTCATCAATTCAAAAGGAAGAACACCTGTAGACTTAGTAGGAGTAGCCCGTAAGGCCATTGATACTAGTGGTAACTTTATATCCCTCTTTTCCTGAAGAACTGATATATTTCTTCAGTATATACACAATTGTTCAATTAGCGTGTTCCACCTGTCCAGATCACTGTGGATGGTGGGACACATGTAATTCTGCTGTACTCCTAGAATTTTCCACCGTTCTCTATTACCTCTCCTGTGAAATGAGGACCTCTATCAGATTCTGCTCTAATAGTAATCCCCATCAACTAAACACATGGTTTATTAATAAGAAAACAACAGTTTTGGCAGTGTTATTTGGAGCAGGATACACTCAACCCATTTTGTGAACAGACAAGTAACTGTCAAAAGGTATTGCTACCCCTTGAAGATCTGGTAACAAGACCAATCCAGTCAATCTGGATGTCTGACCAAGGCATGGTGATGTCTTTTGACTGTAGTGGTACTCTATGTCTGGGAGTAGCTGGCTGGAACTTGCAACAGGTTATACACCCTTGTACATACCCTGCAACATCATCAAAATGCATGTAGGGACAGTAGGCTATCTCTTCTAAGGTTTCATAAGTTCTCCTACCCCCATGTGCTCCTGATGGTTCATCATAGGCATGTTGTAACATAATTCCCCTGTGGCCTAAGGAACCACCCATTGGACCTCTTGGATTTTACCAATTCTTACCAGGGATCATTCCTTAATTGGAATTTATACTTCTGGTTATACATGGCTCTCAGGTCCCAGCTATCCTGTAGGTCATTGTCAGAAATCATGTTTTCAGTGGGATCCTTAATGAAATGATAACATTTTACTGCCACTTAATTCTCTTGTTGCATTTTCACTAAATCAAAGTCATGTTTCTCACTATACAAGTGTAGAACCTTATTTTCCTGTTCCTTTTGCTTTTGTCTGTGGGTAACCACATCCACCTTAACTTGGACAGGAGGGACAAAGTTCCATTCTTCTCCACTTAAAGCACTCTCCTAGCCAGAGCACCTGTTAGGTCATTTCCTGTTTTGTCTGTTTCCTGAATTTTGGAGTGTCCTTTTACCTTTTCCAATAAATAGCCAACTTATGTTCCTGAACCAACTGATCTATGGCTAGGATAAGGTCTGTGTGCATCACCTTACTGCCTCTTGAATTGATCATACCATTCCCTTCCACCCTGGTATATGTGTAAGGAAGTCCTGCCTAACATAATCAGAGTCAATACAAATTACAATGTCTTGTAACTTATGTTGTACTGCAGTCTGTACCACTATATAGGTGGCTACCAATTCTGTATATTGGTTAAACTTAGGACTGAGCTTGTACTTGATAGAGTACATGGTACATTATCCTGCCATACCACTCCTAAACCAGAACATCGGTCTTCACCTTGCTGGAATGAGAAACCATCAACATAAGCTCTAGACAAATTTTCACACACATTTTCATCATAGTGGTAGTGACTGTTTTGTTGGTACACCATGTCCAACTGAGAAGATAGGTCAGGGTATTTTACTGGAAGTTTATCTACTGTACAATTATGCATCTCAGGTCTGCTAACCCTTAAAGCTACTGTATTCCTATTATTCTTCTTTGCATACCTAACCTCTAGGGTAGGCCCTTGAGTGCTAAGGTCCAGACCACAATTCTGCTGCTAGACACATTACTATCCTTAATCTTCTGGCTCTCCAGAAGGGTAAGGAGTTGGTGACCAGTCTCTACAACAACTTTTTACCACGAAGGTAAGTTTTGAACTGTTGTACTGCTCATACAGTGGAAAACAATGCCTTTTCACAATCTGAGAACTTTTCTCAACATCATTCAAGGTTTTACTCACATAAGCAATAACACGTTTGTCTGAATCATGCTTCTGATATAACACTGCACTGATGCTGCTACTAGTATGTCTTACCTCTGTATAAAATCCTTATCCATTTGTGGGTAAGCAAGACATAGTGCTTGACTCAGACTATCTTTTAAATCTTGCATGCTCCCCCACCCAGGGTTCTGAATTTTCAGCAGCCTGTTGAGAGAATAGGCAATTTTGCATAGTCCTGGATAAACTGTCTTGAGTAGTTATGGATACCTAGAAAACTGCGTAACTCTTTTGAAGTTTGGGTGGACCAATTTTTGGACTGCCTCAACTTTAGGATGCTGAGAATGTAGCCCATCAGGACCAACTTCATGCCCAAGATAGTTTACCCTCTGTCTGAACCATTGCCCTTTTGTAGGATAACTTGGCACCAACGGCTTTCAGCTCGTTTAACACATAGGTGACCTCAGCTAGGTGTTCGTCAAAATGTTGCTTTTGATTAGTACATCATCCATAAACCAGATTTTCTCTGCTTTCAGAATCAGGCATGGCCTTGTGGAGAAAGATATTGAAATTTGCTGGTGAATTTAAGTACCAAAAGGCGTCTATTCCATGAGTACTGTCTTCTTCCAAAGTAAAGCCAGTTTATATTGATCTTTGGGTCTACTCTTAATGTCAGAATCCATTTGCTATATCTAGGGTAGTGAAATATTTGGCACCTTGAACTTTGGCCAGACTGTGATCCAAGTATGTCATGGGCCAGCGAGATAAAGGCACCTGTTGGTTCAACTTCCTATAGTCAATAGTGAGTCTCCACTTTCCTGTAGGTTTTAGTACAGGCCAAATGGGGAACTATAAATAGGGTTTACCTGTCTTATAATTCCTTGCTCTATTAAGGTATCCAGTATCTCTTGTATATGTTCATAAGACGTTAGTTGTATTCTGTACTGGCGTACATAAACTGAACCTTTACTAAGGTCAGTAGGTACCCTGCTAACATGGAGGTCAGTTTCCCCAAAATCATGAGCATCTTTTGCAAACATGTCCTTAAACTGAAGGAACGTTTCACAAACCTTTTAGTTTCTCTTCTGTTTCATAATTACAGTTTTGTATACCTTGCTCAACTTGTGCTTTAAAATCTGGAAAGAGTACATTTTATCTGTTTCTACCTCATCTTCTATTATCTCAGAAACATTTCAGCATCAATCCATGGACCTCTCTAAATTGTACTGTTTCATTAACCATAGTGGACAGTACAAGGTAATCATTTTCAGCTTTACATGCCTGTATTTCTTCCTTATCTACTGGACAAATCTCTTGTAAACAATTAAACCATTTGGTTTGGACTTGATGTTTTCATCTGTGTCATCCTGAACAATGTCTTCTGGTAACTCCCAATAACTGGAATAACTAACTCCAAATCATAAAGGATTTCCCTATGCTACCCTTAACTCACTGTTAGCTGCAATAGTGTTAGGCTGTAATGCTGGGTTATGCACTAAGAGGTGCATTACTCTGCTGCTCATGTCAGACAAGGTATGGGTGGATTTTAAACCCATTTTACTAAGTTGCTTGTCAAGCACAAAGTGCAGTCTTGTCAGGCATTTCTTGGCCTTTCTTTATATTCACCCTAAGAGAAATCCTTGACATTACTTTGAATTCTTGTAGTCAACTCATTTACCACCTGGCACACTTGGGAATAGTTGTCCAGACCTCAACGCCTGTGGTGTCACTTTGTTGGATAAGTGTCTCCTTCATTTGTAGAGATGCAGCAAATTTAAAATTCACTGGCAAAGTGAGCATAAGTGTCACTTAGCGATATCATAATGCTACATGAAGTGGCCATTGAAAAGTGCTCACTTCACCTTGTTATTATGACTTCACGTTGTTATTCTGCCTTAACAGTAAGGTGGAATGACAACAATATAAACACTTTAGGCAGCCCCCACACATCAGATGGCTTACAGTACTGTAAGGCACATGCTTTAGCCAGGCAGGAAGGAAGGAAGTCATACAAGCAGATACTTTCACTTTCTCCTTTGCAGAGGTAGAAGGAGGAAGCATTTTGTGTAGGAGAGGAGAGTTTGTTTTAGTTTCTTTCTTGAGCAAATTTCAGAAAACCAAAAGCTTTTTAAAAGCTAATTCTTTAGTTTGTTTGTACTGTTTTTGTCAGTTCTTTTTGGTGACCGATTTCTTTGTTTTAAAGTTTTGTTTTGTGTGTGTGCGTGTGTGTGTGCATGACTATCTGTGTGTGTATGTGTGTGAGGTGTGTGTGAAGTCACTCATCGCTTGACATGTCAGAGAAGGAAGAAGTGTTTTGTGATGGACCAGGGACGGTATGTGGCCCATGGCCAGAGGGAGTCTTGATCGTGGGTGTCACAGCTGGTGGCACTGGACCACTCGACTGTTTGGTCCTGCCTCCCCACTCTGGAAGCAGCACCACCAGTGCCATTGCCACATCCACCAAGTCCACCACCACCACCAGTAGCAGCTGCAGGACTCCAGCAGCACCACTTCCACAGCAGCAGGTGGAGCCCCAGGTGCATGACCATGCTGCGGCACTACATCTTCCCCTCCTGTGCCTGGTCCCCTGCAGCCCCCAGTTTATCAGTTTTTCAGTGTGTCAGGGGACAGCATCCTTGTGGTATGTCTGCTTTGTGCTGTGCAGGTGCACGAGGCCCTAGGGGACACATCTGGAGACTGGGAGCCAGCGCACACATATGCTGAACCACCACAAGGTGGAGTGGCAGGCTGCCATTGAGCAGGCCAGGCCTCCACCAGCTGGCCTTCTGTGGTAGTGGCAGAGGGTGCTACTGTTGTGCATCGCCGCAGCAGGAGGAGGCCACAGCAGCAGCTGCTCACCACTACCCCACCACTGCTACCAGCACTACCACCCTCACCACCACCACTACCTGGTTCCCCACACCAGTGGACCCGCCATAATGCCTGCAATGCAGGCAGACCTGCCTTGTGGCCTGGTGGAGAAAATAATGAGAGGGTGGGTGCTGTCCAGCAGCAGGTGGAGTAGATCGAGCAACACCAGCTACAGATTGTGTTGATCCTCCATCTGCTGCTGGAACATCAGGGATCCCATATAGCTTTTTTCAGCACACCTCCCCCACTGCTGTAGTGTTTTGTCTTTTATTTATGCTAATAACAGACAAAGGGAAGACCACAGTATTAGTTTAAAGGAAACAGTCAGCAACAGAAGGTCCTGCCCCTACAAGACACCCTCTGATTAAACCTTTTAAGTATGTTGCAGCATTTTTCTTGCACCACAACATACTTTATTTTAATAAAGGAAAATCAAGGACCTGAAAGTATGGCAGACCTATGGGAGCTCCATTAGGTGTAAAGGTGCAGCGGCACACATGCTCTTCAATACAAAGTATTGAAGCACATGGTGCGTCTCCACTGCACCTTTCCTATACATAATGGAGCCCCATAGCATCCGCCATCCTTTGGGGTTGCTGACTTTCTTTATTAAAATAAAGTATGTTGCGGCACAAGAACAGCACATAGCATCACTTAAAAGGCTTAACGGACGATAAGCCTTGCAGGGTCAGAGCTCCTGTTGATGACTGCTTCCCTTTAAATATATACACATACAGTCTTACATGTTATTTATTGCCCTGTTATTATAATCAGTTCCTCAGAAATGTTTACTTTCTGTTGTGGAGTGGTTGTAGAAAGCTGGTGTGAGCAATGCAAGTATGATGTGCTAAATTGCATGTGTGCAGTCAGAGTTGCTTCGTGTGTGTGTGTGTATGTGCGTGTGTGACATCAGGCATTGTGTAGCTTCTTGCAAACATATATTGCTGACTTGTTGCAGTGTTTATGGTGTGAAGAATAGCAATAAGAATAACGTATATTTTATTGTCACCATCATCATCAGCAGCGGACTGATACAATATTTTTCAGAGGTGTCTGCCCAGACTACACCTTAGTCACATACTGCACACATGACTTTTAGGAGAGCATGTGTTTTTGTGGTATGATCTCTACAATGTCATGTGTGAACTGCGAGTGATTGAGGTGCACATGACCGAAACCACTGAAAAATATCATATCACTTACTCCGCTGGTGCTGATGGTACAAATAAAATATACATCATATATTATTTCTTATCTTTATTCTTGAGATACTGCAACAAGTCACTCCATATATATGTTTGCACAAAACTGGACAATGTCTGCACACACAAGAAAAAACACTGATGGCACACATGCAGTTTAGCACAACATACTTGCATTGCTCAGTCATGCTTTTGCAAAACACTTCAAATAATGAGTCCTGACACAAAGTAAACATTACTGAGGCTCCAGAAATATTTCTGTTTGAAATAAACATTAAAGAGATTCACCAAGTTACAGTATTGCACCGGTATATGGATACCTTACCTCCAGGAATCTTTCTTGCTCACATGTCCTTACATAGTGCAATACTTTTCTGGCAAAAACGCTTGCAATTTCAGTAAACTGAGGTCTGGAGTTTCCTGGTCTGAAGAACCACCCAAGTTCTGCCCTACTCTCAGCAACATTATGAAGTGATGCCAGGGAAGCGCGGGGAGTGCTCCATTATAGTGAATGGCCAGCAGCTTTCTGAATGTTTTTATGTTATAAGTGTCAGTTTGTGGTGAAGCGTGGGCGCGTTCCACTAACAAGGCCCTTGTTAGTCGAAATGTGCCCATGTTTCCTACAAGCAACAAATATAACATAAAAAACATGGAAAGCTGCTAGTGATTCACTGTAATGAGCGCGCCTACTCTCCCTGGCATCACGTCATGACGTTGCTGAGTGGGAGGTGGAACTTGGGCTTGCTCAGATCGGGAAGTCCTCCAGGAGCCAATTCACTGAAATTACAAGTGCATTGCCAGAAAAGTGTGCACTCTTTAGACAATATGAGCAAGCTTCCCTGGAGAATAAACATATTAGTGCAATACCATAACTATGTATCTTGGTGAATTTCTTTAAAGCAACAATGCAACAATTTGGTGAAAATTTTGACCTATACTTTTTATGCTATTTTACATTGCTACTTTACTTACATCTGACTTGTATGATACTATTCTTTCCAACATTTGAGTCTGCTTTAGTACTTTTTCATGTCTGAAATGATAAAGAGCACTCCTTTTAATATGGTGTGGACCAGGTCTTCATCAGTATTTTACACTGTTTTTCCATCAGTTGTTACATATTACTTCTGTTGTAAAATTAACAGTTATGCAGCAGGCAGTGTTTTATGGTCTCACAGTATAATATTTATTCAAAACAGCTGCAAATAGTGATGAAAACCTGGTCAGAGCCATATTACAAGGCATGCTCCTTTGTTTTCAGACATGAGAAAAGTAGTAAAGCAGACACAAACTGTGAAAGAAGGGTATCATACAAGTCAGGAGGTAACTAGTGGCTGGCAATGTAAATAGCATAAAAATACAGGTAAAATTTTTCACCACATTGTTGCACTGCTGTTTTAATTTATAATTTAAGTATGACATTATGTGCTCACAATCACAGCACAGAATGTAACTGTCTTGTGTCCAGAAAATTCCCAAGTTTTGAGGAAGTGAAATGGGAGCATTACATCACATGCAAAATCCCCAGAATGTATTGCACAGTCACTCGTATGTAGTGGTCACACAGAGTCCTCAGAATTTTCTGCATCCCCAAATGCATCTGTCTTGTGTCAGAAAATTCCCAAGTGCTGAGGAAGTGAAATGGGACATTACACCACATGCAAAGTTCCCAGAATTTATTCACAGTCACTCATGTGTGCAGTGGTCACACAGAGTCCCCAGAATTTTCTGCATCCCCAAAATGCATCTGTCTTGTGTCCAGAAAGTTTACATACTCTGTGATGATGATGTACTAATAATGCACAGTGTCTTGCCAGACCGTGTGAAGGAGGGCTAACATGACATGAATCCATTCTATGTTCTGTCAGAAATGATGAACGTGAGAGAACTGTTGCTGGTCCAAAGTGTGCTGCAATTCCACAAATGTGATGCGATCACCTCAACTGGATGGAAGGTGTCCTTTGTGTGTACACTAATAGTAGCCTTGGTGAGTTGATAAATATATATATATATATATATATATATATATATATATATATATGTGTGTGTGTATTTTCTAGGTCGGGTTGACATATATAGACATGTACTCATTGTATTGTTTTGTATCACAGGTCACACATACTGTTGGTGTGTACATTCCAGTGCTTGATGAGAAATGTTTGCATTGAAATTGGAAATGGAATACTCTCAAGCCAATGAAAGTAAGTATTTTTGGGGGAGGAAACATATTTGCAAGTAGGTTTCATTAATGGTTTATTATTTAGTTACTTCTTCACAGATTTCATCTGCATCCTTCTACAGTCTGGTTGGTAATGATGGTCATGGCCATTGATTGAAATGACTTCTGCCTGTTGCACATCTGCCCGAGCCGGGAGAGCCTGATGTGGAAGAACTTCCTTGGATAAGGCAACTATGACACAACAAAGTATCTGGAAGTTTCCTAAAAAGAAATGAAGAACTTACTACAACTTGATTGCTGCAGTACACATTATGTTTAAGACGTAGCTGTTCCACGGTATCTGGATTAACACAGATAGCAAGCTGTCCAACTGCAATCATTAGATCACAGCTTAATTTAGTACCAGGCTGTGTAACAAATATACTGTGTCAGTGTCCATGCATCTCAACTCAAGTTACATTTCAAAACCACATTTTGTCAAGTAACACAACCTGGGTCCAACTTTTCAACACTGTCATGGCTGCACAGCTACAAATTTGGAATACAGTGCATGATATGTTGCAGAAATATTTTGTGACATACATGTCACCTAGTTTATGAATCCTCAGTCAGATTTGCTGCACTCTTATAAAAAAGAACATGAAATTACATTTATATACTTACAAGTATGGATTGGAAATGGATATTCCATAGGTTCCTGTAGACAGTACTGCTGCTGTATCATTGATACAGACCTTCAGCGAAGGAGAGTCATTTGTTGTTAACCTGTAAAGAAACAAAATAAGTTTTCTGTATGTGTTTGACCATTGCAGCTCAGAAAAGAAACAGAAAACAAACACACAGCTTAAGGAAGTTGAATAGCATAAAAACATTAGTACACATATTCACTTTATAGTTTTAATAGTAAGAATCCTTTTGCCTGTAACTGATGGATGTGGTCTCCTGTTCAACTCCCTCTGTCTTTGCATGGTCACTGTAATGGAAAACATTTTCAGAATTACACTGGTGGTGGGTGCTGGTGGTCATAGCTGTGGCACATGATGACATGCCCTCTAACATCTTCCTGCATCTGGTGGTGGTGGTGGTGGTGGTGGCAGTGGCTAACAGTGATCTTATGGTGGTGGTCCAGAGGAGCACACAAAGTCATTCCTGTGGTGGCAGTGGCTAACAGCAGTTTTATGGTGGTGGCCCAGGGGGCACACATAGCCATTCCCTGTGGTGGCAGTGGCTAACAGTGGTCTTATGGTGATGGTGGTCTGGAGGGCACATGGTGAAATTCCCTATAGTGGCACTGGCTAACAGCAGTCTTATGGTGGTGGTCCAGGGGGCACTCAAAGTCATTCCCTGTGCTGGCAGTGGCTAACAGCAGTCTTATGGTGGTGGTCTGGGGGCACGCAGAGTCATTCCTTCTGGTGGCAGTGGCTAACAGTGGTTGTATGGTGATGGAGGTCCAAGGGGCACGCAGTGACATTCCCTATTGTGGCACTGGCTAACAGCAGTCTTATGGTGGTGGTCGGGGCACACAAAGTAATTCCTTGTGGTTGCAGTGGCTAACAGCAATCTTATGGTGGTGGTCCAGGGGCACACAAAGTCATTCCTCTGGTGGCAGTGGCTAACAGCGGTCATATGGTGATGATGGTCCAGGGGTACATGGTGACATTCCTATAGTGGCACTGGCTAATAACTGTCTTATGGTGGTGGTCCGGGGGCACATGAGTCATTCCTCTGGTGGCAGTGGCTAACAGCAGTCTTATGGTGATGGTGATTCAGGGGCACACGGTGACAATCTCTATAGTGGCACTTGCTAACAGCAGTCTTATGGTGGTGGTACAGGGCCAGGATATATTGTGCTCTGTGTTACAAATGTGACGTGACATATGAAAGTTGAGTCACTCTGAGGGACACTCATTTAACTTTATGAAAAGAAAACATGTATCATACAACAAATGTGACAGCCTTTTAACCACTTAAGTTAATACCCACCAACATTAACCTCATCATCATCCTCATAAAGAAATCTGCCCTCACAGTCATCTGTCTGATTCTTTCTCCATTGTGTCACCATCTACATCAGTGGTAAGCTGTTTCATGCTGCCATTACCAGTGCCACCAAAATGGTCCATTTCTACATCAGCAAAACCATGACTAGGCCAGGTACCAATACTGAGGTTGCAGTCTGAGCTGGTATATGCCTCTCATTCATTTTATGAATGTTAGCACACTGACATTTTCAGGAGAGATGTTTGTTCAATGATCCTGAACCATTGCATCTGCTGAGCTGAATACCCTCTTGACACTTGCACTCGAGGGTGGTCATGTCAGGTACATCCTTGCCACTGCAGGCAGCTCTGGCCATTCACTGACCTTTCCACTTCAGTATAAAAGAGGATCATCAGTTATTGACAAATGCCTGTTTTCAGACAAATATGACTGCACAAAGTCCAGTGGTTGATGCATCATCCTGTTCTCTGGAATCATTTATGTCACAAATCCCCACTTGGGACAAAGCCTTCCAAAGTGGGTTGACATCAACTGCTTTGGATGACAGACCACCTGGAACTGCAGTCCCTTCCCCTTACAGGATATGCTTGATACACCTCCAGGTTCACCTTCAGCCTTATTATGCTGCTGAGGTTTGCTGACCTTGGCACATGACTTCTGTACCCCAAGAACCAAGCTCACCAGTTGCCCACTGACAATTATTACCTCTTCAGGCCCGCCCTCCAGTACTGAGGCAATTCCACATTTGTATCGTGGGTCCAGCATTGTTGATATTGCAAAGCTATCACTACACTACACTGAATGCTCAAGATGTGACAATTCTGGTCGAATACTGTCAGCATGTGTTTCAGCAACATACTGCTAGCACTGTCTCTGGCAACATCAAGGCTAGTCACCAATGTCTGCCTCAGCACTGACAGCAGTGGAAGATTGATTGGCTAATGGAGGCAGACTCACCACTCACTGCCTGTGTGGCATGTTCAAAAGGCTGAAAAATTGTTATTACAGAGACCATGAGATGCCACTGTTCAGTCGTCATGAGACATGGAGGCCCCGGAACTGTCATGGCTAGTGTGCATGACAAGATATTCTGAGATGGCTTTGTATTGTTCATACAACCTCTCTGCCATGTATAAAGTGGAGTTCCACCAGGCGACAACTTCCAGCTTCAAGTGGTGCTGGAGGCTGTTTGGATCTGCAGCTGCTAAAGCTGGTCACGAGCCTTTGCAAGCGTGAAAAGTGAGGACAGATACGATTGTGCAACTGTCAGCATTTCCTTTATATCAAGGTGCTGCAGAAACTCCTGCACCACAAGATTTGAACAGTGGACCATGCATGGAACCCAAACAAAGTCACCATTTGAGATGCATTTCATCATTTGACCCATTGTGCTGCTATGAACCCAGCTCTCAGGGACAGGGGTTCAGCCACTAGTCAATTTCCATCAGTACCAAGCCCAACATGTTTTCACCAGTAAGTGAACAGGTCACATTGTGCATAGCAATCGTTGCATGCTGTCGAATTCCTGGAAGATTGCTACCACGACTCCACCTTACTCACTGATTATTCACACTACCAACATCACAAACAACCGCACCTGCACCCAGTGTGCAGTTATCCTAAATATGAACTTCTCGCTGTTTTGCCACTTGTTTACATATCCATACTTAAATGGATGAATGGAAGGAGGAATGTTGAAGAGCATGTCTTACAGAGTTGGACACAGTACAGTACAACTTGGGGACAGCACAGGTCGAAAGGTATACCATGGATGGGACATTCTATTTTGGACAGGCATGCAGCAAACGGCCGAGCCAGAATTTTCCACAAGAAGAAGGGCAGAAGATCAAGTGCCAGCATTTCAGCTACAGCAACATTAAGTTCACATGACACTGTATGATTGGTAGGGGACTTCCAGCTTATCATAAAAAACACTACCAACGTGGACTGACTTAAACATTTTATATGGGGTGTGAAGACAAATGGTTCTGCTCTGCGAATGGCAGGGGTGGAGTATGGACGTTTGATAAGGACAGTTGCACAGGTGATGACGAAAACCCACAAATGCAGTTATTTTGCCATTTTACCAACCGGGTTGATGGACCACTTGCACTACACATACTCATTCACCACCACCACCACCACCACCACCACCACAAGCTGCTATTCTCACCAGCACTGGACAACATTTCAAAATCATTATGTTCCTCCACCTCATCATGCCTGTAGTAATCTTCTGCTCTTATTTCATCACTGCACACATTTAATTTCCTACTTGATTTAACAGTCATGGAAGGATAACATACTCAATATGGTTGATAGCCAGTGAGCAGCCCACTGTGGTATTGGCTGCCATCTTGTGCTGGGTCCACAGTGCCATGTGCCTGTTAAGTAAGATGTATATGCTGTCCTTCTGTGCCCAGATGGCTCCTTTTACCTCAACTCACACACACGTAGCAAACCTGGCAGATTGCAACTGACTCATCATTTGCATCTTGCAAAAAAATCCCAAACAAGGATTGTGATGCTCTACTTTTAACATGTCCCTGATGCTGTGGGTGTGTGCTATGTGATTTTTCTGGCAGGACACATTGGACTACAACTGACCACCAGGACTACCTATCACTATTACTGGGTAATCATCATCATCACCACCACCATCCACTGAAACTGGTAAATCACAACTTTTACAGGGGATTAATGCAAGCAGACCCAGACAAGCGCCACCTTGAATTTTTTTCTCCGGTTCCCAACTGGGGTCACTTACATCATCATCATATTCATCAACATCACCCATCACATCTTTTTGCTTGGATGCTGGCAGGTGGACTGTATGTTGCAACCACAGCAACATCATCATCAACACCACCATCCACTGAAATTTTTCCACCACACTGAATCACTGCATGGCAAATGCATGACCTGAACCATGGTGGAAGAAATGTCACATTGTATGCTATCATTGACATGATGATCAGAATCCTCATGTTCAGCTACTGGAATGTTACTGGAAGTATGACATCATCTATACTGCCACTCACTCGCCTGCTTCACACTCCACAATATTTTGGACATGGTAAACTGGTCAGAAGTGGAACTGAGGCAGCAATACTCATACCACCACCAGCAACTGTACTAACACCAGCAGCTGGGACAACATCATCTCTTCCAACTATGAATGGAGCTACTGATTGCGCTGTAAAAACACTGAAAGAAATACTTTCCTCACATTTATTTCGATTTTGGTAACGGTAAACCCACTGAGACCAGAGATCCCTTTTTCAGGGTGACCGGAATTAGTTACAGAAAAGACATATAGAAGCATTATTTACAGTAGTTACATTTGTTACACAAATATACATTAGCAACAGTATACAGAGGTAGAAATCAGATTCACATTCAGGCTCTTATTAGCAATGCATGACATCAAGTTACACACCAATTGGTAGGGAATTAAGACAACAACAGAAAATTGGCACCATAGTTTTGGAGATACATCCAGTATGAAGGAGGATTCAAGGTAGTGGGATGTAATAGGAGACCTGGACTAGGGAGCTAGAGTTGCAACCACAGAGACTGAGATTGAGAAGATATAGTTTGAGTCCAGACTTGAACTGGTTAAGGGTGGGCGAGTCAGTCAAACTAGCTGGTAAGGAGTTCCATAGGTGGGAGGCAGCAAATTTGAAGGAGCATTTGCCTTGGTTGGAGCATATTCGGGGATGTCCAGGAGTGATTTGCAGATGATTGCAAGGTTTGGCATTGTACTTTGGGGAGAGTAGTCCACTAAGATGGGAGAGGTACCTAGGGTAGAGAACTTGAAGGCAAAGGCAAGCAACGGGTAGAGCTAGTTTGTGCCGAAGAGTGGGCCAGTTCAGTTCCTTAAGTGCCTCACAATGATGCCTCCCTAGGAGGAGTTTGTGGCAAAGTGAGCCACTCAGTTATAAAGTACGGAAAGTTTATTGAATTCCGTTTCACGAACACGGACATCAGCAATGCACTTCTGCGTCTGCATACTACCATGCCCACAGATAATCTTATCACTGGCAGCAGTACCATGGTGAGAAACAACTTTGCTTGCTCATCTCTTTGTGGACATTTTGGGGATCAACAAGAATATTCTAAGCAAATTTAGATTTTGGAACATTCACTCTGGGTGGAGAATGCTGGATGTGAAGCCAAAAACAACTGTGGCTTCAACAACAGATACAGATGCAAAGTCACATTCAACAACACCTTAACTAACCAGTGGTGCTGAAGTCACAAACAATCAAATCTGGAAAGAATTCCTTTTGCTGGTGGGGGAGCACTTACTGCTGATTTTTACAGCAGAGCAAGCAGCAAAACTAAGAAAAGATACCACAATGGCAGTACAAATCATGCAGCTGCAGTGGATAGCAGGTTCACACTGCTGCACCTGCAATACACTGTGGCACTATAAAAGGTGTATTATTTGTTGTCACACACACACACACACACACACACACACACACACACACAATTTGTCTACAAGTAATGCATTGCAAATTGAAAAGTTCAGTAGTATACCACGTATTTTAAACAACCTGAAATTATGAACTGCTGCACCAGATCCACAACACACAATCAGCAAAAACTGTCAGCAATTACTGAAAATAATACTGTGTGCATTAACACAGTCGGTTATATAACAAAAATATAACCAGAAAACAAAGAACTCCGATTTCTCCAAGGGAAATCTACCTACACCACAGATCGTCCCTCCCCAAAGCACACTTTCACTGTCTCTTAGTACACAGACTCAATGTTATACATTAACATTCAAAATCCACACACAAACAATAAGCGCTTGATGATATGAGCACAGGAGGGTTTCCTACAATCGATGAACTAAGGTTTGAGCAAAAAAAATACTCAGAAGGTTTTTTAACAGCTTTTAGAAGGTTTGAATCACAGAGAGCTCTCAGAACAGACTCATCCTACAGCTTCCTGCACACACTACCCCTGACTGAGGCTGTGCAGAACAATATAGTGTCCACGTGACCTGAAATCCCATAAATCACTGCAAAATTCACCTTTGGAGCTTAAAAACAAAGGTGAACTGAGGTGAAGTACATTATTTTCAATGTACTTCACCTTAAAATTAGTGGAGTAGTGGTTTGGGAAGGTGGAGTAATGTGCAGTCATTGTTTTAAATGGACTTACGCTACCCATTATAATCAAAGTACTCTGTGAATCACGTCATGGGCGAACTGAGCCCACTTGGCCTCCACCTACTTATTCGTGACCAAAGGACATCATTGACTAGGCCAACATGCACACCCAGTCATACAAGGATGTCTAGCCCCAGGTGCATGGGAGATTTTAGGCCTTGTACTACCTTTACAGGGTGTTGTATTTTCTTTTGCCCTATTTGGAGGTTCAGAGCACAGTTACCTATGCTTTTCATGCTAGAGGACTGATATGGGGCATTTCTAACCACTTCTGTTTCTTTACACATGTTAAAATAGGCCTCTGCCTCTTTAACATCTTGTAAAACAGTTAACTAATTAAACAGTGCTCATAACCTAAACATAACACAGAATTTACTGTCTGCAAATTCTCTGCTTTGATGGACACCTTAAACCTGAATTCCTCTGAACTTATATTGTGGAGCAAGGACCCGTGACTTAGTGGCCGTATTTAATTTTCACCATAACCAGAGGGTGTTGGGTACTCAGAATTGAATGTCTCTGTGTCAGTTGCAGGAGGTTCTTCTGAGGTCCACTTCCTTAGTGAAGAAAGTTAGGCCTCTTGCATTAATCTCAGACTTTACCACATCATGCTTTGGCAGACAAACCACGTGAGCTCTGCTTCTCCATGGAGCCATGGCTGCCAGGCATTCTAGGCGCCATTAGTGACCTGCTCTGTCCCAATAGCTATGCAGGTCACGCATGTACTGGTAGAGCCCAGACAGCTCAGAGGAGTTTGGTGCATGTACACCAGGCTCCTGCCACATACTAATCAGTTCTTTGTTCTGGTTTCTCCTTCTAGGCCTCCGGTAACCCCCCTCCCAGTACTCACTTCAGCTGCCTGAAGCAGCCACTAGCGGTCTGGGAAACATCGGAGAGGTGCCAGAGGTAACGGATCACCCTCCATATGGCACCATCTTTGCTGGGGTGTTTGCTCATCGACACTGAGCATCGACTGCCCTGCCCACCCAGCCACTCTCCCACCTGAGCCTGACCCTTAATTTAAGAGCCGCACGTCCGTGACTTCCTGTACTGTTATTTTCTATCTCCCTTTTCCCCATTTGCTGCTTATGCACCCAGCACCAGAGGCATCTCTTCCTCTCCAGCTTATACCACTGCCTCTCCTCATCCTCTTTCCTCTCTCTACCCCCAGCTGCTATAGCTCACCCTCCCTGCCACTACTATGTCCTCTCCCTGCTAGAAGCACACCCCAGTTCCACCACTAGGAGTAGCTAGTGCCCCCCTCTTTTCCACACTTTCCCACCGTATTTTCTACTGTGTGCATCTCCTTTCTGGTACCCAGTCAGGCCCTCCTTGAGCAGTCCCTCCTGGTCTCGAACCTGGTACCCCATGCACCAAAGTCCGGCACCTGCCACTATGCAACAAAGATTCCCACTATTGGAAGGTAATCTGTCCACCCTTATATCTCATCTCAGTAAAGGCCCAACATAGGCTCCCTGCCCAACATGGTCCACCTCCTTAGTCTGGCCATACCCCTACTTGTGGGTCTGCTTCCACACCTGCTCCCCTCTACCCCCTCACCAACTAGTATCTCCCAGCTATTACTGGTAAGACCACTCAGTCCTAGCTCCCCATTACATCCACCCACGCAGTACTCACTCCTCCCCACCTAAGCCATTGCATGTTCTGGTCACAATCACCAACAACCCCAGCCCCTAGTCTGGCCAGCAATCAGCATCATATGCTCCTACCTGCTCCATGTGTATGCCACATGAGACCAGGAAATAGTCATATGTCCACCTGCCCCAAAAAGGCTGCAACCCCTGCTTAGACTACTCATGTTGCTCCTTCTACTCTCAGGAATGTCCCCCTAACCCAGGTCCTGGGACCCCTGTCCCAACCCACTCCTCACCTACCTCTGGGCTTTAGATTGCCTTCATGAACATTTGCAGCATCCTAAAGAAAACTGCTGCTTTACAATGCTGGATCATCCAGCACAAGCCAGACATCCTTGCTCTGGTAGAGACATGGCTCTCAAGTCCACTCTGGACTCCTTTGTATCCATCCCAGGTTACTCCTACACTGCCTTGACAAGTGGAGTAAATGGGTGGTGGATGTGCTATGTACCTGCACCACTCCTGATTGCCCAAGCCATACCACCACCAGCCTTGGACCATGGAGCAAAGCCATATCCATCAAGATCCTCCAGACCCATCCAAGGCCCCCACAATCACTGTGGCATATATCCCACCATGGAAACAGTCATAAGCACTCCGCTCCCTTACAGAATACATCAACAACCTCCCGCATAAATCTGAACATATCATCCTGGGAGACCTCAACCTTAACTTGCTCTCCAACATGACCACTACCTTCAAGGATGCTCTCAGAGCTCTAGACCTGCATTAACTGGTGACTCAGCCCACCAGGCACAACTCCACCACAGGCAAGGATACTTTGCTGGACATCATAATCTCCAATCAGCCCCATAGAATAAAGGATGTGAAGTCCTCCCAAACTCCCTGACTGACCACTCACCAGTTGTCTGCACCGGTCAGGCAAACAACCCTCCTGCCAACCACTACACTCCAGCGTATCATCCACCCAGGGAACCTCACCAAACCAAAGAACATCTTGCCCACTGGGACTGGTCTCTGATTTACCAGGCCACTAGTGTGGACTTTGCACTTGACTACTTTCACAACTCATTTGTTTCTGCCTGTGACACCTTTGACCCTCAAAAAAAAAAACACCTCAGGCAGAAAACACACCCTGGATAACTTGTGCACTAATCCAGCAGTTAAAGCACAGAGACAGTCTGTGGTACAAGGCTAGGGACTCTGCAAAGACTGCTGTGACAGATAGGTCGATTGTGCTGCACAGAATAAATGCACCTGGGCCATCTGCCAGGCAGAAGCTGAACACTTTAGGGCCCAACTTACCTCCTCCTGGGGGTCCTCATGAAAATTTGGAGAAAACATTAAAACATTTAATGGCAAATCATGATCCCTACCCCTACCTTGCAGATCTCAAAAATGGCTCAGTCACCACTGACCCACAGGAAATAGCCAATGCCGTTATTACCAGCTTCACCGACCAGGTGCAGTCCTCCCCAAAACTTCTTCAGCCCCATCCTCCTCAAGACCCCCCAGATCTCTGCCCACCTTTCTACCTAAGGGCAATCACCCCTCGGAAGCAGAGCCATACCTAACTAAGGCCCTGAAAGGCTCTAGCTCCTTGAATGACCCGCTTGACACTAAACTTCTCTGCCTGGCACTGGACTTACTGCTCCTCCCCTGACAGGCATCTTAAATCACTCTCTTTGACTTGGGAAATTGCCCACTAAGTGGAACAATGCAGTAGTGATGCCCATCCACAAGGTGGGGACCACCTATCCATGAGTAACTACCAACCAATTTCAATCCTCCCCCTCCAAAGCCTTAGAAAAGGTGGTGGCTGACCAGCTAACTACCTAGCAAGACACTCATAACCTGCTCTGCAGCCAACAGCATGGTTTTCACACTGGTCACAACACAGCCACAGCCCTCCTGGAATTTTCAACTTATATCCACACCGCACTTGAGAAGTGACAACTAGTAGAGAGCCATGTTTGAAGACCTCTCCAAAGCCTTCGACGCATGGTCAACCACCTCCCTGCTGGACACTGTCATTAAAATAGGTTTCTCACAGGGCCTCTAGACTGGCTCTCCAGCTACCTGACAGCATGGATACGGTAC
Organism: Neoceratodus forsteri; assembly: GCA_016271365.2. Lineage (NCBI taxonomy): Eukaryota > Metazoa > Chordata > Ceratodontiformes > Ceratodontidae > Neoceratodus > Neoceratodus forsteri. The sequence continues at coordinate 136,088,358 of CM028138.1, read as the reverse complement.
ATCAGGATCAATACCACGTTATCCTCCTCCCACATAATATGCTCAGGAGTCCCAGGGGCTTTATCCTGGGGCCACTACTATTCAGTCTCTTTCTCAATGCACTCCACTCCTCTGCACTGGAAAATCTTACTACACCAACAAAGCCATTCTCTGTGCCTCCCACTCAAACCCAACCAGCCTGCAGGCCTTGCTCCAGCACTCCTTTAGCCTGGCCAAACAGTGGTTCAGTCAGAACAGACTGGTCATAAACCTGAAAAAAACAAAGGCCCTACTATTTGCTCACCATCAGAACAAACTAAAGAACTGATCCACCATATCATCCCAGTTTACTCCACCCACTAGAACAGGTCTATTCCTACAAGTACCTTGGGTTACCTTCATCCCTGACCTCACCTTCCGTGCTGCATACACACACACTCATCTGCAGCAAACACCTGCATTGGCCTCCTCTATCACCAAGGACTGCCTACTCACTGAAGCATTGAAGCTAGCCATTACTTCATCTGTCATGTCCTTGATCAACTACAGGCTACTAATCTATGGTGCTGCAGACCCCACAGCTGTCAACAAAATTAAAGTAGTCATTAACAAAGCCTGCAGGCTCCAGTCAGGTGCAGGACAGACAATGCACATCTGTACCTCTACTCTCTAACACAGATCCTCAACTTTGATGAGAGGCTCCAGTACCAGGTCTGTCTCACAGTCAAGAAATCCCTCCTAGGGCTAACAGCCCAGGAGTAGCAGCATCCTAATTACCAAAGAGCACACAGTAAACACTTGCAACACTAACACTGTCTCCATGTTGGTCCCCAGGGTCAAGATGACCCTGGGTCAGAAGATCCTTATGGTCAGGGCCCTCACCTTCTACAATGCCCTTCCTCCATCACTCACCAGCCTCACCAAGCTGGGTCCCTTTAAGCGACTCTCAGGAGCCACCTCCTCATTTCACGCTCCTGCACCTGCCCATAGCTGTACTGCCTCTACCTGTTAGCATATGCTTAGCCCTCAGCATGCTATTTCAGTCTTTATTGCTCTGACAAACTCTAATCTCCCAGACTGCACTGTTTCCTTTTGACAATGGCTAGTTTCTATGTTTATGGGGAACTGCTTAACTAATAATATGTTTAGGCCACATCTCTCTTGCTGCTATGTTGTATCCTTGTAGCTATGACAATGACCAGTCACTATCTAGCAGGGACCTGCTTAGCTAACAATATGTATAGGCTGCATCTTTCCTAGTTGCTACTTTGTTGTGCCTTTATAGCTTCTTCCCCCGCTTAGCTTACTCTCTGTATAGGCCATATCCCTATAAGTCTCCTCTATGTATTATCTACTGAAACTGTGCTCCCCACTTTCTGTACCCTACTTTAATGTTAATCCTTGTGTCTCTGTAACCTGACTTGGATCCTTTAGAAATGATACTTTGACTCAAGGTTTGTAATTCCAATGTACAAATAAATAAATAAATACATTTTCTGTATTACCTAGTACAGATACATCAGGTACATCAGAACATACAAAATTCAATTTAATTGTTGCATCATTTCTCTCAAGATAACATGATACTGATTTAGCAACCTTAAGACTCTTCTTAAATGAAATCCGACGGTTTACCTGTGCCCACAGGATTCCATGGAAATAGTCAATGATAGGCTGAAATCTTTTTAGGAGGTCATTTCCTATCAAGAAATTATCCCCAGTTCTATCAGTGATATACAGGGTGGTTGACTTCCATCTTGCCAAACATCAATTTCAGCCACACTTTGCAGGGTCTGTTGAGCCCCTCTATAACCTACTACTTGTAAGCCATCACAGAGGGTTTTCAACACCTTAGAGTTACCTACCACATCAACCAGTTTGTCATAAAAGCTTCTGGATATCAAGGTAACTTCTGCTCCAGAGTCGACTAAAGTTTTATGACTTAGGCAGTTTTCAATACTGATGTCAGGTAAAACCTATCTGCCCCCCACTTTGGGGATTAAGTTGCCAAGTAGAATTTATTTTCTTAACTCCTGGCAACATGGCTGGTTTACTGTGACACTCTACACTGCCTGCAGCAGTAACTCGGGATACCTGTAGAGTATGGTCAGGTTTTGCATTAACACTCTCATTTTCCAGTTTCATAGCAGTTTTATTACCATCGTCAGCAATCACAATTTCATTAACCTGGGCAGCATTGAGAAGAACAGAAGGCTATAGTCACTGGCCATTATTATGGTTCCATTGTCATCTGAGGTTGCAGATGGATTCTGTACAGGTGCAGGAAACCCAGAAGGCAGATGGGGAGGTGGGACCAAATGTTGTAGCAGCATTTTTAAGTTTTCCATCTCCTCCTTTATTCCTTGTATTTCCTCCATGACTGGGGAGCCAGATCAAGATCTGTCTTGCAACCTGTAACCATATTGCTCATTGTTATAGTTTGACACCCTTATAGGCACCTCTACCACCTCTGTAGTCATTGTTGTATCCTCTGTAGTATCCTCTCCCATACCCTCGGCTGCATCCTCTTCCAGGATCATAACCTCAATAGGAGGTCCTTAGTTTTGGTGTGGCTGAAGTTATCAAATTGCTGAGGTTCTGGTAGAACTGTGACTCAGGGCCAGGTGGTGGAACCACCACAGGGAAGCTTAGGCAGGGTTGGTAGGTTGGGTTACTACTGCAGGGTCAGGCACAGCCTTAGGCTGCTCTACAGCTTTTTCTGGTTGAGTGTTGTTACCTCTTTTCTTCCTTTGTTTCCTGTTTTTGGGATAGATAGCTCACCCGCTTCTATAGCCAAAGTATCCGAGGTAGTTACTTCAGACACTTGGACCTTGGGATTGGGGCCCCTCCTTTTCTGTAGAGGACAGTCATCACCTCCTCCAGAGTCCCAGATGTGTTCTGCCTCTCTGGCAAGCCAGTTAATGTCTCTGGGCCTCCTGTTAAGCTCAAGTGCCAATTGTGTCCTGATAGCAGGGGTAAACCTTGATAATATGCATCTTGGAAGTCATCTAAATCACTGTCTGAGTGATCCTTTGCTCCAAAGTACACATCCTTTAGCCTACAATAATATTCCTAGACCTTTGATCAACCCACACTGCATTTGGTAGGCTGCACATCTGGCTGCCCCTTAGTGCAATATTTACCAAACTCCTTCTTCAGGAATTTATACAGCTTGTCAGGTTTCTTCCTACTTTCTCTAGACATTCATGACCACTCAGCTCGAGGATCATCAACAAACCACCTAATCACAAAACTCTGTTCTCTCTCATCAGTTATGGACAAAGATTCAAAGCACTCTTTTAGTTTTGAATATGTTGCTCAATGCCTCCTTTCACAGATATAGAATTATACCTTTCACCTACCAGTTTCAAAGCTTATGTAACAGTCTTTGATTTTAAATACCCCTGTTCCTGTTCAGAAATCTTTTATTTTTCCTGGACCCATCAGATTAGTCACCTTTAAAATCAGAGCTTCTTTTTGTCTAATTTTATATCTTTTTATGCCTATCATGTGGTTCCTCTTCAGAACAGGAATATTCCTTTTCAGAAGAGGAGCTATCTAAGCCTGATTCCTCAGATGCTTTTATTCTTATATGTTTTTACTTTTAGCCTTTAAGCCTTTCCAGTTTCCACCTAATTTAATATACTCCTTTTCCAAAAGGGTAAATACTCCTTTAGTTGCTTATTTCCTAGCCCATTTGGTACAACTTCTGATTTACATTTTCCTACCAAGTTATTTGCTTCACTTGAAGTACTCATCAGTCCATTTAGAGGGCTGATTCCTCTGTTACATTTACTACATTTTGTAACTCAGATTGCCCTTTGGTACCAAATTGAGAAAGGGAATGTGGCTGGTAGGAAGCTATGTCTGCAGGTTTTGGGTAGGAAGGATTCCAAAAGGATTATACACTACAGGTATTCTCCTCTAGTCCATTTCTTTGAGACTGATAGATTGGGTTTGACTCATAAGCCTCTTTGGTTAGAGTTTTCTCCTTCCTCTTGGCTAATAGGTGTCTTTCCCTGTCTGCCTACTGTTTCTTATCCCTTTTATATTGCTGTTTAGTAACCTGTTCATTAGCATGCTCAAATTTTGCTCTTTCCTTTCTAGAGCTCTGCCCCAGTCTTTGAGCTTCTCATTGTCTTAAATTTTTGGCCTTCCCTGCCTCAGTAGCTAAGCACTGCTCTTTTAGCTGTTCATTTAAGTTTTTCAAGGTGGCAGTGTCAGTCTTTAAGTTGATTAGGACACAGTCTCCATCAGATATTTTCAGATTACTTACATCTAACTGTGTTTTGAAATTGCATCTGGCCAGGAAAGTCTATTGCATTCATAAGATCTCTCTCTCTCTCTCTCCTAGTTGTTGGTTTAACTGTTTTACATCATTACATAACCTTAATTTGTCAACACACAGCTTCTCAATCATATTAGCATACTCTTTATTCTGTTCATTTAATTATTCAATTACTTCTTCTGGCCTACAACTTGGACACAGAGGTATCAATGGCTCCTCCTTGATGAGAGGTACTGGCAACTCTAAAAGTGTTGCTCTGCATCTGCATGAACCATACTTACATAGCAGCTGCCATGTCTCAAGTTCTTGTTACTAAACTTTAACAATTATCATTAAATGTCAATAACCTTTTATCCAACACAATTTAAGCAAAGAACCAAATCTTTCCTTGAGATACTCCAAAGTCCTTTTCCTTGCAACTTTACTGCCAGATAATTACTTCTTTTGCCTTTTCTCGCTGTCTAGGGGTAATTCTATCTTTAAATCCTTAAAAACAAGAACAGAAAAATATTACTTATGCCATTTGGTAACTTATAAACAATAAGAGTAAAATATTTATTTCTCATACACCCTAAGTGTGGACTGTTTTTTAAGCAATAAAGGCATGACAAGGTGTGTGTTATCGTGTAATAACATCACTTCTGGGGTGAGTTGAAGCATGGGGCAAAGCGGTGCTTCCACCACCCCAGCAGTGACATTATTACACAATAACACATCTTGGAGTGCCTTATTGCAATTATACAATGGCTTGATGTTATACAAAATAAAAAATAATATTTTTAGTAGCTTTTAGTGAGGCAGTATATCTTTGTTTCTTAAGAGAAAAGACAACAATGCTGTTGGAGATCAATACAGTGATGTTATTGTGTAATAACATCACTGTCTCAAATACACTGACCAATTAGAGCCCCAGAAATGCTCTTGCCATTGTATAATCACTAACAATCCTCTTGCAAACAAGAACCCCAAAGATGTCAGAACAAAAGGCTTATAATATCACTTTTAACAATGATGCACTTGGATTCACCAAGAGCCTTACCCAAAATTATTTTCATAAATTGCCAAAAAATAACAATTCACATATGATATTATCCTATGCTCTCCAGATTCAAAAATGATGGTTTAAAACACTGTTGCCACACTTTGGATTATATACAAGATAAATATATATTTTATTCACATATGTACAAGTCCTAAATCTTCATAATTAGGATAAATATCAAGCATAATAAAAATTATATAAACATAAACTGCAATGTAAACAAAACAACAGGTTCTAGAAAATCAAGTAAATCAAATAAAACAAAACACATTTCAGCAAATAAGCAATGTGAATAAATAAGCAATATTTAGCATAATAAATGACATTGTTTGTACCATTTCTTCAACATACTTATAAATATCATGACCCCTATTTTCTATGAGACTTGCAGCTCATTACATTAGTGCCTCAGGTTATATCTTTGTATAAGAATTGTTTAAAAACTTCATAGCATGCAAGAAGGTACTTTTTCATCTAAATTCCAGCTTAACTATATACCCAAGGTTTTGAAACTAAAATGCGAGGTTACCACCCCAGATAGCCAAATAAGTACTAAAAATAGAATAAAGGAATACTTATGTTTTAGTTACCTGTAGGTGCAGTCTTCTATGTTTTAGCTTTCAAAATCTTGGTAAGAACTTATGATTTTGGATGACAAATGTTTTGGTGGTGGACTTGGCTTTACTCTTCTGTCTTTTCCCTTGAACCTGGAACTGTAGAGTCTTCTGACATCAATGAAGCAATGCAGACTGGATCCTTCTTGCTTGACATCACAAATCATCAAAAGTCACTTCAGGATTTAGTAGGAAAAATCACACAACAAGATCTTAGCAGTTCAGCACAGTCTATAGAAAGATCTCTCCCTGTGGACAGCAATGTTGTTTTGGTAACTGGATTCTGTGACTCTTGCCTGTTTCAGTTCATTTCTTGAACCTACAACTCAGGACCCACTGCTATTTCACAGCACTGCAGGCTTGCTGGCTAGTAAATTCCCAAGTTAGTATCTTGTTCAGGCTTTTAACAGAAATTCCAAAACATTACTCCAGATTCTCAGTATATAAACCATAGGCCTTGCTTCATCCAGTATTGGAAGAGAGTCCTTCCTGTAACAGTCACTTCTAGCAGCTGGACTTGTTGCAGAGTAGTGCAGGCTTTCAAGCTTGCTTAACACCCCTGTTGGTGGCAATGGTTCAACCAAGTTCTGGTTCCAAGCAGGTATGGCTTCAGGCTTTTGGCATAGTACAAGTCCCAAGCTCATCCAAAATTGTCAGGTCAGTCAACACAGGTACTCATACACCAAGAATCAGCAGTTCTGGGCCTGCTTGGCCAGCATCCTTTATGTCCCACTTGCTGGGCAACATCACCATCAAATTATTATTGGTCTGAGTACTCTTTAAGGGTGTTACTGTTAGGCCCATAAGCCATTTTTTATCAATATGACCTCATCTTCAAAAACTATTTTTGATATAAAACATTTTTTTGTGCATCTTTGTGCACCTTGTTACAAATGTAAAACCTACATTTTCAAATGCAGCTAAAGAGAAGATTACTTTGAGACCAAACAGGATGGTGTCAATTCTAATATAAAATCTATAATTTATAAAAACATTTTAAAACTTTTTCTTTATAGATATCTAAAAGTGTTTACAGATTTCAAGTACATTTTCCCTGTTTAAAATTGTTAGTTTGGCATACCTGCTATCATTAGAAACATAATAAACTTTAGCAAACTTCTTTAAGACAGGGATCTTCTCTGTTTGAGGCAAATGGTGCGTGAGTTCATGTTGCTTTGGAATTTATCCAGAAGACTTACGATCCATGCGACTAGATGTTTCTGTTAGATAAACACTTGAGACTCATTCCATTGAAAAGGTGGCAAGGTCAGCTTACAATAGACACCAGACTTGTCAATATATTTTAAACAGTTTTGAGGCTACAGGGTTTTATAAATAGCTCACACTACACTTTGTGGATAGGTTTAAGACCTAATCGCTGGGTGGGTTCATGCATTTCCAATGACCTGTATAATTCGAAATGTATCAGAGTTTTTGTATATTTTCTATAAATAAAGTCTCAGTTTCTTAAAGCCAGTCTATTTCAATATATGTTAACCTCTGAGATTTGCTCTGGATAGTACAGAAAAACAAGGTAATAAATTATGTGAAGATTTCTATGACAATAATCTCTTATTCTTAGTTTCAAGCTCTTCTGCTTCTCATTGGAAAAGGTGCTAAGGGCTCCCAATTTAAAAGACTATCAGCAAACATGTTTTTTTCTGAAGTTGTCTCTGTATGCTATATTCCCTTTTGTTTCATGGTATCATTCCTCCATTTCAGTAATCAAGCCTTAAGTAGCATTGACCTTGTTTTAGAGTTCATTTAGATATTAATGTGACCAGAAACATTTAGTACTTAATAATTAAGCCAATATAAGGATATAGAATAGCAATTAAGAATATAATAAAATTATAATAATAAAATATTTTAATCAAATTAGTTCTGTTCCTACAAAGGATCCACACATTAAGCATGATAGGGCTTTTAAACCCACAAAATATTGAAAAATAACTTATTGTGCAGAGTGACCTAGGAAATGTGCATATTAAATCATTGGAACATGGTTACAGATTTAGCGCAAAAGGATTTGTGAGAATCAAAGAAAGATGCTGTTGCTATGTAACAAATTGCTACACCTATGATTAAACACAAATAAGAATCAAGCTCCAATCTATGGCTAGAAAAGGCTGCACAAAAGATCTTTGTAGATGGAGAAGGCTGTGATGAGCATTGGCTTTTAGTAAATGACTATCCTTGGCTTTTAAAATAACTGACATATTTATACAAGTATAACAAGATTTGCAATGGTGTCATGACAGAAGACTAATAAGGTAACACAATTTACATTCTTCCTTTGATATTATTTTCTGTAGGTGTTGAGGAGTGCAGTGAGTTAGACATACTGCAGGAATAGATGGAATGAGACTATTATTTTGAGATTGGGAAGAAGAACCAGAGTGAGTTTGCTGATTCAGAGTTGAAGGTGTGGAGTTTGAAGGTCCAGGATAAGAATCAGGAATGTTTGAATTAGGAACTGGATTAAAAATGAAGGACATCAACAGGAGATGAAGGAGGTCCTGGACTTATTTGATTATGTTGCAATCTTTGTTCCAAGAAAGACAGTTTGGACTCTAGTTTTGAGAAGCTTGAATTTACTTGCATTATGATCAGATCATACAGATCATTCATATGAGTTTTGATAGTGTTTGAATCACTTGCATTATGTTAGAGAATGGCAGAGTAGACAGCAGACAGATCCTACTTTTGCTGAGGTAGAAAATGGAACATTAAGAGGTTTTAGTGCTACTATGAGTTTGACCGTGGTTCACTATTTACAGGATTTTAAAGAGGCTTTTAATGAAAAGTGGACAGAATGGACAGATTCAGTTTCATCCACATTTGAATGCTAGTCACTAGCTGATCCTGACATATGTTCTGCTTGACAATGAATAGAACATGCTTAAGAATTGATGAAAAGGTAGAATTTTAAACATCCAAACTAGGTGGACCACTATGCATGAATAACCTATGGCATCCAATGAGCTGAGCCCAGTGATGGATCCATTTGGAATGCTATTGTAATTAGGCTGTAAACATTAGGATAAGACAAGACTGTTGCAACAATTGTTCTGCAGCCTCTGAGAGAGAACACTTAAGCCAAACAACTTCCAAAACAATGCACTGAGCAGAGCAGACAAAGCAGGTTATGAGGAAGCAAAACTGTAATCAGTCAAGACTGCAAACAGTGGGATTGTGTGAGAGGCCTTTCGGCACCACGCATTTCTGCTTAAAGTTGACCCAGCATAATATTCTGTGGTGATTTGCATCGCAGACCCATGATGCTTTACATTATGGGGGCATGTGTGATTTGTATTTCTTTGAAACTTGGCTTCCGGCCAATGCCCTTTGGGTAACCATTACCTCAGTGCTTGTACTCTGAGGTTTTTGTCTTAACTTGTTTTTGTTTTAATTGGGTTCACCATAACATAACCCAGATAGCCCATCTTAGGGTAGTTGGTTCATTCCACTGGGGTGTCAAACAGATAAGGCACACTGATGAGTCCTGGTAGGATGAAACATGTGTCTGTGTCTTCTGTTGGCACCCTTTACTAGAATAATGTGAGAGGCCTTTCGGCACCATGCATTTCTGCCTAAAGTTGAACCAGCATAATATTCTGTGATGATTTCATATACAGCCCATGATGCTTTACATTATGGGGCATGTATGATTTGTATTTCTTTGAAACTTGGCTTCCCGGCCAATGCCCTTTGGGGTAACCATTACCTCAGTGCTTGCGCACTGAGGTTCTTTAATCTTTAAACAGGGGATATGTTGCATACTCAAATGAGAATGAAACCATTGGCAAGAGATTAGACTATAGTTCATGAAGGAGGCTGAACAGAGGCAAAAATGAATTTAAAGCAGTATAAATAAAATTGATACTCTAATTATAGAACTGTGGAAATAAGATACTTTAAGAGTGAGACAGTAGGAGCAGATAGTTTCAACACAGGAGCTCTGACTAAGGTGAACCTAGTAAGATATAATGACAACAATGTAAGTCTGTATTGTAAATATGAGGTAGACACAAAGTGTATGTTTTAAGTTAGCAGTTTAGAACAGAGTCAGGCAGGGAGCTGACTGAATAGGGCTAAAGCTTGATGAGCTGCAAAGGAAGCAGATGAATCAGTCAGCATAGAAGGAGGCTGAGAGGGAGGGTGTGAAGCCTCACTGTACAGATATGCCGATAGAAGCTATGCAGGCAATGAGCTATTGCAAAATCTGTTGCTGAAGGTAAGCTGTGAAAGACACTAAACCTTGCTTAGGTCTTGATCAGTTAGGATTACAGCCAAGACTGAATGGCTGTTTAATGCTGGGCATATCTGAAAATGGAGTTGGAAAGGATGTCCAAAATGCATGTAGAATGTGGAGGGTGAAGCAGCAGAATGAGGGGTGGAAAGGATGTCCAAAATGCATGCAGAATGTGGAGGGTGAATCAGCAGAATGAGGGGTGGTCTAGTGGAAGACAGAGCCAACCCACTGAGTCAGCAGTGGGAGCCACAGGAGCTGATGAGAGGTTGAAACTGACCACTGGGATGAGTGCTCAGTTATATGGTAGGAGATCAGGAAGCAGGAGGCACAAGGATGGGAAAAACACTGACTCGGGTACATTAAAATGGCGAAACAACTCACAATGAAAGTAACTAAAGCCCTGAGGGTTAAAAGCTAAAGTTTAAATAATGGCCTGGGAGTGGTCTAATCAGCTGACTAGAACCCCAGAAAGTTTGGAAAGATCATATCCCTACTGAGCCTCCTTTTCTACATATTAAAGGCCTCCAGTCTCTTCTCATAACTTTTATCCTCCATACTCCTAATGCTTTTGGTGGCCTGCACTGTTTCCTCTTAACTACCTCCTTGTCCTTTTGGCAGCCCAAATTACACAAAGCATGTCAGGTGGGAATGAACAGCACTATGTAAAGTTGCAGGATTATCAGATCACGTGATGCACCTGGCTCAATAGCTGCTCTCCCTTCAGGCTGCCGCTTGCAATCCATCCTAATTGGACTTTTACTGAAACTTTTCTTCTACCTTGCTGATCCATCTGTAATCTGCCTATCTGTGAAGAATCAACAAACTTTTTCATTACTTACCACACTTACCGGTCAACCAAAACTAAATAAATAAATAAAATTGTTTTATATAATCATCCAGCTGACTAAATATCTCTCTAGATGCTTGAGATCATGGAGCAAAGAATTAAAAGACAATGGGGAAAAGTTCAGGGAGGGAGGGCGAGGTGCATTTGAAAATAAAGAATATAAGTTGTGTGTGTTATTTTACTACAATAATGGCTAGTGTTATAACTAAATTTTATCACTTGGAATGTTAGAGGTGCCCGTGAACCCACTAAAGATACCAAATTATTAAGCACATTTTATTTTTTGCACACCAATATCTCATTTCTTCAACAGACCCATCTACTCCCCATTGAAGCCAATGGTTTTGAGACACGAAATTGGCCAAGTCTTTGCCTCTGAGACATTGATGACTAGTAAGGGGACAGCCATTCTAGTGAAATGCTCAGTATCCTTCAAGCAAATGTATCTGTAGCAGATCCACAGGGAGATGCATCCTGGTCCAGGGTTTACTGCATCGTACAGAGTTAGTATTGGGGAATGTTTATGGTCCAGTGGGTGGGGACCCTGACTTCTTCAAAATTACTAAATAAACTGAAACCCTTTATGTCACTCCCAACAATATTGGGAGGGACTGGACTCTCCACCCACCCAAGAGCTAGACCTATCTAACTGTCCCTCAGACCTCTATCAACAGCCAAAGAGCTCTAAATGAATTTCTTGACTCCACAGGAATGTGTGATCCATAGAGAATACTGAACCCATTATCTCAAACCTTTTCTTTCTGCTTTACGGTTCCTCTTCCTCATCTCAATTAGACTACATTTTAATCAGTTGTTCTGTTTTACATGCCCTGTACAACACAGAAATAGAACCTATAGTTCTTTAGGATCATGCTGTAGCCTAGGCAACACTTGTACTTGATGCCAGTTTTCAAAGGGATACTTCCTGGCAGTTGAATACCCACAGCAACCAGGTGTGCTCTGCCAGCCAATCAGGATCCAGTGCCTTCTGGGCAGGATTCCAGCCTGCTGGGTGTGACATGGCACATTGTCCAGTGCCCCACTCTGGTGGACGCTGCACAGGGACCACACAGGGGTACAGTTGCAACGAACATACCGGCGGTGGACCCGTGGTGTGCTGCTTGGTGGTTTCCACATCCTGCTGCCACTGCCCAACCATCCACTGGGCATTGCCTAGTGTTGCGCATCTGCCACAGCACCACCACCCTCACCAGGCACAGCAGTGGTGCCACACACCAATGCGGCTGGTGGGGATGGGTGGAAGCTGACGCAGCCACGAGCAAGCACTGGGCCCTGCTGTTGCCTTTAGCAGTCCCTAGGACATCTCAGGCACCACACACCCAGTGCTGTCCAGGATTGGAGTGAAGTCAACATCGGAGTTGGATGCGGCCCCAGCTGGGTGTCCAGCGCAGAGCACCCAGCAGACTGGTATCCTGTAGGAGCTCTGCCAGTGCACCATCGAACCCAATCAAGGATGTCCTCCAGCCCACAATGTTGTGCCATGGCGGTTCCTGCCACAGATGACCATGGGTGTAGATGGTCTATCCTCCAGGACTGTGACTGTGGCTGCCTCCACTTGGGCCTCCACAGAGATGTAATGGTGCTGCAAGAAAGGAACACAGTGTTACTGGTGCTGTAACTTCATGCACATACAGCCCCAAGTATGCATTGCACTGTTGCCGCTATCCAACAGTTCACCATGTGCATGGCGGTAGGCAACCCACGCACATGGCATGCAGCACAGCACAGGCACACCTGCATGTGACATTCCACACCCGCCATACACGCAAGTAGTGTGCATACTCACCATGCTGTGAGGGGCTGCCACCCCTCTGAGACCCTTCACGGTACACCCTCAACCATTATACGGCTGATGGTGGATGACACCAGCTTCTCAGTGGCTGACAGGGTGTGTGCCATTGATGGGCCCTCTCCAATCCTGCTGCGGGATACCTGGATGGCTGCCACCTTCTCCTTTATCTTGCGCTTCCCAGTCCTGACCTTTTCCTGTACTCCTGTGCAGTGCGCTGATACCTGCCGTGGGTGTTGACATACGTCATCATGGCCTCCCACCCTGGCGATCTTTCTTGTGGGGTACCCATGGTACAACTCAGCAGGGACTTCCTGAACAAGTAAGACCAAACAGGGCCTACTGTTCAGCTTTAGTAAAGTTGGGCCTGTGCTTGCGGGCAAGCCTTGCTCCTCCACCCCTTCATTCTCAGACATTCTGCTACCTGTGGACAGGGACAGCACATGGGGTCATTGTCAGCATGGCCCAGTACAATGTACCATTGCAGTGTTGTAGTAGGCCTCCTGATCCAGCATTAGCTTCCACTTACCTCGAGGCTGCAATACCAGTCCATGCCCTGTGCTGTACGTGGCGCTTATAAGGTGCATGGCATGCAATTGAGCCTGTGAGCAATGATAGATATGCTAATGCACCCTAATGTACCATACATTGGCAGATGAGATGATTTGCATAAGGCAGCTGAATATCGTGATATTTTGCCGTGCGCGGATTGACTTGCGCGGAGCAGCCCTGTGGTGCAAGTACGGTGCATCATGTTGGCATGTGTGCCTGCAGTGCGCGTTTGCACACACTGTAGCACAGGCCTATCATGTGACTGTCATACTTGCATGATGGGCTGCCAGTGCACATGCTGTTATGGATGCCTCGCACATGTGCGTGCATCATGGCGTGGCCGCCTATTGTGCAGATGCATGCCATGCGGGATATCACATACCGCATACCTGGTACATATGCGACACTGCAGGGGTCACACCCTGTGCTCTCAGGGTCAGTGATGTGACCCGGTCACCCTGAGCCATGGCACTTGCGCATGTGCGAGTGCTGTGTAATACACCTGCACATTGTGCAGCAATAGTGCATCCACATGTTGCTTGGTCACACACCACTGTACACTGTTGTGCATTGTCCATGTGCAGCTCCACATGTGTGCTGTGTCAGCCATCATGTTTCCAACAGTCATACCGACCATATACCAACCGTAGGCATTCCGCAAACTGCTGGGTCAGGAGGCACTTAACTGGATGGAGGTCGAAATGGTCAACCTCGTGGCCTTGGTCCAGCCATTGGTGGGCCAGCTTTATGGGCAGGTCTTCCTGCAGCAGCTCTGGGGAGAGGTGTGGCAGCATGTGGCCATGGACCTCGAGCACAGCACAGGGCGCAACACAGCATGGAGCAGTGCAGGCACCAGTATGGTGACCTGCAAAACAGGGACAGAATGATTGCAATGTCTTCAGGCATGTGCAGCATGGGGCAGTGCCACAGCCAGGTTGGTATGCACCTGTGACATGCATGCCCAGGGCTGTACTGTAGTGGGTGTGTGGCTGCAGTGTAGCCCGTTGCCGGGGACTGTCACAGTCCTTGCAGTCACTGTGTGTCCTGCATGGCTGCTGTGCATGTTGCAGTCATGCAGGCACCAGGGCAATGGGGTAGATGGGGTCATGCCCTGCACCATGTGGGTTGTGTGGTGACCAGGGGTTGTCAGTGCATGCTTGTGTACTCATGTCCACCTCTACTGTATCCTTCCACAGGGCCAGGGGACCACAGGAGGGCCAGGGCAGTCATGGCCATGGCAGAGGGCCAGAGTAGAGGGCGGCAGCTGGACAGCGTCAAACAGGTAGGCTTGTTCACATTGCTATACTGTGTCTCTGTGGGTCATGGGTGGTCACAGGATGAGGACAGGTTGCACCAGCCATGTGTTTGCATGGCCATGGTTGGTGCACTGCCCGTTGGGCATGCCAGTGTTGCACAGCCTGCACTGCCTTGTGCCACTCGGGGGTTGTGGACAGCATCCACAGTGTGTGCAGCAATGTGTGCCGCTCTGTGCCATGTGCCCTGCTGATGTGCCCATGTGCCCTGCGAGGCACTATCTGCCTGTCTGCACCGCTGTGGTGTGCTGTGTGGATAGCTGGTGTGGCCCTCCATGTGTGGATCCTGTATGGTCCATCCAGTGGTGTGTGCCCCACTGTCCAATGCACACTGTGGGTAAACTGGGATCATGTGGGCATGTCACTTAATGCTTGTCCTTTCCCTTCTCCGTGTTTCCAGGATGGCAGCCGAGAGGGGTCTGGCCATGTGGTGTGGGTGAGGAGCCTGCGGTGAACCAGCAGCCGATGATGTGCCTGATGCTGAGGCACATAGAGAGACTGTGGTGGTGTGGGGAATGTTGCAGCAGATGTTGGTGGTGGATCATGGCAGAGCGGTAGCCCATCAGTTCTGTGCATAGCTCCTCTTTGTCCTGGCCTTATCCTGTTGCCCTGCCCAATCCCCATCCCATTGTATAGCCCCTGGATCCTGTCCCCAATCTCCGTTACCCTCTCCCATGAATCACTCACCACTTGTATATAGTTCATCTTTGTTTTATACCAGTAAAGCATTTACATTGCTACATCACTGTGTCTGTGTTTTCTTTGCAGATGGCGTGTGGAGCTATGCTGCAGTGTCTGTTCTGCTGTGCTTTTCCATGTCTCAGATGTCCCTCCACCATCCCTTGGGCCACTGCTCATGTGTTCACAGGGCACGTGCCCCTTGTCCCTGTCCTGTGTGTGGCCCTGTCTTGAGGTCCCATGGTGACCTGTGACTACCATTGCACCTTATGCACTTGTCTGCCTGCCCTTCCTTTCCCTGTAGTACGCCCATCTCCACTGTGGGCAGCAGTATGGTACCCTTCCCACTCTGGGTGGTGGCTTGGTGGCCCTGGGTGGCATGTGACTCCCTTGCCCCTGGACATCGGATCTCTTTGGTTGCTTGTTCTCCTGGCACCATGGCCATAGCACCCAGTGGTCCTGCCTGGTGGGTGTCTCTTGCATGGCTCTGCCATTGTCATGGCAGTGGTGATGGTGTATTGGCCTGGTGCGTGTTCCATGGTTGGTGGACCAGGGTTATCTGTGCAACATCCTCTGGTGCCCTGTGTTACCTCTGTAATGGTGCATCTGTGTGCGCAGGATGTGCCGTGCAGGTGGGGTCCTGTGCCCCTGCCCTGTGCTTCCTTATCTGTGCGTACCTGCAGCCTGTTGCCCTTGCTCCGCCCACTGGGTTTGTGTTTTGGCCTGCTACAGTGCATTCCTGCTTGCGCTGGAACACCTGTGGTTGGGCTGCAAGCGCATCTTTGCCATATTCAGCCTGGTTGCTGTGGAGCATTTCGAGGTGCATCTTCTAAATATGACTTCCTTTTTCCTCATGGAGCATCTGACTTGGCTGCACGGACTTACGTTCACCTTTGGTGAATGTCTGACAATCTAGTCCCAGTATGTACAGTTACTGTGTCACTTATGGTTATACATGTGCATTACAAGTTCTCCTAGTGAGAAAACTAAGAAATGAAGCTGAGCAGTTCTAGCACAAAGGACTCAAGCAGAAACTCTTGTAACCATAAGAAAAATAAATATTTTATTAATCCTGTTGAAAATGTATCATTTAAAATGCGAACCCAGATTTGAAAGTGAAGGCAAGGCAATTTTATTTATATGGCACCCTCTTTAGATGCCTTACAAGAGAAAGCAATACAAACAATCAAAACAATTACAGAACAAATAAAAAACTGATAAACTTACATAAACAATTAAAACATTAAGGCCAGATATTCAAAACTTTGTGCCAGACAAAAACTGTTTTCCATGAGTTTAGCGTGGGATTAGCATGGGTCTGCTATATTCAAAAGGCCAAATAGCATGGGCAAACTGCATTAGTGCGGGTAAAATCATAATTTATGCAGAGGGCAAACTGAGGGCATGTGTACATGAATACAGGCGCAATGCTATATTCAGCGACAAGCGCTGCACAAAGTGGTTTGCATGACATACGACACTTAAGCGGTGTGCATTTATCACCCAGGAAAAGCCTGTCTTAACCCTGGGCAATCAGCTTTAGGTGACACTTTGGCTTCTTGCAGTGTTTGCATGGCTTTTGCTTGGCTTTTATAGCCCTAACAAATAAATATAACACATAGACAAAGCCCAACATAGAAACATGCTGCTAACTGATGGCATCACAATGATGCCATCATCTACCAATCAGCCAGCCATGCCAGGCAGTAATTGGTGACCCTGCTGCCGGAACAGCATGGCAGTGTGGCCATACAGCACACACCTGCGGACCACTCTTCTGTGGACACCAGCAGATACCAGCACACATGAGCACTGTGGGCATGGAGGATGTTGAGGGAGAGTGTATGGGTGGCCAGACTGTGCTAGCCAGGTGTGGCCACAAGGTTGGGACACATCATGCAGCTCACATGGGCCAGT
The DNA here is from genome assembly GCA_016271365.2 of Neoceratodus forsteri. NCBI lineage: Eukaryota > Metazoa > Chordata > Ceratodontiformes > Ceratodontidae > Neoceratodus > Neoceratodus forsteri. The sequence goes on along the minus strand of CM028138.1, from coordinate 136,071,063 downwards.
ATTAGGAATACCCCAACACCAGTGTGCCTTTCTGATAATATATGCCCCCTTGGACACATACCGCACAGCTGTCGACTGCCACAGCACACAAAGTCGGACATGTATATGTCACTGTGATTATCCCATGCCAGAGGTGCAGCATCTGTGGGTCACACAACAGTGTAACAGTAATGTCCACTCTCAGAACACCTGCAGATTGGGCCTCACTGTGTATAGTGCAGTCATAATCACTGCCTTACACACCATAGGCATTGCTGTGTCCACACACTACTTGCCCCTTGCTACTGTAGTGTCTGTTGTACTGTAGCATGACCTACAGTGACTTGATTGCATGCAACACCACCACAATCTGTGCCTATGCTGTGTTGTCCCAGTCAGCTGCAGGCAGCAACATGTGTGAAAATACAGTGTTCAAAACTGTATAATATTCCCCAAACTGTTTGCGCAGTGCTAACACGTTTGTGTGGGTGTAGTGCAGGGCTAAACCGTTAGCCGGTGCAAACTGCATGCAAATCAGGGCATAATGAGATGCTAATCTGGATGTTTTCCCAGTGACTTCCAATGTAAGCTCATTGCGTTTCACTTTTGAATATGGCAAGAAGTTTAGCATCCGAACTAGCGTGTTTGCACCTGGCTAATGGTTTAGCCCTGTGCTAAATCTGCACAAATGTCATTGGCGCTGCGCCAAACAGTTAAGAATATTTACAATTTTGCACACTGTACTTTCATATCGCTGCTGCCTGCAGCTATACTGGGTCAAGCATGCTGGCACATACATGGCCACATAGTTCACCTCTACCTACCTCACATGGCTGTGCACTGTGTTGCTGTTGTGGTTTGCACTTCCTGGTTGCCATATTCAGAGCTGTCTTATTCCAGGGCTAAGTTTGCCCTGCACTACCAACCAGTTTTCCCAGCCTCATTTCCATGCTATATTCAGAAGATGTTTGCCCTGGGCTATTCCTTTTGAATAGCAAAGAAGCCTTTAATAACTCGGGCTAGGGTTACCCACCAGGCAGTGCTAATTTAGCTCCGAGGCAAAGTTTTGAATATCTGGCCCTAAGAAAATTAAAAGCAATTAAAAAAGTACCAGGCCCAAAACTCAAAGAGAATAGGTTATTTATGTAATGGGTCTTAAAACAGGCCAGCAAATGTGCCGTTCTTCCTTCTGGAAGAAGGGCATTCCTAGATGGGGCAGTCACTCTGAATGGCTGATCCCCAAAGTCTTAAGCCTTAGATCAGATGAGTCTCCTGTTAGGCAGCCAGAAGGTATAGAATCAATGGTCTTTTGGGTTACTAGACCCACACACTGTGCAGGCCTGCATGTTAAAAGCAGACCTTGAAATTGATATGCCACCACATTGGCAGCCAGTGCAGAGTACAGAGAACCAGCATGATTTCCTTGAACTGGGAGGCTCCAGCAACCAGCTAGGCTGCTGCATTCTGAATCAGCTGCAAGTGCTGCACACGTCATGGACAATCCATGGTATAAAGTGTTACAGTAATCCAGGTTACATGTAATCAGCACATGCACCAGGATTAACAGGTCAGTTGGTTCCAGAAAGGGCTTGATCTGGGAGATGTTCCAGAAATTATAGAAGCCCTGCAGACAAAATCTGACACCTGGGGCTGGATTTTCAAAACCTCCTTTGATTGGAGCATGTTGCAGCGAGCACCTGCTTGTGGCAAACTATGAGTGTGCCAGGGACCCTGCAACGTATTTGAGAATAACAGGGCCCAGTGCCAAAGTTCCCAGACATGCTACAAGCCATGCTGTGCACAACCAATGGCACACCAGAGAAGAATGACAGAGGCTGACAAACTGAACCCCATCCCCATGCAGTGGTTGCCAGCTCCACACCTGCTGCATCCTGAAATGCCATATGGAGGAAACATATTGTGATACTGTACATAGCATGTACCCCTCTGCTGGGCATATCCAACAGCAACCCAGAAATAATATGAAAGAGCCAGTCATCCCCTATAACCACCACTGTTAGCGGTCTCAATATCTAATCAGTACAGTAGGACTATTACAGTATACCATGACAGGAAGACGTCAAAGTTGTACACAGTAGACATTTCAGCAGCACATGGCAGGGTAATGAAACATAGAAACATAGATTTTGATTGCAGATAAGGACAATTGGCCCCTCAGTCTGCCCATTTCCCTACCTGATGGATAAGCTGCAGATTCTAGTTAATCAACAGCTTACTTCCTCCTGCCCCACCTAGAATTGCCTTATGCCTGTCCCATGCATTCTTGAATTCTCCCACCGTTCCTGACTCACAACCTCCTCAGGAAGGCTGTTCCATACAACCACAACTCTCTCTGTGAAAATGCTCTAACATTACCTCTGAGCCGTCCCCTCTATCTTCAAATTGTGCCCCTGTTCTTTGCATCTCTTCTTCTGAAAGATACTACCCTCTTGTACCTTGTTAATTCCTTGTGACACTTTAAAGTTTCTATCATGTCCCTCTCTCCCTCCTGTCCTCAAGGGTATACATATTAAGCTGCTTTAGTCTCTCCTCATCTGTTTCCTGGTGCAGACCTTGCACCATTTTGGGTGCCCTCCTCTGAACAGCCTCCACTCTGTCTATGTCTTTGTGGAGATGGGGTCTCCAAGTTGCATAATACTCAGATGGGGTCTCACTATGTCTGTGGAGAGGGATAACAACTTCCTGTTTTCTACTGTTGATGCCTCTCCCTATGCATCCAGTATCCCCAGCCCTCCTTACTGCCTTCCGCATTGCTTGCCCACCTTTAGGTCATCTGATATAATTACTCCTGGGTCTCTTTCGATTTTTTGTTGTTATTAACTCACCCCATTGTGCATTCTTCCCTGGGTTTTGTTTCCCAGATGCATTACCTTGCACTTGAATCTGAGCTGCCACGTGTTTGACCACTCCTCCAACCTTGCCAAGTCTCTTTTCATTCTTTCCACCCCATCTTGTGTATCAACTCTGTTGAGGATCTTTGTGTCATCTGCAAAGGCATACCTTTCCTTCAGGTGCCCTCAATGTCACTTATAAAAATATTAAAGGGACCGGTCCCTGTACCGAACCCTGTGGTACCCACTAGTTACCCTCCTTTCTTCCTGTAGACTCCGTTTACTATTACCCTTTGCATACTGTTGTCCAGCCATTTTTTATCCAGGCTACCACCTTGGGACCCACTCAAAGCTGGCTAACTTGAATATTAATCTCTGTGTGAGACTGTGTCGAATACCTTGTTAAAATCTAGGTAGGCCATATCACAACCCCTCCCTGGTCTACTACTTTGGTCACCCAGTGAAAAACCTATTAGGTTCGTCTGACATGATCTTCCTGCTGTGAAACCATGCTGCCTTGGGTCCTGTGCCCCAGTGGCCTCTAGGTTCTCAACAATTCTTTCCTCCAGAAGTGATTCCATCATTTCCCTACCACTGAAGTCAAACTAACTGGTATGTAGTTTCCTGCCTCTGCCCTGCTCCCACTTTTGTGAAGTGGAATCACATTGCCCTCCTCCAGTCCTCAGGTACCACTCCATCCTCCCATGATTTGTTAAAGAGAGCAGTCAGTGGTGTTACTAGTTCTACCCTTAGTTCTTTTAGTATTCTTGGGTGAATCCCATCTGGCCCCATTGCTTTGTCCCCCCTCAGTTTCAAGAGTTCTTTCAAAACCCTTTCTTCTGTGAATGGACTGGTATTAACCCCTTATTCAGAGTTTCTCCTTGTTTGGTTTAGGCATCTCCCCTCCTCATTTGTTGTGAATACTGAGCAGAAATATTTGTTCAGTATCCTGCTTTTTCACTGTCACCCTCTCCCCATTCCCTCCCTTTATTAAGTCTCTGTATTTCTCCTTGGTCTTTTCCTCCCTAATGTACCTATAAAGGTTTATCCTCCTTCTTAACAGAGTTGGCTATCTTTTCCTCCGTGTGTGCCTTTGCTATTCTGACTGCCTTCCCTGCCTCCTTCTGTTTTAACTGATAAAGTTCTCTGTCCTGCTCCTTCTGTGTTTCCTTATATTTCCTGATACTATTCTTTTCTCCTTAAACATCCCTGCCACCTCTTTTGAGAACCATAGTGGTTTTCCTTCATTTTGTTTTATTGATTTGCTTCACACAAGGATTATTGCCTCTCGATGGCTGTTTTGATTATTACCCATTGTTCCTCCATCCCTCCTTCTTGCCCATTTGCTAGTGCTTTTCTAAGACACTCTCTCATTTCCCAAAGTCAGCCTTCCTAAAGTCAATACTCTTGTTTTTGTATGACTTGACTCTATGGCTGTGTTTATTGTGAACCACACTGTTTGGTGTTCACTTGTTCCCAGATAGTTACCACTTCTAAATCTGAGATCCTTTCTCCTTCCCCATTTGAGAGTACCAGGTCTGAATTGCTCCTCCCTAGTGGGATCCAACACTAGCTGTCTGAGGCATGTCCCTGTAGGGCATCAAGAATGACCCTGCTCTTGAATGTGCCTGCAGCAAAGGTACTCAGTTAACAGCTGGCATATTCAGGTCCCTATCAACAAAATCTCCCTTTTTCTGCCATTTAAGGATGCCTTCTATCATTTCCTTGTCCATTTCCTTGCCCTGAGATGGGGTCTGTACACAATCCCATGCGGATTGTGTTGCCATTTCCTGTCTCCAGGGTGACCATAGTGATTCATCAACTTCCTGTTTACTCTTTAGTTCTGTTGCACAATCCCTTCCCTATATGAGAGCTACTCCTCCTCTTTTACCCACCCGTCCCTCCTGTAGACTGTGTATCCTGGTATGTTGACTTCCCACTTATGGTTCTCTATGTACAATGTTTCAGTGACTGCCACAGTATCCAGGCATCCCTCTTCCATCAAGGCCACTAGTTCAGGGCTTGTTGCATGGACTGTGGGCATTGGTACTCATCACCTTCCATTTATTTTTATGGCCTTACCCTTTAGCCCCATCCCTGTCCTTAACACCTTTTCTGCATTTATCCTGTCCTGCTACTGACTTCTCTGCCTTGGAGTTTACCTAACTACTGCACTTTGTGGGGAGGCTGGCATTTCCTGCTTCTTTCAGTGCCTCTCCCTTAGCTGGTTTAAGTGCTTGCCAATGAAGCATTTAAGCCTGTCACCTAGGATCCTGGATCCCCGGACAGATGCTGACCATCATGCCAGTATAAGCTTGCATCCATCCAGGTGGCTCCCCAGTCCCCAATGAAGCCAAAACCCTGAGCTCCACACCAGTTTTTCAACCATTCATTGAATCCCATGGTGCAGAATACCCTAGCTTCATCCTTGCCATAGACAGGCAGCACCTCTGAGAAGGTTACTGTACATGCTACTTGTCTAAGACCCTCCCCAACTCCACAAACTCCTCTTGCACTGCTCTGATCCCATTTATAGCCAGGTCATTTGCCCCTAGGTGGACACTGACATCCAGTTCCTCCCTCATGAAGCTGCTCCCATGATCCTGAGGATTCGCTTCCTGTCCCTCAAGCCGTGGTGCCAGGCAGGCACCTTACCTCCCTATCCTTCCTCCCCCCGTCTACCCCCTAATGATTGAGTCCCCACCAGGGCTGTTTACTTCCCCTGTGGGTCTCATGCCACCCTCCTGTGGGTCTCCTTTGTGGAGGTTCCCAGCATCCTCCTTGGTCTTCACTGCAGGTGCCTCCATGAGGAACCACTCTTTGCCAGAACAGCATATGAACTGTGGAGAGCTACAACTGGAGGATGCACCTCTGTTCCCATCCTCTCCCTCCTGAGCCCACCTTGGTCCAACCGCTCCTCTTTCTTAGCAACCTCTGGGGTAACAGTGGTGGCCCTGGTGAGTCCCTGGGTGGGGAAGAGGTTTCACGAATCCTAGACAGGTCAGCCTGGAGATGGGCAACTTCTTCCCTCAGACCAGAGAGGTGTCTGCAAACAAGGCAGCATCACAGCCTCCAGAATGTCTTCCAGAACACTGCTGCTCCATAGCCATTGCACTGCACCACTCCCATCTTGACTTATTTTGTGTCCCTCTCCTGTTGCTTTGTATGCTTATTGTCTCCTCCCTCTATGTATTTTTATGCTTACTTTTCTTCTGCCTATGTGCCCTTACAACTCTCACCCTTCCTGTTCTGGGACAGGAACTTCCTGTAGTCTTCAGTAGTCTCCTTCCTCTGTGCTTGGATTCAGACCTCCAGCAGCTGGGGGATAAAAAGTTATTTTTTTTTTTTTTTTAGGTTCCTTCAAGGTTGCTGAAACTAATGTGTCTCAGTGATCCTTCCTTCCTACTGCCAAACAGAAAGTTGCTGTTGTCAGTCAAATTCAGTGGCTATAAAACTAGAAATGGATTTGGGTTGGAGGGTGAAGGGGTGGGAAGGAGGGCAAATAGGTGTCACTGATCAGGAGGACATCATAAATCATGAGTAACAGGAAGCGTCCAACAACTGGAGGTCACCTACAATTGGTGTGAACGTTTGGACCATCAGCACTGGTTGCATGAATATCACATCCCGGATAGGCACAGAGATCACAATACCATCCCCTCAATGTTTAGTCTGTGTGTGACAATAGAGATGGGGTATTCATATGGGGTACCATGCTCTGCATCAATATTCTATATGTTGTAGTAGTAATGAAAGCATGCTGTATATATGCTCCAATGTATCCTAATGCTAGTTGGTCCCTATTGACTGATGGTTACATGCTGTACATGTGCAGCATCTAGATCCTCATAGCTCTGTCCCTAATTGTTGAAAGACATGCTCAGAACACTGTACCACCAATGGTGCTAATTGCATGCAGAGAGTGATCTGGGCTTGATGTTCCACAGCCTACACAGTGCCAGGAATAGAGATGATTAGTATCCTCCTCCCTCCCACCACTAATGTGGTGATCCCTGGCACAGGGGTTGTTAGAACCAGCTCTGGCCTGGTCTAACCAGCGACACTACATACAGTTTTAGTTTGTCTTCCAAATTCCCAGTGTAGGGGACATTGCAGCCAGCATCTGTCATAGATCCCTACCACCATAGCACACCCGTGTCTGTGCTGCAAACATGGTGCAAGCTGGTCAGGTGCAGGAACCCCAATAATGCTGCAAGCTTTTCTTTCAAAATTAGGTTTGCCATAGTGTGTATTTAAAGGTACTCCATGTGTCTTTCTTTTTCCACAAGGTCCTTGTGTCTCATTCAAGTTTTGAAACTCCTGCCTCTGATATTCTAAGGATAGCATAAACTCCACAATCACCACTTGATTCCTAACCTAGCAACAGCTCCAACCAAGAAACCATCTGACAATGGTGACACCATCACAGCTCATCACTGTTGAAATACATCAACCTGGCCTCCACTAGTAGCACCTCCATCTTCAACAGATTGTGTTTAAGCTAGTTGATTGCAATCCAATCATGAAATTCCGAAGGCACTTGCTCAGCTCCGAGATTGCAACAGCCCATCAGGAGCACAAGAAACATAACATATAGTTGGGTATCATCAGCATAGCAATGAAAACCCAGGCCATAGTGTCTAATGATCTCCCCAACTGCAACATGTAGATGGTGAACAACATGGGGCTAAAACTGACCCTAAGGAAGTCCACAACAGAGTGCAACACTGCCTGAGATGAAGGAACCTAGAGCCACCTGCTGCACCCTATTGGATAAGTAGAGTTCAGACCACCTTTACACCATTCCTGTGAGTTCTACATAGTGCTCCAGACAAGTCAGAAGCACTCAGTGGTCCACTGTATGAAAAGCAAAGGAAATGTCAAGCAGGAGAAAGATTGAACTATGCTTGCTATCCCTTACCAGGAGGAAATCATGATGCACCTTAACTAGAGAAGTCTTGGTACTGTGATGTAAGAGGTCTGAACCTCACCTTCAGATTCTTGACGATAATGGGAATGCAAATAATCACAAACAAGTTGCATTCGAGTAATAAACAAGTTTATTACTACAAAGGGATAATTCACAGTTGCCCTAAGCAGTTCTTACCAATACTAACCGGAGCCAATGCTAAGCTTTCCCTACACCTCGAGGTTTCTCTGTAGTCTCTTGGGATCTCTCGGGTCTCCGAGGTGTAAAGCCTGTGCATAACATTATATACCTATGATAATTACTATGGTTACTGAAAGATAGAAACATTTCTAGTTACAGAGATGAGCCCTATTGGCTAAATTAGAGGTGGCTCCACGGTCCAAGATAACATTATATAATTCTGTAAAGTCATCAGTTTTAGAACAAAAGGGTTCTTATACAGAGTCTTACATAACAAGGTGCAGTGGTGTACATCACCAAAGGATGGCAATATTGCCTTACATATTATCATCATTTCAAGGACAGGTGTCTTGGCATCTGACAAGTAAGAAATAGACAGAAATACATGGTATAATATGTGTGCATTAGCAAGCAAAGTGGATAACAATAATATGCGTTTATATCCTGACATCTACTCTTATACGGTAGATGCCCTTAGCCCTATGTATTAGTATAACCTATACTTAAGCATTAGCTGTCTACTGATTGTCCTCTGAGGTATCAATTAGAGGGTGCAGGGACCGTGTAACAATTCCCTCCCTTGTTGCCTGTATAAGGGCAACACAGATGAAAACTCCAGGTAAGGACAGGAGCAGTGATGGGTTTACAAGCCCGGCGTGCAGGCCTTGTAAGGAACTCAAGCTGCTCACCCAGTGTTGGCGTAATATGCGTGCGTAGGCAGCAAAGCATAATAATCAAAGTAAATATCAAAAATGCTTGTATGATAACAAAACCTTTAAAAGTAATTTCTAACCAAGTGTTAGTCAGCGCATTATTCATATCTGCATCGTTGATCAAATCAAGAACAGCTTCATTGGCTTTGGTTATATTATTGCTGATGTGGATGAGGTGTGTGTCCTTTCTATCTAAAAGGATTTCAGTGTGAGTGTAAGTGGGTCTATGTGTACATTAAAGTATGGTAGGTATTCTGACAGTGTGAGTAAATAGTCTGGATTACCATCAATGATGTCTGCATCCATAAAGGGTACAGGGGTTATACGGTATGTCCAATAACAGTTTCTGGTGAGAACAAAACAGAAGTTGGGGTAATCAATTGTACAAGTCACAGAACCATATGTATAAGACTTAACATTAGTCACTATGCAATATTCACCGTCAGAGTTGTACTGCGATCGCACAGTAGGCAGCCTCCACTTTTGCAGCTGGACAGGGCATGTGTAGGTCATCTTGAAATCCATGTTGACAGGCGATGAGCTTCTTCTTGATAAGACTGGTATAGTTGATCAGGAGATGGTGATGAGTCAAAGAGTTGGTGCCATTTTCAGTGATGTCATCATCCATAGTGAAAGTCAATCGATGCTGTCTGGATAATAGCCACACACAGGGCATATAACATCGAACACATCACATTGGCACAAGTAGATATATTGCTTTTTGCACAGCAGTCTGTGTGCGGTGCCACCCAGGCATCCAGAAAGGAATGGTAGACCAGTAAGGTGGTAGATCCAGGCATTCTCTTTAGATGTCTTCATCCAAATGCCCTATTGAATAAGCCAGTCAGCTTGTCGAACAAGGCTGTAGTGGGATCAAAGCGTGGTAAGGAGACAGTGAAAGAGACAAACATGGTATCTGTTATAGAACATTTCTTAGTAGAAAACAAGGACCAGTATTAGGTGCCTGGTCACAAACCCCAAATTTCTCACAGTGGAGAGAGGAATAGACAAAGTCTGTTGCATACACAAGGAAATACAAGTTGAGAGTTTACATTTAGGACAATACCATTTAGAAATCGTCTGTCATGTATTATGTCAGGGATTCTTCCAGTTTCTAAATCACGGAAGAGGTTGTTGATGGTAGTGAGAATGTATGAACCATATGCAGAGCAAAGTATTTCCCTGCCAATGTACTGTTTTTCAGCTTCTCTATTGTTCTGTTGTATGAGTGCGTTAATCTTATCTTTTGAATCAGTGAATGCTTTTGCAATGTCGTGCATGTTGTATACTGTATATCTTTCTTCCTGACTGAGACCATCCACACCATGCAATAATGGAGGTAAAATATTATTAACCAAACCAGTGGAGAATTTTGCAGAATGACTTTTGATAGTGGCAATGTCTGCTTTGTTCCAAATGGACATAGCAGTACCAAAAGACCTGTGACAGTACCTGTAGCACCTGTAACATCAGAACTGTCAACTTCACATTTACTACGTTTATGATCAAAGGTACCAGGAGGGTTTCCTCTAAAATTACATCTATGTTCAGTAGAATAAACCCCAGTAAAGGGATCCTTGGTACGGATTTGAAATGCAGCTAAACTATCAAGTAATAATGTGCTATAAAATGCAGATGTATTAGTATTGTGACACATACCAAATTCTTTCATATTCCAGTAAGTAAGGTTAAACAAAACAGGTATATGCATAAACTGTAAATTATTAATCAAGGAACCTGGGAGATCAGTGGCTGTTAAACCACTGCAGGGACCAGGGTTATGTTTTGGACATTCAAAAGTTGTTTTCAGTGGGCGGTGAGAGAAGGTACATAGCAGCTGAGGCCATGTGGTGTATAGCAAAAAATCTGCGGGCAGAGTCTGTGGAGAAGAGTTACAGTAGGAAGGCTCAATCAGAGCAGTGATATTGTACAAACCAGAGTGTCTTAATGCAGTTTGTAACAAGGATAGTGAACCATTTGGGGATAATTTAGCATTAGGCCAACCCTGAAAAGTTCCTTGGACAGTTTGGCCAAGGGAGAATTTGTCCTTGTGATGTGGTTTGCAACTCAATTTGAAGGGTAGATTTATCAGGAGCAACGACTGAGGCAGTGAGGTAAGCATCGGAACCTTCCTGGACAGTATTCATGGTATCTGGTAATTTGATGGAAACTCCCTCTGTAGGGGTGCTGGAGGATCCAGATGTCAAGGAGGTCAGTACCGTGCCTTGGGTGTAAGGATCACTCCTGCAAGGAGGAGAGATAGGAACAAGATAGCCATCTTGTCAGTGTATCTGAAAGGAAGATCAAAGATTAGTACATTAGTACAATTCCAACCAATGGGGTTGGGAAAAGTAAATTAAGTTCCTTTATACAGTTTCAACTGGTTTGCATGCAACCATTTGTCAGTCAATTTGTTGTTGTGGAGGAGTCTAACCTGATAGACTGCCGGACTGAACTTGTTGACAATGGGGTATGGGCCTTCCCACTTGTTGGAGAAGGGTGGGTGGGATGTGCAAATCAGATACCATCACCTGATCTCAACCTACCAATCCACTTCTTGTGCATGTTTGTCAAATTGTATTTTGGACTGTTGCTGGGCCTTGCCATGCAGTTTGCAACATACAAGTGTGTGTGTATAGAGTCTTTTCTGAGTTTTTCCACATACTGATCCACAGACACACCGGTCAGCGGTGGGGGTATGCAGGTCAAAGAGCAAGTGTTCAGGTAATCACATCTGTCTTCCAGTCATCACCTCAAAGGGTGTTAGCTGGGTAGTGGCTGAGGGTGTACCCCTGATTGCCATAAGGAGTAAAGGCAACAGGAATCCCAGGTTTGGGATTATCCTCAATGAATTTGGAAAGCATTTGCTTAATGCATCTGTTGGCTCTTTCTACTTGACCTGAGGATTGAGGGTGATAAGGTATGTGGAACTTTTGCTGAACCCAAAGGAGTTCAAGGACTCTTTCATTAACTCACCTGTAAAACGTGTTCCTTTGTCAGAGTCTACCTTAAGAGGTAGGCCCCACCTGGAGAAAATCTGTTCTACCAGGATTTTAGCAGTTGTTTTGCAGTGCATGTCTTAGTGGGGAAAGCCTCAACCCACTTAGAGAATAAGTCGGTCACTACAAGGGCATACTTGTTGTTTCTGCTGGTATTGGTCAGAGGACCAATGAAGTCAATTGGATGCATGCCAAGGACCAGTGTGTCTCTGTGGTAAAAGTTTGGCATTTCGTTTTGTTGGTATAGGATTGTTTTGTGCACAAACAAGGCAATTGTCAATGTATTGTTTAACATCTTTGGTAATACCAGGCCTCCAGGCGGTGGTCTTGAGATGTTGAGAGTATTCTCTGCTCCTGGTGTCCACCAGTAGGAGTATCATGTACTTAGTGCAAAATTCAGACCTCAAATGTCTGGGAACTACCCACAGTTTGGTGGTAGTATCCTCTGGTTGGAACCAAATGAGTTTATCGTCAGGGATAAGTGTAACTTACCTTCATGCCTCGATAGGGATTATGTGTAGAGTCTTTCTTCAGTACCTTTGTCAAGGAATCTGAACACTTCTTTGAGTTCAGTGTCCAGATGTTGGGCTGCTGAAAGGTCCAGGGAGAAAAGGGTCAGATCTCTTCTTAAGAGCTGCAACATGTACTGCCGCATTAGCTTCTGGATGGTCCATCATCCAGATGTCCCCTCGGGCCCCTTCCTTGGCAAGGGTGTCTGCTGTGTCATTGAATGCATGATAGGGATCATGAAGAGAATAGGCTTTGACCTTATGTACATAAAGTTTGTGTGTGTATTTCTGTGCCAATGCGTGTATGTAGATTACCAATTCTTTTTATTTCACTGGACTGCCGTCCGATGAGAGGAAGGAGTTCTTCTGCCAGAAGGGTAGAAATTCTGTAAGGGAACAACAAACCCAATTAGAGTCTGTAAAATGATAGTATCCTGAGTTCCATGTTGGATGAACTCAAAGCGCTGAGCTACTGCTGCCATCTCTGCATATTGTGATGAGGCCACACTACAGCGTTTGGATATCTTGACATTGTTCCCATAGGAGTAAGCTACCAAAATACCTATCCTGCAATTTGTTCTCCTGATAGTATGATGTTGAACCATCAGTGAAAATACGACACAAAGAGGTACTCTTGAGTATCTCTGGCGTGGCAGGGAGGAAAGGACCTGGATCTGGGAGGTCGGGTGACTGTAGTGTACAGTCATGGGATTCTCCTTGGAAAGGAGGCCATGAGCTAGCAGAGACAGAACTTTGGTCTGGTGGACCTGGATGTCTCTGTCCTGGAGGAGATGACCAATGTGTCAGCCTGGTATTAGAGACTGACCCATCCTTCACTCTGTCTGAGAGCAGAAAAGTAGTTGGCATGTGGTTGGTATTGAGAATCAGTGGTGAGTACCCAATGATATACAGGAAGTGTGACAGCCCAGTAGGTGGCTAGAAGGTTCCTTTCACAAAGGCCATACTTCTATTCCACTGGGGTCAGGAGCTGTGATGCACTATGCAATAGGTCTCAAGGTGCCATGCACCTTCTGAGCCAATACTGCTGACATAGCAATGTCAGAGTGGCACACTCCAGATGGAATGGCAAGGCTGGATTGGGGTTAACTTGTGCTGGGGCGGAGGCCAAAGCCTGCTTCAATGACGTCACAGCCTGGGTATGAACAGGACCCCAATTCCACGGAACATCCTTTTGAGTAGGTCATACAGAGGGCGGCTTTCTGAGCAAAATCACAAATGAAATCTCTCGAGTAGTTTACCATACCTGAAACCTTCCATGAGTTGCCACACTGGTTGGTAATGGCAAATCTTGTAATCCTGAATCTTCTTCCGTAGGGCTCCGGCCTTGATCAGTTATTTTCAAACCCAGAAGAGTACTTCTTTCTGACACAATTATTACTTTTCTGGGTTTCATTTCAGGCCTGCTCTCTCTGAATGAGAGTCAGTAGTTCATCAAAGAGATCCAGATGTTGTTCACTGTGTGGCGGTGGCCAACAGGTCATCTACGTACTGTAAGAGACATTGGTTGGCTGAAACTTTGTAGGGCGTCCATCATGTGGAAGTGGAAGAGATGGACTGTTATGGAATCCTTGTATGAAGCAAGTCCACGTATATTGTCGTCCTTCAAATGTGAAGCGAACTTGTATTAGCTCTTAGTGGCCAATGGTAATGACAAAACCCATTGGAGATGTCAGGGCACCGAACCATTTTGATCCGGTGTTAAAGTCTAAGCACATCTGGTGCTGATGCCACATTGAGAACAACTAGGGTGATCTGATTCAGTTTCCTATAATCAATGGTAAGTCTCAAAGCACCTGTGGGTTTCTTCACGGGCCAAACAGGAGAGTTGGCAGTAGAAACTCAAGTTCTGATTACTCCTTGTTTAAGGAGTGACTGAATCGTTTCTTGAAGAGAGGCAAGGCTTCAGTGGGGAGCGAATTGTGCCTTTGTCTTTCATGTGCCGGGCCTGGCACCTCAATAACAGTGTACATTCTGCCACAATCATGCTTATTAACTGCAAGCGCTTCCAAATGTCATTGCAGAATCGGTGAAGTTTTGGAAAAAGTTCATGGTTCTTGAACAAATCTATGACGTCATACTCCTTGTTGTTAATGGATATTGTTGCCACAGCATGTGAGTCAGGAATTAAAACAGTATGGTATTGACCCTGGATCTGTATCAGCAGCATGTTGGCTAGATCCACCACACACAGCCGTGTGGCGCCAGAAATCAATTCCTATGATACTAGGATGGTCATGCAATACCATTAGTTGGAAAAGTGTGAGGCCTTCAAATGGCCTAGCTCCACCGGTAAGGGTAGAGAGCGGTATGCAGGCAACTAGTACCATCAACTCCTGACATGTTGGTCTTCCGTCCAGTAGACCAGGGAGATGTGTCCAGGTGTTCATCATGTAACACAGATACAGTGGCACCTGTATCTAATAAGACAGTTAACTGGTGGCCCCGACCTCGGCCGGTGCAGGGCCTTCCATTTGTATCAAGACCAGCTTGTTTACAATGAGGACTGGGGCCTGTAATTGTCAATCCGTATTGCGGAGGCATGCAGAGGTTGAGCTTGACTTGCATGAATGACTTCACAGTGTTGCACTGATGCAATATAGGGAGGAGCTTCTGGGTTCAGGCTTGTGTGGGCCTGAGGGCTCATACTTCCATTGTCTCCATGGCGGTAGTGGCATGGGCCACAGTTATACTGCCACAAGGGTCTGTGTGGGACAGCGTCCGCTACAGAATGCACTTGCACCAGGAGCTCTCGAATTTTCAGTTTTCTTCAGCTATCTCCCTATATGAGGACCGTTTTCTGTAATGGTTTCCCTCTACCCTTGTGCCTTCTGTTTTAGGCCAGCTCCAGTTCCCACCCACTGTTGTTGTTGTTGGCCCTGTTGGGGTTTTGTTGGTTGCTAGCTGGAGGGCCGATGGATGTTTGGGTTGTTGTTGCTGGATCTGCCCTTCCACGGTATAGTGTGTCATGGTCCGGGCGGGCTCCGGCAGCAATCTTCTTGGAACTGGAACCCAAATCGCGGATGTACAGTTGATACACCCTCTCAGTTTTCTGAAGGATATCGGCAAACCTATCCGTATTTGGGTATGTGGTTGGTTCTACCTTTTCTCTTACTGCTGGAATCATGTTCCTAAGGAACAAGGTCTTATATTCAATAAGATCACATCCGCAGCTTCTTGTGCCAGGTGTTTTCCTGCTCGATAGGCCATCCAGAATCTCTGGTGGTAGGTCGCTGAGCTTTCTTTTGCATTCTGCTTTGCAGGGTATGCCAGCATCACTCCTACCGCCTGGGCTATGGCGGAGAATAAGCTCAGCTGCGACTTCGTCAAAGTAGCGTTCCCATCCTGGTGAACTGCCGGGGAGTTTGGCCCATAAACCAGGATCAATGGTCTGGCGTAGTATTTGGACCTGATATTCCACAGTGAGGCTAAGCATCTCGCATTTGGGCGCACCTTTTCCAAATGGCAGCTGAGGTTGCGGACCGGGCTCATCCGACCAATGCTGTCAGCAATTTGCTGAACAGAGTAGGCCATTTGTAGGGATTAGTGGGTGGTCGATCAGGCAAAGGTAATCGTCTGCGCACCATCCAGTGCTTAACAAGCTGCAGCTTCAGCTGCAGTACAGACAACACCTTCCTGAGTGCCAGCTTCTTGAAAGATTTGTCGGATTTGACTTTTAATGGCTTTCATACTTGTTTCAGGAAGGAACATTACCTAATGCTCTATTAATCATGGTTTCAATCTCTTGCCTGTCTTCCACACTAATAATGGCTACGGAGGTGCCACCGGGACCAAACTTGGGCCTGCTCCCCCCTATCATGGGCGCCATGATGGCCTTTCCCATGATAGCGTCATGTGTGATCGCGGTGTGACCTGGGGAGTAGTGGGCGGGGACCCGCCATACTGTGGATGGCTGGGTGGGGAATCTGGGCCATAGTAGGGGCATGACTGGGTGTTGTACTGTGAGGCGTCATCATCAGATGGCTCCCTTCTGATGATGAGTGAAAAGCAGGCTACGCCTCCCATTGCCTTAACGTGGCCAGCCAAAACCTCTCGCTGATGGCGCAGTTTATCCATCTTAGCTTTACATTCATCATGATTACACTTGCAACATCCATATCAACCTGATCCTGTTTCTGCTTTTGTAAAACACGCAGTCTGGCGCTCAATTCGCGATTGTCCCTATAGGCTATTTCTAAATCATTACGTGCCTGGTTGATCTCGTCGGGAGCTCACCCATATCATCATTCAGCTGTGCATTAGCAGCACTCAGCAAATCATTCATTTGCACAACCTGACTCTTATCCTGTCTCAGACTTTCACACTCCTGCTTCAAGTACACATTTCTTGTTCACCAGCCTGTGCTGAATGATGCAATAGTGAATCCTTTTCATTTCCAAAGATTGGAGCTCAGACTCCAAGTTTTGCTGTATTCTACACATTCAGTTTCCTGTAAACCCATCTCTTGCTTAAGAGATACGATCTGCAGATCGAGGGCACAAACCCTCGCTTCAGAGGCTTCCAAAGCAAGCGTGAGAGGCGGCGACCATCAACCCTTTAGCGCAGCGCTTGTTGTGCTTGTCGCTTCTCTGCATACTGGGTTGAAATCCCCAGTACAGGGTTTCTGATTGACTGCGTCCCACGCAGTCAGCCCATCTTCCATGGAGTAAGAAATTTGAGACATCGAGTCTCAGTTCTGCACAGATGTCTGATACGTATGCCATTGTGTGGGAGGAACGAAAATTCAAACTGTGAAAAGACAGCGTGTTGCGTATCGATCCACAACACGTGTAACTTTAGACACAACCGGGCTACTGTATAAGTTGTGGGCTTGCAATTCAAAGCTGCTATGGAGTGGGTCGAGGCGGCATCGACCACACCCAAAAGTCAGCTAGACTTTGCTGTGACTACAAACTGGTAGGAAAAATGGGAGAGGTGATACGGTATGTACACCTACAGTCCCGTGGGGATGGAGAAATTTTGGCAACAAGTGAATACTTGCAAACACCAAAATATGCCTGCACACGGTCGCCAATTTGTAAGAGGTCTGAACCTCACCTTCAGATTCTTGATGATATTGGGAATGCAAATAATCACAAACAAGTTGCATTAGAGTAATAAACAAGTTTATTACTACAAAGGATAAATCACAGTTGTCTAAGCAGTTCTTACCAATACGAACCGGGAGCCAATGCTAGCGTTCCCTACACCTCGAGGTTTCTCTGTGTCTCTTGGGATCTCTCGGGTCTCCGAGGTGTAAAGCCTGTGCATAACATTATATACCTATGAAAATTACTACGGTTACTGAAAGATAGAAACATTTCTAGTTACAGAGATGAGCCCTATTGGCTAAATTAGAGGTGGCTCCACGGTCCAAGATAACATTATATAATTCTGCAAAGTCATCAGTTTTAGAACAAAGGGTTCTTATACAGAGTCTTACATAACAAGGTGCAGTGGTGTACATCACCAAAGGATGGCAATATTGCCTTACATATTATCATCATTTCAAGGACAAGTGTCTTGGCATCTGACAAGTAAGAAATAGACAGAAAATACATGGTATAATATGTGTGCATTAGCAAGCAAAGTGGATTACAATAATATGCGTTTATATCCTGACATCTACTCTTATACGTAGCGCCTTTAGCCCTATGTATTAGTATAACCTATACTTAAGCATTAGCTGTCTACGGTGTACCTCGAGGGTATCAATTAGGGTGTAGGGACCTTGTGTAACAGTGAGAAGGCTGGAAACCAGACAGGAATGGTTCATAGATAGCTCATAGATGTCATATCTTGACAGGTGTTGCTCCAACTGCACCACAACCATCTTCTTAATAAACTCCCTAGACAGGGAAGGTTAGAGACAGGCGTGTACTTGAGAGAACATCAGGTCCAAAATGGTTTCTTCAGGAAAGGCTTCACCACTGCATGCTTCAGTGAAGAAGGACCCCTCCCCAAGGGAACACTCAACGATCTCCATGACAATTAAACCCAGTGTCCTCGGCACTCAATAAAGAAGCCAGGTAGGCCCAGGATCCAATGCACAGTAGGTAGGGCACAATCCAGAGACCACCCAGAGGGACGTCATCTGCCAGAACTGGCTCAAACTCACTCCACACTGACTGAGTGCCTCTGTTCAATCCTGACTGGACACTGCCAGTGGATGACAGGCTGCTTGAAGATATCCCAGCTCAAATGGAATATATGTACCTTTTCTAGGAAGAACCAGTTAAACTCATCACACTTCTCTGTGGAAAAAGCACTGCAGGACTGTAGACAGATGAGATTTAATAATCTGTTTACAGTGTTGAAGGTTGATCTGGTTAGTTGTTTTCCAGAGTACTGACTTTTTCAGAGTGATTGCCCACTGATACTCGTGAATTAGCCCTCAGCACCAATCTATCTCCCTCAAACCTGGATGTCCACTAACAATGTTCCAACCTCCACCCATTGACTTCAGCACCCTTTGTTCAGTCTCAAACCATGGCTACCTGTAGCCATGAAATCAAGGGATGAACACGGAGAGGTGCTACAGAGTCAACTGCAGCTGCAAGAGCCAAGTTATAACTTTCCATGACCACATTGGCACCCATCACAAAGCCATCTCCATGTGCAAAATGTCCAGTACTGTTACTGCTAGGAGACTCTGAGGCACTAGATTTCAAACAGGTTGGTAACTGACCATCTCTACCAGCAGCTTTAACAGGAAGCCCTGCAAAGAAACTGCACAGCGTAATGCTCAGACTAATTGACTGGATCAACCTGGACATCACAAATGTCAAGACTCAATAAAAACCAGATTAAAGTCATTACTGTGCTGATGAGGACCAGTGGCAATTGCCTGTGCTATGCCAGTAAAGACATCATCTGGAGGAACTACATTCAAAAAAGCCTCATTTTCAACCCAGACATTAAAGTCCTCAAAACAAGAAGTTAGCATTGAGATCACTACCAGGTCGGCCATGAAGCCCTCTAGCTCCTGTAAAAACAAAATTCCCATACTCCTGAGGTCAGTATATGAGAACAATCTTGCAACCTGTACCCCAACCACTCTTCAATGCCAAGCATTCAAATGACCTGGTCACTCCTTGGGGTACACTGTCAGTACCAGTGTGGATCTACTACAGATGGATACCCCACCTCCCCTGTGCTCTTACTTAGCTAAATGCACCTTTGAATAACCAGATGGGATAGCTGCTCCATCATGGGGCCAGCATCATCTTCTCACCAGGTCTCCATGATGCAATACCAGGTCTGCCAAGGAACCCAAGATGAACAATTCATCAAAGCTGTTTTATTCCTTAGAGATTTGTTATTACAGAGAACTGTCCTAAGGGAAGAGCTACACTAAGTTGCTAGTCCATCAGCTACCTACAGAACAGAAATGTCAGCAGCTTGGGGAACAGGAATCAAGAAAGGGGATCCCCTTGCCTGCAATATCTCTGATCCTAAAGCCAAAAGGCCCCATATTTGAATGTGAAGCTTTTCATAGAGTAAAGGCCTTCCTAGAATGCAAAATAAAGCAAGACAATGGTTGGTATATTCAAAGGCAGAGCAGTGTAAGAGTACCACCTAAGTCCAAGTGTAAGCACCTACTTAGACTGCTTCATTAAGGATCTACTGTATCTGAGTTATACAAAGACCCCTGACATGCCATTTAGCAGTCTCTCTAGACAAGAAAGAGAAACACTAAAAGCTTTAGTGCAGGATAAAGAAATAGTTATAAAACCTGTGGATAAAGGGGATCAATAGTTATACAAGATAGAGAAGTATGCACATGAAATTTATAGCAGCTATCAGACAAAAACTTTTACAAAACTTTGACCTTTGACCCTACAACTAAAATCCAGAAAAACATTGAGGCTTTCTCCTAGATGCATTTTACAACAGGTTGATCTCACAAGATGAGTTATATTATCTTCCAGTAGCATCCCCAAAGAAGCCTGCCATCTACACTTTGTCCAAGATTCATAAACATCCTACAGAACCCCTGGATGTCACATTATCTCAGGGATTGGATGGCTCACTGAGCCCATTTCAAATATGTTGATTCTTACATTGCCCCATGGCTCCCCAACTACGAAGTTACATCAGGGACACTGGACACTTGTTGAACATTCTAAATGATGTACAGTTGGAGAATGAATGGCTATTAGTGAGCTTAGATGTTGATTCCTTATCGCCAACATCCTTCATGAAGGAGGTCTTGCAGCCACTGAATATTTATTTGTTGAATAAAACAGATTTCACAACTAAAATCAACCTCTTGTTGAACATGGCAGAAATTGTTTTAAAAAACAATGTGTTTATGTTTGAAGGCAAAACTATCAGCAGTTAAAGGGAACAGCGATGGGGCAACATTAGCACCTAGTCTACCAAATTTATATCTTGGAGAATGGGAGGAGAAATATGTATTTGATGCTAATTACAACCCATACCGAGAAAAGATAGACATTTTAAAGGCTTTATTGATGATATATTTATGGTATGGAAAAGTGATGAGAATGATCTGTTGGAATTTGTACAGTTCTTAGAAGTGACCAGTCCCAATCTTAAATTCAGAATACATGTTGATAGAAACAGCATAAACTTTCAGGATTTAATGATACATAAAATGGGGGTACTATTCTGACTGATCTGTACAAAAAACCAATAGATCAGAACAGCCTCCTACACGCTCTGTGTTGCCATCCTGGTCACACTATCCACAACTTACCAAAGGGACAATTTATTAGGGTCTGTAGAACTTGTGGTAACAATGTTCTGTATGCAGAGCTAGAAGAGCTAAAGAACTAGAGACCAGATTATTGGACAGGGGTTATAATACTAGTACCATATCAAAGCAAGGCAACAGACTGATGCACTAGAGAAAGAATCTCTACTCACATCTAGAGTTTGGAAAAAGAGAACAAGTAATGACTTTTGTTACCACTTTTGGGGTGGGTCCAAACAAGTGTGATATTGTTCAAAAGAATTTGCCAGTACTAAGAGGAACACCACAGTTACACATGCTGTTTGAAAACCATTTAGAATTTCCTGCAAGAGAGGTGTTAGCCTCAGGGATATGCTAATGCATAGCTATCTGCTTAAAAAACAAGAAGCCCTACAAAATGTTAACAAATGGGAATGCAAACCATGTGGAAAATGTAGTTCATGTAACACAGTGGTAAAAGCAACACAATTTGTTAACCAAAAACTGCAGCCATAGAGAATTAAAGGGCAAATAGACTGCAATACTAAGGTAGTCATTTGTTTATTACTTTGCTCTATGGGAAATTCTATATTAGCAGAACTAAGAGATCATTTCACTTTAAAATCAATAAAGACATTCTGGCCATTAAGAATAATAATATCAGTTATCCTATGCCATACACATTAATTCACAAAGTGATAAATCTAACACAAGGTTAAAGTTATGGGAATTGACTGTATACCCATAAATATTAGAGGTGGTAACTTGCAGAATGAGGTTAACTGCAGGAACAAGAATGGATCTACAAAGTGGTGCACTGAAGCCCCAGGCCTAAATGGCAAATTTGAGGTGACACCATTCTTGTTGAAGAAAAGATGATGTGATTTTGTCACGAATGGCAAACCCTCCCTGCTCTTCTTTTTGAATTTTTCTGCACTTTTTCTGTATTTCTTTTCATCTTTTAATTTACTCTATTCTCCCTCTTGCCTTATTTTTTAATTTGCTTATGTTTTTCTTCACTTTTTAGTTTTTATTATATATATTTTTATTTATTTTTTGTTTAGTCCTTCCCTATCCTCTTTCCACCCTCCCTCTCTTATCTTCTGTTCTTTGACTAAGTCATTCAAAAATGTGACAAGTCTTCATGTATATGCATATATATTTTCTAGGTACCACTTATGTCTACAGTAATGGAAGGAATCATGATCACAT
Source organism: Neoceratodus forsteri (assembly GCA_016271365.2). Taxonomy (NCBI): domain Eukaryota; kingdom Metazoa; phylum Chordata; order Ceratodontiformes; family Ceratodontidae; genus Neoceratodus; species Neoceratodus forsteri. Next base: position 136,048,973 of record CM028138.1, on the reverse strand, counting down.
ACTGTGTGAAGAATTAACTTTGGACACTGGAAGAAAACATTTGAGAAAAACTAAATGTGCATAGATTGTTTCTTTTTAATTTTCAAAATGTATGTGTATGCAATATATATATATATATATATATATATAAAGAGCCGTTTAGTTAATTGTAATTCTTAGTAATATCCACTAGAGGGTGGCAAACATTTGTTCACAAAGTAATTCAAAGGTAGCATGCTCAAACCTTTTATATTGCTGCTCACACTAGAATTTACATTTCTACCTAGGGTGCTTCTGGGTTGTGGTATACAACAAACAATCCAAAAGAAACCTGCACACACCCCCATATGACATAGCATATTTAAACTTTCCACTGCCAAAATTGGCTATATTTACTTTTAACTCCATGTGAGAAGAGGGACCTCTTAGTTTCAGTCTGAAATTCCAATGTGAGTAAGCTAAACCACCAATGTCACGATGGGACCCTTGGTTTAGTCCCTATTCTGACTTTCCAACTTTCAAATGCCTCAATGGCTAATGTGCCTAATTAGCTCCTTTTCTATAGTGTGCTCCCATCAAAGGAATTCACATAAGTGTTCAAAGGGGAACATGTAAAAGGAAGCCCACTGGCTCCCAAAACTCAAACAAATCCAAAGATAGCATGTTCATACCTTTTATATTACTTTCTCACGCTAGAATTTACATTTCTACCAGGGGTGCTGCTGGGTTGTGGCATACTCAACTCTCTCCTGAACCCCCCACACGCTTCAGGCTAGGTCCTTCATGATCCTTCCCCTTCAATCAAAATATACCCTCAGTGTTAATTTTGTTTATATTGTTCAAGTACTTACAGGTCTCAATCATATCGCCTTTGTCCCTTCTATCCTCTAGGGAGTACATGTTGAGCTCTCTTAGTCTCTCTCCATAGGTTTCTCTCCCATTCCTGGATCTTCTTGGTCACCCGCCTCTGCACTCCTCCAGGAGCCTTACATTCCTCTTTAAGTATCGGCACATGAACTGCACACAGTACTCCAAATGCCACCTCAATCAATTATACAGTGGCAGAATAACCTCTTCCCTCCTAAGTGATCCCCTAGCAATGCACCCCAGCATTTTGCTGGCCTTTGCTGCTGGTTTTCTACTGTGTTTAGTGATTCCATATTCCTGTGATCACTCGCCCAGATCCTTTTCCTCCTCTGAGCGGAGAACTGCTCCCCTCAAGTGGTAACTGTATCCTGGGTTTCTGGCCCATAAATGCAGTACACTGCACTTCCTAGAATTGAACCCCAGCTGCCATGTGTTTGACCAGTGTCTAAGTCTTTCCAGATACTCCTGGAGTATCCTCCTCCCTTCCTCACTGTCCACCACTGCACCTAATTTGGAGTCATCGGTGAACAAGCTCATCTTGCTCTTAACTCCCTCCACAATATCCGCTATGAATGTATTAAATAGTAGTGGATCCAGAACTGATCCTTACAGGACCAGACTAGAAACCATCCTGGCTGCTGAGAATTCGCCCATCACCACCCTCTGTTGTCTGGTACTCAACCAGTTACCTATCCACTTAACTAGCTTCACTCCTACCCCTGGGTTCCTCAGACAGACTCCCATGTGCCACCAGGTCAAGGCCTTGCTGAAATCCAGATAAAGGACATCAACCAGCTGACCACCATTGAGAACGTTTGTCACCCAGCCAAAAATTCGACTAGGTTAGTTTGGCAAGATCGCCACTGGATGAACCCATATTGTGGACATCCTGAAGTCCATTTACTTCCAGGAATGCCACCAACCTCTCTGTAAGATGATCTCCAGTAATTTCCCACTATGGATGTGAGGCTGACCGGTCTGTAATTTCCTGGCTCATCCCTGGGTTCACTCTGAAGGAGGTATTAAACAAATCTGACAGAGGTGTTGCCAGGACCTCTGCAATTCCTTCAGGACTCTGGGGTGGATTCCATCCAATCCTGATGCCTTGTCTGTCTGCAGGGACTTAAGGCCTTCCTCACTCTCTTCACCTGGATCACACCATCCATAATTCCTCCCCATCATCACCCCCTACACTACCATTCCCTTCAGAATTGGACCTTCCTTCTCCTGGTAGAAACTGAACAGAAATACTTAATTTAGTACTTCTGCCTGCTCAGCTCCCTCCTCTGGCCATCCACCGTCCTTCTTTATCCTGGTGATCTGTCCTCTACAATTCTTCCACTCACTGATGTACTTAAAATTCTTTCTCACCACCCTAATTCCCTGTGCCAGACTTAGGTCCTTTGAGGCCTTGGCTGCCATTACCACCCTGCTTACCTCCCTCGATCTGCTAATGTATTTCTCCCTGTCCTCCCTCTTGTGGGTTCTCTTGTAGATTCTAAAGGTTAACCCTTCTCTCTTACCTCTCCTGCATCTCCGTAGTCCACCAGCTGGGTTTTCTGGATGCTGTTTTCTTACTGCAGGTCCTTGTGCCAGCTTTTGAGACCTCTATCAGGCCCAATGTCAAGATGGCCCATTTCATTTTGGTATCTATGTCCGGGCTGATTTTGTTTTTCAGTTCAAAGTTTATTAAAGATTTTATAATACAGAGACTAGATCCACATCATACATGGAGTGAACAACATTTGCACCACAAGGTTAGAAGATCTATCCTCCCTCCTCCCTCCCTCCTCAACCCCCATTACCCAGCACAGAGTAGCAGTTTTGTGCAACATCAAGTTAAGGTTAAGGTACCATTATCATTAGGCTGAAGGGAGTAAAGGGATAGTAGGAGGACCCACATTCTGTTGAACTTTTAGGCCTATTGTGAAGGCTTGCTATAACCTTTTCTGTTCTAAGGTTTGCCAGAAGCTCCTGAAGCCATTCTTGTAAGTAATCTTGTTATTATCCTTCCAATGCCTCAGGGACCAATTTTAACAGGCATTGAAATTAAGGCCATGTGGTATTTTTGGTTAAGTACTGAGATTGCTAGAAGTCCCTCAGCAGGCAGGTTTCTGCTGATAGTAAATCAGTCAGGCCTAAGTGGGGATCTGCTCTTTGCTTGATAAGTGCCCATAAAGGGGCCACTTTTGAACAGGACCAAAAAATGTGAAGCAGGTTACCCTCTTCTTGCATACACTGAGTACAGGTAGGGGATTGCAATTCTAAATTTAGTAACTTTTTTGAAGAATAATAAAGATTATGCAATATTTGGAATTGCATAAGCCAGAGCCTATCTTGAGTGACAAACTTGTGACAGTTTTGTCATAGGAGGGCCAGTTTATGGTCATGTCTGGGAAGAGGGAGGACCAGAAAGCCATAGTGCTAAAACTGTCTGGACAGATCCAATTATATAGAATTCCATACAGCTTTGGATACTGCTTGTGGAAAGCCTGCTAAGGGACTTAATTCTGCCTGGAAGGATAGGGTTTGAAGGTTGTGGAGGCACAGCCCAAAGACCTTGATCAGAAGATAGCCAGTTGAAAAACTTTGAAAATATTGGATGTCAGGATGTCATATTTGTTCATCATTTCTAGAGAAGAAAGCCACATCCCTCTTCCTTGATAAAATATGTGAGCAGAAAATCTCCTAACTGTGGAGCCATCCAGATGAGAGAGTTTTACCTTCTATCTTAATATTAGGATTACCCCTCAAGGTTTGAACCCGATCCAGAGTGTGGCTATATTTTAAAAGAAACAAAGCTGGGGTGAACCTAATGGAGGTTGCTAAGGGAGAGGCCGCAATTGTGGAGGAGGGAGTTCAGTCTTGTGTATCAGATTGCAGCAGGGCAGAGACCATAGGCTTTTATTTGAGTTAGCTCAATTATGAGCCAGACAGGAAGGAATGGGAGAGAGGATTGAGGGTCTCTGGCAGATATCCACCTGAGATATTTGTTGGCTGACTGGCCCAATAATAGAGACCAACATGTGGCAAACATAGCCCACCCTTAGCTTTAGGGGCAGCTAGATTATGAAAAGCTATCTGTCATCTTTTACGGCCCAGATGAAATCTGTGATAAGCCTGTGGATTTTCTAAACCATGCAAGGGAAGCCAAATATTTAGGAGATTAAGTGGATAACAGAGATGAGGAAAACATTAATCTTAATCAGGATAATTTTACTCAAAGTGATATTGGGAAAAGGGACCATCTTTTCAGATCCTGATTGAGCATGTGGATAAGGGAGTCTAAATTTAGCTTGTGAAGGTGAGCCGAGCTCCTCATGAGTTAAATTCTGAGGTATCTCAAGGAATCAGAGTTCCAGGAGAACCCCAATGCAGCTATTATGTGCCTCAGAACTTTATGGTTAAGGGGAACACAACTGTTTTTCAGTGTTTAATTTGTAATTAGATACTTTACTAAATTCTTCAATGATTTCCAGCATAGGTGGAATGGACATGGCTGATTGGGATAGTTAAAGGAGAAGGTTGTCCACATAGGCGAACTTTAACTACTTGACTCGAATAGTTATGCCTTGAACTCCAGGACAACCCATCAGTTTACGGATAAGAGGTTCTAGATATATATTAAAGAGAAGCGGTGATAGGGGACAATGCTGCCTCGTGCCCGACTGTAAAGGGAACAGTTCAGATGTCACCACATTACTGGATACCTGAGCAGTCAGGAATGTACACAGGGCACGTATCCATTTCTGGAACTTGAGGAAAAACCAAATGCATTCAGGGTGCGTAATAGATAGTTCAATTAACCCTGTGAAAGGTCTTCTCGACATCCAGGGAGACTAGGGCAGCTGGGAAATTTGCATCCCTGGATGCTGAGAAGACATGAGCCAGGGTACATAAATGGCCTCGTGGGACCATCCCTTCATAAAACCTACCTGCTCGGTCCTATAAGATTTGGGAGAACTTTGCTAATGTGATCAGCTAAATGTTTAGGCAAAATTTTAATATCTTGATTGAGAAGTGATATTGGCCTGTAGCTTGTTACTAAATCTGGGTGCTTATCGGGTTTGGATAGGAGAACAATCAGGGCTTCAAACATGGATTTGTCTGATTCAGCACCTGATAGAATATGTTGATAAAGTGACAAGAGTACAGGGATTAATTGCTTCGAACACTTTGTAAAAATTCAGGAAAATCCATCCGGCCAAGGAATCTTCTCTGCAGGAAGGTCCTTGATTATTTTAGCTAATTCTGCTTCTGAGATTGCTAATGTCAGGAGTCCAGGCTGATTTTAGCTATGTGTCCCTCAAGTATGGCTGCCATCTTACCAAAGTCCACACCCCTAAAGTCCACTACCCTTATTTTGGTTAAGTTTTCCTCCTTCCTCCATCTCTCTCTTTCTCTCTCTCTCTTCCCCAGATCAAGGAGAACCACACCGTGCAATGGTCACTCCTACCAGTGGGTCTTCAAGCTTCCCATCCCTTACCTGGTAACCATCTGCCAATACAATGTTCAAAATGTTCCCTCTCTGGTTGGCTGTACCACCTGTTGTGTCAGAAATACAGCCTGTAAGGCATCCAATATCCATTGTTCCTGGCAATAGCGGAGGTCAATGTGCTCCAGTCCACCCCTGGCAGATTGAAATCTCCTACCACCACCGTCCTGCCCCTGCCACAGTGATTAATTAGGTTATCCACCAGTTATCTGTCAAGTTCCTTAGGCTGGGATGGTGGTCTATACACTACTCCCAGACTAACCTTCCTGCCCTTCCTATCCTTTATGGTAACCCACAATGTCTCCACATTTCCCATCTCTTCTTCCTCTCTACTGCACTCTAACCCATCCCTGATGAATAAAGACACCCCTCCTCCCTTTCCAATGTTTCTGTCCCTCCTAAACAATCTGTACCCTGGCAGTATTAAGTCCCAGTCATTCATTAAAAATAGACCATCAAGATATCTGGGTGACAAAGTTCGCGAGATGACTGCAGGATAGGAGCAATTGCCAATATAAAAGAAAATACTTCAGATATACAATATGCCCTTGACAATAGCTACAGTTGGATCAAAAAACACAAACTGGAATTGAATAGCGCCAAATGTACAGTTATGCATATGGGAAAAAAATACTAGAACAATATATAAAATTGGAAACACCGAGTTAAGAGGAACAACTGAAGAAAGATACTATGGTGTTACAATCAGTACAGACTTAAAATTTAGTACACATTGCAATAACTTAGCAAAAGAAATAACCAGGTATTAAATTACATGCTAAGACACATAACAAGCAGGGATAGAGAGTATTTATACCTCTCTAGCGCCTTGGTAAGGCCCAACCTGGAGTACTGCTGCCAAGTGTGGGCCCCTATAAGAAAGAAGACATCTTCAGGTTGGAGGGATACAGCGAGAGCAACTAGGGCAGTGGAATGACTAAAAGGAATGTCCTATTCAGAGAGACTTCAGGAGCTGAACCTCTATACCCTGGAATTCAGAAGGACTAGGGAGATATGTGCATGATATTTAGGGCCATGCAAGATAGTAAACTAAGGGAGGAACTGGGTGTGACTTAAGAAAATCTAAATATGAACCAGGGACATCCTTTCCAATTAGTGACACAAAATGGAAAACATTACCACGTAAATACTGGTTTAGCCAGATCGTGGTCACAGTATAAATCACTACCATTTGATGTGGTGGCGAATGAAAGTATGGATTCTTTAAGCTTAAACTAGATGGGTTTTTAAGACAAAATGCAAAGGGATGACATAAAGAAAAACTATAAGGAGTAAAATATAAAAATAAGCAAAAGGCAAGCACTAAGGACAAAAGTCCATATAGCTTGAATACACCTATGAAACCTATGTCTCTTTGATGTCAGCTATGTCCACCCCCACCATCAATACCTGAAGCTTGGGTAACTTCTTTACCTAGGGCTCCTCGCGATTTGAGAAGCTCTGTCCAAACGGCCCCACGATCCCACATATCCATCCCCTGCCCCGCTTCTTCCCTCTGTGAGTTCTTTAATTCCATCAGATTTCCAGTTTGGGAGAAACTCAAGGCCTCCCAAACTTTGCATCCCTGACTGCTCTGCAAGTCTAAGCCCCTCCTACTTTAAATCATATGTGTTAGCAATAAACTTTCCTAATTTCCTCTTTATGACTCCTGATCCCTCCTGCTTAGATGGAGTCACTTGTTTTCCCATGTTGTTCCCCATCCTCCACCAGTCCAAACCCATAGTTTTACACCATTCCCCAACCATTCACTAAACTCCTTGTCCTCTGTTTTCTGTCTGTGCATGCCCTTGGCACAGGCAGAACTTTGCAAAAGCAACTGTATTCCTTCAATTCTGCATATCATGGCCAGTTCCCTAAATCTAGCCTGTACTTCCTGCACACTATTTCCTTCCAAGTCATTTGTACCAAGGTGCACCACTATGGGGCTTCTCCCCTGACCCTTACTCTTGAGGAAATGATATGCTTTGCTGTGTGTGCTGTCATACCTGGCATGCAATCTACCCAGATAAAACCCTTCTGTCCCCTTATCCCCATCTGACACCCTTAAGTATGGAGTCCCACATTATGATAACTCTGTTACTGACTCCTTGCTGACCCGCTTTAAGTCCTCTCCCCTTAGCTCCTTGTCTCACTCATCCAACCCCATCCCCATGGCCTTGTCTCCCACCTCATCTGATTTTCTTGTCCCGCCCTTGCTGGGCTCCTCATCTGTCCTCTTTGCAGAGATATTTTGCATCCCCCTACTGCCAATTATGTTTCTCCCATTTGATCCCATTTCCCTTGCAGTTCCCCTTCCTCGGACTTTGCTTTCTCCCACCCCTGGGACACACCTGCCCTTCCATTTTATTGCCCCCTCCTTCTCCTTTTCTTCCCCTCCCTGACAGCCATCTCCACTGTCCCCATTTGACCCATTTCCCTTTCCAGTACCCCCTATCCCCTCTCACTTTCTCCATCCCCCATACCCCTCTGTTTATCCCTATTACTGCCAACCACTTCCCCTCATTTCCCTCTCACTGTACTTGCTCACCATGGCCCCTGCCCCTCTTGATTTCCCATGTCCTGCATAGCTTCTAATGATGCAAACCTGCTTGACACACTAACCCACCACAAGCGAAACCTTGTTTCCCATATGCCATGTCATTCCAGTTCTCTTTATTCTATGTGCAGTTTACAATGCTCCCCACCCTCCTCCTACTCACCACCTGCCACCTCTACTCCCCAGAAGCCATGTCTGTTTCCCAGACTTATACTCCCCACTGCCTTCCTCATGCTCTCCTGTCATTTCTGCCCCATCTGTTCATAGCACTGGTGTCAGTACACCCCAACTCTCATCATGCCCTGTGTCGCCACCTCCCTCCTCAGCCTATTTGTTTCCATTTCCATGTGTGCCATTGTTATGCATACTGCACACCCAACTCTCTACAGCATGTCCATGAATACCGCTGTCCACATTCATTGCACCCCACTATTATCTGTGGTCCTTTCTCTCTCCAAGAGCACCGTGTCTCAACCTCCCCCCACATCTGCCTTCTCCTGTTGCCAGGATAATCCATCTCTGAATGTATGGCCTGCCTCTCCTTGCCCCCCTTTACAAGCTTCTACTTCTACTCTCCCTGCTCCCTTCTGTTGCCCTCTTATGTACCCAGTGTTGAAATCATAACCATTTAAGCAATGTCCCCGATTCCCAAGATTACTAATTTAAGCCAGCACCTTGAGCTTCACCAACTCCTAGCCCCCTCACAGCATAGCTTTCAGGCAAACCATGGGACAGATACGGCACTCATCAGTCTCACAGTGGATGTATTCAGAGCATTGGACTGAAGGCATGTTGACAGGTGCAATCTTTATAGATCTGTCCAAGGCATTTGACCTTGTGGATCACAACCTTCTTCTAACTAAGCTTCATGGCATAGGTCTTGATGCCTAGGCCCTAAACTGGTTCAAGAGCTACCTATCAGACTGCTCCCAGAGGGTCATTTGAAAGGAGAGCTATCTGACCCTCTTCTTGTCAAGGAGGGGTGCCTCAAGGCTCAATTCTTGGCCCCTCTTGTTCTCTCTCTTCACAAATGACCTCAACTGTCACCTGCGGGATAGCTCAGTTTTTCAATACACTGATGATACAGTCATCTACGGTCCACGTCTACTCACCAGGACCTGGGCCCTCTCCTCCAAGGGGACCCAAACACACTTGAGGCCTGGCTTACATCTAACAGAATGGTACTCAATGCAGCAAAAGCAAAAGCCTTGCTGTTTGGCCCTAGATCCCTCGGCCAGGACAGGACCAATTCCTTACAACTAACTTCCTTGCTGGAAAGAGTATAGACATTGTAGACAACATAAAATACCTTGACTAACTATCGACCAAGGTCTCACCTTTAAGTACCAGTAAACCAGGTAACTAGGTCTTTCCACGGCAAACTTGGCACCTTGTACCAGGTAAAAACAACTTATCCCGGAGGCAAGACGAGAAATTGCCTCCAGTGTCCTCCTTCCTACATTAACGTATGCAGCCCCTGTAATTCAGGGTATGTCAAAGCATGAGGTTGACAGGCTTCAGGTCCTGTCCAACAAGGTGGCAAGGTTTGCGACACTGAGTCACCCAAGACACTACCCCTGCATCTCGCTGGCCCAGCTTCAATGGCCTTCCTAAGAGGCTTGTCTTCAGTACCCCTGCTCTGCCTTGCTTACAAACTGCAGAACCCGCTGACCCACCTAGCCTTACAAGAATAATCATTCCTAAGTCTAACCTCAGTATACTCAGGATCACCAGTCGGTCCCTACTAGCAATCCCAGAGTCAAGACTAACATGGGAGGCAAATCCTTCACTCACACTGCCCTTAGCTGTGGGCAGCTCTCCACCTTTAGTACAGGAAGTCCCATCACTGTTAAACTTTACCACAAGGCTGAAGTCCCACCTGCTTGGGGCAAGCTTGTGCCATTGTCAGAGTATTGGATAGTCACCCCGGTCCCACATCCTACACCAATCCTTCTCCTTTTCTCACCAAAAGGACTCCAAAAGCATGCCTCAACTCCCTCAGTTGTTGCACTTATGTTCAATATATTGAAATATTACCTTTATTGTAACCTTGAATTTCATATCTACTTTCTCTGCACCCTGTACTACCTGACTGTATTGTACTGTTTCTGTCTCCAGGTTGCCCCTGAAAAAGGGAAATTCGAGGGCTCAGTGGACCTACTCGGTCATCAAAATTCAATAAATAATAAATAAATATCAATGCCCTCTTGCTTAACCTGGATCAGATCCATACATTTGTACAATTCCCAAATTCCCACATACAGTACGAGTTTGCAATTTCAAAGCTCCCAAATACAGTTCTAGTTTGACACGTGTATGCTAATGTACCCACTCATAAGTGTAAACTGTACAAGCCTATGACCATGTTATACATAAAGGCAAACAGTCCCTTTACATCTATGACAATGCAATCCAAGTTCCCAAATATCACTTTTGTGCAGTTTCCAAATACAGTACAAGTTTACAATTTCCAAGCTCCGAAATACAGTTTTAATTTGACATGTACATGCTAATGTACTCATTCATAAGTGTAAACTGCACAAGCCTATGACTGTGTTATACATATATATAAGCAAACAGACCCTTTAAGTCTATGACAATGCCATTCATGTTCCCAAATACCATTACCTGTCCCTGACCCTGTAGGACAACATACCTAAGATAATAATATAATATAATATAATATAATATAATATAATAATATAATATAATATAATATAATAATGTAATTATAATAATATAACACCATATAATTACAATATTATATAATATAACAATAATAATAATAATGTCCCTCTTTCTACTCAGTGGCAAACCCGTGAGGTACAGTAATATATTGAACAGCCAACAGTAACAATATGCTCCTCCTCACTCTTGCCTACCCTATGGTCATGACATCCCAGGGCAGTGCTATTATATCCAGACCCCAGGCATTTAATAGATGTGGAGGAGGAGGGCAGGTGGGCAAAATTCAAACAATTCAGCAGATGCTCGATCCTGTGCTGGTGCCACTCCTGACTTATTGATTTAATTTATTCCTTTTCGCTCTTTTGAAATAAAAATCCACAGCTACAGTGCAGAGGGAGGGCTGGGAGGCAAAGTTTGTTTAATCTCTGCAACCCCTGATACTGCTCCAGGTCTCTAGCGGCTGCTTCTGAGCAGGCTGATGTCCCTACTGCTCAAATGGGTCTGATTCTAAGATCCTGTGCAGTGCTTGCTTGTGCCATATGGAAGCCAGTTGTAAAGGTAAGACAGGGGTTTGTGTCAATCACCCTCTCAGGACCAGGGTGATGAGCTGAGGCAGAATCCAACAAAGGTGCATACAAACAAATGAAGCTGGAGGCAGAAAGTACAAACTTAGTGGTTTATTGTGTGATACAAAAAGAGACGACTATTACCCCAGTGCTTCAAATCCTAGATTGGATACTTCATCAGGGGTGAGACCCTTGGAGGAGGATGCAAGCAGACATCATGGATAGCTCAGCCTGGATCTGGAGTGGGAGGAGAGGGCTAGACATTATTGCATTTGCATACTGACACTGGGAGCAAGAGAGGAGGTCACTGGACAACAGTGACTTCATTCCACGAGAACCAGGAGATGGAAGGAGCGCTGGACACTTGGAAATTTTCTTATGGCTCTGGTAGAGTAATGGGGTACTAACAGACACTAGGAACAATATTTTAATGGGAATAGACAAAGAAGGGGATGCCAGGGATGTGATAGTAGGGGATGAGGTGGTTGAACTATTTGTGCAGAGTTAAAGCATGCTTTTAGAAAGAGCTAATAGTGCTGTCCACATAGCCTCTTAGTGCTTCAGAAAAGTTACCATTATACCACTGAAACATAGAAACATAGAAGATGATGACAGATAAGGATTGCAAGGCCCATCCAGTCTGCCCATTTTTCTACCTTATGAATGTGTCATAGGCCTGTACTTTGCCAATCAAATCAAATCAAATCACTCTTTATTTATATAAGGCACCTTTCTTAAACCAAGGCACCTGTACAATATAACATAAAACAATAAATAGTTAAAACAACATTAAAATATCAAAAATCATCATAAACTTTACTAAAAGATGGGTTTTCAAAGCTCCTTTAAAACTTTGGACAGTTGGGCAGTTTCTCACCTGGCGAGGTAGAGAATTCCACAGGTGGGGGCCATGAACTAAAAAGATCTGGCCCCTGAAGTTTTAAACTAACCCTGGGAATCTCTAGCAATCCCTCATCAGTGGATCAGAGAGTGGGGGATGGTAGGGACAGAGGAGATCTTTCAGGTAAGCAGGTCCCTGATCGTGTTGGGCCTTATGGGTCAGCAAACCGACCTTGAAGGGATTCGCAGCAAACTGGCAGCCAGTGTAGTCTGCAGGAGAACAGGCGTTATATGACTGGACCTAGAAGAACCAGTCAGCAGCCTGGCTGCCACATTCTGCACTAGCTGCAGGCGCGAATCTCAGTCCCCGGCAGCCCAAGGTAAAGGGCATTGCAGTAGTCAAGGCGGGGTAACAAAGCGTGGACCAAAGTAGGAAGATCGTCTGAGGAACCAGTGTGCTTCACCCGGTGATGTTCCTCAGATGGTAAAAGAGGTTTTACAGCCACTGACACCTGAGATTTAAATGTCAGACAGTCATCAAACACAATGCCCAGGTTCTGCACCCAGTTTGAGGGTAGTCAGCTGGACACCCCAAAGCCATAAACCCGAGGGCAATCCAGCTAACAAACCCCCTCCAGCAACCCGGTCCACAACCAACACCTCAGTTTTTCCGGGTTCAACCGCAGCCAACTCATATTCATCCAGTCTTGGATTTTGGCAAGACAGTTGTTAAAGACCGAAAAGGCAGCATCCTGACCGGCACAAAGGACAGGTACAGCTGAGTATCATCTGCATAGCAGTGAAAACCCAGACCGCACCACCTAATAATCGCTCCTAACGCAGCATATACACTGCAAACAACATGGGTGCCAAATGGAACCCTGTGGTATCGCAGGATAGAGACTGATGCCAAGGAGAAAATCCCAGACACCACCCTCTGAGTCCTACCCTCGATGTAAGATTGAAACCAGCTGAGAACTGTACCAGACAGTCCACAGATAGATCGCAAACATTCCAATAGCACACCATGGTCCACAGTGTCAAACACTGCAGAGAGATCAAGAAGGATCAAGATGGAACAGGTCCTTCGATCTCTCACTATTAGGAGGTCATGCAGTACCCAAACCAGAGCTGTCTCCGTACTATGCCTTTTCCAAATCCAGACTGGAGAGAATCATAGACATTGTGGTTGGTCAAATGTTCATCCAACTGCGATGTGACCACCTTCTTAATAACTCTTTATCCACAAAGGGTAAGTTAGAGACAGGCCTGTAGTCTGCCAGACAGTCCAGGTCCAAGGAGGACTTCTTAAGAAGGGCTGAACCACAGCTTCCTTGAGAGGATTTGGAAAAATCCCTCTCCAAGGACCTCCAGACTATCTCAGCAAGGATGGGGCCAATTTTATCCACACAACCCACTAAGAGATGTGTGGGGCCCAGGTCCAAACCACAGTTGGTCGGATGCAGTGATTGGATGATCATCACAATGTCATTGATTGTGGGATGCTGAAGTCAGACCACACAAACTGGGTGTCTGACATCTCCTGCCAACCATCACAACTCCCATTGGAGAGGGTCAGTGGACATCAGATCTGATTTTGGCAACCTTATCTGAAAAGAATAGAGTAAACTCCTCACACCGTTCTTGAGAAAAGGCTCTTCTGGGCTGAAGACAGATTGGATTGCACAATCTGTCCACGGTCCAGAAGAGCTGAGCTGGTCTATTCTGTGCAGCTGCAATCACTCTGGACAGGAATTCTGCCTTCTTACGAGATTGCAGATTGATAGACCACATAGTGGTCCATCAGACTAAGTTTGTCACAATCCAGACTCGACCTCAGCCAGCACCTCTCCAACCTTCATCCTACTCTCCTCAACTCCCTCAGGGTCTCATCAAACCAAGGAGACCTGGGGCAAAGAGTGAGAGGATGAACACGAGCAGGAGCAATGGAATCCAGGGCCTCTGCCACCGCCTTATTATAGGAAGTACCAGCCTCCTGGATCCATGCACCTCTCGGTAAGCTCGATAGGTCCAGCACCACCATCAGGTCATCTGGGGAAACACCCTTAAAGGGCGGTACCGACCATTTCCATGGGGATGACCTACTGGGGTGGCCTCAAAACTGAACCCAATGGAGTGATGGTCCGACCATCCGACTAGTTCCACACCAAGTCGGATATCTCCATCCCCAGAAGGAACACCAAATCCAATGAATGACCACCAATAAGGGTTGAGGAGGGAATAACCTGTGTGAAGCCCAGTGAAATCATTAACTGGAGGAAGTCTTGACCAATATGCGAGAGTTCATCATCGACTCCAGGCATTGAAGTCCCCCAGAACCAACCATCTGGGGACCCCAATGTCAGGTCGACAATGAAGTCTGCGACTTCCTGCAGGAAAACATTCTTATCACCTGGTGGACAGTATCGAGTATCCTCGCACCACACCCCCTATGATACATTCAAAGGATTTGGTAGTTCCCACTGGTACCTCCACTAGGCCCAGTTCAATGGTCTATCTATTCATACTCATCTGTATTGCTCCTTCTGCCTATCCCATGCCTGTTTGAAGCCCTGCACTGTATGCATGTCTTCACATCTCACTAGCATGTGCTGTTCCTAAGCAATCATGTGCTAACAATTTTGGGCCCAGCTTCTCTGCCTTTATATATGGCACTTGACAAGTTCACTAATTCTTAAATGTGCAAAACACAGTGCCTCCAAAACCCTGGTAATGCCACACTAGCTCTTCAAATGTTCCAGCTGTTTTACCTGGAAAAAATTAGAGAACCCCTATGAGAAAAATGAACTATGCCAACTTACTGTAGCCTAGAACTTCAAAATGTTAAATCTATAAGCATGAGGCACCTCTTGATTATTAGAGACATTGAGTGTTCCGAAATAAACAATCCTGATTGGCTAAGAAACCTATTATGAATTATAATGACAAAAATGGGAAAAATAGCAGCTTTCAGTGCTCAAATTCTCAAAACTTCTTTGCCAATGTTTCTAAATTTACCAGATCATGGTCCATTCCTCACGCAAAACTAAAAGTACTCCTACCCTAATTGCTGAAGTTTAGGAGTGCAAATATCACCTTTTGATGAAATTTATCCATCATATCTTACTGTGGTGTAAATGTATTCTTTCTTAGAAATGGTCATATTTCCTTTCAACAACAAATCGTGTTTTCTCTAATGTCTAGGTCTTGAAATATACACATTCCACATTTTTGCATTGGACACCAAGTACTGACTTACAACATGGATTTCTCCTGTAAATGTGTATATTTAGCCATTTTTTCTTCCAGCAAACTAGATTTTCCTGTGTTACTATATCATGTTTTTTTCTAGGCAGTTTTGGATTCTGTTCCCCAAAATGCATGCGGGCTGCTGCCACAGAAAAGCCATGAGGCAAGAGATGAGATGGCTGTGTTTGGTGATCATTTCCATCTTTGTCATTTCTCTTTCTTATCATTTTGGGAAACGTCAACTGATAGTAAGTAACACTAATTACCAGTGCATTAGGTTGGATTTTAAAGCAGGTAGATAATGGAAATGAAGTAAAGCAGGAAACATGCTTTCTCTTTTCAGTTTTTATGTTTGCTTGCACGCATGTGCAAGAAACATAGTGCCATCATCCGAGATTTCGAGGTGTGTCATCCTCCTCCAATTCAGTCAGTGTGTTGGCAGGTGCGGTCCTGTAAGCCAATGCATGCTGGAGCTGTCTATGACAAGCTCCAAAATGCAGTGGCATACAGTTGAAAGGGAGCTACGCTTGAGTGAGCAGCAATAAGATATTGCCTGCTCATGCGCAACTCACACACACACACACACACACACACACAGAAACTCCCCTTCCCCGACACATGTATAGCCGACGGGTGCCCAATCCCAAGTCGGCTTAACTGTCTCCACCCCATACTATCGCCGACGCGGTGCCAAACTCCAGTCGGCTTCTTTCTCCCCAGTACAAGGTGCCACACTGGGAGCCCACCCCAGCATGGCAACAATGTCATGGCTGATGGGTGCCCAATCCCCATCAGCTGAAGGCCCCCCACTATCTTGCCACGCTGGGAGCCCACCCCACGTGGCAAATGTCCCACGCCATCAATTTTTTTTAAACCTAGAAATAAAACGGTCTCACGTAGTCTCCCAACACACCCTCCCACAACCTGCACCCACCCACTGCGCACCTGCCTCCCCACACCCTCAACCCCCTCACCCCATACTTACCTCCGGACCTCGGCACGATGATTTTCGGTGGACTGGGAACACGTCTGCACTCTTCAAAGCCGACCGCGAACTGAGGAAATGCCGTAAGCTGTATAATGGCTAGATAGGGGGTTTCAACTTTATTGCATATCTCAGGCATTTTTGGAATTTTGCACCAAATTTTCAACATGGGGTTTTGGGACCCTTCTCATGAATGATGTCACTGTCATGGTGTTTCGGGCCCGAAGGGTGATTTTGCGCAGTGACTGTGAAATCACCCTTTGGGCCTGAATAATGCCATGACAGTGACATCATTCATGAGAAGGGGCACCAAAACCCCATGTTGAAAATTTGGTGCAAAAATTCCAAAAATGACTGTTTTACGAGAGTGCTATGCTAGTTCCTACACAGGCTCGTAAGTTCATGAATTTTCAATATTTTCACTCCAGATTTTCAACATTACCATTTTACCACACCTTCTTATGAGTAGTACAGCTGTCATTTTCATATCTCACCCAAAATGTGTTTTCACCCATGTAGTGCACAATGGCGCAGTCGGTGTAAGTAGATCAATGTACGGGACAAATTAAGAAAATCACAGTGACACTGTTCATGAGCAGAGGTCTTAAAATGGCTATGTTGAAAATTTGGTGAAAAATTCCAAAATGATTAGTTTTATGAGCTGCATGCTTGTACAGTTCCTAATGCGCATTACCGTAAGTTCGCAATCCTTTCAATATTTTCACTCCAGATTTTCAACATTGCCATTTTACCACACCTTCTTATGAGTAGTACAGCTGTCATTTTTCACATTTCACCCAAAACTTGTTTCGCCCATGAAGCTCACAATGGCGCTGTCGGTAAGCGAAATCAATGTATCGGGACAAATTAAGAAAATCTCAGTTACACTATTCATGAGCAGAGGTCTTAAAATGGCTATGTTGAAAATTTGGTGAAAATTCCTAAAATGACCCAAACGCACACCCCAATGCCTGTCACTCTCTGCAGGGTAGTGGTGGGGTTGGCTTCAGTTCAATACTTCACTGCCATTCCTATTACGCAGCTCTGTAACTTCTACTACCACTGCCAATGCCAGCAAGCAAACATTCGCATTGACAAATGCTTGTTGTTTTACTTTCCCATTTCTATCCCCATTGTTACAGAAGCTCCTCCTTACTTCATTCTCCTCACCATAATATACCCTTTCTGGCCCCCTCCTAGTGTGGCGCATATACTCTATGGTTGCCCTCTGCTCCGATGATCTAGACAGAGGTACTCCCACACCTCTTGCCAATGATTCATTTCATCAGTGACATTGTGAGGGAGTTCTGAGGAATATTCCCATTTGGCACACAAAATAATAGATATGATCATTGAATGCCAAAGTCCTGCTGTATATTGAGGAAACATAAGGACAACGCTGTCAGTAGGACTCCATGCCCTGAAAACCATGGGAAGTTGTACTGCAACTGATACTGCATTCCTCACCAGACCCAGAGGAAACATATCCATCAGACTGCATTCCCATCTCCTATTGGTACCAAACATAATCTCCAGCTTGAAATATGAACTTTGTCTCAGCCATGGAGAGTAGTCATGACCTGTATTATGCCATCTTGTACAAATTGCACATTTCTATAATTAATGTCATGTGTTAATTTTTCATGAAAAGTGTTGCTACAGATATGCAGAACCTGCATGCCTTCATCAGCAGGCAATGTACAAATAAAAATGTAGACTTTTAAAAGAAAGGCATGTTTCTGAACCAGGCTGGCTTACAAGTGCACTGACAGCAACTCACACTGCCACCTGGGAGACTAGGGTTCATGTTCTTGCCCAGAATCCCCTACTGAAGCTGGCTAGAGGATAGGTATCAGCATTATCAGCTCCCTTTGAGGGAGGGAACAGGCTATCCAGCAGTTGTGCACACTGTACTGGACAACCAATGAGTGGTATCTCTGCTCACTAGTTGTCTATGTTTTTGTGGACAGGCAAGGTTGTCTGTGAACAACCACGGTCATCCCTTTTCTATCCCTGATCTTTTTCCATGATAACTCCATTCATGGTTTGTCTATGATTCCTGGACAAGGCTGTTCATGGTTGATGAACATGCACAGAGTCCTGGAATAAACACGTAATCAAGAGATGTTAAATCGAGAACTAAATCCTTTTTCAGTTTAGTAAATGAAAGACAAAAGATTTTGATAAAATAAAATGTTTCGGGCATGATCTAAACATAGATCTTTTAAGAATCAATCTTCTTAGTAGAGTTTCACTCTTGGGTCTTACCCAGAGTTGCTAGGACCTCATGGGAGTAAATCTTTTTAGCTGTGGAATCTTACTAGATATTGGTGCCAGTAGATGTCTGACAATACTTGGTGCTACACACTTACCAATAACCATTGCTGATGCCTAGTTTACCTCAATTCTGTTTTTCCCATCACTGAGTGAAAACCATGGGCGCAGTTTGCATTACCTCAAGTCACCATTCCTTTTTGGTTTCCTTCTCCATTTTATTTTTTTATGAGAATGAATGGTCAGTCTTAGAAGGGTGAAAAGTCCCTCTTTTTCATCACTGTTGTGGGAAAGACATTGGTTTGAAAGATCAGCATTCTGTTTGCCTAGTCTGTTTTTGACTTGACCATGACATGTCCTTCTGTGACACCATTTTTCTTTTGATCTCAATACACTGGAAATCAAGTATTTACACCTAACCACCCTGTCTCTAACCTTGAAGCTAGAAACTGATCCAGGAAGTCATAAGACAGGTCTCTGTACCATTCTATCAGGCCCTTTCACTGCTAGTAAAAGTCACTCAAGGTATGGAGCTCCCCCGCAACCATGAATGGATCATGATAGGGTCTCTAGTGGTGCTGTCAGGTGGACCATCAACTCTTCTGGGAGGCTGGTGAAGAACCCACCATGGCCTGTTTGTTATGTGAGGCAGCCCATCCTGGAGTCAGGCCAGGACCTTTGACTTTGGTCATCTCTCTGGTGATGTCAATGCCAACTATTGATGTCACCTTGGCTGTTGTCACCATCTGCTGTGATGACTCCAGGAGTCATACTGACAATGATGCCAACTCTAGTGCTGATGCCACTTGTGATGTCAGGGCAGGGTCAGTGCCTACCTTGACCTCGGTGTCACTAGTAGCACTGTTGGAGAAGACAATTGGCTTTGACAGGGATTCAGTGCCAGACCTTGGTGCCACTAGCAGTGCTGAGGAAAAGACATTGGACTTGACATTAATTCAGTGCCAGGGTCAGTGCCAGTGCCAGGTTGACCTTGGTTTTGGTCCCATTGTGGACTCTAATGTCACTACTAGAGGTGCTGAGTTGGGAGCAGTGACATAGCAATGTTGGGCCCCTGGCTCTGGTATAGACATTGATGCCAGGCTGAGTTTTCCTCACAATGGGGTCTTCCCAGTCAAGGATGGACAAAGTCCATCTCAGGACTCCCAGCAGACCTCTGCTCTGCCACCTCCTCAGAGGTAGGTGTGTCATATATGGGAGACTCTACTCACTCCTCCCCAAGTTTCAAGACCTTCCCAAATGCAAAGGTTCTACAACACATCAAGTCACTCCATTCCTTTTAGGTCTGCACCTCAAATGTCTTGGGTTTGGATAGATAGGCAGACCACAGTCAGGCCCATAGGCCATGTGATGCAGATTCAGCACTGTCTCTGGGTGGTGACTGTAGAAACATGGTACAGGGAGCCTGACAGGACCCTGTTTAGGCCAGCCCTGTTTCCGATCAGAGCAGTTTCCCAGTTTCATCTCCCTCAATATCCTCTTCAGTAGACAATGAATGACTTATTTATCTGGCCTCACTGGTTGAGTACATTCCATACCGTGACATGCTGGAAGCTTTGGGCATTCCTTACAAGTTATGATCCTGTTGTCCTCCCACTGGGACTCATTGGAGTTCCCAGCTCTGAAACTTTCATAATTCCTCATTGGCACAAATCCCTGGAGGAGGCAGCTAGGCACTTTGGAAGAGACCCTTAACAACCTTCTCATTTACACTGACCACTTAATATGGTATCATGTCCTCAGAGTCTATGAGGGATGCATCTCACCTCCCCATGGGCTTAAGTTTCTCCAGACCCAGAGTGGTACTCAGCCTTGATCTGTCAGTATCCTCCTAGTGCAGATTCTAAAAGTTGTACTGCACTAAGGAGGACTGTTTATTCCTCTACTAGACCATTCCTTGCCATCACCTCATATCAGACCAATATGGCAGCATACCAATATTACCTGTGGATGCAGCTGCACAGTCTACTTTATGCAATGCCTCCTAGTGATTTCACTTGGTAGGCCATGGACATTTCTATAAGGCACCTGGATGTATTCCAGCAGCAGTTGAGGGCATTATATGATGCCATCAAGGTGGCCTCGGAGCTGTGGGATCAGTCATCGTGTCAGACTGATATCCTGGTTTCATTTGTCCTGTTCAACACTTATGGCCTGACATAAAGTGTTGAACTCCCAATGTAGGGGCCCATTTCTTCTTCTCAGAAATCATGTGAGTACTTACAGAGAACTTCTGTTTTTGAGTCCCAGGAGACCCTGTCTAACCTGGAACATTCCATGGTCCACCCAGACCTAGGTGAGGACCCCATCTCAGGTGTTCTTCCCCAGTTCGATAGCTGAGGCTCTTTTGAGCCCCAGAGATCAGCAGGTTACTCCCATATTAAAAGAAAGCTCTGTTCTCTTATCAAAGAGTGGGCCTCTATGGAGAGGACTGATTCTAGGAAGATAGAGAAGTTACAGAACTTACCACAACTGTACATCTTCCTGATTATCTTCTTCATAAAGAACCACTTATCCATCTAACATTCCTCTCTATAAGAGCCAGGGCCCTGATATGTAACTTAATTTTGTTAGATAGTAGCCCTATCAGTGTGGGCAAACCAGGGATTTCTACCATTCTCATCTGAATTGATGTGACTATGTCTGGCACTATGTGCACAAGCTCTTCCGCTTGTGTAAATCCCTGTTCATGTGTGCAGGGAAGATACTTTTGTCACAGTCTTTAGGACTTAGCACCATATCAATCAATCAACATTTTATTTGTACAAAGTGCAATACACAGCAAGATCAAAGTGCTTGTACAATTAATTAAAAACTCTAAAGTTAAAATATCACTAAATATTAAAATACATATCTACATCAACCATTCATCAAAACTCTGAAAAAGCAAAATTAAAAAGATGCGCCTTTAATGCAGATTTAAAGCGCTACATGGTCAGGCACTTTCTTATCCAACAAGGTAGAGAGTTCCACAGGGTAGGGGCCAGAAACGCAAAGGCCCAGACACCTGAGGTCTTCGAACAGGCCCTGGGAACCTCTAGCAATCCCTCATTAGCAGGGTGTAGTGGGCGGGGTGGTAAGGGCAAAGCAGATCTTGCAGATAACACAGTCCCTGTCCGTGTAGGGCTTTGTAAGTCAGCAAACCAACCATGAAGGTTATCCGCCACTGAATAGGCAGCCAGTGCAAGCCACAGAGCACAGGTGTGACATGACAGGATCAAGGTAGACCAGTCAACAGCATGGCAGCTGCTTTCTGCACAAGCTGCAAGTGGTGGATATCAACCCCCAGTAGCCCTAGGTTCAGGGTGTTGCAGTAGTCAAGGCATGAGGTCACAAAGGCTGGACCAACATTGGAAGATCATCAAGTGGAACCAGGGGTTAATCTGGGTGATATTCCTCAGGTGGTAAAATGAGGTCTTGATGACAGACGATACCTGAGATCTAAGCATCAGCCCTCATCAAGGGTAATGCCCAGATTTCACACCAATCAGAGGTCGCCAGCTGGCTGCCTCCAAGCCGACGCCCAGAAGGCTGTCCAGCTGAAAGTCTCTACCAAATGACTCGGTCCACAGTCAACATCTTGGTCTTGACAGGGTTTAACTTCAGACAGTTGGCACTCATCCAGTCTTGGATCTCAGTGAGGCAGTTGTTAAAGATCGAGACAGCTCCCTCCTGCTCGGGCATGAAGGATATGTATATTTGAGTATTATCTGCATAGCAGTGACAACTCAGCCCATACCACATCACAGTATCTCCCACAGCAGCATATACACTGCGAACAACATGGGTGAAAAAAACAGAGCCCTGCAGCACCCCACAAGGCAGGAGAATGTGTCAGAGGAATAAATCCCCAACACTACTCTCAGAAACCTGCCAGTGAGAAAGAATGGAACCACCTGAGGACTGTACCAGACAGTCCACAGATCAGCCTAGGTGTTCCAATAGCACACCATGGTCCATGGTGAAACACAGAAACATAGAATTTGAATGCAGATAAGGACCACTTGGCCCACCTAGTCTGCCCATTTCCTACCTAATGGATAAACTGCAGATCCTAGTTAACCAACAACCTACTTCCTCCTACCCCCACTAGAATTGCCTTATGTCTGTCCCATGCATTCTTGAATTTCCCCATTGTTTTTGACTCCACAACCTCCTCAGGAAGGCTGTTCCATGCATCTACAACCTCTCTGTGAAGAAATACTTTCATATTACCTCTGAGCCATCCCCTCTATCTTCAAATTGTGCCCCCTTGTTCTTGCACATATCTTTTCTGAGAGATGCTACCCTCTAGGACGTTGTTGATTCCCTTGAGGTACTTGAACATTTCTATCATGTCCCCTCCCTCCTTTTCTTGAGGGTATACATATTAAGCTCATTTAGTCTCTTCCATAAGTCTTCTCGTGTATGCCCTGCACCATTTTGGTTGCCCTTCTCTGGACAGCCTCCACCCTGTCTATGTCTTTGCAGAAATGGGGTCTCCAGAACTGCATAGTACTCAGATGTGGTCTTACCAACTGTCTGTACAGAGGGATAACAACTTCATGTTTTCTACTGGTGATGCCTCCACTGTGCATCCCAGTATCCCCAGCCCTCCTTACTGCCTTCTCACATTGCTTGCCCACCTTCAGGTCATCTGATATAACTACCCCAGGTCCCTTTCCATTTCTGTTGTTGTCAGTATCTCACCCCCATTGTGTACGCTTCACCTGGATTTTGTTTCCCAGGTGCATCACTTTGCACTTCTTTGCTTTGAATCTAAGCTGCCATACATTTTACCATTCCTCCAACCTTGCTAAGTCCCTTCTTATCCTTTCCACCCCACCTGTGTATCAACCCTGTTGCAGATCTTTGTGTCATCTGCAAAGAGACATACTTTTCCTTCCAGTCCCTCTGCAATGTCTCTATAAAGACATTAAAAGGACCGCCCCAGTACCGAACCCTGTAGTACCCCACTGGTAACCCTCTTCTTCGCTGTGGACTCTGTTTTCTATTACCCTCTGTGTCCTGTGGTCCAGCCAATGTTTTACCCGGCTACTACCTTGGGACCCACTTCCAGGCTGGCTAATTTGTTTATTAATCTTGTGTGGGACTATGTCAAATGCCTTGCTAAAGTCTAGGTAGGTCATGTCCACAGCCCCTCCCTGGTCTACCACTTTGGTCACCCAGTCAAAGAAATCAATTAGATTTATCTGACATGACCTTTCTGCTGTGAATCCATGCTGCCTTGGGTCCTGTGCCCCACTATCCTCTAGGTACTCAATGATTCTTTCCTTCAGAAGTGATTCCATCATTTTCCTTACCACTGAAGTCAAACTGACAGGTCTGTAGTTTCCTACCTCTGCCTTGCTCCCACTTTTGTAAAGGGAATCACATCCACCCTCCTCTAATACTCAGATACCACACCATCGTCCCCCATGATTTTTTTTAAAGGGTAGTCAATGGTGTTACTAGTTCTCCCTTAGTTCTTTTAGAATTATGGGGTGAATCCCATCAGGCGCAATTGCTTTATCCACCTTCAGTTCTTTTCAGAACCCTTTATTCTATGAAAGGACTGATATCAACCTCCTATCCAGAGTGCCTCTATTGACTGGATTAGGTACCTCCCTCCTCTTCCTTTGTGAATACTGAGCAGAAGTATTCTTTCAGTATCCATGCTTTTCATTCTCCTCTCTGTCCAACCACCCTCCTCTTTATTCAGCCTCAGTATCCCTGCCTTAGTCTTTCTATGCTCCTAATGAACCTGTAAAGGTTTTATCCCCTTGTTAACTGAGCTGGCTGTCTTTTCTCAGTTTGGGACTTTGCTATTCTCACTGCCTTCCCGCTTCCTTCTGCTTTAACTGATACAGTTCCCTGTCCTGCTCCTTCTGTTTCCTTATACTTGAATGCTATCTTTTCTCCCTAATCTTCCCACCACTTCTTTTGAGAACCATAGTACTTTTTTCTTTAAATTTTAGTTGTTTATTTGCTTCACTCAAAAACTTGTTGCCTCTGTGATGGCAGTTTTCATGTTTCCTATTGTTGCTCTACCCCACCTATTTGCCTGTTTGCTAGTGCTTGTCTGAGGAACTCTCCAATTTTGACAAAATCAGCCCTCCTGATGTCCAGTACCTTCACTTTTGGATGCCTTGACTCTACAGCTAAGTTTATCGTGAACCACACTGGTGGTCACCTGTTCCCAGATGGCTACCCACTTCTAGATCTGAGATCCTCTCTCCATCCCCATTTGAGAGTACCAGGTCTAAGATTGCTCCTGCCTGAGTGGGTTCCAAAACTAGCTGTCTGAGGCATGCCCCTGTAGGGCATCGAGAGGCCCTGCTCTTGGATGTGGCTGCAGCAAAGGTTTTCCAGTTAACATCTGGCATATTCAGGTCCCCATCAGCAATATCTCCCTTTCTCTGCCATCCTAAAGATGCCTTCTATCATTTCCTTATCCATTTCTCCCTGAGACAGGGATCTGTGTACAACTCCTGTGTGGACTGTGGTGACATTTCCAGTCTCCATGGTGACCCACAGTGCCTCCTCTCCTCCCTGTTTACCCTTTAGTTCCATTGCTTTGATCCCTTCCCTACATAGAGAGCTACTCCTCCTCCTCCTCCTCTTCTACCGTCCCCCTCGTGTAGATTGTGTACCCTGGTATGTTGACATCCCAGTCATGGTTCACTGTGTACCATGTTTCTGTGACTGCCACGATAGCCAGGCATCCTCTTCCATCAAGGCCACCAGTTCAGGAGCTTGCTACCGAGACTACTGGCATTGGTACTCATTACCCTCCATTTTGATGGCCTCATTCCTTTTGCCCCATCCCTGTCCTTACTGCCTTTTGTTTTTTCTCCATTTACCCTACCCTTCTCCCTATCAGCTGCTCTATCTTGGTGTTTACCTTAGTAATGACCCTGATTTTTAGGAGAGGTGAGGATTTCCTCTCCTTTCAGTGCCTCCCCTTGGTTAGTTTAAATGCTTGCCAATGAGGTGTTTAAACTTATCACCTAGGATCCTGGTTCCCTCCTGGACAGATGCATACCATAGTGCCAGTATAGGCCTGTATCCTCCAGGTGGAGCACCAGTCCCCAATGAAGCCAGAACCTTGAGCTCTGCACCAGTTTTTCAACCACTGATTGAATCCCATGGTGTGGAGTACCCTAGCCTCACCCATACCATAGACAGGCAGCACCTCCAGAAGGTTACCATGCATACTACTTGTCTAAGGCCCTTCCCCAACTCCACAAACTCCTCCTGCACTGCTCTGATCCCTTTACCAGCCAGGTCATTTGTCCCTAAGAGGACAATGGCATCCAGCTCCTCCCCATGCAGCTGCTCCCGCGATCCTGAGGTTTCGATCCCTGTCCCTCCAAGCCATGGTGCTAGGCAGGCACCTTACATCCCTCTCCTCCCTCCCCAGTTCAACCCTCCTGTAATGGAGTCCCCACCAGGAGTTATTTCCTTCCACTGTGGGGTCCCATGCCACCCTCTTGTGGGTCTCCTTGTAGAGGGTCCCAGCATCCTCCTTGGTCTCCACTGTGGGTGCCTCCGTAGAGGAACCACACTCTGCCAGAATGGCATATGAATTGTGGAGAGGTACAACTGGAGAAATGTGCCTCTGTTCCACCACCTCACCCTTCCTGAGCCCACTGTGGTCCAACTGCTCCTCTTTCTTGGCAACCTCTGAGGCAGTGGCAGTGGCCTTGGTGGTCCCTGGGTGGGAAGGAGGTCCCCAAATCCTAGCCAACTCAGTCTGGAGATGAGCAACCTCCTCTCTCAGCCCAAAGAGATGCCTGCAGATGAGACAACACCACATCCTCCAGAATGTCTCCCGGAAGACTGGTACTCCACAGCCTCTGCACTGCACCACTCCCATCATGGTCTTATTTGTGGTCCCTTAACTGTTGTTTTGTATATTTACTCTTTCCTCTCTCGCTGTTTATTTTATTTATTTATTTTATTGTATATTTTTCCCCCTACTTTTGTACTGCATCCGTGCCCTTAAAGCTCCTGATCTTTCTGTTCTGGGACAGTAAGTTTTATATTCCTCAGTAGTCTCATTCTTACTTGCTCAGAGTCAGATCTTCAGCAACTGGAGGGTGATGGAGAGCTACTCTTTCTTTCTAGCATGATGATTCTTTTGTGCCTCTGTGATCACTCCCTTCCTGCTCCCAAACAGGAGGTTCCTGTTGTTAGTCAAGTCCTGTGCCTATAAAAATAGAACTGGCTAAGGGTGGAGGGGAGGATGGAGGAGGGCAATATAGTCCCAGTAGAGTAGTATAGTTCTAACAGCACCTCCTTCCTCTCGCTGTTTCTGCCACAACCTATCTAGGTCAGTTTTAAATACAAACACTTGGCTTTTCTCTCTAAGTCACTCTCCTAAGTAACAGTTTGTTTCTTCACCTAGCTAACTGCACAGATAATTTCTTCACCCTAATTCACAGTTTTTTCTTCACGTAGCTAACTGCACAGATAAAAATTCCTTCACCCAACTCAGACAAGCACACTCTTGTTTTGTTTGTTTTGTCTTAAATTGAAGTTCCCAGTAATAGAATTCTAGTACTTCAGTCCAGTAGAATAGTACAGTTCTAACAGCACCTCCTTCCTCTTGCTGTTCTCTGCTCACAAGCTATCTAGGTCTGTTTTAAATGCAAACACCTGGCTTCTTTCTCTCAAGCCACTTTCCATAGTTAACAATTTGTTTCTTCACCTAGCTAACCACACAGATAACAATTCCTTCACCCTAATTCAGTTTGTTCTTCACCTAGCTAACTGCACAGATAACAATTCCTTCACTCAACTCAGACAGACACAGTCTTTGTTTTGTTTTTACCTAAATTGAAGTTCCCAATAACAGAGTTCTAGTACTTTAGTCCAGTAGAGTAGTATAGTTCTAAAAGCACCTCCTTCCTCTTGTTGTTCTCTGCCACAACCTATCTAGGTCAGTTTTTAAATGAAACATCTGGCTTCCTTCTCTCCAAGCCACTCCCCTAATTAACAGTTTGTTTCTTCACCTAGCTAACTGCACAGATAACAATTCCTTCACCCTAATTCACAGTTTTTGCTTCACCTAGCTATCTGCACAGATAACAATTCCTTCACCCAACTCAGACAAACACACTCTTTTTTTTTTTTTTCACCTTAAATTGAAGTTTCCAGTAATAGAGTTCTAGTTCTTTAGTCCAGTAGAGTAATATAGTTCTAACAGCACCTCCTTCCTCTTGCTGAAAAGAGATCAAAGTGGACCAAGATGGAACAGATCTTTTGATCTCTCGCTATTAGGAGGTCATTGAGCACCAACAAGGGTACTATGCCTTTCTGGAACCCAGACTGGAGATGATCGAGACGTTGTGAATGGTAAGATGATTCTCCAGCTGCAGCATGACCACATTCTCAATAACCTTACCTACAAAGGGAAGGTTAGAGACGGGTCTGTAGTTGGCAAGACAGCCAGGGTAGAGACGATTTTTAAGGAGAGGTATCACCACGGCCTCCTTCTGGGTGTCAGGAACACACCTGTCTCTAACGAACACCAGACTATCTCAGCTAGGGCCGGCTGATGACATCAACTTACCCCACAAGGAGGCAAGTTGGGCTGAGGTCCAAACTACAGCAGGTCAGCCGCATACTCTGGATGATCCTGATGATATCCCGATCACAAACTGGTCAAAGTTGGACCAGAAAACCGAGGGACTACAACATCCCATCCTACCTGTGCTACAAGTAACAGGTTATTCGGTTTTATGTTTTGAGTTACTAGCTACTTTCTTTTCTATGAGTTATTCCTAAAATTTGTCTTTTTCCATGTATTGATGAAAAATTACTGTTTTCCTAACGTTAATCGTATGTCTCTTACCTTGTAAGTATGAAAGAGTCACTATGGATATGTCTTTATTCCATTTGAGACTGCAATTTTTCCCTCACATGACTTCCTGCTAGGTTCATTTCAGAATCCAGCATAGATTTAAATTCTGACCTGGTACAGTGTGCAGATGGAAGCTTTTCTTGGTCTTGCTGCCCATCTCCTTCCCCCTTGGTTGCTAAGATGCTACTTTTCTTGCAGGGAACAGTTGAGAACGTTAATTGCTCCAGCTCAGATCCTTTAATTTTTTAATATCTTTTTCCCATACAGAGGACATCCTCCCTCTTTCTAGTAGGTTGATAGCTGGCTAATATTCAGTTGTTCTTTTCACTTCATCCATCCCTTTTCTTTCCTTCTATTTATACTACATGTTTATGCTTCAATGCATGATTTTCTTACTCTTCTTGCTAAACAGAACTGACGTAAGCAGGGCAGGCAGCATGTCACAGAGCAAATGGCAACAGTACAGCACATCAAGCACAAATTGGAACCACAGTCAAACTGAATGCAGAAAAAGGTAGATCTGATTTATTCAGGGATTTAATCAAGGGAGGTGTAATCAAGTTAATTAGCTTAAATACTCTATCAGTCACACTACTGTGCATGCATTCAGAGTCCCTAAGACAGTCACACTCTGGGTACCCAGGTGGATGAAAGGGGCTAGCCAGGACCATTGCCTGGGTAGCCGACATTGCAGCTGTTCGGGCCCTGTGATTAAAAAAAACATGCACAATACACATTATTTGTAATCCGGAGCCGGAGGGCTCTGTTCGTGAAAAGGAAACAACAAGACAATTAGATGGTACACTTTGATTAAACTGTAGTTGCAGGAGCTACCCTGATAGTTACTCATGATACCCAAGACTGGACACAGGATGGACAAAAATTGAGACAGCAGGTGGTTGATCTGGAGTGTCAGGAGAAGCATGGTCCACGTGATTCACCAAGGCATCATTCCTGTTCAAGCATGGAGCAGGGGCTGATCCTCAGGCAGGTCTCTCGTCGATGGCTTTCTTCTGTGCAGGAGTAGTCTGGCAGGGCCTTGTGGCAAGGCCCAGCCACATGGAGATAACTGTGGATTCAGCCCAGTTGGGCTGGACGCAGCTTCCAGCAAGCAGATCACAGTTCACACAGTGAGGAACCAAATCACAACCCACTTTCAGTACACAACACATTTATATGCACAAATTCTACTGTACCAGGCAATTCTTCTTCGGTCACAATCGCACTGTTTTCTGCACAAGTCGGAAGTTCTGAAGTGAATAGGATTTCTTGCAGACTGATCACATTCAGCACAATCTTCAGTCCTTCTCAGGTTGAGCCTGGTCCCACTTCCTGATCTGTCCTTTGAGACCCACATTAACCACACCTGCAAAACAGCATTTTATCATTTGCATAATATTTCCCATATTAGGTCTTACTTTGATCTCTCCTGGGCACAAACACTCATACATGCATTTGTTTCATCTCAAATTGACCATTGCAACTCATCCTTACTGTTCTATCCACCTCCCTTCAATAAGCTCTGACATGACCAAAATGTAGCAGCTTATCTCCTGGTAAGCAAACATAGGCAAGATCACATCACACCCATCCTTCAAAATCTACACTCATTACAACGTTACTGTCTTGACATTTGAAGCCCTACATGGTCAGGATCCAGTATATCCTGTTGACTCAATTCTGTCCTATATGCTAAAACATCCATGTTGCTCTGCTGAAGTAACCTCCTCCCTATTTCTATTTTGAATCTAGTTATCGTTGGTGTTGTACTTTTTTTCTACACTGCACCAACCATATATAATGGACTTCCCTGAAGTCTGATCAGCTAACTCCTTCCCACCACTGCAGGGGGCATTCCTCAGGCAACTAGTTAGGAGCCCACTCATTATGGGGGCAATATTGGACCTTATAATAACTAACTGGGACAGTGTTGCAGACATCACAGTGGTGGCCACCTAGGGACCAGTGATCACTGTATTGTGTGGTTCAGTATAAGGACTGAGGTAGAACTGAACCACACAAGGGCAAGGGTCCTGCAAGGGTCCTGGACTTCAGGAGGGAAGATTTTAAAAGATGTGGAATGCCTCAGGGATGCCCTGGTGGGAGGGGGACATGGGTGAAGTGGAGGAGCTTTGAGTGAAACCAAAAGGGGCATAGAGAAGACAACAAACCTCTGCTTCAGGCTAGTAAGCAAAGGCAAGAGGAAAGAGATTACTATGGTTCTGTAAGGAGGTGGCTTGGAAGGTAAGGGCAAAAAGGTGGCATTCAGGAGGTATAAGAAGACACTGAAAGAGAAGGATAGGAAGCTTTATCTGGAGAAACAGAGGAGGTAGGGAAATCAATTAGAGAGCAAAGGCACAGAAAAGAAAGCAGTACAGGAAGTAAAGCAAGGAGACAAGATGTTTTCTAGGTATGTAAGTGAAAGAAGAAGACCAGGGAGGGATTGTAAGACTAAAAAGGAAAGGGGAACTGTGTGGAGGGGACCAAGAAAAAGCAGAAATCTTGAATTAATGCTTTATTCAGTGTGCACAGAAGAAAGGGAATGAGAGGGGACACAGAAAAGTGACAGAAGCATCAAGGAAGGGAGGTGGACACTAGTCTCTTTACAGAGGAGAGATTCTGAAAGAGTTTACAAATCTGAAAGTGGATAAGGAATGGACCAGATGGAGTCCATCCAACGATACTTGCTGCACCTCTGATAGTCCTGTTCAACCTCTGACTGGAGACAGGAGAGGTTCTGGAGACTGGAGGAGGGCAGACATAGTCCCACTTCACAAAAGTGGTAGTAGCAGGCTAGCAACTACAGGCCCATCAGCCTGTCTTCAGGGGTGGGAAATTATTGGAATCACTAATGAATGAAAGGATAGTGAATACCTTGAAGCCAAAGGCTTCAGAACCCAAGACACCATGGATCCACGGGGAGGTCTTGTCAAATGAATTTAATCAACCTCTTTGACTGGGTGTCCAGGGAATTGGATCTGGGAGGAGTGGTGGATGTGGCCACCTAGATTTCAGCAGTACTTTGATACTGTTCCACATATAACTAACCAAGCTGGATAGCCTTGGAGTGGATCAAGGGTGGTAAACTGGGTGAGAAATTGGCTAGGAAACAGAAGACATGGGGTGGTGATAAAAGTAGTTCACTCTGAGGATGGAGGGTGACTAGTGGGGTACCATAGGGATCTGTACTGGGACCAGTCCTCAGTGTCTTTATTAGTGACATTGCAGAGTGGCTGGATGAAAAGTCTGCCTGTTCGTGGATGTCACAGAAATCTGCAATGGGGTAGACATTCAGGAGGGCAGGGAATGAGAGGGATCTGAAAAGTTAGAAAAGTGGTCAAGGGTACGGCATCTGGGCTACAATGCACAAAAGTGCAAAATCATGCACTTGGAGCACAGAAACCCAGGGATAGAGTATAATTTTGCAGGAGAGGTACTGATGACCACAAATAGGAAAGAGACCCAGGGGTTATCATATCTGATTACCTAAAGGTGGCTAGGCAATGTGACAGGCAGTTGGGAGAGCTAGGGTATGTTGGGTAGCATAGGGAGGGGTATCACCCGCAGGAAGAGGGAGGTGGTGTTAACCTTGTATGGATCATGGTGGGACCTTTCTGAAGTACTGTGTCCAGTTCTGGAGACCTTATCTGGGTAGGACACTGAAAGAGTGGAGGTAGTCCAGAGGAAGGCAACCAAATGGTGCAGGGTCTGCATCAAAAGCCCTATGAGGAAAGACTGAAGGACCTTATTATGTATACCCTGGAGGAATTGAGCAAGATGGGGAATATGATAGAAACTTTCAAATACTTCACAGATATTAATAAGGTTCAAGAGGAAGCATTTTTCAGAAAAAAGATGCTCAAGGACAAGGGTCATGCTATGAATCTGGAGAGGGGTAGACTCAGTGGAGATGTGAGGAAGCACTTCTTCATTGAGAGGGTGGTGGATGCCTGGAACAGCCTCCCAGTGGAGATTGTCGGCAAAACAGTAAATGGGTTCAAGAACACAGGATAGGCATAAGGAACCTTAGTGCTAAAACAAGGTGGGCTAAGCTAGAGATCAAGTAGGGTCTGCAGTGATACAGTAGGTAGGTAGGGAAAGAATGGGCAGACTAGGGTTTCTGTCTCCTTAAAAGAACCTATCTTTACTTCACGAGTTATAACTTTTGGCATATGTACTGTATCATAATAGTGTACATCCTGTGTTGTGTACTGAACTGTAAGTTATAGTTGCTTTATATTCCATATGATTCATCTGACTACTTATGGTAGCCCATTGTAAGGGTGCCGTTATTAGGTGCCATGATTTGACCAACAGCTGGAGCAGGAGTGTATGGGGAGTCTGGGTTTTATGGCTCTGTGTCTTTTCAGCATTGGGAAACTTGCATACACCTACTGTTCAGGATTAGAGCACAGCTTGTTTCAGGTGTCTGCAATGGTGCTTTGACTTGATGCTTGTTTCAAGTGTCAGCAGTGGTGACTTGAAGTACTGGTGTGTGAACTCTTCAGATGTGTCATGATGAGGTGGAGTGGTTTGACTATGTATGTGTGTTTTCTCATGGGTTTTGCCATGTTTGTACAAGGTGGTTTGGCTTGTGTGTCCTGGTGTTGCTGTTGGACTGTTTTGTGTTTTGAAGAGAATGCCTTGGAATTTGTGGACAGCTGGTTAGGGAATCCTCTGCTGGTACATAAGGCTATGTGTATCAGAGGAAGCATGAACACAGTGGCTAGCGCTATTGGAGGTGCTTGGAGTACCATACTGCCAAGTGTTTTGGTAGACTTCACACAGTGAATAATGAGGTTGTGGCAATTATGGAGACTTGCAATCATGTGACTCACCACAGAGACATATGTGCGATGGGACGGAGTGATGTCAAAACAGCAAGTGCTGAGTACTTCAGAGTCCTCACAGCAGGTAGTGGTAGCTCGTTGTAATGCCTTGCCACCCATCATTGGTGGAAAGTTGTTTTCCATGGAATATTTGAAATGGAGCATGCAGGGGTTAGGCAGCTACTTGTCCACCACCACAGCCTGCTTCTTTGGCAGACTTGGTCATCCCTGAAGAGTATCGGATTATAGGGGAGGTGAGGACTTCTTCTGTTTAACTCCTGTGCAGGAGGGGAGAGGTTTCTAATATTTGGTACCGTACTAGTTTGAGCTACATGGAGTGGTGTACAGACTGGTATGTTGATGGTACTTTTTTTTTTGCCATTAAATTTTATTAGATTTTCCTACAGAGGCATACACCAATAACTTCAATACTAACAAACAATGATAGATACACACATATTTGTACATAAAATAAGATAAGATCTGCAGCAAAACCCCATAACCCTTCCCCATCCCCATCCCCCTACCATCCCCCTAACCCTACCAGCACAAGTCCATTCACATAACATGCCATCTTGCACTAGCCATTTTATACCTTATTATGAGGATTAAATAGCCTGAAAGGGCCCCAGATCCTCTCATACTTAGGCAGCTTATTCTGAAGGATAGCTATCATTCTCTCAACCCTCAAACTGGCTAATAGTTCTTCCAACCATTCAGTATAGCTGAGCACAACAGAATCCTTCCAGTGTCTAAGGACAATTTTCTTAAGCGTAGCAGCAATTAAGACTATGTGATACCTCCTATTTTGACAGGAATATGAGAGCCATCACCCAGCAAACATATTTCAGGAGTAAAGAGGTCCCCTAGTACCAGTAATGGGTTCAATCTTTTTAATTTCTGCCCACAACGGTGTTACTTTAGGACAACTCCAGAAAATATATTAAATCCTCAACCCCAGCTTGGCACCTGTAACATTCAGAGTTATGAACAATTTTCAGCCTGGCCAGCTTTTGTGGAGAATAGTAAATATTGTGAAGAATTTTGAACTGCATCAACCTTAAACGGTCCTGCAAAGAAACTTATGACAGTTTGCCCATAACACTTTCCAGTTGAAAGCAGAATCATGAAAAACTGAGGACCAATATGAGTTTTGAACCGGATTTAAGGAATACGCCATTCAAATAACACTGCATATATTTTAGAGACTGCATGGGCACACCCGTCACCAGGCCTAACCTGTCATAGAAACTCAATCTAGGGCTCCCAATTACCCCCGTTGCCTAACTTTGCAACTATGAGATGCCTAATCTGATATACCTTAAAGATAGCCGTAACGGCATCTCGAACTTATTCAGAATCTCACCAGAGGTGAGTAACTCCTGTCAGATTTGAGTAGAAGTCTTTCAGACAACATGCACCTGGTAGAGATAGCTAAGCTGGGCTAAGGACTTTGCTACCTATTACAAACGTGGATTACCCCAGATTGGTTGACCCAATCACTCAGGTGATCATACTTCAGAAAGCAACAGAGTTGGGCATGGGCCCTCACAGAGATCCCAACTGGGGAACCACGCAACTGGGGGTAACATTTTCGGGTAATATGAAGGAGGGCCTCAGGTCTCAAATCGTGTTCGGATCAGGGCCAGTTCAATCTGCAACCAAAGAGGTATATAAGAGTGGTTCACGAACCTTCTGCGCCTTTCTTCAACCACCTCAGATACTTACTGGTGTGAGCTGCCCAAAATACAGGGCAAAGTGCGGTAGCTTAACCTCCCAGCACTTTGGGAGCTGCTAACTTTGATAGGCCATACGGACTTTTATAACCCCAAACGAAATTAGCAATCATGTTATGTAGCTTCTCAAACCAAGTAAGTGGTATCCAAACATTCAACATGCTAATAGGGTAAAACAATCTTGGGAAAATGTTCATTTTAACTAAATTAACCCTCCCCATAAAGAAAGTGGTAGCCTCGCCCATCTTTCTAAATCTAACTCAATGGTGTGTTTCAAAGACTCTAAGTTTACTTGAAATATTTTAGTCCTGCTCCTTGATAAACACAAGCCAAGATATTTTATATAATCTGACTTCCAGGACAAACCCAGCTCTACGATATCCTGCTTAAGAACATTTTGTTAAGGGAAATACAACTGACTTATCTAGATTTAACCTGCACTGGCCAAGCTACCAAATATCCAAATAACATCCAGCAGGGCGGGATGGACACCCCTGAGTAGAAACACAAATCAAAAAGATCATCTGCATATGCCGTTATTTTCACGGTGTCATCCAGAATTTTGATACCGCAATTTCCTGCTTACTTACAATTGTCCTAATAAGGGGCTCTAAGTATAGGTTAAAACCGAGAGGGACAGAGGACATCCTTGTCTGGTACCAACGTGGCTTAAAGGGGTCCGATGTAGCACCATTACAACTAACCTCGCCGTAGGGTTCAAATAAAGAGAGCCTATCCATTTTAGAAAAGATCAGGAAACCCAAATTTCCCATTGTGGTTAGAAGAAAGCCCCAGTGGACCTTATCAAAGCCTTTTCGGCGCCTAAAGACAACAGGGCCATAGCGGTACAACTATCTTCAGACACCGAGAAGGCATGAGCCAAGGTTCTCAGATGATCAGCCGAGACCTATTCTCATAAAACCAACTTGCTCCGATCCAATAAGCCCGGGTAGCACCGACCTATACGATCGGCTAACATTTGGCCAAAATCTTAATATCATAATTAAGCAGGGATATGGGTATGTAAATGGATGGCTGTTCCGAGGCTTATCCTGTTTGGGATCAGCACAATAAGCGCTCAAATAGGGACTGATCCTGTGCCTGATGACATAGAATGTGTTTAAACAGGCCTAGAAGCAAAGGGGACAATAATTTAGAAAATTTTTGTAAAAATTAGCTGAAAGCCCATCTGCCCTGGCGTTTTATCCAATGGGAGGGTCTGAATAACCGATTCAATTTCTCCTTGTGTAATATCAGTCACTAATTGTGCCCCTGCAATTCAGACAATACAGGAGATCCAGCCCTTCTAAGAAAGCGAGAATATCCTTCTCAGTAGGGGACTCAACCATCCTGCTATACAGAGATTCAAAGTAGTATCTGAATTCCTGCGCTATCTCTCCAGGAGCTGTTTTAATTTGACCATCTGCCTTAGATTGAATCCCTGGGATTACCCGGATGATTCCAGTTGCTTGAGTCTCCTGGCAAGAAGCTTACCCGCCTTTTCACCCTGATCCATATAACTGGCCTTAGTCTTAATTAATGCCAATTCTGCCTGTTCCCAAGTATCTTTAAATAGAGATTCCAAACCTGACCAGCTCTAGCTTTCCTCTTCCAAGACTGCGGGTCAAGGTAACTTCTCTGCCTCTTATTTGGTTCAGCAACTCGGATAGAATTTGTACTCTCCTTCTTCCTTTTGGATGCCAAACCTATTAATATTCCTCTTATAAAGGCTTTAAAAGCACCCAAACATTGTCAGGGCTGATGTTATCTCCTAAATTATTTGCTATAAATTCTTTATATGTATGGAGATAACCTCTACTACATTGGGGCTACGAGCATTTGATTATTAATCTTCCACCTACTGCCCCTCTTAGGCAGAGCGGAAAAGGAGATTGACCCCACTACTACAGCATGGTCCGGACGGAGGCCCAGGTACAATTTCAGACTCCAGCACACCAGGAAGAAGGGTACGAGAAAGTAACAGGTAATCTGTTCGGATGCTGAACCGTGATCTGGGAGGTAAACGGTACCTCTAGCTCTAGGGTGAATGACTCTCACACATCCACTAACCCCGCCTGGTCCAGCAACTCAGCTGGAGCCCTCTGAGCTGGAGGAAAACCACAGATTTCTCCTGGTTTTATCCATCAGGGTCTAAGACCAGGTTCAGATCCCCCTAAAATCATGGGAATCTGTAAACGGAGTCAGAGTTTCCAGGAGTTTAACAAAAAAAACTGGGAATCCGAAGTTAGCTATAAATGGATCCCAGAAGAACTTCCATATTTTGTAAGCTACCTCTCACTAGCACATACCTGCCCTCACCATCCTGTATGATCTGGAAGCGGA
Organism: Neoceratodus forsteri; assembly: GCA_016271365.2. NCBI lineage: Eukaryota > Metazoa > Chordata > Ceratodontiformes > Ceratodontidae > Neoceratodus > Neoceratodus forsteri. The sequence continues at coordinate 136,011,700 of CM028138.1, read as the reverse complement.
TAAAGGGAACAGACTCATGCAGAAGCAGCATAACACCTCTGCTTTGTGTACTACCTTGCGACGCAAACACTGACCCCATCTGCAGGCGCCATAGAATTGCATTCGATTGAAGCAAATGTGTTTCTTGCAGACAAACGATGTCAGCCCTAACACCTCCAAGTGTTTTAAAATTCTATATTGCTTACTTTTCTGACGTGCTCCTTTATGTTCCAGGATACAACCTTAAACAACCCACTCACTGCCATTTACTGGGTTTTCTAATTCAGACCATGGCATGCTCCTACTAAATTAGCATTCCTTAGCATCAGAATTAAGGACTTGTGCACCCCCCACTAGATCCCCCGCAACTCCCATAAACACTATAAATTCTAACTAACGCTAGCCCCCCATAACCTCCCCACCCCCCACCCATGTTTACAGGGCCCTTGATGACAGCTTGCATCACTGTATCGCCCTCCTCCCTGCCACCTCCCAGCCCCTAATATAAATATAAAAAGTACCCAACATTAACTTCTCCTGGCAGGATAAACCTCTTCTGTAACCCCTATCCACCTCAGAGTCCCCAATTCCCAGTAATAAATACTTATTAATATTACCCCAAAATAATGAAAGAGGAATGAATGACTGACCCTGACATCCTTTCACCAAAATAAATTCGCACCAAATCGTGCTTCAAGACTGTCCCGATACCCATTACCCAAATAACAATGTGAAACACTAAGATCTAGGAGACGCTGTTATTAGCTGCAGTACCTACCCTTTATAATCACCATAACATTGAGCAACACTAATAAAGAACTCTAATGAGAGAAAGGAAGAAAAGGGGGGAAGGGGGAGAACAACCCATCCCCCCACCAACCCACCCATCAGTCCCCCAGCCAGCATCAATCATGTGCCCCACCCGAGGCCACATTCCATAAAAGTCCACCAAAAGTCATGGTGCCAGCTGGTATTATTATCTGTCCTCTGGCATGTTAACCGCCCGGCTTCTCTTTCACCAATGTTCAATATATTCGTCCCAGACCCACAGTACAAACTCCTTGATGACCATCCATGCTCCAATTGCAGAAGCCTATTCCAAATCTCTGCACCATGGGATACACTGGGCTGGGGAGACAAAAAAAAGGAGAAAAGGAGGGGGCAGACAAGCCCTGCATACCCCCCCCATTCCTCAAGTTGACCTCTGTCACCAGGGAAGAGCTCCAGTACCGTAGGGGAACACATGCATACATCCTTACATCAAGGTCTATGCCATATGAGGTCCTCATCTATACATGGGAGGGGAGGACCCTGAGAAATTAAATCCATCTCATAGCAGTCTCCCATAAAACGCCAGCCACCGAATCCTGTAGTTCTCCAATACTGCCAGATTCAGTCCCACACTAATCTTAGATGACCCCTCATCTTATCCCAGGAGTGCAAACTTCCCATAGGGTAAAATCTCACTTACTGCCAAAAGGAAGGTAATGCCAGCTGGAGTGACGTTAGGCTTTCTCCGGATCATCGAACTTTCTCCACGATTCCAAAATATAGACATGCAGCACTGCAGGATACACCATCCTGAATTTAATACCTGCTGCCATAATTTTAGATACCAGGGATGAAAGGCAGCTCTCCTCTGACGCACTGTAGCGGTAGATCTTGGTAATCCTTATATCACACCTCCCCATTTCAGGGCTTTAGCTTCCTTAACCTTTTGCATAAAGCTTTGTTTCTCTTGAAAATTCAGAAATCAGCATGAAAACACGCGGGGTGCTCCTTGCTGTGGCATAGGGCGGAGAGCCCTGTGTGCCTTTTCTATCAAGTAGGAATGCCCAAGGGTGAAGGCCCCTGCGATCTCTCCACAAACTTCTGAAAAACTTAATTGGATCATTGCCTCTTCCTTTTGGGCAGGCCGATCACCACCACATCGCTTTCTCCTACTTCTGCCCTCCAAATCCTCCAACTTGGCTTCCATACTGGCTAAGCGTTCTCATTTTAACTAACTCAGGGTCAATCTTCTCCACACAATTTTCCACAGATTTAACCTGCGCTTCATTATCAGACACCTTTCTACTAAGGTCCTCCAACGTGGTCAGTATTGCTTTTAATCTCAGTGGCCATTTCCGCCATCTCAGCCTTAAAAGGCCTAAATTCCTCAAGAAATGTCACCAGTGTCAGTGGATCCTCCCTCACTGCCCGGGCGATTGTGTTGGGCAGACTGTGCTTGCGAGGGCCGCGCTTCTTCGGGCCTTTTCAGGGCTCGCCGGAGGGGTGTGCTTAGCCGCTGCTTTTGGCATCTCCTCTTCCATCTAAGTACAGGTCCCTTTTCCTGGTACTTGATGGTCAGCAGATAACACCCTTGACTACTTAAAACGAGCACTAATAAACCCAGGAGAAATGTAAATGGACCGGTTCGTGCAGAGCGGCAGAGAACGCAGCTAGCAAGATCCCTGCATCACGTGACTCCCGCCATGTTGATGGTACTTTTGATGTTTCCCACTGCTGTTTAACCAGCTTCATATTATAAATGGGTGGAGTTCTCGCCAGTGATACCCACTGCATTTGTAGTCATGTTGAGCAGGAGTGCTTCCATGTTTTTGTTGTTTCAGACGCCTGGGACTTCAACCCACACTTATGAAGAAAAGAAGAAGAATCAGAATTTATATAGCACTTTTCATGCACAGTGTATCCCAAAGCACTTACAAGCAATGCTAGACTGGTAGTGAAGTGACTGAATGTGTGGTGGCGGCCATATCTCTCATCATCACCCTACACAGCCTGGATAATTGCATGAACTGGTTTATGGGAAGGGAAATGTTGGTCAGACACCAGGAACGCTCCCTACTCTTCGAAGAATGCCCTGGGTTCTTTTACTTCCACCTGGACACCCACCAGGACAACACCAGGATGAGCAGAAGGGACCTGGTTTTAACATCTCATCTGAAGGACAGCACACCCCAGCAGTACAGCACCCCCAATACTGCACTTGGATGCCAGTGATTTTAGGTGCAAATCCAATCCCGTGTGGGATGAGAACCCACAACTTTCTGGCCCAGAGGCGGATGTGCTACCAATTGAACCATGCTGACACCCTTATGACCATGGTCTATCATGGTGGACTTTGAGGTTACTGCATACAAAGCCTTTGCTTCAGTGTTTCCCAAGGCTGAACTACATATTGTTTCTTCCACCTGTGCCAAGCCATCTGGAGGAAAGTATAACAACTACCAGCTGTTCAGCAGCTGTACATGGAGTCGGAAGAGTTTGCATTAAATATGAGACTGTTTCCTGCTTTAGCTTTTGTTCCAGCTGCAGAGGTAGTTTCAGTGCTTGAAGACCTGAGAAATTGGGATTTCTTTGTTCAGAATGATGAGTTATTGTGTCCATTGATGGACTACTTTGAGGACACATGGGTGGGTCACCATATTCGCAGTGGGTAAGATGGAGACCAGTGTTTACCTCTGAATGTTTTGAACTGTTTTGTGCCAACAAGGTGTGGGCTCCATGTACCATTAATGCTGTGGAGGGAGGAATAGTGCTTTTAACTCGTTGTTTGGGCTTGACATCCTACTGTATAGAAATTTATTGAGGCATTGACAAAAGAACAGAAAAGAATGAAATAAAGATTGAGCAGTTTGTGTCAGAGAGACATGCTTCTGTGATTAGGAAGCAATATAAAACTGTAGTCAGCACTTAATGGATATTGTGGAAAATTACAATAGCAGAAGTCTAGGAGATTACCTGCAAAGAATAGCAGCTAATTTTCAGTTGCAAGTCTGAGTTTCAGTTACTAAAACAAGAGGTTTGGGTGTGGGAACTGTGTTTTTCTTTGTTAATTTACATTGATTTCTTCATGAGCTTTGAACCATGTCCTGTGAATTAACTGTGTACTGTATTCTGACATATTTAGCACAATAAAGTGTTGTTCACCCTGTAATAGCTGAACCTGTGTGTCCTGTCATTTGCCTTACATTTACGCATACTCCAGTGCAGGTGCATCTTGAAGTTGCTTATACACAAGGCCACTGGTTTTCGTGCTTGAAAAGCAAATTCAGTTTTGACCATCCTGATTCTGGGATTTTACCGTGTTTGGGAATCCAGTTTCCGGATTTTTCCGTAATACAAAACTTTATATTATTCACTCATTTTAAGTAATAAATTTGTCTATCAGTGTTTTATCATCATGGTTTTATGCAGATTTAAGTCACATCAGCAGAAAACAAGAACATTTAATCTCATATTCCTGTTATATTAGCTATCCAAGTTTTGCATCTACCAACTATCAAGGCTAATAATGAGTTGACCGTGGAACTCCATTTGCCAAACTGGCATATATTCCCCAGATCAATGCAGCCGTGAAAATAAATGGTCTCATGTAACAGTAAAATTTTTCTCACAGGGAGGAACCAATTCTGAAGACTGTTCAATACTAAATAGACACCAAAAGCTAGTCTTTGTTTTAATGTTGACAATGTGTTCTGGACATGTATAATAAAACTTCTCAAAGCTAAAATGCAATTCATATGTTTTTTTAAAAGATTTTCAAAGATAAACACGGCAAAAACACAATTCAAGTATTGACTACTGAACATGGGTCGACAAATACGCTACCCAGACAAATACGCTACCCAGACAACATGAATAAAGCATACTATAGGAAGGACAGTAGAATCTAACCCATAGCTACATATAATGCAGAGATACTACATATTGCACATCGACACTTATTGCACAGTGGAGCACCATTTTCTTCCTATAATACTGCACCAGAACACAGCTTCGTCATTGCATAGTGAAGCACCACTTTGTTTTCACAACATTGTACTAGAACTGCATGTCTGCAACTTTATTGCACAGAGAAGCACCATTTTCTGCAATAGACTGTGCATCAGAACTGCAATTACACAAATGAGGGTGGGAGATTCTCGGTCTACTTATTGAATAGCAGCATTGAAAATAATTTTAAATTGTCCACAGTCAGGCTTCTCCGTTGGTCAGTCAGGATTTGTCCATGTGCAGAAAATGACCACTCCACTTCTGCACTAGAAACAGGGACCCAGATGGCCTGAAAAGCTGCCTTTGCTAGAGTTGGTACCTGTGAGAACATAGAGATCCAGTACAGGTGAAGATCAAATGATTCGATCTCTGGTAGTTCCCGCACATCCTGCCGCACGTAGATCTCCCAGTCCCTTATCAGTGCATTCTTATTGTGTAATGTGAACATTGGGATATAGGGCAAGTACAGCTGGAAGTCCTTATTGAGTTTGGGAAGGTTGAGTGGGTTTAGAATTTGACAGGCCATGAGAAACTGTACAGATGGGTTTGACTGCAGATGTTTCATCAGTTTCTCCAAACTGACCTTGAAAGCATTTTTGAACAGTTTGATGTTCTCTCTCTTACTTTATTCCTCAGTTTAGAGAGGTAAAGCTCTGCTTTCTCACCAAAGCCATCATTTTTAGTTGTGCCACCTCAAAGCGTGTCTTGATTGACATTAGCATGTCATACGTGGATGTCGCAAGAGGTTTCTCCTTTGACTGCAAAAGTTCTATCGCTGCAATAATGTCACCTGAATTATCTGTAATGAATGCCAGTTGTGCTTGTAGCTCATCGCACATTCATCCAGTAATGCCCGAGATTGTTTATTGAGGTGGCTTCACTTGAATCCACCCTGAAAAAGTCCCTCAGGTATTACAGGTGTGTTGAATGGTATGCCACCGCTGCAAACCATGTGTTCCATCTAGTTAAAACAGGAACCGTGGCAAAGCAATCATTTCCTGGAGCTTCCAGATCCTCCAAAACGTGATGAATTCTCGCTTATGCTTTGGTGACTGCTGAAAGGCATATTTTACCAATGAAACCAGTTCATTAACTTTTTGAAATGGTGTAGCCATGTATCCCCAACAAGGGACAAGACATGTGCCCAGCAACACACATGCACAACATGGTCCCTAAAAACCAATGTAGTGCATCATTAAAACATTTAATCATATAACTAGCACTGTCGCTGACAAAGGAAACTACATTCATAAAGTCAATGTTACAACTCTGGAGAGTCTTCAAGACAGCTTGAGCCACTGTGGAATGGTTGACAGAGCCTAGTTCTATGCTGTTTCCAAGATATGTCTTGCTCTTCCAACACAAAAGACAACACTAAGAATGCAGCGTGACTGTGCATCTGTGCTCTCATCAAATATCACAGACAATGATTTCAGTCACAGCTGCTTTAAGGTCTTCATCAATTTGTTCTCTTACCTTGGGTAGATAGAGCTGCCTCAGGGTGTCTGCTTTTGGCACCACTCCACTCCCTTCACATACTTGCACATCCATTCCCTCAGCTGTGGATGGTCCAGTCTCAACTGGATATTTGCAGCCCCCATGCCTTAACTGTGTCCATGACCATCTCATTTCTTACTATGGATGATTCTGTTGCAGATATGAAACTGCTGGTCAGGGTCACCTGCCTTGCTGGTCTCTCCTTCGCTAGCAGCTTGTTCCTTATTCCTAGCATGTTTCTTGCTGAGCAGATGATCTTTGACTGTGTCTTTTCTGGTATGATCCAGGACATGGTTGCAGTATGGACAGAAAAGTTTTCCTCCATCCTCATAGAGGCCTTCAGCTTTAAACTGAAGAGCTCGCTCCCTAGCCGAGGTGTAGCAGAGCTTGGCTTTCTTATTCATTGGTGTAGCAGACATCATGCAGGAAGTATGAATACTGAAATCACAACCAAAAAATTATTAGTAGTGTGTTCCACTAATCTGCTTGATAAGATAAAAATTCAACAAAATGGGAGTCTCAGATCCCTGGATAGGGCAGTCCATGACTTTTATCTTCTGGCTATTAAGGCAGCAGCCACCGATAAAGCACCCATCCTCAAGGTACGATGGCAGCAGTAGCCTACGACTCCCATCCTCCAGATACGATGACAGCAGCAGCCTTACGACTGCCATCCTCCGGTGTGAAGGCAGCAGCAATCTACGACTCCCATCCTCCGGGTGTGAAGGCAGCAGCAGCAGTCTACGACTCCCATCATCCAGATATGACAGCAGCAGCATTCTACAACTCCCATCCTCCAGGTACAATGGCAGCAGCAGCCTACGACTCTATCCTCCTGGGATGGCAGTAGTAGCCAGTGACCACCATTCACTAGGTGAGATGGCAGCAACCGCCTACAACTCCCATCCTCCAGGTACAACAGCAGTAGCATTCTACAACTCCCATCCTCCGGTGTGAAGACAGCAGCAGCAATCTATGACTCCATCCTCCGGGTGTGAAGGTAGCAGCAGCAGCACCCACGACTCCCATCCTCCGGGTGTGAAGGCAGCAGCAGCAGCACCCACGACTCCCATCCTCCGGTGTGAAGGCAGCAGCAGCACCCATACTCCCATCCTCCGGGTGTGAAGGCAGCAGCAGCAGCAATCCCACGACTCCCATCCTCCGGTGTGAAGGCAGCAGCAGCAGCAATCTATGACTCCCATCCTCCGGGTGTGAAGGCAACAGCAGCAATCTATGACTCCCATCCTCCGGGTGTGAAGGCAGCAGCAGCAGCAATCTCGACTCCCATCCTCCAGGTGTGAAGACAGCAGCAGCAATCTATGACTCCCATCCTCCGGGTGTGAAGGCAGCAGCAGCAGCAACCACGACTCCCATCCTCCGGGTGTGAAGGCAGCAGCAGCAACCACGACTCCCATCCTCCGGTGTGAAGGCAGCAGCAGCAGCAATCTATGACTCCCATCCTCCGTGTGTGAAGGCAGCAGCAGCAGCAATCTACTCCCATCCTCCGGGTGTGAAGGCAGTAGCAGCAGCAATCTATGACTCCCACCTCCAGGTATGATGGCAGCAGCAGCCTACAACTCCATTCTCCTGGGATGGCAGTAGTAGCCAGTGACCACCATTCACTAGGTGAGATGGCAGCAACCGCTCACAACTCCCATCCTCCAGGTACAACAGCAGTAGCATTCTACGACTCCCATCCTCCGGGTGTGAAGGCAGCAGCAGCAATCTATGACTCCCATCCTCCAGGTACGATGGCAGCAGCAGCCTACGACTTCCATTCTCCTGGGATGGCAGTAGTGGCCAGTGACCACCATTCACTAGGCGAGATGGCAAGAACTGTCTAAAACTCCCATCCTCCAGGTACAACAGCAGTAGCATTCTACGACTCCCATCCTCCAGGTACGATGGCAGCAGCAGCCTACGACTCCCATTCTCAAGGCACGATGGCAGCAGCAGCCTATGGCTCCCATCCTCCTGGTGTGATGGCAGTGGGGAGCAGCCTATAGCCACCATTCTCCAGGCGCAGTGTAGAAAATCATGTAAAGTGCAGAACTTTCAACATGCTGCACTTTATATGATTTTCTGCAATCTGAAAATGGGTTCGTGCTCAGATTACCTGGTCCTCTCAAACGAGACACTGTGGGCAGGTATAGCAAGGCATTGTTGCAGTGAGAAGTGGGGGTATTTCCATATATGTCCCTGGCGGGATGGCTTGTGCCTGCATAAAGTGGTATGGAAAAAACACTGCACCTACTGTAGGTTCATCTCAGAGTGTGGCAGGCAGGTGTGGAGTGCAAGGTTACTGTGGGGATCCAGGGGCTTTCCATCCCTCCCGAAAAAGGGAACACTGTCTCCACACCTGCCTGCTATGCTTCTGAGGTCAACCTAGGTGCACTTTGCTGTGGCAGGTGCAAGTTTTTTCGCTGGTGAGGGCTGGGACCCCCACCCAATCCCCAGGGCAACTCTGTCTTGCCATGTCAGTCTACTACGCTCCTTTTGAGAGATATCCTACAAGAGATATCCCTCAAGATCTAGAAAACATTTTGTCCTCATACTTGCTCTGAGGGACACAGCAACCAACACAGCCCCTTCAGATATGCTCAGATCCAGCACTGCCAACTCTGACCCCAACTCGACCACCACAGACACGGACCCTTTTTTTTTTATTAAACACATCGACTTCTTGCACTTGAGGGCTTTGTATGTATGCCCACATAACAGAGCTGTACACCCTTTTCATAACTTGGGAAATGTCACCACTTATTTGGTTTAAACTTCACAGAAGCATAGAAAACAGTACAATATTTTAGAAACCCTCCAGAGCAAAGCATATAAACTGAGCCACAAACAGGATATACCTGCACCTCTCTGAGGCACCTCACCCCCACAAAATAAAGGAAGAGCACACTGGATCTAGGGTGCCTCGCAGGCTCTGCTCCCAGTTAGCCACAGCACTGGCCCATCGAATACGGTCCCCAGTGGGGCTGGGGAACCCCAACTGGCCCCACCAGTGGGGCGAGCCCTGGGAGTTTGGGTCAGTGCTGGATGATGGACAGAGTTTGTTTAACCCCAACACCCCTCACTAAACTTGCTCTGGGCACACAGAAACCAACACTGCCCCACCAAGCGTGCCCATGTTAGCATGCTGCATCATTCCGCCACCTCACGCCACCAGCTCTGAGGCACACAGCAGGCAGACAAGGGCACTAAACCACTGTCCACCCTGTTCTGGGGTACACAGACCCTCTGATATTACAGATGCACCAACTCCAACCATGCCCACATTAGCATATATATGCCATTCCCCTACTGTAGTGCACATAGCAAGCTAGGGATTCTCCCTCTCACAAACACATATGCTCTGGGGCACACAGTAGCTGCTTGGGAATCTTAAGACCCTCACCCCCAAAAGGTTAATATGCCCAAGTACCCGAAAAGGGTGTACAGCTCCCTGGTGCACTGCACTGAGGTACTTTTACAATAGTTGTATACCCTTTCTTGCATGGCACTTGATTTCTTCTGTTAAAAGCCCTCACTTCTACACTGGAACACTCTCACTCTAGCAATATGCAAAATGGACAGTGACCCACTCTCAGCACCCAGTAAAGCACATTATTATATAGGAAGTTCAGAATGGACTGGAATTGATGACACCCACACATAGGTATCTGTAGGAGCTGTTGTATTACTTAAGAACAGGGAAGGGCTAGCCTTTACATTTCTGAGATCAAGTACCTCAGTGGAATCAACAAAGTCCAAGAGGGTAGCATCGTTCAGAAAAAGGAATGTGCAAGAACAAGGGTACACAATTTGTAGATAGAAGGGGACAGCTCAGGGCAATGTGAGGAAGTATTTTTTCACAGAGAGGGTGGTGGACACATGGAACAGACATTCTGAGGAGGTTGTGGGGTCTAAACTGTGGGAATTCAAGAATGCATGGGACAGACATAAGGCAAATCTTGTAGGGGAGTAGGAAGAAATAAGCCGTTGGTTAACTAGTAGGTGAAACAGGAACATCCCCAAGGAGCACATCAAATAAAAATAACTAAGTTCCCTGAAGAAGTCCTTATTATAGGGTGGAATGTTGGGATGCCTTGCATTAAAATCCAGGCAAAGGTGCCGGAACCTGTGGGGCGGAAGGGCAGTAGCTCCTCCACTTTTTATTTCTGTATGGCAAAACTAGTAGAAAAGTGCCCTTTGTTCCCTTATAAGTGCCCTTTTGATTCTCAGCCCCTCAGCTTTTACCATCTTCCGCACCTACGTACTACCTACCGTACTGCCCAACTGACTGTCTTGCCACTTCATGTACATCTGAAGCTCATACAACTCTGCTCCAGCTGGTTCCTCTCTCTCTTTACCAACTGGAGATAAATAAGCATGCAAACAGCTCAACTGCTCACAGTGTCTATATATTATTTCCTTCTCTGATATAATTAATTAGAGCAAAAATGTTAGCAACCTCCTTTCTGCATAAACAGTCATTAAAACCCTCTTTCAAATAAGAACAACCATATTAATAGCAAAGTCAGTCTTGGATTCCTTGATGGAACTCACAGAAAATACAGGGTGATTTATTGTTGAAACCAGTCTTTCCTTCAAATATCTTTTTAGGTTTCAGAATGAAACAATGTACTGTAGTTTATAAGGTCAAATGTCACTCATATTTCCCAATGTATACCTGAAGAGCCCACAAGTTAAACTTTTGATCTGATCTATATGCATAGCATACAGTTCATCCTACTCCTATTTATGACAGACTCAGTCAACAGGAAAGCAAAAATACATACATTAAATATGACCACCTTTTTCTTAAACAGTAGTAGTAAGCCAGCAGAAGAGGTAAGTGTGGTCTAACAGCTCGAGCAAAATCCCAGCTTAGCCATTTTCCACTGTGTGACCCTAGGCTTGATTCCTACCCAGCTATAAAGTACAGTAGGAAAAGTGACCCAGTTCCAAATAAGATGCAGTATTTAAGGTCTCCCTGTGGATGCATTCAAATAACCAAATAAAAGTCCAATAAAAGTATGTGGAATCGCCACTGCATTGGAGAGTATGTAAAGCAACCCCTCCCCACCCCGAGCAGTCAGGTTCAGGGCCAGGCACAATCTCAGCCAGTCTGCTCAGGGAAAAAATGAGATGAAAAACATCTCTTTAAAGGCCCCCGAATTAGTCGCAAAGAACATCTGGGCAAAATATATTAAGGGCACTCTTCACAAAGAGCAAAGGACATTCCTGGTGTCCTGGCCAACAAAATATATTTAAGTACCTGAAGGTTTGTGTCTGGTGTAATTCAGGAATGGTCGTTTTGAGCCGGGCATCCTTCAGAGGCTGGCTGGGGTGGTTGTTGTGGCGAGTGGCAGCGATCCAAAAAGCAGCTAGAGTAGCGAGGTAGCGAGGTTCTCAGGCAACCGCGTGGTTTTCAGCGTTCTTCTCCGACACTCCGACTGAAGCGTGTTCTCTCCTCCTTCTTCCGTTTTTCTGCACATGGGAAGAAGCTGCTCTAAGTGTCTGCTTTTAGAGGACAAACTCAAAGCTCACACTAGCAGCGCGAGTTCCGTGAGTCACTGGGCGGAAATTTAAAACCGCAGCCATGGGAATTCGTGATTCCGCCTCGATCGCGAATTACGGTAAAACAGTGGCCTTGCTTATACAGTGTTAATATTTGGGGGCAGGTGCTTTTGCTGTGTTTTCTCATATTGCTTGTTAATGTACACTGTACAGCTGCATTGTTATAATTGCCATGCGATGTCCTTGACTAGATTAGTATTTCCTTGCTCTCCATTTCCTGCCAGGATAAAGCCGGCGCCCTAAAGATGTTGGCGCTTGTTACCTGTGCACTGTCATGGGTAAACCATAACTTATTACTGTGCTTTTATTTGTTCCTGTTACACTGTGCTCTTTGCAAAGCATTATATCGCATCAAGATTGCTAAGCCCACCTCCTAGGTCGGTAGCGGTTTGTGTTTGTCTGTGTCTGTAGCTTAGTTTTTGGATTTACATGTTTTTCTGCTTGAGTACCTACACCATTCTTGCACACAACATCTGTGTAAGTCTCCTGGACTGGATTTCTGCAAAACATCACCACCAGGTGTCTGCATTTTCATTTTAAAATCAACTTTTGAAGCTATCCAAAGCAAAACATAAGTCAAGCAACTATGTCTGAAAAACTCAGTGACACTGGGTCCTGCTTTGAATCCACATTTTCGTCTGGCCTGCTCCTAAAAGACCTGTATGTGGGCTTTTCAACAACCTCTTTAAATAACAAAGGAAGCATACAGACAAAGGATTTCACATCCTGCATATGCGCAGGTACAGTTCATCACTTTCAGGAATTTTATCACATTCAGTGACTCTGGACCTCAACAGCTGATCATTTCTTTTGGCTTCTGACTTACTACCAGGTATCAACATTTTCAACTGAAGTCAATTTTTAATGTACTTCAACTGGGCCGTAAATGGTGGTTATTATAATGGTGGTAACCATATCTTTCACACGGCTCCGCTCCTTCCTGGATGCCTATAAAAAAACGAAGCAAGGAATAAGGCTCCAATGTATCTGATGCCCCAGAAATTAAATGGACTACATGTTTGCTCATCCAAATGCTAATTCTATGCTCAGGAAATGTCCATCCAAACCCGGCCCCATTGTATCTATACCTAATCACACAAATAGTAGAAATGGTACTATTTCCATAGCATCTTTAAACATTTGCAGCCTTCTCCTGAAAATGGACTCCCTACTTGCCTGGGTCACCTCCATAAGCGGATGTCTTGTCTGTAGTGGAAGACGTGGCTGTCCCTGTCTATTTCAGACTTGTCCATTACTCTTCAGGATATAGTATCTTCAGGATTGATAGACAGGCCAAAGAGGTGGGGGTTGTGTTATATATTTAAAGACACATTTATGGGCACACCCTCCTGGCAATATGCCTTGAACATCATGTGCAGGCCTTAGCCATCTAAATACTCCTAGGTGCGCATAACAAAGCACTGTCTGTGTTCTCAGTCTATGTTCCTCCTGAAAATCAGGATGATGGCCTGTGCAGCCTATTGGAATTCACTGGTGGAACCTTCTCACTACTGAGGCTATGCATTCGGGTGATTTTAACCAAAACTGTCTTGTGCCCTCACACAGCTCCACAAAGGTACCCTATCTACCCTCCACCTCTCACAACTTGCGACTGTCAATCAGACTCAACTATAGAACACGAACAAGTACTTTAATAGACTGGATTCCATCAAACTGCCCTGAACACATCACTAATGTAATAGTCCACTCTGACTCCCTCAGTGATCACTCCCTAGAATCATGCTCCTGGACAAATAAATTCTCCAAGCCCCTTCCACTAACTAAGAAACAGAGTGCTAAAATGTGGGCACCTTTGATCCCAAAAGTTACAACTGTGCTCCATTGATTGGTCTGACATTGACACCGTGGTGGATGTAAATCATGCCCTACATCTTTTATCTCACTCATCAATAAGGCCTGCGATAGGCATGCTCTGATGAATACTCAGAAAGTGTGAGGCATATCAAATTCCTTTATCATGGCATAACTTCTATCCAAGATGAAGCAATGTGATCTCCTGTGGTTGCAGGCTAAAACTTCTGGAATCCTGCTGATGTGCAAACCTATAAAACTGCTTGGAATTCCTGTGCCTGGGACATTAGGTTGGAAAAATGCAATCATAGAGAATTGCTTGCCAGGTCATGGGGAATAGTAGAAATTTCTGGTCCAAATTAAAAGATGTCTCTGAAAACTCCCAAATGTTGCCCTCTCGGTGATTGACACAGATGGTGTTTCAACTATGGACCCCTCACCATTGCAAATATCTTCAGTAACACTTTCATGGACCTTAGTGGTGTCCTCCCACCTGACTTCTTCAATCAATCCACACCTCCCCATGAGCAATTGACAGTTGGGGCCTCTCATGAACATGATGGGAACCAAACCCTATCCCACCCTTCTACTTTAAGAAAGCAACTGTCCCCTTTGTTAAAAGATGCATGCGTAAGGTCCTAGGTAAGTCTCGAATAGTGGCGATTCTCTTGACTTAAAATTTTATTGCTCTAACCCTGGATCAGGTTATAGCCCCTATCACAAGTATTTTCAACCTCTCCCTAAGGCTCTCTCTCACTCTCATTTGGAAGTCAGTGCAAGTTACCCCCATCCACAAATTGGGTGATCGGACCTCACATACCAACTATAGACCTATTTCCATCCTCCCACATTGTCCAAAGTGTTGAGAGGCTAGTTGCTGATCAACTGATTGAATACCTTGAAAATACTCTATTCAGTGCCCATAACAGCATGGTTTCAGGAAAGGGCTCAGTACCACAAATGCCCTTCTGGAATTCACTGGATACATATACCATGCTCTTGACCAAGGAAATCTTGTGGGTGCAGCCTTCATTGACCTAACAAAGGTGTTTGACATGGTCAGCTACTCTTTGCTTCTGCAACAATTAACCAACACTGGCATGTCAAAGAAGGGATGCTTTGGTTCAAAACTACCTGGATGATCGAACTCAGTGTGTAAAAATTTCCAGCATCTTGTCTGACCAAAGAAATGTCCACTCTGTTGTGCCACAAGATTCCATCCTTGGCTCTCTACTTTTAGTATTTTGTAAACAACCTTCCCCTCTATTGCCATCAATGCATATTGTTATACCGATGATGCTGTCATTTACTCAAGTCAACCTAACCCGCTGTACTTGAGGATCATTCTTCAAAGTGGCTTTGATAAAGTCGAAACCTGTTTCTCTAATCAAAAGCCTGTAATGAATTACAAAAACAAAAGTTATGTTGTTCAGCTCCACAAGAAACAAATTTAAAGCACATGCACTCAATATAAAAATTAACAAGGTGTGCCCTTGATGTAGTGGAACAATTCAAGTATTTAGGTTACACTGGACAAACACCTCTCCTTCTCACATCATATGGAAGCTGTAGCAAAGCGGTAAATATAAAATTGGTCTACTATATCGCCTCAAGCATAATCTGACCAGTGAAGCCTCAAACTGGCAATGTATAGCTCCATCCTCTTAGCCATTGATTATGGGCTCTAATCTATGGATCGGCTACTAACATCATGCTTCGCAGAATAACTGTTGCACTAAATAAAGCTTGCAGATTAATTGCAGGGTATGATCGCTTTAATCACACCTGTGATTTATACAAACAGACAGGTTACCTTCAACTGAAAAATCAGATTAAATATCAAACCTGCTTACTAGTCAAAAAGCACTCCTAGGACTAATGTCACCTGAGATGGCAGCATTGCTTACCCTCCTGACCCACTAAGATCACCAGATCAGCTGCCCACCAGTATCTCCTAGTTCCTAGATGCTGGACATCACAAAGCCAGCATTCCTTCACCTACAGAACTCCTCAATGGTTCAATTCGCTGGACTATGAAGACTTAACACTGCAAAAATTGGGTGCCTTCAAGATCAAGCTAAAACTGGGTGCCTTCAAGATCAAGCTAAAACTGGGTGCCTTCAAGATCAAGCTAAAACTGACCTCATGGCTAACAGTTCTTGTGACTGCTTCACTTGATATCTGCCCTTGCACCCTGGCATCTGCCTAGTACTTTTCAGTGACCTTGATGCCTCAGCCTGTCCTTGGTTCTCCTTATGCCCACTCTCCCTACCTCCCTTCCTTTTGATAGTAACACCTGCTTTTCCCTCTCTCTCTTCCATCTCACCCTTAAAGTATGTACACTTGTCTTTACATGGTCTGCACCTTCCTTACATCTCCCTCTTATACACTTCCCTATCTGCCTCCCCTCTAGCCTCCTCACCCACTATTTATTATGTACTTTTACTTGAGAATCCAACGCTGTTATCAATTCCAGTACCGCCTCTTATGTCATTTCTGCTACTGTTATCATTAACTAAATTGTATTTATCCTCTCATGCATTTATCAATGTATAATTTTAGTTATATGTATAATTTTAGTTAGACTGTTGCTTTTTGTCATTTAGTTTACATTAATATTCCTATGTCTGTATGTTACCCTCCCACAACTTTGTAAACGAGTGCCTACGCTCAAAGATGTTAATCCAAGATCAAAATAAATAAATATGATACACTGTTTGAAAGATTCTGTACAATATAAAACTGAATTGAAGCTGCTATATAAGCAATAAGACATGATGGGTTGTGCATTAGACACTTCTAAAGCATGGCCAGGGCGAAAAGACATGAGACACAGGCGCCCTGGCAGGGCATTAGAATTGTCTAATGCACATCCCTGGATTGTCTTATTACACTTATAAATGGGCACTGCATTTTACATGAATGTACAAATTAAAATATGGAGGTTTAAATTTAAAAGTAAAATCTTTCTCTTAATTTTTACATAAATAGTCTCTCAGCCTGCATGACATTGCTATAATTTTTAAGACATGGGACAGTTGTCCTACTGGGGCCTCCATAGCTCTAGTTTTATTGAGTCTATTGCAGTAGCCCTGCCCTCCCCACATCCATGCAAAACACACCAGAAAATAACTTGTCCATGTCCCTGCTATACTACAAAATGCAACTCTTGTGTCTGCGAAATTCCAGGGCACCAGTCTAATAGAGGAGGTTAAGCTGGATATCATCTGAAATGGGGAGCCTGAACCATTTCTACCATGGCTTCTGATGTTTCAGTTGCAGTTGGTTTATGCAGTAGGCATTGGAGGTGAGCACTCATTCAGTTGGGAGTTTCTTTATTACAGCTGCAGTTCAAAACAAGCATTTGTCAATGCTGAATGTTTGCTTGCTGGCATTGGCATTGGTAGTGTAGGAGTTACAGAGCTGCATAATAGGAATGGCAGTGAAGTATTGAACTGAAGCCAACCCACCAGCACCCTGCAGTAACTGACAGGCATTGGGGTATGCCTTTGAGTCGTCAGGCATAACAACCACACCATTTCACCACACCCTACCCTGCAGACACCAACAAGTGTCACAGTGTGCCTTGGGTCTTTGGCCCTTATCGCACCCATTCCATCAGGAAATATGGTGAGATGGGTGTGGTATAGGAGAATGGGGTGAACTTTGGGGCAAAGAGTCCAAGGCACACCTCAATGCCTCTCAGTGGCTGCAGGGTGTGGGTGGGGTGGAACAGTATGAGCATTGCAGGCAACAATCCCAAGTCACAGCCTTGATGCCTGTCATTCTCTAGAGGTGGGGGCGTTATGGTCGGAAACCTTAATGCCTCAGGCATTCGTTGTATTTTCACTCCAAATTTTCAACATGGTTTTTTGTGACCCCCACCTCATGAACAGTGGCAAAATCAGTTTGTTAGCGAAGCTGCTTTTGCATAGCGGCTACGGTATTTGTCACCACAGGTGCAAAACGCATTCTGAACAGGATGTAAAAATGACAGCTGTACTGTTCATGGGGAGGTGTAAATAATGGCATGTTGAAAATCAGCAGTGAAAAATTAAAAAACTGGTGAAGTCATGAGCTTGTGTAGAAACTGTGCAATGCACACCCGTAATGTAATTAGTTTGGGATTTTTACAGCAGATTGTCAACACAGGCATTTTGGAACCTCCGATCATGAACAGTGTCACTGTAATTTTCTTTATCTGTCCCGAACAATGATTTCCCACAGCGACTATGCATTTCTGTGCAGAAAATGTGAAACACATTTTGGCCATGTTGTGAAAAATGACAGCTGTACTTGTTCATAAGGAAGTGTTGAAAAATGCTAGTGCTGAAAATCTGGACTGAAAATATTGCAAATTCATGAACTTACGAGGGTGCGTGGAAACTGCGCAATGCTCACTGTAACACAGTCATTTTATGGACTTTGTCACCAAATTTTCAACACTGCCATTTTAAGACCTCTGCTCATGACCAGTGTCACTGTGATTTTCTTAATCTGTCCCAAACATTGCTTTTGCACACCGACTGCACCATTGTGTGCTACATGTGCGAAACACATTTTGAGTGAGATCTGAAAAAATGGCAGCTGTACTGCTCATAAGAAAGTGTGATAAAATGGCAATGTTGAAAATCTGGTGCAGATATTAAAAATTTGTAAACTTGAGAGCGCATGAGGAACTGTGCAATGTGCACTCCTAAAACAGTAATTTTTGGAATTTTTCACCAAATTTTCAACATAGCCATTTAAGACCTCTGCTCATGAACAGTGTCACTGTGATTTTCTTAATCTGTCCCAAACATTGATTGCTCACAGCGACGCGCCATTGTGCGCTACATGCACGGAAACACATTTTGGGCAAGATGGAAAATGACAGCTGTGTTACTCATAAGGAGGTGTGGTAAAATGGCAATGTTGAAAATCTGGAGTGCAAATATTAAAAATTCGAAACTTACGTGTGTGCGTAGGAACTGCGAATGCAGGCTTAAAAACAGTCATTTTAGAATTTTTCACCAAATTTGCAATATAGGCTTTTGAGAGCCCACCTTATGAACACTGGCACTGTCATTTTGTTAATTAGTCCCAAAAGGTGATTTTGTGGAGTGACGCAAAATCACCCTTGCCCAATTAATGCCATGACAGTGACAGAATTTCTGAGGAGGAGTCCCAAAACCTCATGTTGAAAATTTGGTGCCACAATTCCAAAAAATGCCTGAGATATGCAGCAAAGTTAAAAAAAAATATTTATTACATTATACAGCTTACCGGCATTTCCTCAGTTTATGGCTCGCTTGAAGAGTGCAGACGTGTTCCCAGTCCACCAAAGATCGTCACGCTGAGCTCTGGAGGTAAAGTGTGAGGGAGAGGAGGGTGTAGGGAGGCAGAGTGCTCAGAGGGTGGGCGCGGTGGGCAGGAGACCACCGAGGGAAAGTTTTTTTGTTTACTGGTTTTGTTTTATTTTAGGAAGGCAACACGGACGCTTGCCACGCTAGGGTTGGCTCCCAACATGGCAGCTGGAAGGCTGTTTGTGGGGGCCTGGAGTTGATGGGGATTGGGAAACCCTGTCGGACTTAACAATTTATGCCACGCTGGGGTGGGCTCCCAGCGTGGCACCTCTAAACTCTTTGGGGCTGTGGCGTGAAACCAACGGGGATTGGGCACCCCATCAGCAATACAGTGTGTGCATGGGGGGGTGCATGAGCAGGCAATATGCGTGCTTGCTTGTGTGTGTGGGGGGCGCTGCTCACTGAAGTGGAGCCTCCTTTCAACTGTATGGCACTGCATTCTGGATCATCGCACTATGTTTCTTGCACATGCGTGCAAGCAAACATAAAATGGAGTTTCAGGATGTGAAAGAGAATCAGTCAGCATTGGGAGAGAGGCAAGTGACCTGTACAGTTGGTTTGTGTATTCAGGCAAGAGCTTCTTTACCACGGCTGTAGTTAAAAAAGGAGGAGTTTCAGGGCAGTATTGGGAATGAGGAGTGACCCGTGCAGTGACCAGTACTTCACAGGTGTTTAAGGTGAGGAGGAGTGAGTGAGGAGTGAGTGAGTGAGTGAGTGAGGAGGAGTGAGTGAGTGAGCACTCATTTGGTTGGGAGCTACTGTGCCCATGTTTTAATTAGAAAAAGACAGAGGAGTTTAAGGGTGCAAAGAGCAACAGTCAGCATTAGGAGAGTGGCTGGTATATTACTAATGAGCACATGCTTTGGGAGGTTATTTTTTCTTTTTTTTTTCAAGTTGTATGCAGAACCAGCTTATGGAGTAGGATTGTGGGATGGGAATTACATAAACGAAACAAGCTCACTGACATCCAAATATTTGTTTAAAAAAATATGCTAGGTGCCAGCCCAGTTGCACAGAGGGCTGAGGCGCTGGATGTCTCAGCTCTGCACATCAGCAACCGGGTTTGGGAGTGAGCTTGGGTCACCAGAGGTCTGCACGGGGGAGAGTGAGCTGGATGGAGCAGCCAAAAGGCAGCTCTCCTGTCTGGGTGGTGAGATGGCAGCCTCTCAATGGCTGCCCCTGGTGGAGGCTGAGGGGTTGTGCAAGCAGGGTGCCAGGCGATAAGCCAATGGGGTGGGAGGAGGGGGCAGTTACTGGGCTGTGGCACATGCGTGCTTCCACATGCATGCGACCTTCTCCTGGGGCCCTTGGGAAAAAAATACAGGGAGAAAATGGAAAATCGGAACCGGCGGCAGGATGGCGACAACTCTCCCAGGCACTGCTCCTGGACCGGCATAATGTAAGCCCCGGTAATTCCAGGGACAGAGCTGGGGAGCCAGTCAGATGGGGGCCGAGGGGAAGGAGAGAAAGTATTCAATGATAAAAAAAAAAATGTGCCGGGATTGTCCATGTTTGGTACCTGTAGACTTAGTGGGTCTGCAGGTTGGCTAGCTGGTAGTGGGATTAGCGATTGAGTGGGTAGTGAAAAGGGGCAGAAGGTCAGCTAGTGAGAGAAGTTTTGTTTCAAATTAATTTAAATGTTTTGGCTTTAAACTGCATGTAGTGCCAGCATTGAGAACATGCTGATAACAGGAGCAGCAGGGAACTCAAATGCTCAGCCTTAATGAGAGGGAAAAAAATGGCTGCTTTCAAAAACTGAGAGTTCTAATAGAGCATTCTGAGCCAGAAAGCATTGATCCCTTATTCCCTTTGGATGTTATAGGCACTTTCTGTTGGACTTGTTATTAGCTGTGCATTAGACACTTCCATCGTACAGCTAACAGCCAATCAGATTTCTGGAAATCCTAGACCCATTTTTAAAGCATTCCTTGAGTATGATCTCTATGCATTGTCCTTTTCCAGCACGTTTTCTGAATATTCTGGATACACCATGGTCCTCCTGTGTTTGACCACGGTTAATCCATAGACATAAATGCATGGCATTGCAAACAGATTTGCATTTTTGCATTGTTTATCTGCATATCAGAAGACATAATTGATACTTTAAAGAGATTTACCAATCTCAGCATTGGCACCTACTAGCATGGTGCCTTACCCCTCTCTGATGTTACTGCTGCCGATATTTTGTCCAATAATCCAACAATTAAGAAATGGAATCACTCATAAATTTGGTCCCACTGGGTCCCTAGGACTTCCCAATTTCTGGGGCTGCCATGCTCTGCCCTGCACTCATTAAAGGTGTGGTGTGATGCTAGGGAGAGCACAGGGACGAGCACCATTATATTCTATAGGGAGTACCTTTCAGATTCTTTTTTATATTTTTATATTGTAATGGGCAGTTGGTGAGAAAAGCGTAGGCACTGGTTGAGTAGCAAGGACCTTAAACTGGAAGCCCTTGGGACCCGTGGGGCTAAATTTACGAGTGATTCCATTTCTTAACTGTTGGATTTTGGACAAACATCAGCAGCAGTAACATTAGAGAGGATAAGGAACCGAACTAGGAGGTGCAAATCAGAATACATTTAACTTGGTAGATCTCTTTAAACTAACGTTCACAATAACCTATGTTTGCAATTTATGAAGCATAAATAAGGTTTTAAAAGAAAGCTAATTGACTCAGCATACAAAAATTAATATGTGTACTCACCACATCATAAAAGAGTTTCATTTTATGGAGGTATAAATAGAAATTAGACCATTTTATCAGTTATGGAGGATAAACTCAATTTGAAAGAGGAAGAACGGCAATATTCAGTATGTCATAGAATCATAGAATCTTGCAGGCAGAAAAGGACCATTCAACCCATCTAGTCTGCCCAGAGAGAATACCCTCTCCTGCCTTTCTATCTTGCACCCCCTGCCCTCCCTCACCACCCTGGCCAAGTCCCATGTAGATCTCCTAAGCTCTCTTGAACTTTTCCACAGTGTCTGCTTCCACAACCCATTCTGGCTACCTGTTCCATGAACCTACAGCCCTTTGTGAGAAGTAATACCCTTATGTCCCCCGATCACAAAGCACATTTTCTGGAGCTGGAAGGACACTACTTCTTTATTCAACTGCGAGCTGTGTGAGAAATTCTATATTGCACTTGATATCTGCAACAAACGTGCACTTTGCTTAATTCTGTGGGAGGTGAAACTAACTACCCTTGGTAATTGCTTTTATTCACATATTTATTTAGTGTTTAACCAAGAAGGGTCTTGCAAACTCTGTTTATCTTGTTAGTAACTTCAGAAGGATTTACATACTGCATTTGGGTAGGTCCTTGAGGTAGCTAGATTGTCTACTATGATTTTCTGACAGTTAAACTATTTTTAAATGAATAACAGGTGGCTGAGGAGTTGAAAAAGAAACTTGCAAACTCTGCTTATCTTGGAAGTAACTCGTAAGTGTTTGAATACTGCATTTTGGTTGTCCCTTGGGGGTAGCTGGATTGACTACTAGAATTTTGGGACAGAAACTATTTTTAAATAATTTACTGGTGCGTAGGAGTTTGTGATAGTTAAACTATTTTAACAAAGTTACTGTGGTTAAGGAGTGGTCATAGAAAAACCTGCAGTGTGAAACAGGAAAAGACAGTCTTTCAAGCAACAGAGGAGGTGGATCTAGGTTTACGTTTGTTTGTTACAATTCTTAACACTTTCAGTGCAGGAAGAGTTTAAAGCACAGTTGACTTATTTTGGGGCTGACAGCTTTCAGAGCACAAACCAGCAGGCCTGTTTTGGGGCTGGGAGGTTTACCTGTGTCTGACTTGGATGTGTGGATTTTTCTCTGTTTGATTAGCAGGGTATTTTCTCTGTCAAATTGTTGTGTAGGGCATCTTGCTGACAGGAAGGCACTCATTGCAGCAGTGGGTCATAGCTTTTAGCTGATTGTTTTGTGAAGGCACAGTTTAGGCCCAACCCCTTCCCACCCCTCACCCCACCCACCCCTGGAAATAGTTCCTTTATACCTGGGGTTCTGACATCATTTCTCAAGAGTGCAAGGTGCATATCACTGTCATATCCTCTCTAGCACACTGCACTGACAATATAAGCATACACATTGTATAATATAAATATATATATATTTCTATATTACAAACCAATAACACACACACACAAAAAAAATGGGGAGTAGTGCAATGTAATGGCTGTGGGGCAGCAGTCTTCTGGGAGTCTTTCTGGAGGCTGAGATGCTGCCCTATTTACAAACAACTCTCTGCCCTGAGGGAGGAAGTTGCCCGCCTTCAGGCCACACTGGACAGTAGTAAGGGGACCTTCCCCCAGGCCACACTGGATGGTAGGAAGGAACCTCCCCATCCAGGGAGCACCACAGCCACCACCACTACCTCAGAGGTTGTGAAGAAAGCACAGCAGTTGGACCACAGTGGGCTCAGGGAGGGTGAGGATGGTGGAACAGAGGCACACCCAGTCAGTTGTTCCACACCACAATCCATACACCATTCTGGGGAGCATGGCTCCCCTATGGATGCACCCGAGAGGAGATTAAGAAGGCTGAGGACAACTGTCACAAGGAAGGCCCACAGGAAGGAGGCAGAGGACACAACAAGGAAAGAAAGCAGCTCCTGGTGGGGGACGCAATTATTAGGGGATAGAACTGGGGGAACAGGGAAAACTGAAGTAAGGTGCCTGCCTGGTAACATGGCTTGAGAGACAGGAAGCGATCCTCAGGATCACAAGAACAGCTGCACAGGAATCTGAGCTGGATGTCATTGTCCACCTGGGGACAAATGACTTGTCTAATCATGAGATTAGAGCAGTGCAGAAGGACTTTGTAGAATTGGGAGGGGCCTAAGACAAGTAGCACACACAATATCCTTCTCTGAGGTGCTGCCTGTCAATGGCATGAGTGAGGCGAGGGTACTTTGCACCATGCAGTTTAATGAATGGTTGAAAAAATGGTGTGGAGCACAGGGTTTGGTTTCATTGGGGACTGGGGTTCCACCTGGAGGACACCAGCCTATACTGGCAGGATGGTCTGCATCTGTCCAGGAAGGAACAAGTCTTTTGAGCAATCGGTTTAAATGCTTCACTGGCAAGCTTTTAAACTAGTCAAGGTGGAGGCACTGATAAGCAGCAGAAAAATCCCAGCCTCTCCCTACAAAACAGGGTACTAAATGAGAAAAGACCGAGGTAGACAGGTCAGTGGGGATGCTGCAAAAGAAGGTAAAGCCATCAAAAATGGAGAGCAATGAGTACCAATGCCCGTAGTCTGAGTAACAAGCTTCCTGAATTAGTGGCCTTGATGGAGAGGAACATCTGGATATCGTGGCAGTCACAGAAACATGGTACACACAAAACCATGACTGGGACATAAACATACCAGGATACACTATCTACAGGAGGGACAGGGAGGGTAAAAGAGGAGGAGGAGTAGCTCTTTACATAAGGGAAGGAATCAAGGCAACAGAACAAAAGGGAAAACAGGGAGGAGAAGAAGCACTGTGGTAAATTTGAGACCGGCAATGGCACCACAATCTGCACAGGGTTATATACAGACCCCTCTCAGGGGAGAAATGGACAAGAAATGATAGAAAGAATACTTAGAATGGCAGAAAAGGGAGATATTGCTGATGGGTGATCTGAATATGCCAGATGTTAACTGGAATGCAGTTGCAGCAGCCACTTCAAAGAGTGGGTTATTCTAGATGCCCTACAAGGGCATGCCTTAGACAACAAGTATTGGAGCCCACTCAAGAGGAGCAATCTTAGACCTGGTTCTCTCAAATGGAGATGAAGAGAGGATCAGAGATGTAAGTGGGTAGCCATCTGGGAACTAGCGACCATCGAACAGTATGGTTCACAATAAACACAGCAATAGAGTCAAGCCATACAAAGGCAAAAGTACTGGACTTTAGTAGGGCTGACTTTGCCAAAATGGGTGAGTGCCTAAGGAATGCACTAGCAAATGGGCAGGAAGAAGGGTTGAAGAACAATGGGAATAATAAAACTGCCATCACAGAGGTAACAAGCATTTGTGTGAAGCAAATTAACAAAACAAAATGATGTAAGAAACCACTATGGTTCTCAAAGGAAGTGACAGTGAAGGTTCAAGAGAAAAGAAAGCATTCAGGAAGTACAAGGAATCACAGAAGGAGCAGGGCAGAGAACTGTATCAGTTAAAGCAAAAGGAAGCTGGGAAGGCAGTCAGAACAGCAAAGGCCCAAACCGAGGAAAAGAGAGCCAACTCTGTTAAGAAGGGGATAAAACCTTCTATAGGTACATCAGGAGCAAAAGGAAGACCAAGGGAGGCTAGTGAGGCTTAATAAAGAGGAGGGAGGGTGGGCAGAGGGTGACTGTGAAAAGGCAGAGATACTAAACAAATATTTTGCTCAGTATTTACAAAGGAAGTGGGTGAGGTACCTAAAATAAACAGTAGAAACACTCTGGATATAGAAGTTGATACCAGCCCATTTACAGAAGAAAGGGCTCTGAAAGAACTCTTATAACTGAAGGTGGACAAAGCAATGGGGCCTGATGGATTCATCCCAGAATTCTAAAAGAACTAAGGGTAGAGCTAGTGACACCACTGACTACCCTGTTTAACAAATCATGGGAGGATGGGGTGGTACCGAGGACTGGAGAAGGGCAGATGTGATTCCCTTCACAAAGCGGAGCAAGGCAGAAGCAGAAAACTACAGACCTGTTAGTTTAACCTCAGTGGTAGGGAAAATGATGGAATCACTTCTGAAGGAAAGAATTGTTGAGTATCTAGAGGCCAGAGGGGCTCAGGACCCAAGGCAGCATGGATTCACAGTGGAAGGTCATGCCAGACAAATCTGATAGATTTCTTTGACTGGGTGACCAAAGTAGTAGATCAGGGAGGTGCTGTGGACATGGCCTACCTAGACTTTAGCAAGGCATTTGACACAGTCCACACAAAGATTAATATACAAGTTAGCCAGCCTGAGAGTAGGTCCCAAGATGACAGCCTGGGTAAAAGGTGGCTGCAGAATAGGACACAGAGAGTAATAGTAAATGGAGTCCACTCTGAAGAAAGGGGGTTACTAGTGGGGTACCGCAGGGTTCAGTATTAGGACCGGTCCTTTTCAATGTCTTTATAAGCGACATTGCAGAAGGACTGGAAGGAAAAGTATGTCTCTTTGCAGATGACACAAAGATCTGCAACAGAGTTGATGCACAAGGTGGGGTGGAAAGGATGAGAAGGGACTTGGCAAGGTTAGAGGAATGGTCAAATGTATGGCAGCTTAGATTCAATGCTAAGAAGTGCAAGGTAATGCACCTGAGAAACAAAAACCAGGGAAGAGTATGCAATGGGGGTGAGATACTAACAACAACAAAAATGGAAAGGGACCTGGGGTAGTCATATCAGATGACCTAACAATGGGCAAGCAATGTGAGAGGGCAGCAAGGAGGGCTGGGGGATACTGGGATGTATAGGGAGAGCAACACCAGCAGAAAACAGGAAGTTATTATCCTCTGTACAGACAGTTGGTGAGACCCATTTGGAGCACTGTGTGCAGTTCTGGAGACCCAATCTCGCAAGGACATAGACAGGATGGAGGCTGTCCAGAGGAGTGCAACTAAATGGTGCAGGGTCTGCACCGGAAGACATATGAAGAGAGTCTTAAGGAGCTGAATATATAGCCTAGAGGAAAGGAGGAGGAGGGGGACATGATAGAAACTTTCAAGTACCTCAAGAGAATCAACAAAGTCAAAGGGTAGCATCTTTCAAAAGAGGTGTGCAGAACAAAGAGGCTGAATTTGAAGATAGAAGGGGCGGCTCAGAGGTAATTTAAGGAAGTATTTTTCACAGAGAGGTTGTGGATGCATGGAATGGCCTTCCGGAGGAGGTTGTGGAGTCAAAAACAGTGGTGGAAATCAAGCATGCATGGGACAGTCATAAGGCAATTCTAGAGGGTAGGGGTAGGAAGAAGTAGGCTGCTGATTTACTAGGATCTGCAGCTTATCCAATAGGTAGGAAATGGGCAGACTGGGTGGGTCAAGCGGTCCTTATCTGCCGTCAAAATCTATGTTTCTATATTTCTATATCTGGCCCTTCAGCTTGACTGCTGGCCCATGGTGACTTTGTTCTTGCTTTATTTTAGATGCTATCCCCTTTACCTTATTTATTCCCTTCATATACTTGAAGGTCTTGACCATGTCTCCCTCTCCTTCTCATCCCCTGCGAATACAGACCTGGCTCCTCCAGTCTCTCCCCATATGGTCTTCCTTGCATCCCTGGACCATTCTGGTTGCCATTCTTTGAACTCTTTCCAGCCTGTCCTTGTCACCCTGCAATTGGGGCCTCCAGAAGTGAACCCCATATTCCAGCTGTGGTGTGACCAGTGTTTTGTAAAGTGGCATGATCATCTTCTTCCTCCTACTTGTGAAGCCCCTCAAAATGCATGCCAGCATTTTTGTTGCTTTACCAGCCACTTGTTCACACTGGCACCTAACCTTCAGATTGTTAGTAATCCAAATTCCCAGGTCCTTTTCTTGCTCTGTGGCCTGCAGTGTCCTCCCATGCAGTAATTTGCCCCAGGATTGTTCCATCCTAAGTGCATTATTTTGCACTTTTTGCATTGAACTGCAGTTGCTACTTATCCGCCCACTCCTCCAGTCTGGCTAGATTCTGCCTCATTTTCTCCCCCGCATGTCCACTCTGTTGTAGACTTTCCTGTTGTCCATGAACAGACATGCCTTTCTGTAGACTCTCTGCCAGATCTCCCACGTATACATTGAATAATAGGGGACCCAACACTGAACCTTGTGGTAACCCAATCTTCACCCCTAGCTCTCTGGAGTGCCTCCCATTTACCACCACTCTCTGAGTCCTACTTCCAGCCAATCCTCCACCCACTTTATGAGTTTAGCCCCTCCCCAAGCTACCTAACTTGCTTACCAAGCTCCTATGGGGACGGGGTCAAATGCCTTCCTGAAATCCAGGTAGACCACATCCACCACTACCCCTTGGTCATATACTTCCATTACACCCTCGAAGAATTCAGTCAGGTTGGTCTGACATGACCTACCATCGTGAATCCATGTTGGTTTCATCCATTAGCCCTTCATCCTCTAGGTGTTTTACCAGCCTCTCCTTTATGAGGGATTTCATCAGCTTGCCTACCACAGAGGTGAGACTGACTGGGTGGTAATTGCTAGGTCATCCTTCCTCCCTCCTTTGTATAGCAGTACCACCTCCACCTGCTTCCAGTTGCCTGGGACCCTCCCAAGTCAAGGAACAGATTAAACCATCTGGTGAGTGGCGCTGCAGGCCTCCTCATAATTCCTGAAGTACCCTTGGCTGTACCTGATCTGGACTCATGGCCTTGTCAGTTTTTAATTTTCCAAACACCTCCAGAATTCTCACCTCTGTGAAGGCTTGTGTCTACCTCCTTGCCCACCCTCCTTTTTAGTTAATGCAGGTCCTTTTCCTTCCTTCTCTGCTGTGAAAACTGATGCAAAGTATTCATTGAGCAGGGCTTGAATTATCCCATCCCTTCTACGATTACACCACCCTTTCTCTGAAGTCTTGGAATCCCTTGCCTGCTTTTCCTTCTGTCGCTTACATACCTAAAAATCTTTTATCCCACCCTTTTACCTCCTAGCTATTTTCTCCTCAATACATGCCTTTGCCTGTCTTATGGTCTTTCCTGCTGCTCTGAGTTTTTCCTTGTAGACCACCCTTTCCTCCAACCTTTGTGACCGTTTGTAAACTTTGAAAGCTCTTTTTTCTCCTGATGGCCTCCTAATCCCCTGCTGTGAACCACAGGGTTTCCTCCCTTTGCTTTTGCTAATTTTGTGGATGCAATGTTCTGTGGCCTTCAGGATTCCACCTGTTATTGCCCCTCACAGCTGCTCTACCTCCCTAGGTTTTGAGTCCTTTCTTGTTCCCTCCTCAAGATGTTCTTAATTTTCCCAAAATTTGGCCTCCGAAGTCCATTACCCTGGTGGTTGACCTGCCTGAGTCTTACCCTGCCTGAATGGAGAACCTGACCATCTGGTGGTCACTGTCTCCCAAGCTTTCCCCACCTCCTTCCCTTCATAGACGTCCCGTTGGTCAAGACAACGTCCAGTGCATTTTCCCCTTAGTGGGTTCACTGACTAGCTGGCATAGGAATGCATCCTGCAAGGATTCTACCAATTCCCTGCTCTTTCTGATGTGACCGATGGTATTTACCAGTCCACATCAGGCAAGTTCAGATCCCCAGCCACTAGGCTCTCCCTTTATCCGCCTTCTTCTGTATGTCCTTTGCCATTTCTCTATCGACTTCTACCTCCTGATGTAGTGGTCTGTAGACCGCCCCAATCCCTATTGTCCCTCCCACCCTCCTGCCCAAGGTAACCCAAAGGATCTCAGCAGATCCCGTTTCCTCCCTAATCTGCACCACTCTTATCCCATGTCTCACATACAGGGCTACCCCACCACCTTTTTTCCCCTGCCTGTCCCTCCTAGAAGACTGTGCCCTTGTAACTCACTTCCCAGCTGTGGACGTCCGCCCACCATGTTTCTGTTACTGCGATTAGGTACTGGTCTTCCATTCCACCACCACCTCCAGATCTGCTATTTTATTCCCTAGGCCCTGGCATTGGCCAGTATACCCTTCCATCCCCCTCGCATTTTGATCCCCTTCCCTCCTACTGTCCCTTGGTGCTCCCAGTGGGAGAGTGGGGACTAGTTATCTCTGCTAGGCCAAGAGTCCCTTTCCCCAATGCCTCACACCCCTTGTCCAGTTTAAATTTAAGTCTACCCCAATCTTTCATCAATATATACCCCTGCAATTTTGCTCTTAGCACTCTAGCTCCTGCATCACTTACTGTAGGCGTAACCTGTCCCTTGTGTATGGCTGTTCATCCACTCATGTGTCCCCACCAGTCTGTCAAGCATGTGAAGCCCTCCCCTGAACCACTGCCTTAGCCAGAGGTTAAAATCCTTTACTCTGAGTTGCCTGGCCATGCTAGCACAGTGCACTGGTAGAACCTCCAAGAATGCCAGGGAACTGGCCAACCCTCTACATCCCTCTGTTAGCTCCCTGATCTTCCTTTGAACCACCTTTAGCTCATCCCCAGTTAAATCATGTGTTCCCAGATGCAAAATACTAGGTGAGGTTTACCTCCCACTAGATTGATGCAGCATCCTTAATCCTAGGAGTGCCCTTTTGGCCTCCATTCCTCAATCACAAAAAGTGATCTCCTTTAAAGTGACTTTCCTCCTCTGCCAATGAATCCCTTTATGATCGAATCTCCATGCACTACAACTGCCCTTGAAGCCTCACTTCTTCTGACCTTACTGTCCTGACCTATTTCACTCCCTCCTCCTGATGCAGATGCCTGCCTCTGCTACCCTTCCTTCTTTGCTTGACCACCCTTGCCCCTTCTTCCCTGCCCCCTTCCGATTCTGGACCCTGAATCCTGTCTCCCCCTTCCTTCCCTCCCTCTCTACCTATCTCCAAGCCCTCTTTCTTGCCTCCCTGTGTGCCACTCCACCTTGACCCTCTGTGACTATTCCTCCTTTCTGCATCCTTCCCTGCTTGTCCTCCCTGTATTCTCCCAGTCGTCTTGCCCGTGCACTGCCCTCTGTTTCCTTTCCTGGGCTTGGCCTTCTTGCACTCTTTGTCCTTCTCCTCTGTACATCCTCTTCTTCCCTTAACTCAGCCAGGGGCTAATACCTATTGACACCTCTGTGGTGCCCCTTAAAGTACCCTTTCCCCTTCACCCTGTTGCCTGTTGGCTCTTAGCCCCCACCTGCTCTAGCCTCTTTATCTTCTCCTGCCCATCCTGTTTCCTCTGCTGCTCTCACACAAATCCTACCAGTCCCCCATCTTCCCTTCCACTCCCTTCCTTTCTCGCCGCTTGATGTCCCTCCTTAACCATGCAAATTTGACCTCCAACCTCCACATTTTTGACAGATAGGGTATTCCCCAGCTTCCACAGGTGCTCATGAATACAGCAGCCCCAAAGCCATTACAGCCTACTATTCTCCCTCCCCAGATCCTTGCTTCTTCTCCTTTCCTGGAAAATGTCCCCTCCCTCCCAAGATGGCACTAACTGCTGTCGCCCATTCCTCTGCCAGTCCCATGTGTCATGATGTCCACCCTGGGCTTGCGGTTGCACTCCCACTCTCCACATTTTTCTTTCTTTTTGTCCTGCGCTCCCTGCAAGTAGCCCACCAGTACTGACAAGACTAAAGATTGAAAGTTATTTCAAAACTATGTATGGAACATATGTATTCATTACAGAATGTGAAGGTAGTTGGGGGAAAAATGAAATTACCTGAGCATTGTAGACTTTTGTTTTATAATGCAAGACACTTCTGAAACCAGCAGCCATGAATGATTATTTATGTATTTATCTAGTTTTTGTTGACTGGGAAAGGAGGGCTAGGCAATTCTGCCTATGTTCAGTCTCACCCAGGGAGGAGGATAGAGATGGATTCAACTGACATTGAACCAGATTAAGATGTTGGTGGTATTTTCAGTGTTGGCCAACCTGAAATAATTCTTAAACTATATTTACTATGGTCATCCATGGTTTGTAGTTGGGCAGTTTACTGTTAGTGGATGTCCATGGATAATAACAGTAACAATCATGGGCAAACCATGAATGACCATGGTTATTACGCAAGTAAGACACGATGAGGTGAGGGTTCTCCTGATAGAGCATGCCCAGGTACGTTTGATGGGCATGAGGCACTTGCGAGTGCCTTATGCACCTGGGCGAGCTTCTTATCAGGAGATAACCCACACCTCAGAGTGTCTTATTGCGCTTTATAAAATGGGCTGCCAAGTAATTATTAAAAAAAGTAAAAAAAAAAGTAAAAAGATTAAAAAAAAAAAGGTTCTAGTACTTGAAATAGTGAAAATAGTCCCCTATTAGGTGTGAAACTGTATTGGGATGATAGTGGAGCCCCTCCCACCACCACCACTAGTAGAAACACAAATGAAGCTGCTTTATTCAGTAACATTTTGTTTTTTTTTAATTCATGTTCTACACTGCAATGAAAGATAGTGAGTGAGGTCTGAGCATGAACTGCAGACTCTGTAGGGGGCAGCGCTGACATTGTTAAGTCCATCGGACTGACAGGCTTAAGCTGTATTGAAGTATTATCTTAAGAAGACATCTTGTGTGCTGTTGGAGCAATGGTTTCAAAATATATGTAATGTGAAGAACCCTGAGCTTTTCAACAGCAGCATAGGCATTCGGAATGAGCGTGTCTCTTAGGAGCTGCTCTAGTGAGCAGCTCCTGTTTTACAGTATTGTCCATTGAACTTTGTGTTGCTAGGAGATGCCTCGATTTTCAGTATTTTGGAACAGCCATTTTGGTTTTATGTTTAGAGACATTGGCTTCTCAGGTGAACACTTGGTGTTAGTAAAACAGGAGAAGCGAGTTTCACGAAGGTTTGAAAACCACGTCTTGGGGCCGCACTGATCGTTGATGGCTTTTTAAACAGGAATAAAAAGGAGGCAGTTCTATATTTTAAATAATGGAAAAGACTTTTAAGAACATTTTTGTCAATGATCCAGTGAGTCTGATGCTGACTTTTGAAGAAACCGCGATTGATGTTGTTCAGTAGCTGCTGTGATGAAAACGTATTTTGTGCTATGCCATCAGTGAGCTCTGCCAGTCAGCATTGTTGTTTTGAGTTGGCAAAGCTCACTGATTTGATGTTGTTATGCATGTCATGGTGGCTGGTAGTCCCGTTGAGAAAATACATGATGATAAGGACAGGTAGAAATAGATTGTAGCCAATCAGCATTCTAGATTTCTGAAGCCCATTTTATAAACACAAATAACTATGGTTTAACTATGTAATTGATTTTCCATGATCACAAGAGTGGGTGATGGGCAGTAAAGCTACACCTCTTCTGCCTCCCAGCTAGAGGAAAGTTGCAACAATTGTGGTCATGAACACAAGGGTGGGGACAGGGTAGATACAAAATCAGGATTTTCTTTGGAACAAGACTTTACTATATTTGTCTCTGACTGGTTAATGTTCAAGTATTGCTGCATTTTCACTAAGTAAATTACTTGTGACTTGATCCTGATAGTAAAGTAAGTGTT
Organism: Neoceratodus forsteri; assembly: GCA_016271365.2. NCBI lineage: Eukaryota > Metazoa > Chordata > Ceratodontiformes > Ceratodontidae > Neoceratodus > Neoceratodus forsteri. The sequence continues at coordinate 135,978,631 of CM028138.1, read as the reverse complement.
GGAACCACTGCAGATCCTCTGTAATGTGGTTTGCATCCAATTTAGTTGACTATCCTAGCTGGCAACAATGCCATGAATTAGCTATGGTTTATTTTTATTTTTTTGTCAGTGGGTGATTCATTTATTGCCTGATTATGCATGTCTTCCATGCAGGGGTAACAACACACCTTCACACACAAACACAAAGATGTGACATGGCATTGAACGATGTCTCCCCAACATTCTATTTGGAAGTTGGTGCTTAGAATGCTCAGGTTCTGAGGTAATGACATTATTGTTGATAACACCAGAAGATTAAAGTAGTGTTCTCTTCACAGTATGAGAAATAACCTCATAATAGTATTGAAAAACTTATTATAATAGGACCAGAACATGCAGACATATCCTACTCAATATATACATCTATAGGGAGATATAGCTGCTAATTAATCATTTCCTGTAATTCAAGATTAAAACTAAGTTGGATATCTTGATATACTAATAATGCCTCTATGTAATAATCAGTATAGCATAATGCACTACTTTAAAATATGGTACATAGAAAGGGCCAGATTTCTAAAGAGTTCACCAGAACTGACACACATATGGTAAATGCATCCAAAGTTCCCCATCGTCACCTATTAAGTGGTCTAACATCATTTCAAGATTCAGATGTATTGCATTCTACACTTTTGGTTTAATAATGAGTACTAGATAATGAACAGCAAGTATCTGGGGTACCAATTATGAATACTCACTGAGTATTTGAAAAAGTTACTTGCACATCCCTGCCATGGGGATGAATATAACAACTGGACCAGATCTGACTGTAGATCACAAAAGCCATATCCTTCCAGGACATAAAGAGGAATCACCATTCCACCCAGTTAAAAGCATTTTCCACATTGTGCTAGATTGTCAGGGAAATTACATACAGTATGGGCAATGTGCACCCAGCCAGGGGCTTACTGGTTCATCTATAGCTTTAAAAGCTGAACCTAACATGTTGTTATCATGAACATCCACTGCTCCAGTTTGGTGGTCTTCTTTACCAGGGTGCTCAAGGCAGCAGCATTCCTGTGGAGCTCCTCATTTATTTATTTACTTATCAAAAGTTTCACCAGGAAGGGCACACTGACCAAGTTGCTCATCTCACACTGCATTCTGAGGAAAGGGAATGGGAAAATGTACATACAGTCAACTTAAATTTGATTATACAATATAAAGCATCTACAGAGTACTCTTAACTGACAATTACTTAAGAAAAAGTTGATGTATATAATAAGCGCAATGCAGTAATACACCTGTGAACAGATAAGTGCAACTGTTTGAATACACACTTTGTCTGAGTGGGATGAAGCATAGAAACAGCTTGCAGATGGACAGAGCGAGAGTAAGGGGATCAAATGAGGGGTAGGAAGGGGTAAGGAAGGTGTGGCCAACTAAGGTGTGGAAGGGAAGCAGAGGGAGGCAGTTGGGCACAATTCAAGGGATGGATAAGTGAAGCAATGGTTGGAAAGAAGAAGATAAGGAGAAGTTAGGGATTAGGCAAACATATGATTGGAATTAGTCACAAGTACAATTTACTGAGAGGAAGTTATGTAGGGCTGTAGAGATGGTGTAAGGGAGGAAGAGGAGAGAATCTGGAGGGAGAGTGTTCCACAGTTTAGGAAGCAGTGCAAGAAAGCCATCTGACTGCAGTGGTCAATTGTCGAGGGACTACCAATAAATGGGAGTCAAAAGATTTAAGGCATGGGCAGGAGGGGAGAGGAGGAAGAGAAGAGAAGAAGCAAGATAGGAGGAGAGTGCCAAACCAAAATTTGCACACAAATTTTGCACAATGGAGGAGGCATTAGTTTTCTAAAGAGGGAAGGTGAGGGAGTGGTAGAGGTCACAATGATGGGTGAGAGGTGGGCGTCCAAAGCAAAGCAACAGAAGAATTAAAAGGGTGTCCAATCTGGATAAGGAAGACATGGAGCAACACCGTAGACTACATCGCAGTAGTCAAAGGTAGGTAGGATCATCTCTTGGGCAAGTTCACATCTAGGCGGTAGCAGAGACTACAACAATTCCTGTATAATGCGCCGAGCTTGGGACACTGCTTTTTCAGGATTGTGTCAACATGACCAGAGAAGGTGAGATGTTGATCAAGCCACACCCCGAGGTAACTAAAGGTAGTGGTGTCCTCATGGACTGCCCCATCAAAGGTATGGAAGGATGGGAGGAGGGAGCCTGCAGAGTATCTGTCTAGTGCCAAAGGTCATTGAGACTGTCTTCTTGGCTGTGACTGAGAGTTGATGAGAATTAACAGAGCTGAACTTTATCAAAGTCATGATGAATTCTGGTAGTTACAACAACAGGGGACTGGTCGGAGGTGAGGAGGACCATGTCATCAGTGTACAAATGGATAGAGGTAGATGAACAGACAGGGAAGATCATTTAGAAATATGGAGAATAAGATGGGGCCCAACACTGACCCCTCTGAGATACTAATGTTAATGGGGAGCTGGGGGATAAGGAGTCAGCTAGTTTGACTGATTGAGTTCTGCCTACTTGGTAGGCCCTGAACCAGATGGTGGGCTGAGACAGATAGACCTGCCACATGTGAGGAGCTCCTGCCACTCTAGAGGACCAACCTTTTCTTAAATCTGTTACAACAGTTCTTCCATTTTAAGCCTAATCTATCCTTTACTCTTTCTAGTCTATAAGGTTGGCCACCTAAGGGCACTCCCTCCCCTTTCTTGACTATGCTATGGTGTCCTCTTCAATTTTCTTTTCCTCTCAGGTCCTCATACAGGAGGTTATTGTGGTGACCTCCAAGTGTATGTAAAACAGGGTTTTTTTGTTTTTAGTTTAACCAGGTGAGACACACTCAGCTGAAAGCTTTTTACAGGTGCAACCTGGAGGCACGGGGAATTTAAGTGACTTGCTCAGGGTCACATGGTATGCAAGTGGAAGCTGTGGATTCAAACCTAGGTCTGGTCTGCTGGATGTCACCAGATTTGCAGCTCAGAGCCTTAAATCACTGAACTATACTGCCTCCCTGTTGTGTTTATTGTTGTTGGATTTAGTATGTAATAGCACTATGTCATAAAATACCTTGATGTATATACCTTGGCAGAGATATTCAAACTGTGCCCAAAATGTGTGCAACAGCAGGAGCAAGCACAAATCAATTGCGCATATGTGCAACAAGGCGCGATATTCAAACATGGAGCAGAACAAATGCGCAAAGCAGCCAACATCTGAATATCGCACAAACTGCGCCATAGCACAACCAGGAAGGGAAGCTGAGCAGAAAGGTTGCGCTGCTAGCGCAACAAGGGCAGCCAAGCTGAGCAGTCCAGAGGTGCCATAGCCAAGCAGAGCCCCCAGCAGAGCAATGGAACTGCACAACCAGGGAGGCAGGTTGGGGCCCACCGCCAGCCATGCCACACATGGGCACAGGAACACACTGCAGAACCAACAAGACACCTGCACACCCCAAGCACAGCATCATTGGGGGTGGACGGATGATGCACTGGCCCATGGGGACAAGTCAACAAAGCACAGCAGGGCCATGACGCCCAGCACAACCACTGGCAGGCTGAGACTGCCACGCACAGGGTTGACAACCACAGTGCACATCAGCCCCCCGTACGCACAGCACACC